>OZ018370.1:2923704-3533081 GCA_963969515.1 Yponomeuta evonymella | reverse complement strand
CCTATGGTAAAGGGTCAGGCTGTTTTGTTTTGTAGGCTTCATCATCAACCCATTATGTCCCCACCGAGGGGCACGGGTCTCTTCCCTGAGGAAGGTATAGGCCATACTCCACCACGGGGGCCAAGTCCGGATTGGTGGTAGGCTTATCTTACCTTAAAGGCCGGATTCTCCGAGCGCACGATTTTCGTTGGACTTATTGCGCTGCGCGAGCGAATATCGATTCGAAGCATGATTTAGGTCAAGTTAAATATGTATAATTAAGTTAGTCAAGACAACCTTTTTTTTTTTTTTTTGTTTTTTTTTTCAGTAATAGTTATTGGTGCACTTTTGCACTTTCTAACTACAATAAGCAAACTGTTTGGGCTACTGCTTCTCTGCAGTTCGATGCAGAGTGAGGTCCATTGGCCTCCATCCTCCTAAATTGCCTTTGCTGCCGAATTCACTTTCTGTCTGGCAGATTGATTATGTTGTGCCTCTTCGGTCGAGCACAGCAAGCGCTATCATTTGTTATTAGGTTCGAAGCTAATTCGTTTGGATGACGGCTAAGCCGATCTTGATAGTTGGTACTATATTGTCGAATCACCTCCATAACCATGTGTGCGTGAAAATATGAAATTTTTGAATCTTTTGTATAGTTGGGGGAAATGTACGCATCAGTGGACCAAACCACACACCACGGATTGACAAGTAAGAAGACTCGGCTGGGGAACATTAAACAGGGAACAAGAGCGGTAGGCATAGCCCAGCATATGTAGAACGACGACGCGTGTCGCGCGATTAAACGTCAAAAATCGCCATTCTCTAGTACATTCATTGCCGAATTGTGACATTTCAGCGCAACAAAACGCGTTTTAACGTCAAAAGTCACGACTCTCCAATAGATTAATTGCCAAATGGTGACATTTCAGCGCAACAAAACGCGTTTTAACGTCAAAAATTGCGACTCTCCAGTACATTAATTGGTGAATTGCGACATTTTAGCGCCACAAAAAGCGTAACTCACGCCGTCGTACTTGCAGGCCTTTTCAATTGCCACAATGCCGACAAACCTCCGCCTAAACCTAATGCCTACGGAATGTACAGCGAATCCTAATTAAAAAAAAAATACGGCCAAGTGCGAGTCGGACTCGCACACGAAGGGCCCCGTACCATTATCTATACAACATTTGAATATGAGATCTTGAGAGTCCAACTGTCGCCGTTATTAATATCGAGCAAAAAACGGCAACAAAAATCACGTTTGCTGTATGGGAGCCCACTTAAATATTTATTTCACCTCACTAGCTCGTAAAAGCTCTGTTTATCATTCGAAATCTGCGTGGAAAATCGCACTTTATCCGCTAGCGTGGAAAGTGTTTTTAAAATTCGAATATTTTTATTCAATAAAGGTTTCGTACAATAAATTACATATATATAGAACCTCATTGGTTTCGTAATAGTTTATATTCTCTGCAGCCAGTCCATTGATGATTGAAATGCAAATACTTATTTCATGTCATGCGCCAGCCTCATTTAAAGAATCGCACTGGCCGGCAAGAAAATTTGATTTAAAAAAAAAACTTTAAAATTTTCTTCTCTTTATTGAATTCACTTTACTTCCATCAAACCAAAATGGTTTGTTTTTTGATAAAATCGAAAGAAATCATAAAATATGAGCGAAGCTAGCAGCGACGAAGATATAAATTAACAGTAATTTAATATTTATTAACACTGTTTTTCTTGCACCTAACATTTTCCTCGCTTTAGTGAGGTGAAAAGTTATGTGTTGCGCTCGGCAGCAAAGTTATTTAGCGTCTCGTACCTTTGAAACCCTCGCTACGCTCAGGATTCTATATTTGAACCACTCGCTTCGCTCGTGGCTCAATCCTAGAATCCTTCGCTTGCTCAGGTTTCAATACAAGGTACTCGCGCCAAAAATTAACTTTGCAGCCTTGCATAACAAATAACTATTTTACTCTGTTTATTTCTATTTTGCTAAAGCGGCAAAAGAAATACATCATCTGTGAGAATTTCAACTGTCTAGCTATCACGGTTCATGAGATACAGCCTGGTGACAGACAGACAGACAGACGGGCAGCGGAGTCTTAGTCTTAGTGCCTAAAAACTGAATTGTAATTGTACAAAACGCGGTCTTTGGAGGTCAGCGAGGACAATCTATCTATCTATACAGCCCATGAAACATGCCTACTGTTGGGCATCGGCCTCTTCACAGTCACGCCAACCTCGCCGGTCGTCTGCTAATCTCGTCCATTGTCCTCCTGCCGCCTTCTTGATGTCATCAACCCACAGGGTAGGCGGCCTACCCACCGGATGACCAAGTTAAGGGCAAACTCACTTGATAGCGTCGGGAATACAGTCGGCCGGCGCGGCGGGAGGGGAGCGTCCCGACTGACGCCGACCTTCTGGAGTGTCAAATGAAGGGCAAGTGAAGGGCAAACTCACTTGTTGTCGGGAATATCGTCAGCCGGCGCGGCGGGGGAGCGGCCGGGGGAGGAGCGTCCCGCCGACCCGGACGACACCACGGAGACCGTATCCGACGCCGACCTTCTGGATGGTCAAATGAGGACATGTTAAAGAGGTTCCTCGAGCGGCCATTTTCACAAAAGTCGTGTTTATAGTTGCAAATTAGAGGCTTAACAGATTCTAATTTCCTTTTTGATAAATAGTAATAAAATAAATAACTTCCACACAACACAATAAATTGTCCCTGTCCCAAACTGGAACACCCTGTGCTACGGTAACCGGGCAAGGACACCACAATCAACAAAAACACCCAGACTGAGGCCATTTGTACAAATGTACGGCGGCCCCCATTGGGTATCGAACCCACGACCTCCGGCATGGTAATCGAACGTGATACCGTTAGACCAACGAGGCAGTCAAGTTTTATTCATTTGTTCTCGGTTCTAAGCACGTTGAAAACTTGAATTTGTCCCTTATAATGTGGGTCAGGCAATGTCCGTCCACTGCTGGAATTACATGCCGGCTGATAGACATGCTGGCTAAGGAGTTTGCCCGCAATCACTTCGCTTGACTAGGCTAAGTTACCACTCAGAAAACAAAGGGATAGTTAAAAAAAATACACAAATGAAATAATAATAATAAAAATAAGAAAAAAGTGGAGTGTTAAAATTTTTAAAATAAAAAGACAAAGACAAGTGCCATCTCCCGCACATTTTTAGGATCGAGTGATCAAGCGGCCTCTCACACGACGCTCTCCCTGAGGAAAGAGTCCGCTTTCGCCTCTAAAGTGTCGCTGGAGAGCCCTCTAGGGTGTTGCTAGAGGGTCGCTAGAGGGGGCTGACCGCTCGAAGCTGTCGGGGCTGAGGCGCGGCGCGGCGCACGCTAGAGGGGGCACTACTGACCGCTCGAAGCTGTCGGGGCTGAGGCGCGGCGCGGCGCACGCTAGAGGGGGCTCTACTGACCGCTCGAAGCTGTCGGGGCTGAGGCGCGGCGCGGCGCACGCTAGAGGAGGCACTACTGACCGCTCGAAGCTGTCGGGGCTGAGGCGCGGCGCGGCGCACGCTAGAGGGGGCTCTACTGACCGCTCGAAGCTGTCGGGGCTGAGGCGCGGCGCGGCGCACGCTAGAGGGGGCTCTACTGACCGCTCGAAGCTGTCGGGGCTGAGGCGCGGCGCGGCGCACGCTAGAGGAGGCACTACTGACCGCTCGAAGCTGTCGGGGCTGAGGCGCGGCGCGGCGCACGCTAGAGGGGGCTCTACTGACCGCTCGAAGCTGTCGGGGCTGAGGCGCGGCGCGGCGCACGCTAGAGGGGGCTCTACTGACCGCTCGAAGCTGTCGGGGCTGAGGCGCGGCGCGGCGCACGCTAGAGGGGGCTCTACTGACCGCTCGAAGCTGTCGGGACTGAGGCGCGGCGCGGCGCACGCTAGAGGGGGCTCTACTGACCGCTCGAAGCTGTCGGGGCTGAGGCGCGGCGCGGCGCACGCTAGAGGGGGCTCTACTGACCGCTCGAAGCTGTCGGGGCTGAGGCGCGGCGCGGCGCACGCTAGAGGGGGCTCTACTGACCGCTCGAAGCTGTCGGGGCTGAGGCGCGGCGCGGCGCACGCTAGAGGGGGCTCTACTGACCGCTCGAAGCTGTCGGGGCTGAGGCGCGGCGCGGCGCACGCTAGAGGGGGCTCTACTGACCGCTCGAAGCTGTCGGGGCTGAGGCGCGGCGCGGCGCACGCTAGAGGGGGCTCTACTGACCGCTCGAAGCTGTCGGGGCTGAGGCGCGGCGCGGCGCACGCTAGAGGGGGCACTACTGACCGCTCGAAGCTGTCGGGGCTGAGGCGCGGCGCGGCGCACGCTAGAGGGGGCACTACTGACCGCTCGAAGCTGTCGGGGCTGAGGCGCGGCGCGGCGCACGCTAGAGGGGGCACTACTGACCGCTCGAAGCTGTCGGGGCTGAGGCGCGGCGCGGCGCACGCTAGAGGGGGCACTACTGACCGCTCGAAGCTGTCGGGGCTGAGGCGCGGCGCGGCGCACGCTAGAGGGGGCACTACTGACCGCTCGAAGCTGTCGGGGCTGAGGCGCGGCGCGGCGCACGCTAGAGGGGGCACTACTGACCGCTCGAAGCTGTCGGGGCTGAGGCGCGGCGTGGCGCAGGCGCCGTGCGGCACGGCCACGTGCGTGGCGGCCGAGTCGCGCACGCGCACGGCGCCGCCGCCGCCGCCCACCGTCACCACCGACACGTGCGACGTGTCCTGCCGAACGGACGCGGTACAATAGTAACAACTTCCGCACAGTATTCTAACCAGGGAAGAAATCAAAAATTTATTTCGACGTAAAGAATGGGTATTGTCCTAAATATTGAGAATAGTTACAAATGACAATTCGAACGAAGACATTGATCTGTTCACCGATAGCATTTCCGTCATTCGCAAAGTAATAATTTGTAAGTTTTGTGACTCTGTATAGGCTTCATAGCCGATAAAACCCACGGTGTTCCATTCTCCTTCTTTATTTGTTTGTCGATGTGGTCACTGACTCTGGTGTTTTGTCTGTCATCTCTCTTTCACCTGTGCTAATTGCCCAACATATTACTATCAGTGAATTTTTTTTATTGGTTTTCTGTATCTATGTGTGTAAATTTAATGTGTTAGCTGTTACTTTTCCCAATAGAATAAAATAAAATATTTTAACCAGGCAAGAAATCAAAAATTTATTTCGACGTAAAGAATATAACGTTAACACGACGTAAATATTGACAATAGTTACAAATCATACTTCGTTTCAAAGGTTTAACCTCCTCAGTCCTGGCCTTGAAAATAACAATAGAAATCCATTGTTATTTTCAAGGTCAGAACTGAGGAGGATAAGGTCAGTAAATAGGTAATGTTCACGGATTTCTTGAATTTTTGTGAATAAGTGTCGGACTAATTCGACCTTTTAACTTTCATTTCATACGTGAATGAAAGTAGGTTTAATGTTTTTGAATTAAAAACGCCAACATATTGACATCCCGGTATTCCGTAAAAAACACAAATACAATATATATTTTATCTACACTCATATCATAATCTTCAAATTAAGAATTCAAAGGTAAACACATATTGACAGGCTTTAAACAATACATAACTTTAAAGAAAATTTAAAAAAAAAGTGTAATATAAAGTTACATTAAAGGTCAGATTTTTCACTTTATGTTACAGTTATTTTTTTTAAAGTGTTGCTGTGATCACGGAACAAAAGTTAAGTTTTTTTTTTTTAATGTCAAAAGTTGACTCTATAAAAAACCTAATTTCATTTTCGTGGTACCAAAAGTGCAACTAAAAATACCTAAAATTGCGCGCGCAAAACTGAGTGCAGACGATTGAATGTCAAGATACTTTTGTCGAAATTGCGAATGCTATTAAAAAACTCGATAACGGAACGGAACGGTTCGCTGTAAACAGTGCAAGTAAATCGCTCTTCATTTAACAGTTGATTAAAAATAGTCAATCTACAAATAGTGCACAAAAACCTTTATAGAAACAATGCTTAAGGTCAGAACTACCGCTTTCATCAAGATTCAACTGACGGATTGCCCAAAATCGTGAGTTGTACTAGACAATTTCTTACGTTCGTGTTCGAGGAATAACAATAACGACTTTTTGCAAGAGCGAGAAAGCGATAAATATACGTCAAACTGTCTGATGTCGTCAGATTGTGACGTCTGAGCAGCCAATCAGGGGAAGAGAGAACTGTCACCTAGCCGTCAGTGGCAATCACGTTCCATTCTACGTAAAAACACAGGTCTACCTACTGATTGTCTAAGTATTGGGTCTAACAATTTTAAAAATGAGCTGCCAGGTGTGTCGAAAGATAGTAGCACTCAGTGACTTACTAAAATGCGCTGCATGTAAGACACAATTTCACTATCAATGTTTAAATATAACAACTGCTAAATTTTCCTCTTTATACCCCACTAAGAAAACATGGAAATGCGAATCGTGCACTAATGTTAATACAGGCCGCGGAAACAAACTTAAACAGAATACCCTAAGGAAAAACATTCCTTCTGGCGCAGAAAAAAATGAATCTAAAGATAAGTTCCAAACTCCGAAGATAACTAAGTGTACGCCAAACCTACTGACAAAACGTAACTCCTTAGAAGAACACTCCTTTCAAAAAGCTTCTTTCATGGATGAAAGCACAAGTTTTCTTGATTCGACCACAAAAAGCTTACCAAATACTCTACAGAGAAATGAATCCTTGGTTCAAGACTTGACAGAAGAAGTCTCGGCACTAAAAATTGAATTAAACAGCGCGCATGAAGAAATTATCAATTTAAATGAGGAAAATACGAAACTAAAGTTGGAGATCCAAGAACTGAATAGGAGAATAACTTTACTAATGAAACTTAGTTCAAGTGTAACTACTTCTACGCCGAAACCACTGTCTTCTGAATGCTCCAGCACTTTACGGAAAAGCAAAAAAAAGAAAATCGTATTCGAGAAAATGGAATCTTCGAATTGTTTTGATAAATTAGAGACAGATCCACTTCTACCAAATCCAGTCATACTACTCGGGGCTGCAAGTGATGTAAATCGCTTCGGTCAGATGTCGCTGCCAGTATGTAATACAGAGAAGTTTGTAAAGAGGCTCGAAATCTCATCGATGCTTGCACTTGCCCATTAGCTCAGTTGGGAGAGCGCTGGCACGGTGAGTAAGAGGTCGCGGGCTCAAGTCCCGGCACGGAAGGAATTCTTAGCCTCTAAATGGGCTTTTAAAATTGTCCTCGGCACGGGTTAGTGCAACAAAAAGAATATTAATAAACTACTCTGCTAGTTTTCAAGCCACTCACCAGATTGAGGCCGTTGTTGGCGCTGTCGTCAAAAACGCCGGAGTCACCCGTCGCACACGAGCTCAATATTAGCACCTCGCTGCTGTCGAGACGCTTTCCGCGCGTCTTCTCTGCAGGGGAAGAGAACATCATTAATATGATAAATCCGATTAATTTTAATTCATTTTAAGTTCTAATCCCGGCTGGGGACAAAAAAAACCCGTATGTTTGCATGTTCGTGATGTCGTTGTTTCTGGTTCCCACAGGGTATCCTAGTGTGGGGCCAGAAGCAATGTATGTGCCTGTATGTAAATGTTTATGTTTAAAATGTTTTATGTTTATGTTTAAAAAACAATGAATAAAAGTAAACATTTTGCGAAAGGGGCAATTTGCGAAAGAGACGTTATGCGAAGTGGACATTCTGCGAAAAAAACCGTTTCGCGAAAGAGACGTTCTGTGAAGTGGCATTTTTGCGAACGGTGGATATTTTGTGATTGTGGGACGGAGCGTAGTGATCCCCTTACTGGAACAGTAGAGCCACTGGCGTGGTACACACAGAAAGGGTGGGGCGAGGGCGCGGAAAAGACGCGTCGTCCTTCCAATTCACTTTCATACAAAATGTACTGATGGCACGGAACGAAGGGCACACAGAAGAGACGGAGCGAGGGCGCGAACTTTATGCAACGCGGCGTGTCTTTTCCGCGTCCCACGTCCTTCCTATGTGTCCCACGCCACTAACCGCTATAGTCGAGGGAGTCCAGCGAGGAAGGCGCCAGGCAGTCGTCATCCGATGAGGAGCCGGCGCCGATGATGACCACCTCGTCAGCGATCGGCGGCGGCGTCGAGATAGTCACCGCATTAGGCGGCAGCTGGTGACAAAAACATTTGTTTATTTATTTATATTTATTAGTAGTAGATCCTTGAGAAGTATGTCTGGTGTTACTTTGAATGACAACATACGCAATAGTTTGATTAGAGAACGTTGTGGACCGAAAGAGGATGTAGTGACTAGAATTGAGAAAGGAATGTTGCGTTGGAACGACTAATGCCGTCCACTAATGTGGGTGCATGCAACGACTATTGAATGTGATCTGTCAGGATCGTAGCAAGTGGCAGTCCCTGGTCTCTGTGTTTTCTTTCTGTTGTTGTGCATATTGTGTTCCCCTTTTCTGATCTACTTATTTTGTTTCTGTGATGTATCCTGTTGGTATAATAAATGTTTTTCTTCTTCTTCTTCTTCATATACGTATGGAAATACCAGTCTCAGGAAGCTCCGCTCTTCCACACTTAGACGTGATAATGTTGGTCTCAAACAGAAATAACAAACTAGTGGAGTATTTTAATGAACATCAATATACTATGGCGAATTAAACTTTTGAAACTAAAACTGTATGGTGGTTAGCGTGACGCGGCTCACCTGTGCCGCCAGCGAGTTGGGATCTAACGCGCCCACTTCCATGACGGCAGTACATGCGGTCTCGCGATACAACTAGTCAATACTATTTTCAGTGGTTTGATGGTTCGAGACAGGCAGACTGGTGTTGCTTTTAGAGGGGTACTATCAACTTTACGTCGTAGCGTACAATAAGTCCTACTGTAAGAAATACATGCTTATCGCTTCTTTTCCGCAAATAACTGAACCCTAAGAGAACTAGCACAATAATAAAACCGGTTGCGCGTTGAGCAGTGGCGGCGGGTGGGGTGTGGTGAACGCGTCTCTCCACCTGCGCCGCCAGCGAGTTGGGCTCGGGCGCGCCCAACTCTAGCGGCAAGCCCACTTCTATAACGGCCGTGCGCGCGGACTCGCGGTACTACTACCACTATTCCCACTATCACCGCAAAACTTGACGGTTCGAGACAGACTGGTTTATAGCAAAATTTTCCTAATACTAATCCTACTGTTAGACATTTTTAAAGCTCTACCTTTGACCTCTGCGTGTTGTGGTCACGCTTACCGCTTATACTCCGCAAATAAATGAATACTAAATAGAGCTAGCAAAATAATAAAATATACGTTCAACGAGTAATACAGAAACGGCACTGACCGGTCGCGCGTTGAGCAGCGGCGGCGGGTGGGTTGTGGTGAGCGTGACTCTGCCCACCTGCGCCGCCAGCGAGTTGGGCTCGGGCGCGCCCAGCTCAAGCGGCAGGCCCACCTCTATAACGGCCGTACGGGCGGGCTCGCGGACAGACACCACCACGGGCGACGGGACTGACTGGACCGTCACTACCGGTGGCGGCGGCGCGGCAGATTTGGACGGCGAGGACGGCTAGGAGGGATTAGATTAGATTAAAATTGCATGAATTTTCATACGCCCAGATGGGCAGCACGTGGAATGCACTGAAACTCTGTAACTAAAGATCTATTTTATATCACACCTGGCCAAAAAGCGGCAAGTGACGCCATAAAATTGTGTACACAACACGGACTGTAAAATAGAAAGCCCTCTATCGCATATTTCGCATAGCTCGGGCCTTAAACTTCTGCGATATCGGCCTTTCTTTATTTTACGGCCCTAGTTGTGTAAATAACTTATATACCCATTTTCATCTATAAACGATACTTTACTTTTTATTGCACGGCATACATAATAAAAGTACATACAGTATATACAAACTACAGGATGATTTTGAATGATTTTGAATTTTTGAGGGAATGTTCCTCTCATTGTGAAAAACAGTATTATTAATGATTTATCAGTAATGGTAAAATATATTTGTTAGAGTCTTACGTCCGATATGCGTAAAAAATTCAAAAAACTGTGTACTGTGCAGGGATAGAGTACTAGTCCAAATCCAAAAGAAGTCTAGAGTGGGTGACGTAATTTTAAATTTTGTGTTTAAGATGATAGAACAGAATGAAAATACAAAACAAAAATTATGTAAAAAGGTTTACACGGTTACAGGGTCATTGCTTTGTGGCATGGTGTCATCGGTATTCAGGGACATACCTCCTCTCTGGAAAATAATCCCAGATATGCCGATGATGTGAAAATGTGCAAAAAACCATTGTTCTACAAATGGGTTTTCACACCTCCTGCTCGACAATGCCTTATTACGTACCGTCAAATATCATCGTAAAGCATGGCCTTGTCTCTCGAGGGCAATAATAATGAAGAATTTCCCTAGGGAATAAAGTGATTTGAATTTAGAATGTCAAAATTCGCATGAAAACTATGGAGAAGCCCCGCATTGCAATTCGAAATTCGAATTGTTGTTCGAAACTCACCTCTTTTTTTTTCTTTTTTTTCTGAAATACTGTGTCCTGTGACCGCGCGAAACACCAACAAAAAAAAGAAAAAAAGGCGCGAATTGCAAATACGAATTTAAAAGTTATATTCAATTTAAGTTGCTAAGCCGTAAAAGAGTGTGGACTTTATATTTAATTTCAGGTTTTAATACATATTTTCAACTTATGCAGCCCTGTCTTTTTATTGTCTCCCAGATGGTGTGAAAAGTAGAGTATTCACCTCTGGAATAAAACATGTCTTAGTCTCGGGCGGTATGAACCCCTCGCTTCACTCAGGACTCTACATAACTCCCTCGCTTCGCTCAGGAGTTAAAATTTAACTCCCTCGCTGCGCTCGCGAGTTAACTCGGAGTCCTTCGCTCCGCTCAGGGTTCAATATGCCGCCCATGACATAATACATGGTTTTATTCCCTTAGTACATAATCTACTATTAAAATAGTACATTGTACACCGCGGGAAGAAAACTGTCCATTTCTGTTCGAGAGTACGTTTAAGCCCAATGCGCAGCGAAGGGCACAAAGGAAACTCGAGGACAGAAATTAGTAGATTGTGTCTCAAGGGAGCAAAATGATATATTTACGGCTCTTTCGCTTCACTCAGGATTCAAGTGTTTACGCCCAAGACGGAAATAATTTTGCTACCGAGTGACACATACTGCTTTTCACACCTGCTATAAGGAAAATTGAAATCAAACACAATTAAGATATCGAAAGAAGTTTATGATCGATTGCAACAAAATAAAAATCGAATTGGAATTACATTTTGTGAAAATCTGCACACGGATCATGCTGAGAGCAATAAAAAAAAACTAGAATATCAGGGAAGAAAAGTACAACTTTGATCCCTCATTTGAGGGAATCAAGGGATCTTTTCTGAATAGCAGGTGTGAAATAGAACTTTCTCCCGAGTGATAAATAGTGGTTGACAAAACAAAACAAGTTGCCGCGTTTGTTTGTTTTTTCGTAGTGCAGAAAAAGGTTGCCAGCCTTCTTTCATTGACAATCGAGTAAAAAAAAATCCTCTTTTTCTAATTATTTGATATAAAATAATTTATGAGATTTGACGTTTGTATTTTTTTATGTCCGCTGCTAAAAAACAAAAGAACGCTAGCAGGACAGGAATGGATTTTCACACAATATTTCTACCCGGCTACGGAGGGCAGGAATGAAATTCCATATAACTTTACGCCGCACATTTATAAGGGGGAAATGACGAACTTTGTAACCTGTTTATGAACGAGCTATGTGACACTTTTGAGTGGGTGTGATATAAAAATATTTAAACATTTCGCTCATCCGGAAACGACGAAATCAGACTTTTGAAAAATATGCTACTCCAGTATCATCATCATCATCAGCTATTTGGCGCCCACTGCAGGACATAGGCCTCTCTCATGGTTTTCATAACCACGAGGGGTTTTGCCATAATCGCCACGCTCGGCAGGCGGGTTGGCGATCGCAGTACGCGGTTGGAATCTCAGGAAGACGCTGCTGCCCGTCTCCTGGTAATTGATTTCGTTAGTCGCCTTCTGCGACATCCACGGAAGGAAATGGAGTGACACTATTCTTAATTCGGCGCCACACGGATTCCCAAGTATATTGACATATAATACTCCTAAAGGGAAGTTAAACACGAGGAAACATTGACACAATTGAATTTCTATTAATTCCAGTGAAATTACGCATTATGCATTATCTGGTTCATTCTAGTTTTTGCAAAACTCCTGTTAAATTTGCAAAAACATAATTAAGTAGTTGTTAAAATCACAAAGAAAAAACTCACCGTAACCGGCCTTATTTCATTTAGCTCGGATCTCGACGGCTCCTTCTTCAATATCCTAACATCTTCTCTGTCCTTCTCTTTACCATCATATCTATCCCTATCCCTCTCTTTCCTGAGCTCCTCCCGCTCCTTCCTACTGTCTTCCTTAGACCTCCTTCTCTCCTCTCCTCTGTTCTTCTTTTCTATCCCACTTCTGATACTGAGAATTTCTTCTGCGTGATCAGACCTCCTTCTCTCCTCTTCTCTGTTCTTCTTTTCTATCTCACTTCTGACACTGACACTTTCCTCTGCGTGATTGCTATCTTCTTTATTCCACTTCTCTGCTTCTTTCCTTACACTAACCCCTTCTTCAATACTCGTCTGATCTTTATTGACTTCTCTAAGACTGTCCACTCTGCTCTCCGCCTGTCTCCTAGCCTCTTCTTCTTCTAGTTCTCTAACTTTGTTATCCAGTCGGTTCTCCAGAAGGCTATCGTCGTCTCCATTCTGTGCTGCGAGCGGTTCTGGCGTCGGTATCCTCTGTTCGGGCTTTGGTTTGGTGGGTGATGGTGATGAGTCCTCGGGTTCGAGTTTGGGGGAGTCGGTCTTGTCTTTCGCTTCGACCGCCTCCTCGGCTTCTCGGCACACCTGAACAAAGAAAAAATGTAATTTATTATAATAAATAGATAGGTACATGACAGAAACAAAATAAACAGATAAGTTCACACCCGCGGAGTTTGGAGGAGAGGTTGGTAAAGTATACGACGAGGAGACAACGGAAACTATCGTTTATTAAATTAGAAAGCACGATTCCGCCGGTGGACGAACCAGGAAAACGCTCATTATTTATTCGCACTTTACAAAACAATGATCACTAATCAACTGTGCAGTACAATACAGTTTGTTGGTACATTTATCATCATCATCATCATTCAGCCACAAGAAGTCCACTGCTGAACATAGGCCTCCTCCATGGATTTCCAATAAGACGGTTGGAAGCGTCTTCCTGCCACTTGGACGAGGTAATCTGTCCATCTTGTGGCTGTTCGTCCTTGCCGATATGTGGTCTCCATTCGAGAACTTTTCGGCCCCATCGGCCATCAGGGCCTAGATTCTGTTAATGCATTGTAGTAACATGACAACTGCATGAACATGGCGGTTTTCATTTCATGGCTGCTTTAAGTCTACGCGGGCACACCCATCAAACCTTCTAGGCGTCAATGGTACGAAGAAACACGTCACGTGACCCGACAGTGCACCTGTCTGTACGGGCATCGTACACTTTTCTAGGTCGCCGTGTTGCTGACTGTGCACCGCGCACATTCTAACTCACGGGTCTTGTTGCCTGCGCCAGACAGTTGGCTTTTGCCTCTCATTAACAACATACGTCTTCCAAAATGTAACTGTGCACAGTATCTAATAAACACCATGAATACTTGAAACATCAACATTCACTTTCTTCATCCACCACCGCCCTGCAATCTACAACATCTGCTGTGCGAAAGAGTTGAGTGGCACACGCTCTCCTCTGCTCGTACACTGTCATTATACTACAATGCACTAACAGAATCGAGGCCCAGTTCTGCGTGCTATGTGCCACATTGTTGGTACATTACTCTCTTAATATCAAAGTTCCTAAATATATTCAGGAACTTGGGCTAATTTAATCCACCCTTTGGTACGAATAGGACTATTATATTATTATATAGGTAGTTTTTCTTCAACATGCCCTTTGCCATGCTTGTATTAACATGTAAATAAATAAATAAATAAATGTATTCTGGCAACTAAGTCAAGACATGAGACTGACTGACTGACTGACTGATCTAGTCGACGATCTGCCTGCCGACGGCAGCGGCGGCGTGTATACCCGGATAAAAGTTCTTAACATCCAAACTTCTGGGTATTTATTTATTAAGTAATACAACAAAAAAAAAAAAAACCTATTTAGAGGCTAAAAATTCCACCCATGCCGGGACTTGAACCCGCGACCTCTGGCTAGCCGTGCTAGCGCTCTCCCAACTGAGCTAATGGGCAAATTGCTTCGGCCAGATGTCGCTGCCTGTACGCAATACAGAGAAGTTTGTAAAGAGGCTCGAAACTTCATCGATGCTTGCACTTGCCCATTGGCTCAGTTGGGAGAGCGCTGACACGGTGAGCCAGAGGTCGCGGGTTCAAGTCCCGGCATGGGTGGAATTTTTAGGGTCTAAATAGGTTTTTAGATTGTCCTCAGCACGGGTTCGTGCAACAAAAAGAATATTATTAACATTTACACCAAGAAATACAACAATATCGGATGGATGTGATAAGGAACGCCGACGTCATACGACACAGGAACCGCCCCACGACAGCGGCTAGTCATCGTTACCAACAATATTTGCCTTTAGATCTTTCTTGGCAGAGAAAAGTGAGAAACGCGCAACCGCCCACCTCCAACCCTGGCGAGGAACCGACTAACTAACTGACTGACCTGGTCGACGATCTGCCGGCCGACGGCGGCGGGCTGTGCCGGCAGTGCGGCGGCGGCGGCGGGCGGCGGCGGCGCGTGCTGCTTGCGCGGCGGCTGCCGCTCGGGCGGCGTGGCGGGCGGCGGCGGCGTGGCGCCCGGCGGCGGCGGCGCGGGGCCCTTCTCCTTCTTTGGCGCCTGCGGTCGTTGACAACATAAATGGCTTCCTCGTTATAGTCCGCACAGATCTTTTTGGCGGTAACGTGAACCTAGTCAGTTCATTTGCACATCGCTTACTGTCTTTACAGTGTATGTGTGAGTAATTGACGTAGTGTGTGATGCGTAGTAAATTACTATAAGTCAATTACTAAGGTAGTCAATTACACACACATACACTGTAATGCAAGCGATGTGTAAGTAAGTAAGCGATGTGCAAACGATCTGTGGCTATGTTCACGTTACCGCCAAAAAGATTTGTGCGGACTATAATTATACGCTAATATCCTGAGCTGGAGACCTATTTGCTGCCACGAGGGGGCATCTGTTACACTTCCTTATTTTCATTTCTGTTTTGTGTTAATATTGTTAATGCTTTTGAAAAGTGCTTTTGTGGCGGTAAATAAATGTCATCTATTCCTCTTCAATTATTATTTAAAACTCTGCATTCGCTTTTCGCCAAAACTCATCATTTTAAAACTACGTGCTCCACTTCGTCCTTGTCCTCCTTCGGCGCCTCGAACTTATATTGGTGTGACTTTATCAGCTTAATTACTTAGCGCGCACAAAAACTTACAGAGCATTATACATTTTTGCAATTCGTTTAAGAAATCAGTGAGACAAGACGGTTCTGTTTAAAACTGTTTTCTTTAAAAAACGGAAGTAACATACTCACTCCGTAAACACAGTCTCACTCACTCAGTAGTCTAAGCACAAACAACATTCAGACTCACCCAGTGAGCAGTTTAAAGACAAGTAAGATTCGGACTCACGGGCGGTTTCCTGTCAGCGGCGGCCTGCTCGTCTTCGTGGGGCCGCTTGGCCGCAGCGGGGGCGGGGGTGGGGGCGGCGGGGGTGGCGGGGGACGCGGGGCGGGGGGCCGCGGGGGGCGCCGGCTCTTGCTCCGACACTGGGGGGGAAGGGCGGGTATCTTTTTATTTTTGACGCTTCCGCCCGACAGCAGCGCAAAGCCCGTCCCCGAAGCCTGGTCCGGCCAACACAGACTCAAGAAGACCACCTGTGACCCCCCCAGTGAAGACCGCCGCCTGGAAGGTCACCCATTGACCTGTCCGTCGGACGGCGGTAGATCCCTCGGGAAGAGGGCCACGCCCTAACCCCGACCCTCCACTTCCCCATGGGCAAGTGTGAGAAGACTGTCTGACACTAAACACTCCTCAGCGCCAGTTTATTTAATCTGCGCTTACGTCTTTTCCTTTTAAACTATCCACTACAAACATAAGCAGCCTATATACGTACTACTGTAGGGCACAGGCCTTCTCTCAGAGATAGAGTATGGGCTTAATCACCACGCGTGCCCACGGATTGGCGTTTTCTAGTGAATAGCTCAGACACTATTTTGCTACTATAACTTCACAAATGTACATAAATTAGAATACAAAATCATAGGTACATGCCCGCACTGGGAATCTAACCTGGGTCTCTCGCTTCCGAGTCCAATGTTCTACCCACTAGGCTACCACGGCTCGGCGTGTGTTTTAAGGAACCGTGTTTATATCAATAAGACCGTTAGCCTCCTAACGGTGGTAAAAACAAGTCAGAATTTTGTAAAACTACGTAGATATTAAAAAAAAATGTCCTATTTGTAGGACGAAAGGGCTTAGGAGGTGAAAAAAAATGGTGGAGGTACTCAATTCGTCCGTTAATCTTTTTATGTATCCTCATCATTATCATCAGCCCATCTCAGCACAGTGCTGGGCAAATGCCTCCGCTATAGTTCTCCACTCCTCAATGATGGGGCCCACCTTCTGCCAACCCGGGCATTCTATCTATCTGTCTATCTAATCAGCCAGTGAACAGAGCCCATTGTTGGGCATTGGCCCCTTCTCTTTCACGCCAACCCATCCGGTCCTGTGTCTTGTCCAATGTTACCCGGCCGCTTTCGGACCGGACTCGAGGTGGGCCCGCCGGGCTGGTGGCCTGTCCGCCGGGCTGGTGGCCTGTCCGCCGGGCTGGTGGACTGCCCGCCGGGCTGGTGGACTGTCCGCCGGGCTGGTGGACTGCCCGCCGGGCTGGTGGACTGCCCGCCGGGCTGGTGGACTGCCCGCCGGGCTGGTGGTCTGCCCGCCGGGATGGTGGTCTGCCCGCCGGGCTGGTGGTCTGCCCGTCGGGCTGGTGGTCTGCCCGCCGACCGTCGACCCGTTCTTGGCCGCCACTCAGCCGGGTATTATCATTTATTTATTGAGAAGACAGAATACTCACTCTTGACGTCGGGCGTCTCCGCCGATCGCACAGACGTCGAGTCATCTTCCATCTCCATATGCATCTGCGAGCTGCGATGTTCCTGCGCACGTGAACAACAATAATTTTATAGTATATTCAAAGAATAATAAAGAATATTTTTATCTTAGCTTATATTCAAGTTTAAAAACCTATTTAGAGGCTAAAAATTCCACCCATGCCGGAACTTGAACCCGCGACCTCCGGCTAACCGTGCCAGCGCTCTCCCAACTGACCTAATGGGTAAGTGCGGGCATCCGCGGAATTTCGAGCTTCTTTACCAACTTTCTCTGTATTACGTACAGGGTTTTTAAAATTGTCCTCAGCAGGGGTTAGTGCAACAAAAAGAATATAATTATATTCAATTGTTTTACAGATTGTATTTTTCAAGCAGAACGCGTGTTTAGCACCTAACGAATCGACTCTGCAGAGTTCTTTGAGAGCCTTCCAAATTTTCTTGTTTTAAACTTATGTTAAGGCTGGGTTCTACACGCGCACGGATTTGTATGGGACATATTGCGCTGCGCGAGCAAATAGTTGGGGTAAGAGTAGGCACACAAATAAAAATCCTATTAATGCGTCTATGTAATTTTATAAAAAGTAACAAAATCGGTTTTTTATGTATTTTGTTATTGGTACTGCATCACCACGACTAACCTACGGGGTTTTGTTAAATATTTAAAAAAAAAATCCTTGCTATCTCCAAAACTCGACATTGGCAGAATCCTTAGGGTAGCCATAATTAAGAATTCTGACGACCGACGTCACTAAGACATTCGGTGATAGTTATTTTGGCATAATATTTATTACCCCAAACTCGGACAGCTCAAATAAAACCATATCTAGTAATAATTTTGACTCATGTTTGCGATTTTTTTATGATGCTATATAGTTTTAAAAATCATAAAAAATAATAACCGACTGCCGACTGATAGGACATTGAAAAGTAATATATATATTTTTTTCAGATTTTGAATACTAAGCATTAGAAATAGAAAATGTTTATTTGTCTTCAATATAGTAAGGCAATTAGAGAGTAAAATGTATTTTGTAACACCTGATTTAGGGGTAACATCTGAGAACCAGGCCTTAAACCTAGATTGACAATGTTTTTATACCATAGAAGATATAAAAACTCAAAACTCGGGGTTTTACAGGTCTCCAAACTGCGAAAAAATATTTGTTTTCTCATCGAATTCGGAACGTTTACTAATGATGACGTAAACTCGTAAAGATTGTATTTTAGGAGATATTCTTTTTGTTGCACTAACCCGTGCTGAGGACAAGGCTAGAGGCTAAAATTTCACTGATGCCTGCACATTGGCTCAGTTGGGAGAGCGCTGCCACGGTTAGCCAGAGATCCCGGGTTCAAGTCCCGGCGTGGGTGGAATTTTTAGCCTCTAAATAGGTTTTTACGAGATATCTCAAGTATTTAATAAATATAAATGCTTCATGCATGCAACGTCACTGCTTGAGCCCGATTTGTATGGCGCGTTTTTGTACCACGTGACTAGAATCACTTTTGGACAAGAAAAAGTATTATTTAACTTGTATCATGGCCTTTCCAATGAGATGAGATATTTTGTTACATATTATTATGCATTAAAAACGAGCTAAATTAAAAACTTACATTCACCATTTTGAAAAATCATTCCTTTTGAAATGGTAAACAAATAACACACCAAAAAAAAACGTTTCAAACTTGTACCTTCGATGCAGGCGGAGGCTCTCGCGGCTGGGCGTCCGATTCGCATGCAATTTAGACCATACGACGCTTACATTAACGCACAGAATTGAACAACAGAGCCGACTTACTAAGAGTACTACTTTTATTCAAAAATTGTATTCAGTATAGGTGCATATTATTATGTTCTTCTAAATAATTTAAATATTTTTTTTTTGTCAAATGTCAATATCAGCTGTTGTCTGGGAGTAAACCAAATTTTTTTTACAATTTTTTGAATAACGACCGCTGATTAGTCTGAATGCTAGAGGGCCGGTTTCTGAATGGAGAAATTTACTAAGTAAATACTTAACCTTCTCACTAGCACCAGAGACAGATCTGTCTCAACGCATCGGGAAACGTCAAACGCGCAACTGAGACAGAGTTGTCCCAAAAGGCAACAGACCAAAAAAATGCTAAAATGTGTTTGACGGTCTATGATATCGGTTTATGGTTATTGTTCGTTCATGTTCGGCATGAAATTCCTTATAATCTGTGATAAAATACTCTAAGACTTCCTAAAAAAAAAACTTGTCAATCTTAGTCGAAAATTTCTTGTTGGAAAGTGGCGAGAGCACAGAAGAAAACTACGAGAAAAACAGGTTTTTTGTTAGAAAGGTAAGTGAAAAGTGTATTTACGTGTTACTTTATGCATTTATTTCAATCATTACACATAGTTTTACCTAAAGAATGCTATAAATACTTTAAATTTGGCCCAAGAAAATGTTCGATATAGCAACTTTGAAAAAAGTTGTACTTTCTTTCGAAATTTTTGATCATTGTTTGTGTATTTTGGATAAAACCCACTATATTTGGCCAGTAAGACTATCGTACTTTGTTATTTTATTCATTTTTATGTAGAATTACTAAGTAATAGTGAAAAATATTACAAAAACAAAACATTTGCCGTTGTTTTCCGATAAGTTCGTATACCGGAAATCGACCACTAGGGTCACGACCTCCGGCCTTCTCATCCGGTTCTATAGTGATGGGCTTAGTGATTATTTCAATTGATTATCGAAATAAATTTTTTATCAACTTCAATACACCGTTACTATAAGTTTCTAGTGAGAATACGCAAATTTCCAATTAGATTCTAATACATCTCGTAGTTTATAGGAAAATTATTATTTATTTATTTTACAGATGTGGAGACCCGGGCACCCCAAGAGTTTCTTGAATTACTGCAAGACGACGAGGAAGAGGATGAGAGCGAGGGGGAGTTAGAGGTCGGGCTGGAAGAGGAGGAGGAGGAGGAGACTGGGGTGGGAAACCTGATGGTATGTTATAATAATTATATAAATATTACATAACATACATAAGCGGCCTATATGCGTCCCACTATAGGGCACAGGCCTTCTCTCAGGGAGAGAGCATGGGCTTAATCACCACGCGTGCCCACCGGGGATTGGGTATTTCAAGCGCGTGTACGTGAATAGCTCAGACACTCAGGTTTCCTCACGATGTTTTCCTTCGTTAGCGAGTGGTATTGCTACTACTATAACTTCACAAATGTACATAACTTAGAAAACCAAGTCATAGCTACATGCCCGCACCGGGGATCGAACCTGGGTCTCCCGCTTCCTAGTCCGAGGTTCTACCCACTAGGCTACCACTGCTGTATAAATATAAATATTAATTTTGTATTATTTCTTGTTCGTTCCGTTATTTTAGGTTTATATTTCTTCCAGGCAATGGACATCATGGTGGAGGAGGAGAACTGGGAGCTAGTGCCACTGGAGGCACTAAGCGTCCCGCTTTCTACCTCTAGGTACAATACTTAATAATTTTTTTCCATCTTCTATGCGGAAGTAAGACTTTTTAACTGTTTATTTTTTCCAGCAGGCTCTCCAGTAGCAGCAGCGAGGATGACGAAGTGCGCAGGGAAATTTTGCGCAATATCAGCCCGCAGTAAGTTGAATCAATATTTATCCCATGCCATGTTTTTGTGTATCTATGGAACAGATTTCAGGTTAATTTTATTTTACAGGTCTGTTCACGACGACGAGCTGCCGCGCTTTCGGGTGGAGCAGCTGCCGGACGCTCCGGGACCCGCCGCTGCTGCTGCTCGAGGATGCGGCGCCACTCAGATTTTCCTTGCCTTTGTTTGGTTACGGTTTTCGGCTGTCGTCCATTCATCTATTATGTTGTATATTTGAGAGAGGATGACGCATGACTGATGGGTATCAGTAATTTATATGTAAGATTTGTGCATGTAGATAATAAAAGTAGACATACTTCGTCCGCTCCTTCACATTCTGTTTTCTTGTTTGTTTGACCAATCTAAATTTGTTTTCTAGATTGGTGAAAATCTTATTTGCCTATCGAACTAATGGAACACGTGGAGTTTAACATTTTTCATTTATTCGATGGGTAGGTAAGATCACACGACACACCATTTTGTAAGTACCTAACCTAATAATTTACTCTTGCAGTTCTTGTCTTTTGTCTTTTTCTATGTCATGTTTTGCTTTTTGTGTACTAATAGCGAGACCATTTCGACGTGAATTCCATAAAAGTATTGTTAAAATATTAAATTTTCAAAGCTCCATACTCCTAAAATGTAAAAGTCATAAAAATTATAATCAGTATAACTCGCGATAGCATTAATAATAATACAATATTGTTATCTACAAATAAATTTATTAGGACATAATTCAGCTCATTCCAAATTACGAATGTTTTCAACTCAACTCTTTTAAAATGTTTGTATATTTTATCACTACTTATATATGACAAAATGACAAGTTTACAACATTTTAGACATGAAGGAAAACATCGTGAGAAAATTCGCTGTTGGTGTAGTAAAAGTTAACACCAGAAGCAATACGATTGATCAACAACTAATTTTATTTGTAATAAAATATGACATAGGTAATTGTTAAGTCAATCACCACTAACAACGTATAATAAGGCTATTACAAACAATGTTATGGTTAGATACTTACTTACTGGCGGTTAGTATAAACAAACTACTTGACGCCGAACTTGATACTCAATGCGCGGCACACGCCGCCACTTGAGCTCCGACGCTTTATGGACTTGTTTTTTGCTGCCGGGTGACGCATTAGGCTACCTTTTTATTTCACTAATAGCAAGTTGGTAATAAAATATTCTGCATGCGTTTTATCGCAAATTGTTTTCCCCGCATTTTATCGATTCTTGCCCAATGAAAACTCTTCCTTACCCCATCCCTCCTAAATAAGACAAAACAACTAAAATACTATTTTATTGTTTTATTCTTTATTTTTGTCTGAATATTTATTGTAAATAGTGTAAAAAAGGAAAATAAATATTTCATTATGGGTCTACTGTTTTATTTCTCCATATACCCATTTATTTGTGACCTTGGTACAAAATATAATGCAGTCGATATTTTTCATTTTTACTAGATTTTGTTGAATATTTCTATAAAAAAGCATAGATTCCAATAAGATTAGAGTATTTTCATTAAATAAAAGTGGTTTTCACTTCGTAAAGACCCACGATTACAGTACATTTTCAAATTCAAATTGTCCCCCTTACACTGTTCAATAGGAAACGTTAGCATTCTCGCAAAATGTTTGATAATGTTTTGGTAATAAATCTTATATGTGAAGAGAAAACAAGCTTGATAGAATGAATAGGTGTATATTCAGCACCTTGTTACATAAATTATCTTTTCCTAAAGTTACGTAATAGTTCGCACACACACAAAAATTTGGGACACTAGGCCCTTATTTGTAGTAATTGCATTTTCGTACTCTGAATTTAAAAAATTGTGTGTCTGAATTTTGATAAAGTTGTTATTGTTTAGTAATGTAATTATTCTAGAGTATAATTCTTTTTATTTCAAACAAATCCGTACATTGGTCAGATAATAATTTGATATTTAGGCAACCTGGTCATTTATTTTTTTTGCGCCGCCATGACACCCCTTTCAATTAATGTCAGTGGGGTGAATTGGGGGTGCGAGTGAAAAGGTTAAGTAACGTTCCGTCACGCTCTTTTCTGAGAAATGCGAAGAGACAGCACTACAGTTAATTATTTACTTAGTGAAATTCTCAATTCTGGCCCAAAATCTTACAGCTTGATCGATTCTCGCTTAAAATCTGCATTCAAATGTCAAAACCGTAAAATTCCGACTTGAGCGGTGTATTTACCGCCCGAAGCGACGATATGTAATTTTAATCAAGTTACATTATAAAGATTAATTACTGCAGTGAAGGGGGAAGCCATAAGGTTCATAATCCACACCAATCACCGATGAAAAAAAAACATATCTTCTTTTACAAATCGTGCACGCACGCACGCACGCACGCACGCACGCACGCACGCACGCACGCACGCACGCACGCACGCACGCACGCACACACACACTACACAAGTATAAATCATGTCAGAAATCTTACTTATAATTAATGTAACATTTGGAAACTTATTAAAACGAAATTGTTTTCTGAAATTTATATCTTTAAATAAAATAGACAATTAGATTAAGCTCACACTTAAAACAAAATCTTTATTTTGCGTAGGTTTAGATGTTCAACCTTTACAAGTTATGGAAGAGCGGGTTTCCCTGGCACAGGTACTTTATACTTAAAAGGGAATCCCAGCAAAAGTGTATGTTAGGAATAGAATTGGTTGGATGAATAAATATTTTTGTATTTTGTTTTTGAAAATAATGTCCGACTGTTCTCTCAATCATGTTACGTTACGTTCGTGTCTATTGTTTGTGTACCTTTTGTTTACTTTGTGTTTCTGTGACAATTTAAATAAATATCCTCTTTCTTTCTTTAATAGTGATTACTAGGATCCATGGCCGTGAACCCAAGGCAAAAAACCTGGGACTACATAGCATAGCGACAAAAAACGGCGTTTTCGGCAAAAAATGCTAATCAGTCCCACGTCCGTGGGTCCTAGAATTGGTTTTCCTGCACGTGGTTTTGAATAAAGAAAAGTTGTTTACAAAAAATATTAATTTTGGAATCGAATTTTCTCAATCAAAAACTTAGTACAGGATAAGAAACATGTGCATCCAGTTGCAACGTTCGTAATTTTATTGTCTACTAGCTGTTGCCCGCGACTTCGTTCGCGTGGTGATTTTGATCTGTATTTTTCCGGGATAAAAAATTGCCTATGTGCTAATCCAGACTATAATCTATCACTGTGCAAAATTTCATCCGGATCCGTTCATCCATTTTTGCGTGAAAGAGTAACAAACATCCATCCATACATACAAACTTTCGCGTTTATAATATTAGTAAGGATCAAACCATCAGACCACATTTATCAAAAGTATACTAATTTTATTACAATCACTAAAATTGTTAAGTGTGCGAGCGAGACAGCGTGCTCCACGTAAAAACAGGCTTAAAATGATCGAGAAAACTGTCGGACACTTTTTGCAAAAACGATCTGTAACAGAAGATATGATTTTTTTTTTCATGAGGGCTCTAGTGAACCGGACGGAGCCCCATACATACATAAGCAGCCTATATACGTCCCACTGCACGGGCACAGGCCTTCTCTCAGGGAGAGAGTATGGGCTTGATCACTACGCGTGCCCACCGCGGATTGGCGTTTTCAAGCGCTGGGGTATCTGAATAGCTCAGACACTCAGGTTTCCTCACGATGATTTCCTTCACGGTTGGCGAGTGGTATTGCTACTATAACTTCACAAATGTACATAACTTGGAAAACAAAGTCATGCCGGCACTGGGAATCGAACATGGCTCTCGCTTCCGAGTCCAATGTTCTATCCACTAGGCTACCACCGCCACACGGAGCCCCAAATAGTTTTCAAATCAATCCAGTTTTAATTAAAATATTGGAGTTATTTTGCAACTAAACTACGGTAAATACTAACCAATCCTTTGGTACTGTTCCTTGTTGGCTTTCTGCTTGCCTTTCCTCGACTTAGTCTGTTTGTGTTTTTTTTTATTAATTGTGTTGTGTGTATTTGTTTGTGTTGTGTGTATTTGTTTGTGTTGTGTGTATTTGTTCGTGTAGTGTGTATTTGTGTTTGAATAGAGGTCAAGGAAAGACAGGCGATGCCGGCGTTGTTAGTAAGCGTGCACAAAGCGAAAACAGTTTGAGGTTAGTATAGATCTAGATTGCTCATTTACTAAGTTACTAAATCGTTTTTTTTTACAAAGTTACTAATTAAAATACTAAATTCCGTGATATCTTTCTACGCCTACATTGGAATCACCAATTTTCATCATAATGGCACAATTTTCTTCTACAAATTGGGAGGTTGTCAATTATAACATTGGAAATATCGCCAGCGTGTGTGCACAGAGTCCTGCTGCTCGTAGTTTTAATCACAACACACAAATCAATCTGTTTTTAATGAGCAACACATTGTATTTATGAGGTCACAATATAAGAGGAAATATCCGATATATTATATAAAAATCCCGTGT
Source organism: Yponomeuta evonymella (assembly GCA_963969515.1). Taxonomy (NCBI): domain Eukaryota; kingdom Metazoa; phylum Arthropoda; class Insecta; order Lepidoptera; family Yponomeutidae; genus Yponomeuta; species Yponomeuta evonymella. The sequence continues at coordinate 3,507,777 of OZ018370.1, read as the reverse complement.
CACAGTGTTTGTCATCGGACTCGTCCGAAACGGCTTCACGGAACTTTATGATATTTTTTGTGTATATTTGCTAGGTCTGAGAATAGGTCGCAGGCTAATTAATATGGCAAAACAACGTTCGCCGGGTCGGCTAGTAACAATATAACATTTAAAGGGTTAATGCCCGATTCCACCGACCTTTAAGGCCCACTTAACCTGTCTTAAGGACTACAATGTTACGGTTACATTGGACGGCTTGGTGCATTGTTGCCAAAAACGGCCGTTTTAGCGGAAACCGTTAGCCGAATAAGGCTGTAGGTTTATAAATGGCTCTTATTGGAACTTCCATTGGTATTTTTTATAATACAAGAGCGTGTATCTTTTATTACCCGGCGTTTATAGAGTGTTTTAAGGACTCGTATATATAAAAGATACCGCTTGTGTCTTTTATATTCACGATTCCTTAAAACACTCGATGAACGCCGATTAAAATAGTCTGTGGCGGAGAGTTTACAAGGAAAAGACGCAACCACAGATTAAATTAACTGCCTCTGAGGGGTGCTTTAGAGGAATCGTTTTGTAATAATTATGCTGAGATTTTTTAAATAGTAGCGTTAGCAAACACTTAAGGAACACTATCATAAGCAGCCTATATACGTCCCACTGTAAGGCACAGGCCTTCTCTCAGAGAGAGAGTATGGGCTTAATCACCACGCGTGCCCACCGCGGATTGGCGATTTCAAGCGCTGAGGTATGTGAATAGCTCAGACACCCAGGTTTCCTCACGATGTTTTCCTTCACAATTAGCGAATAGTATTGCTCCTATAACTTCACAAATGTACATAACTTGGAAAACAAAGTCATGCCGGCACTGGGAATCGAACATGGCTCTCGCTTCCGAGTCCAATGTTCTATCCACTAGGCTACCACCGCCACACGGAGCCCCAAATAGTTTTCAAATCAATCCAGTTTTAATTAAAAGTCATCGGTACATGCCCGCACTGGGAATCGAACCTGGGTCTCCCGCTTTAGAGTCCAATGTTCTACCCACTAGGCTACCACCGCAAGGAACACTAACTGGTTAGGAACTGGTTTGGTTAGTGGAAATGGGCATGAGTAGTTTCGGCTACTTTTTATCTTGCCCTTCGCCAATACCTCCCAATTTGGTCGACGTATGGAGCGTTCTAGTAGTCAGATTAGTCAGTTTAACTCTCTCTAGTTACAGCAGGAAAACGACACCAGTAATTCAACACCTCCCCGTATCAAGAAGCAAGCTCGCCTCACCTCCGAATCGTCATCCAGAAGCTCTTCCTCGACGACCTCGGCGCGGTACTCGAGTAATAAATCTCGCAGCTGCTTCGAGTCCAGATCGCCGCTGACGAACTCGTGCTTGAGTAGTTCGGCGGCCGTCGGTCTCTTATCCGGGTCCTGCCAGGGAACGAAAAGGTTCCATCAAACTGACTATCAGTGATATACACGAGTGATCCTGCAACGCGCAAGCAAAGTTTTTCTCCAGAGATATATAAAGGCGTAAGGGGGTAGCTTGGCTGATGTGTTCAAAACTAGCTAATCACTGGACTCGAATCACCAAAAGCTCCTCGGTCCTTCGTTATATTTATTTTTTAATACTACAAATACTAAATATAAGCTCTTAAGGGGCTCCATACAGTAACACTAGCTCCGCTAATGGAAAAAAATCATATCTTGATTTTTGCAAAAAGTGTCCGAACCATCTCTTGATCATGTTATTAATTTGTCTAAAGACAGCTCTCGCCATCTAAGCTTCATAGCGCTAATGTCAATGTCAAACACTTCTTCATGATTTCTATAGATGGCGCTTTTTTTAATGTACCTAATCTGTCTTGTCTATGGTCTGTGTCTTTCTCTTTGCTGAAATATGACTGACGCATAAACCTGTGCTACGGAAGTTAAATCCTATTTAAATCATCACAACGCATCCCTGGAGTCCTGAAGCGCTTTCACCACCACGAAACACGTGACTCGTGCCAGCGCACTAAGTCAAAGTCAGAAATTTTTATTCACTATAAAAACAAAATGTTTACTTAATGAACGTCAAAGCTGTTAGTTTCAAAATCAATAGATTATGTGGAGAAGAAGCTAACAAAGAACCTCCACATTTATTCTTTTCAAAACAGGTTTGCTTAATTAACAGAGTTTTCAACTTAAAGTTACACTACACTAGATTCCTCAGTTTCTGAAAGAGTGTTCAAATGTAACAAGAAATTAATCTAAGATTAATTCAAAATACCGGCACGTGATTGGCTGAAATTAGCTTGACGTGAGATTAACATGAGATTAACATTTGATCGCTCTTCTAGAAACCGAGCGACAATCGTTCCTGTTGACATAATTTAAATACCAGACATCCTTGTCTTCCAAATAATCCTTAATGTTACAATAGGCTGTTATAATAGTTACAATAACTATCCATGCTGATCCATACCTTGACAAGCGCCTGCGCTATGAAGTCGTTAAAGGCGCGGCTCCACAGCGACGGCTGCTCTAGCGATGGCGGATCGGACTTCTGGATCTTGAGTAGGACGCGCATCGGCGTCATCTCGTGGTTGGGCGGCTCTATCTGCGCGAACTCGATGAGCGTTATGCCCAACGACCAGATGTCCACCTGGGGAGGGGTTCGGCGTGAGAACTGGTTCAAGTTTATGTCAAGTTCAGTGTGGGGCTCATTGTCTATCTTTTAAGTCTATCGCGATCCCCTTCAATTTGACGTTCGAAAGGTGCTGACGAACTTCAGACTCCATTTATTTGACACGAGCTGTCATTAAAAGTGATAGGGATTGCCACACGTGTTTGAAGAGTATTGAATAAACATTTATTAAAGATCTATGTAATTTTATAAAAGAGTAACAAAATTCGATTATGATTGTTTGTCTATTACTAATGTATCCAGTTATTTATTTATTTTGTTATTGGTACTGCAACACCAGTTCTTTTTTATATTAGTTAACAAAACCCCGTAGGTTAGTTACCTACCTCGCTACGCTCGGGATTCTATTGTAGAATCTTTCGCTTCACTCAGGATTCAATATACCGCCCTCGCCGTAAATATATCATTTTGCTCCCTTGAGACACAATCTACTATAGGGTAGCCATAATTAAGAATTGAATTGAAATCGCAAATTTGACGTTTCAAGTGTGTTTCGTTAATGCATTGCACGCACAATAGGCACACTGCACTTAAATTTATATCAAAATTGAATACTTTTTTTTTTGTATTTGTAAGAGCGCCTAAGAGTCACGCTATGATCAGGTACGGCTCCTACGGTTGGTTACGAGATTCATTCCATTGGGGAATTGGTACTCCTCGCTGTAATACAGGTGTCATGCCTAGCACAGCAACAGAAGCTAATATTGATTCATAAACTAGTTCTTGTATTAGATTATATCAATACTGTAAGTTATCTGGAAAAGAAAAAAAAACTATTATCTTGTAACCGGTTAGCTTCATGGGGTAGCTAGCTGGGGTGCTATCTGCTAGAAACGAAAGCACTCGATTGCTGATAGACTATCACTATATTAAGCATAAGCAGCCTATATACGTCCCACTGTAGGGCACAGGCCTTCTCTCAGGGAGAATATGGGCTTAATCACCACGCGTGGCCACCGCGGATTGGCGATTTCAAGCGCTGAGGTATGTGAATAGCTCAGACACTCAGGTTTCCTCACGATGTTTTCCTTCACAATTAGCGAGTGGTATTGCTACTATAACTTCACAAATGTACATTACTTAGAAAACAAAGTCATAGGTACATGCCCGCACTGGGAATCGAACCTGGGTCTCCCGCTTCCGAGTCCGATGTTCTACCCACTAGGCTACCACCGCATGTATTTATTAAACTGCTACTTAATAACGATAGAAATAACTTGATGAAAATGCTAAGGAGTACGCGCGGCGCGGCTGGTTGGCAGTTGCGAACTAAAGGGCCGGTTCCTATATTGAGAATTTCGCTAAGTAAATACTTAAGTAACGTTCTGTCACGCTCTTCTCTGAGAAATTCGAAGAGACAGCACTACAGTTAACTATTTACTTAGCGAAATTCTGAATTTAAAAACTGCCCACTGAAATCGAACCTGGGCCTCTCGCGTCCGACTCCAATGTTCTACCGACTAGGCTACCACCGTTTTAACGTAACAAGCTCTCGAAATGAAGCCTTGTACCTTGAAGTCGTAAGGGTTATCCCGGAAGGTTTCACACAGCACCACCTCGGGCGCCATCCAGTATGGTGTGCCGATGAACGTGTCATGCTTCTGCAGCGTAGATTTGTTCTTCGCCGAAACGCCAAAGTCAGCTGTGGAGTGGAAATGTGAAGATTAGTCTCCGTGAATAAGGATTGGGTGCGAACTTCGAAGTGCCGCTTAGCGAGCACGAAGTTATAAAAAATTATCTGATTATCTCGTTGAAAAATCGAATGATTGTTGCAGAAATAAAGTTTCTTTTACAATAAACTCTACCCCAGATACACAATGCTCACCCAGCTTAGCGATGGGCGACTCGAGTCAATTTACTCGAGTTGGGCTGCCAGCGAGTAAACTCGAGTTGAAAAGTCCGTCAACCGAGTTTACTCGGCGGGTGTGCGCGAGCGAGCTGACTCGCGAGTCACTGAGCTGGCTGAGTAAGTCAGTACTATGCGACCGAGCTGTGTGTCAGAGTGAGAACGGTAAAACGCAGCTTGAGCTATAGTATCATCGCGGCTGTGCATACATAAAGGATGAAACAAACCAACGCGGTGGCGATGGCGGTCCTTACATACTCCATTTATTTTAGTATCTATCTTCTTATCTTATCTTATCTTATCTTACTAATAATAAATCTGTAAGGGTCGGTCATGGAGTAAGTTAGTTTGTTTTCAGAGATATTGTGTTTATAGGCTCAATATATGATACTGAAACTAATTTCACGATTTTTAGAATTTTTTTCTGTATGTGTGTATGTATGTATGTATGTATGTTCCTCCATAACTCTTAAACCAATTATCCGAATTTGATGAAATTTGGTATAAAAACATATAGACATCTGGGACACAGGATAGGCTATTTAAATTCTAGCTCCAGTTATGATAAGACGTGGCCCCCATACAAATGCTGCTTCGTAAAAATCGAAATGTACGCGAACGGAGTCGCGGGCACAGCTAGTTATTTATATGGACCGCCACCGCCACCACGTTGGTGTGTCAGGTCCGACCGAGTCACGCACGACGGCGGTGTGCGCGCTGTGACGACGCTGACTCGAATTGCTACTCGAGTCGGCCCTTATTTAAACACGAGCTACTCGAGTTGAAAAAAATGTGACTCTGACTCGGCCCATCGCTAACCCAGCTTCACTCCATCCAGCATTGTAGCGAGAACGTTCACCGCCTTCAGGTCCCCGTGAATCACACGACGCGAGTGCACGAACTGAAGGCCGCAGCATAGGAACTAATCAACTACTAACCTAACTTAAGGTTCTTTTTTTTTTAGCCCTAAAAAGGGCACCCTCCGGAGGACACGGGGGAGGGAGGTGGTGAATGCTCAAGTTGGGACTCACAGGAAGTGCGCCTACCCACTAAACACCACCTGGGGGCTGGTTTGGTCCTAAGGACCCCTAAACCGACATCTTGAGCGACCGCTAAACCGACATCCAACTTCTTCCTTATATACTCCAATAAAGAACCTTTGCTTGCGCGATGCAGAACACTCACCCAGCTTCACTCCGCCCAGCATTGTGGCGAGGTCGTTCCCCGCCTTCAGGTCCCTGTGTATCACACGACGCGAGTGCAGCAACTGAAGGCGGCGGCACAGAAACCAATCAACTGCCAACCTAGCTCAAGGACGCAACTTCTTGCTCATATACTCCAATAAAGAAACTTTGCTTGCGCGATGCAGAACACTCACCCAGCTTCACTCCGCCCAGCATTGTGGCGAGGACGTTCCCCGCCTTCAGGTCCCTGTGTATCACACGACGCGAGTGCAGGAACTGAAGGCCGCGGCACATCTCGCGGCAGACGTACGCGATCTGCCGCTCGTTCAGGCCCTTCTCCAGTTCCGACATCACGGAGTCCAACGCTCCGCCGTCGCAGTACTCGAGGAGCATCTAGAAGGAGGTTTCTTTTGAGTTGGCGTTACAGTTAGGTTATTTAAAAACTATATAGTTTTGTTTTGTTTATTAGGCATGTAAAACAGGTAACAAGCTAAAATAACAATATTGGAGCATACTAGTTTTAAGCTAGATTGACACCCAAAGTATACACGCACATTAAAATACATAGAAAAACGAGTTACGGTGGTCCTCATATTTAAGAGTAATGAGACAAGCATTATATAAAAACTAAAGAGGACATTACCACCTACTTGAAACTACAAAATAGCCTTTTAAATAGGTACTTATTACATTTTGGAACTAGAACTTTATCATTAGCCCAATTCCAGACTCACCCACTTGAAACATCAAGTAAGTGAATCCGGAACAAATCCAATAACTTATTATATTTATAATACTAAGTATTTAGTTTTAGAGATCAATAACTGCAGACATTTTATCTTATAAAGTCGAAGACTAAGATTGTATATATCTAGGTCAGAACAAATTTGCACCGTTGATAATAATGCAAACGATACATTGTGGGTACATAAGGTCGTGGGTTCGATTCCCGCTGGGGGCCGCGGTGCATCTGTACAAATGGCCTCAGTCTGGGTGTATTTTCATGTTTGTGGCGAGTTTTTTAATGATTCTCATCATTCATCGTTCAGATCATTGGCCTCTCTGAGTGTATTTCCATGTTTGTGACGTCCTTGCCTGATTACCATAGCACAGGGTATCCTAGTTTGTACCAGGTCAAGTGACTGTATTGTGTGCAAGTTATTACGTAATGAGATGATTTATACAGCGTTATTATGACTGCAAAACATTATTTTGTACCAAACAACAAGCACTAAAGTTTTTTCACGATGTTGTTAATGGATTTTCAACACGAGTCCCAGTCCGGGCCGCATTAGAGCCCGATAAATAAAAAATAAAAACCGACTTCAAAACACTACAGCATGAAGGTATTGTACAAGTATAATTTGTAGTCGGTGTGCAGTTTCATGACCAGGGCCTCGATTCTGTTAGTGCATTGTAGTATAATGACAGGTACACTGTCGGGTCACGTGACGTGTTTTTTCATACCATTGACGCCTAGAAGGTTTGATACGTGTGCCCGCGTAGACTTAAAGCAGCCATGAAATGAAATCGCCATGTTCATGCAGTTGTCATGTTACTACAATGCATTAACAGAATCTAGGCCCTGGACATATATTTTGGGCACCGACTACTGGCATGATAGTCAATGACGATGATCCCACCCAAAGCTTGCTGTCGCTGAAATAGTATAGTGCTCTTTAGTGTCACTTTCAAAGCGCTTGTTGCCATTCTGACAGGATGTCGATCTCGACGGTGAAGTCGGCGAGGTCGTCTTCGTTGGGAAAAGCACCCAGACTGAGGCCATTTGCACAAATTAAGGTACATCGGCCCCCAAGAAATCCAACCTACAAAAACCTACAAGAACGGGGATCAACTCACACAAAGCTTGTTGCAGTTCAAGGACGTTGGGATGCCGGCACTCCGACGGGATGTCGATCTCGACGGTGAAGTCGGCGAGATCGTCTCGATTGGGAAAAACACGCAGACTAAGGCCATTTGTACAAATTAAAGTACAACGGCTCCCAGCGGAGATAAAACTCGCCTCTGGCTCGATAGATAAACATACAATAAAATAGTATAATACTTTTTAGTGACAGTTTCAAACTTTCGAAACGCTTGTTCCCATTTTTGTTGATGACAACAACGACGATGAACTCACCCATAGCTTGTTGTCAATGAAGTACGCGTTGTGCAGTTCAACGAAGTTGGGATACCGGCACTCCGACAGGATGTCGATCTCGAAGTTAAAGTCGGCGAGATCGTCTCCATTGGGAAAAACACGTAGACTAAGGCCATTTATACAAATTAAAGTACAACGGCTCCCAGCGGTGATCGTACACGCATCTGCCACGATAGTTAAACCTATATAAACCTAGAATAATGGCGATGAACTCACCCAAAGCTTGTTGTCAATGAAGTACGCCTCGTGCAGTTCGACAACGTTGGGATGCCGGCATTCAGACAGGATGTCGATCTCGACGGTGAAGTCGGCGAGGTCGTCTTCGTTGTCCAGCACGCACATCTTGGCGGCCGCCAGCTGCCCGGTGACTTTGTGCTGCGCCTTGTAGACCTGGAGGGAGAAATGGCTCTAAATTAGATTAGAACTTATCATCGTCTTTATTGTATTTATTTATTTAGGTTCATTAACTATACATTAACACAATCTCTATGTTATTAACCTGGCGGGGAGTCGCTGGATGCGGGCGGCACAAGACCGGGAAGCTTGGAAAACCGTGGCGTCAAATTTCTGATGATGATGATGTTATTAACATGCACCAAGGCCAAAATGATCTTCCATCTTTAAATTAGTCTATAGTCAATCTTTATATCACTTTGTCTTGTTTGTTGTTTAAAGATTTTCAGATATAGAAATATAAGTATCTGTCAGCATCGTAGCAAGTGGCATTCCCTGGTCTCTGCATACCCCTTTGGGATATAGGCGTGAGTTTGTGTGTGTGTGTGTGTGTGTGTGTGTGTGTGTGTGTGTGTGTGTGTGTGTGTGTGTGTGTGTGTGTGTGTGTGTGTGTGTGTGTGTGTGTGTGTGTGTGTGTGTGTGTGTGTGTGTGTGTGTGTGTGTGTGTGTGTGTGTGTGTGTGTGTGTGTGTGTGTGTGTGTGTGTGTGTGTGTGTGTGTGTGTGTGTGTGTGTGTGTGTGTGTGTGTGTGTGTGTGTGTGTGTGTGTGTGTGTGTGTGTGTGTGTGTGTGTGTGTGTGTGTGTGTGTGTGTGTGTGTGTGTGTGTGTGTGTGTGTGTGTGTGTGTGTGTGTGTGTGTGTGTGTGTGTGTGTGTGTGTGTGTGTGTGTGTGTGTGTGTGTGTGTGTGTGTGTGTGTGTGTGTGTGTGTGTGTGTGTGTGTGTGTGTGTGTGTGTGTGTGTGTGTGTGTGTGTGTGTGTGTGTGTGTGTGTGTGTGTGTGTGTGTGTGTGTGTGTGTGTGTGTGTGTGTGTGTGTGTGTGTGTGTGTGTGTGTCTTCGCGGCTTTAACATTGTGCGGTCTTAAGTTAGTCAAAAATCCTCATTGTGCGGTCGGATCTCATTGTGCGGACGTCCGCACAATATTTTGAGGGAGCTTCAAATATAGCTATCGAGTTCTCGCGTTCTGATTGATCGACTGGTGAAGTATGAGCAAATTTTCGAGGAGGACCTCATATTCGGTATTTTTATCAAGTTGAGTTAACACAAACCAAAATATAGTTCAGGTGTGTACCACCACGTGGCGCCACCAGTCCCCATTGTGTATATAAGTACAAAATGTGATAAAATGCGGACCTTTGAAAAGGACCGCACTTCATGCATGAAATTAGACTCATGCTAAGTATGTATGTTCAATAATTGAGAGCATCACAGAGTTAAATCACTTATTAGTGCGACTATAGCAAAGACAAAACACATCGTAGGTACTATTCAGGGTGTTACGCAAAGATCCTGTTCCTGATCCTGAAGGGGTTAGGTTAGGTTAGGTTTGCAGGATTCTTAGGGGTATTAGGTTTGTAGGGTTTCAGTTTTGTAGGTTTGTCGGGTTCTTGGGTTTGTATAATTGATAGGTTTGTAGGGTTTTTAGAGTTGTCAATTAATTGCCTGTTAGGAAATACGACGTGTGTCGGTTCAGCTAGTTTTAAATAAGCCTTTATTGCTGTAAGTATGTTTTTATTGTTACCATAGAAAGTGACAAACAAAATTAAAAAAAATTACAAAATCGAGTATGTAGTACAAATAGTAATATCAAGTTTAAACATCAGTTGTGAGTGTGGTGGGATTATTTTTTTCTTGTTTTTAAGATTTTTTACTATACGATAAGCTACTTGCGGCACCAAAGCAGAATTACGTTAAAAATTTAATAAAAAAAAACAAGAAAATATTTATTGTTCCAACCACATCACTGCTTTTTATCCTTTGTTAGGACCCTTTCGCATTTTTTTAATAACATTATAAACGTAGTTTTTTACATCTGTCCAACTTCTTCTGTTCAGGTCCGGTTCCCGGCTTCCTCACATTCTTTCTTGTTGGGTACTTCCTTCCTTAGCCAGTAAATTGGCATTTGTCTGTTCATTGCGTCTTTTTCTTCATTATTCCAAGCCCGTCTTCTGAACTCCCTTTTCTCTCTTTACACTTTTTTCCTTTTATATTAGCAGATTTCCTTCTCTTTTTTACTGGTTCCTCGTCACTTTCAAATTCCGATCCATTAGAAATTTCTTCTTCTTTGCTCTTGGTTTTATAAGAGATTTTGCTTAGCAACATTCTTTAGTTTATCTTGTTTCGCATCTAGTTTTTTTGTGTTCTTTGTTGCTTTGTCACTTCGGTCCATATAATAGGGGTTAAAGTATGAAATTGCCGTTTTATTGCAATAGGTTCTTTGAATTGACATAGAATCTTCATGGTTTGAGGTTTTCGAATGAAACTTTTTTCAAATGGTTTCTATGATGTTCTTTTTTTAAAAAATGTGAAACATTTGAATATCGACTTTCAATTGTTTTTGTTATTCAATTTAGACAAGAAAGATGGATACTGCGAAAATTCGAGTGATTTTTGAATACGAGTTCCGACGCGGAACTAACGCGGCAGAAACAGCCCGCAATATCAATGCTGCGTTTGGAGAGGGGTCTACTAATGAACGCACCGTGCGATTTTGGTTTAAACGCTTTCGTGATGGAAATTTCGACTTAAAGAACGAGCCACCAGGAAGACCGCCCACACAGGTGAATAACGATGAATTAAGAGAGATAGTGGAAGCCGACCCTAGTCAAACTACCCAGGAATTAGCGGCATGGTTTAACGTTACCTTACCCACAATATTGACTCACTTGCGTCAAATCAATAAAATAAAAAAATACGAAAAATGGGTGCCTCATAATCACTCGAATTTTCGCAGTATCCATCTTTCTTGTCTAAATTTAATAACAAAAACAATTAAAAGTCGATATTCAAATGTTTCACATTTTTTAAAAAAAGAACATCATAGAAACCATTTGAAAAAAGTTTCATTCGAAAACCTCAAACCATGAAGATTCTATGTCAATTCAAAGAACCTATTGCAATAAAACGGCAATTTCATACTTTAACCCTTAATATTTAATGTTTTCCCGATTCTTTATCATCTAGTTCCAAAATTTTCACAGATTTTAAAATAGTGTGAAAACGCATTAACGAAGGAATATTATGAAGGCTGCAGGTTAATGTGATTGAGTGCGTATTATAATATTGTGAGGACACATTGTTTAGGTACCTACTTAAATACTAAAAAAGGGAGAGGGTGATTGAGTCAACAAAATGCAAACATCAAAATGCGGTCGGTGTGTAACTTCTCACAAATGGCACTAAAGTGGGGGCAATGTGTAAATGCATTTCTATTTAGCACAAAATGCGGTCGGTGTGTAACTTCTCACAAACGGCACTAAAGTATGGACAGTGTGTAAATGCGTTTGTATTTCGCATAAAATGCGGTCGGTGTGTTATTTCGCACGCGTTTGTTCTAAAGTGCGGACCGACCGCATAATAAATTGGGACCGCACAAGCCCGATTTTTGACACAAATTATGAAGAGCTCTATCTCTGTCTCATTCGTGTGTATGGAAACTTAAAATAAAAGTTCATGCCAGAAGGAGATAGCTCTAGATCGTAAACAGATTTACACAATGGTAAGTCAACGGGAAAGGTAGGACCGCATAATGGTGTATTCTGTCAAGGTCCTCACAATATATGAGCTGCGAACATGTGTGTGTGTGTGTGTGTGTGTGTGTGTAATGTTTATTTGATACCATTATATTCTATCATATATTCCATCTAAACATTTAAAACTAGCAATTGGCACCAAAATGGCCGATAGCGACCACGACGCCGGTTTTCATCGGATATGATACCACAAAACAAATTCCGATAAATACAAAAAACTTACACCTACTTAACTTTACTTTTTGTAAAATTATAGTAGCAATACCACTCGCTAACGGCGAAGGAAATCATCGTGAGGGTACCTAAGTGCCCGAGGTGTTCAAAAACCTCAACCCTTGAAATTGACAATCCGGAGTGGATGGCGATTAAGCCCATACTCTCTCTCTCTCTCTCTCTCTCTCTCTCTCTCTCTCTCTCAAAGAAAGATACGTAATTTTTTTTTTATTTAGGTTACTTTTGCACCAATTTTCATTTATAATACAGATAGATAGAGAACACTTTATTGTTCATAAAAAAAGAGGTATCGGATGTCGGTATGTACTCCACATGAGGCGTTCATCTCGACGCTAGAAATTGGCGCGTGGTAACTAAGCCCATACGCTCTCGGAGAGAAGGCCTGTGCCCTGGAGTGGGACGTATATAGGCTACATAAAAACGTGGGATTATAGCTGGGACGAGAGACAGGATTACCTTGCCGAAAGCGCCATCGCCGAGCTCCCCTATCATGTCCCAGTTGTCAGCCGGGTCCGAGTTGTCCCGGATGTTGTTGAATACTTTCTTCTTTTTCGCGTCATTCCCGCTGCCTAGGTGCAGCACCTGCGGAGCGAAAAGGTTTTCATGTGAACTCCTCGGTCATGATATTTTGATATGACCTAGCCAGCGAGTAGGTCGCAGACGTTTGCAAATAAAATGTCAGATGACAATCAAACCGACCCAGCCCAGTGGATTGTCATTATCCACTTGTGATCACACTCCGGACATTCCCTTTTTCTTTTCTAAAAAAAACGTCCGGATATCGTCACAGGAATTCAATAGATCAAACAGACTGTATTTGGGTTTACTAATGTATTGCCAAAAATCGTTTCCCAAAGTATTACTTCCCAAACTATTTTCCGCAAATTATCACTTGGCAAAAAAACATTTCTCAAAACAACTTAAAGCAAATAAACAGTTAGCAAAAGTTATTATGGCAAGTTATTGTTTACCAAATAAATACTTGGTCAAAATTCATTTTACCAAGCATTATTCTGTCAAAAGTATAATTTGACCAAATGAATAAAATGCGAAATGTAAACTAGAACAAAAAATTTTTTGTTTGACTCAAAACTAAGTTTTTTAGTGAAATATTTTTTTTTCGCTTTTATATAAAAAAAAAGAACTAACACCCGAAGTTTCAGGATGGAGCGTCGCTGCGCTCCGCTCCATCCTGGAACTTCGAACCTACTTTTGCTTATGTGTACTGACCTAACAACCAAATTTTAAACACACTTTTTACACCAAATTGCTTTCGTAAGTTTTTTTTTAAATCAGAATATAATACTACATATATTAAGCTTAAATTTTAAAATTACTTGTATTTATGCCTAATAGTATTTAACCACATGAACAAAATGCGAAATATAAATTTAATCAAACAATTATTTGCTATATAACACTTGCCAAAATAAAACGTTAGCATAATAAACGTTTGTCTTAATAAAACTTGACGCAGCAAAATTATGCGAAATGATAATTTGACCAAATGAATAAAATGCGAAATGAAAACTTGCTAAAGTTTCATTTGGGAAATGAAACTGATGCCATAAGTTTATTGGGAAGTAAAATTTGGCGAAAAATACTTTGGCTAAACGGCGGTATCCCCTGTATTTGACCACTGCTGGACATAGACCTCCACCAAAGCACGCCCGTTCTTTCTGTCCTCGACAATTTTCATCCAGTCGCTACCAGCAATCTGCCAAAAATTAGCGATTTCGGAAACGGAACCCTAAAAATAGTGTTCCTATACCCACAAAAATTTTTTTAACGACCAATCCAACGATACCCACACTATGGCGCAGGCGAGAATGAGGTGTAGGGTACCATAAAAATATATATTTTTACGTGATTTTATTCTACCGTTTTGTTGGCGTAATAAATATGTATATCTATGCCAAATATCAGCTCTCTAGTATTTATCGTCTCTGTGCTAAGCCGCGGACGGACAGACAAACAGACGGACGGACACGGCGAAACTGTAAGGGTTCCTTGTTGGCTACGAAACCCTAAAAAGGCCCGTTCCCGTGTCGTGCTTGACGGACTCACGTGGCCGGCCTTTTATTTCTTTGCGCCAGTACTGTAGACTGTGTTTAAGGTCTATGTTAGTTCGTATCGTTGCGCCCTCACGTCGCCGGCCCGTCGTGAAATGGATGGACTTTTAAAACTACAGATAATACAAACAATCAATCAATCAATCAGCCCGTACTGGTCCACTGCTGGCCATAGGCTTCCCCCAAGGTACGCCACTTCCTTCTGTCCTCAGCCATCGTAATCCAGCCACTGCCAGCAATCCTGCACTGACACTGACGGACTAGTCCACCGATTCGAAATCGCTCAGCGCGCTTTGGAACGAGCTATGCTCGGAGCCCCTTCGATGGATCACATCAGAAATGCAATTCAGAAATTCCGGACTCACTCACTTACTTCTAATGTGTAGCGCTTACGAAAGTTTTATTTCAGAAACGAGACAATCCGCCAAAGAACCAAGGTGACTGACGTAGCCTGTAAGTTTAGCAAGCTGAAGTAGCAGTGGGCTGGTCACATATGACGAAGAACCGATAGACTATACGTTCGTATCGAATTTCACTCGTGCCATCTACCATTCAGCGCGCAGACAAAAAACCTCGATGCAATCGTCACAATCGATTTCATTCATCAATTGGAGACAATGGCATCGGCTCCCACGTACCTTCTTCAAGTTGTTAAAGAACGACATGACGATGTGACGTCAGCGACGCGTGTCGCCCTCAACCGTCGCTCGTCATCCTGCGCGGAGCTTATCTGTTGGCAAGAGAGGCTGTCGTTAGCACAAATGTTGAGAATATAAAGTGTAACAAAAATAGGTGACGTCATTTTCTGTACTGCATGTATCTACCTATGACTTTGTTTTCTAAGTTATGTACATTTGAGAAGTTATAGTAGCAATACCACTCGCTAACGGTGAAGGAAAAAATCGTGAGGAAACCTGAGTGTCTGAGCTATTTACATACCTCAGCGCTTGAAATCGCCAATCCGCGGTGGGCACGCGTGGTGATTAAGCCCATACTCTCTTTCTGAGAGAAGGCCTGTGCCCTACAGTGTGGGACGTATATAGGCTGCTTATGATTATAAATAGTTCATGAATAGTCTCGCAGTTTTTTCCAAGCTTTTCCCGAACTTCAGACATTTTTTTTTGTAATTTAATTACAAATGTATAGTTTTCACATTTTTCTCTGCATTTGTAGAGTTGTATAGTTGCCAAATTTAGCTCTAGGTCAACGGAAAGTACCTATACATTTTTATTCCCTTGGGTGTCGAGACATACGTTTTTTTATTATTTATATTTTTTTTTTCACATCTTCAAGAGACTGTAAACCTGAGTATACGGTTTTAATTTCAACTCGATACCTCCACGCGTTTCCGAGATAAAGGGTCTTCACAGACAGACGGACTGACGAACGGTCGGACGAACGACAAAGTGATCCTATAAGATTTCCGCTTTTTCCTTTTGAGGTACGACAGTAAAAATCAAAAAATGTTGTAAATGAAAAACTCTAGACATGTTTTAGGGATTTAGAAATGACCATGTATAGTCGATGTATGTGTGTGGAAAGAATGGGAGAGGATCGGGCTGCAAAAAGAGCATATGAAGCGTGTTCCGTTGGGCGTCGGCCGGTCGGAAGCCCCAAGACGCGGTGGAACGAGACCTGCGTGAGCTCCAGTTGGATGATAGGAGGGAGGCAGCGCAGGATAGGGAAAGATGGCGTCTTTTGGTTGCGGAGGCTAACATCCATTTTGGGTCCCTGAGCCTGAATGAATGAAATGGAATCACCACATATCTAAGTATAAGAAAAAAATACGATCACTGATCTGATTAGATTCTGATGACGATAACATGCTATAATCCAACTGTCTCGATAATACGCACACCAAATTCTATGGAATTAGTATGCTAATTGCTATCGCAAACGTCAGGATTCCGCCAGGATTTGGTGCGCGTAATTAGGTCATCATAAGAAGGCTCAAGGTCACGCAACGAGCTATGGAAGGGCCTATGCTCGGAATTTCTCTACGAGATCGAATCAGAAATGATGAGTTCTAAATTATATGGTATTATAATTTAATAAATACGAGCAAAGTTTTTGCTGTGTCAAGTGTTGTATTCAGAATATATATCGAATCAAAAAATACAGACAGATGTCTTATTTAAATTTACAGTGGCCAGGGTGTTCTATTGACACTCTAACCGAGTAGGTTCAACACCTCCCCGTAATAGGACACCCTGTATATGTACACAAACAAAATGTACAATAAACAGTATATAAAAAAAAAAAAACTATTAACACTATATACACAACACACTAGCACACAAAAAACACCCTGTATATACACCTATAAACCCTTATTTACAGTTTAAAGAATGACGCATGTATTTGCCTAGCCTAAACCTAATGAGTGACTGAATTTTATATGTTTTAATTTACATAGAGGCCAAAATATCAGCTGTCATGTCGTTGGTGGGTATGTAATACAGTTTAAAATCATTTTCCGAAAGTTCTCTGAGAAAATGATGCCTGATGTCGATGTGCTTCGTACGCGAATGGTATGTGTTGTTACGCGTTAGTTTTAGTGAACTTTGATTATCCGAGTAAATGGTGATGGGATGAATGATGTCGAACACATCTTTAATTAGAGTCCTTAAATATATAGCCTCTTTGCAAGCGTCAGCAAGTGCCATATATTCGGCTTCTGTTGTTGATAAGGCGAGAGTACGTTGCTTGCGCGCTTCCCAACTGATAGCAGCGCCGCTCATAATAAATGCGTACCCTGTATACGAGCGCCTATCTACTACGTTGATACCGTAGTCAGCGTCTGCATAGCCGACTGGGTAGGCCTGACCAGATTTTTTAAAAGTAAGTTTTAAATCTTTGGTGGCCTTTAAGAAACGGAGAACTCGTTTGGCAGCTCGTGCCTATTGCGATGTACATTAGACACCCTATGAGCTGCTGATATGGCAATTCTAGCTTCTCATCCTCCTTTTCAGGAATAGCCAGTTTCATACCAGCTTCCATTGGTGTCGTTACAGGTATGGCGTCAGACATACCAAACTTTACAATTAATTTTTCAATATATTTTGTCTGGTCTAGAGTTATGCTGTTGTTGCTTTGAACCACTCTCATTCCTAAGCAATCTTTCAATTGACCTAGGTCTTTCACAATAAATAGCTTTTTCAGCTCGTTTTTAAAGTGTTCTTTCATACTGTCACTCGTACTAAGTATGAAAAAGTCGTCAACGAATACAGCCACCACTAAAAGGTCGTTTCCATTACGCCTGAAGTAAAGGCAGTGTTCGTTCGACGCTTGTGTTAGAGAGAGTTTACTCATAGCCTCACACACCTTCAAGTTCCATTGTCTTGGAGATTGTCTAAGACCATAAAGAGACTTTTTGAGTAAGCAAACTTTACCATTTCGGTCAGCATTGAAGCCTTCTGGTTGCTCCATAAAAATTTCTTCTTGGAGATCACCGTTAAGAAAAGCTGTTTCCACGTCTAGGTGGTCTAGCTTGACATCCAGTTGTGCCGCAAAAGCCAGCATAAGTCTAATAGATGAAAGTCGTGCTACGGGGGAAAAAGTTTCACCGTAGTCCACTCCTTCTATTTGCGTGTAGCCTTTGGCCACAAGTCTAGCTTTATACTTGACTATTTCCCCACTGGTGTTCTTCTTGAGTTTGAAGACCCATTTGCTTTTGATAGGTTTTCTATCTGACGGTCTATCTACAAGAATCCAAGTCCCGTGTTTCATTAGAGAATTATACTCTGCATTCATAGCATCTAGCCAATCCTGCTTATGAATATCATTTAAGGCTTGTTTGTAAGTTTCGGGCTCACAATCAGTTGTGGTTAACTGTGCATTTTCCGCAAACCGCACTGGAGGCCTTCTCTCTCTCTGTGGATACCTACGCTCGATAATAGGATTTTCAGCAGTAATACCTTCTACGGTGCCAGGTAATACGTTCTCACTTGGAGAAATCAGGATATCGTTGACAGACACGTTTGCAGGTTCATCGACAGTAGGCGTCTCTGTACTGCTGCTCTCACGCTGCGGTGAAGAAGACCCTGGCGAGGTGTCACAAGTAACTGGAAGTTGAAGTTCAATTAAATCAACTGTTGTAGATGAGTTAGGTTCAACCGTGTTTTGTTTGGGAATATCGTAATGAGGATATATTTTATCTTCTATGAAGACTACATCTCTAGCAAAGGTGATTGACCTTGGGTTTTTGGGATCAACAAGACGGTAACCCTTAGTCTCTGTTGAGTACCCAACGAACAAAAAGGATTTAGTCTTGGAATCGAGTTTAGTCCTTTTCTCCTTTGGTACAAGCACGTGAGCTTCGCAACCAAAGACCCGCAGGTGAGAAAGGTTCACTCGTTGTCCAGACCATATTTCCTCGGGGATTCTATTATTGAGAGACTGTGTAGGAGAGTGATTTTTAAGGTAAATCGCAGTATTTACTGCTTCCGCCCAGTAAGCTCTAGGTAGCTTCGAGTCATAAAGCATAGCTCGTGCTTTCTCAATAATTGTCCGGTTAACCCGCTCGGCGACACCATTTTGCTGTGGATTGTAAGGGACAGATGTTTGGTGGATAATGCCGTTTTCTCGTAAGAAATTAGACATTGCGCCACTAACATATTCGCGACCGTTATCCGACCGTAAACATTTTATTTTCTGTCCAGTTTGTGTTTCCACAAGGTTTTTGAACTCTACAAATTTCGTAAAAGTTTCACTTTTGGTCTTTAAAAAGTATCCAAAAGTTTTGCGACTAAAGTCGTCTGTGAAAGTCAATAGATACAGAGCACCCCCAAAAGAGGTAGCGCTCATTGGTCCGCATAGATCAGAGTGAATTAACTGTAGTAAGTTATGCGACCTACTTTTAGACTTTTTGAATGGTTTTTTAGCGAGTTTGCCTTGAAGGCATGGTACGCAGGTTTCATTCAAAGAGTCATTATAATGTATGCCTAAATCCTTTTTCTTTAAGACATCCATAGACTGGACGTTCAGATGTCCAAGTCGTCGATGCCACAATGACACAGGCTCTTTGACAACAGTCAAATTGACACTTTCACAAGTATTGAGCTTATACATGCCTCTGTGATTGGAACATGTAGCTACAATTTGACCAGAAACCTTACAGTTTTCTTTTAAAAGAATGTATGCCCCGTCTGTAGCAAACACTACTATGTAGCCCTTTGACACTAAATTGCTTACTGAGAGTAAATTAGTGCTTAGCTCAGGAACATAAAGAACATCCGCAATAGTGTGAACATTCTTGGACACGTTTAAAGAAACTGTCCCCTTTCCTTCACTCATGATTTGTTCGCTATTAGCCACTTTTATTGGCTTAACTAATGAAGAGATATGAATGAAGCGATCTTTTTCATTAGACATGTGAGTGGTGGCACCAGAGTCTAAGTACCACGTACCTTTAGAATCAGTCGAGTGAGAATGAAATGAGGATGAAAGAACTAAATCAGATGTATAATTAGTAGTATCAAACTTGTTTCCATTATTTACACTCTTCTTAGTCTTCCTTTTCCAACATTCCGACACAAGATGCCCTTGCTTCTTGCAAAAAGTACAACGTTTTGCAGAAGTACTCTTCGTACGTTGAGGGATTGCTGCTAAAGCTTTTGTGGTGCTCTTATCACTCTTGTTGCGAGTTTCTTCTTTGATGAGAAGAGAGGCGACGGTGTCTACTGTTATCGTTGAGCCAGAGTGCTCAAAGGCCATCACTAACGGGTTGTATGCTTCGGGTAGTCCTGCTAGCATTATTACTCCTACAAATTCGTCTTCAATCTTCGAATCAATATCAGTTAGCTGTTGCTGGATTGATCGGATAGCATTGATATATGCTTCCATTGAAGGGAATTGCTCAAGCTTTGAGTTGAAAAGCATTTTCAGGAGGTTCAACCGGCGTAGGAGTCCGCTACTCGCGTAGGTCTCCTTTAGTTTCTCCCACGTTTCTTGAGACGTTTTGCAGTTCTGAATTACGGGATATATATGAGATTCTACTGCAAGGCATATTTTCGCTCTTGCTTTTGAGTCGAGTCTCCTGAACTGATCTTGTCCCAATGAATTTTGGAGTTCTTCAGGAAATTCAATGAAATCCCAGAAATCGATATCAGTCAGTTGCATTTTCATTGCAAATGCCCAACTCCCGTAGTTGGCTGAGCCATACAATTTCGTGATTGACGGGGTTGAGGTGGAAGTAGCGAGGTACCTTAGTTTGGCGTTGGCAGTCGAGGCTGCTGAAGTCCCAGGGCGAACATCTTCTTCAGACATTGTAATATTACAATTACGCGCGTGGACTTATTTTATTTGCTCTTCCAGATTCACTGATGTTTCCGATCGTTAACAACACTTTGTTATGGTATCTGGGCCCATAACCTTCTAAATTATATGGTATTATAATTTAATAAATACGAGCAAAGTTTTTGCTGTGTCAAGTGTTGTACAGTCTGGCGCAACTCTCTTAGAAAAAAGTGATTGTATGAAACGTGCATGCAATTTAATGGCGGCTTTAACACTATCAAATACGGAGAACGCGGAAATTCAGGTATGCACATTGTAACTGGCCGCTTTCAAACTTAGAGGTATTATACGTACTCGTCATTTGGGTAGCTGTCACCTATTTTCTGGCCTGTCAGTCGTTTGTCATTTTGTCTTTTCACAACAAAAAAAATGTTTTTGTAAGTTTTATTTTGATATCTACGCAGAGAAAGTTTTTCACGTTACAGGAATAGGAATATCTACGACGATAAACGAAGTGCAGTGAGAAAATGAGTAAAATTAAGTGCGAAATATGCCATCAACAAACACATCGAACGGGCAGTGCAAAACGTATTTTCATGGCAAAATTTCCTCTGAATGAAGATCGGTGAGAACAGAACATTATTTGCTTTCGTTATGATTACATGTCTATTCATACTTAAGGTCTAAATAACAAATTTTCATTTTCATATATTTCTTGGCGGTAAAAGGGAAACAGTAGTGTTGGGCGTCAATTATCGATAATTTTGAAATTTATTCAAAGGATATAAAATTGATTGATTTTATGTAGTAATTCGGATCTGCGTCTGAATTTCCATGCCACAAGTGTGTTTGTGGTACCGTTGGGTGTGTATGAAATGTTTACCTAAATTCTCTTGATATAAATTAAAAATCTATTATCTATTTCAGATGTAGACATTGGGTAGCAGCAACAGGAAATAGAGATTTAATCCATGTGCCTATTGAAAAGCTTCACCAGCTAAGATACATATCTACAGATCGAATTTGCAAAAAGTGTGAATACAAACTCTCAGTCATGTTAATAGTGGTCTAAAATAAAGGTTAGTGAATTGGTCCAGAAAATAAACTATCGTCATAGAAGCTTGTAAAATTTAATTTATTTGGTTCGCGAAATAGTTTATCTTGTAAACAGTTTTTTCTTCGTGGTGTTAAACATAAGGTTTTATTTCTGTTTGTTAAAATTGGGCCTTGTTAACCCATTGTGACTTAATATTATATGTTATTGTATATTGAACTGGAGTCACAAATAGTGTATTATAATTTAATGTGGTGTACTTAAATAAAGATATTTTTGTGTACTTTGCTTATAATTTCATATATCTAATTCACGTTACACTACAAGCTTCAGCAGGAGGAGTTAGGAGCAGTTGCTCAAGTTGTCACCAAAGCAGTACCTATGTAGCAAGCATAAATAATCGATAAAAAATATCAGGCTAGGAGTATCCCAACCCTACAACCACAATTTTATGCTCATGTTGGCACTACCGGAGTGTTAAACTATTTTCGGATTTTTTATTAGGTTGGTATTGATTCTGTATGCACGTTTCAGTTTTCATACATTTTTTTTTTCCTTCATAGTCCCGTCTCTTAAAACGTAGTGATTATTTTCTCTGTGGTGTTGTATTCAGAATATATATCGAATCAAAAAATACAGACAGATGTCTTATTTAAATTTACAGTGGCCAGGGTGTTCTATTGACACTCTAACCGAGTAGGTTCAACAATGAGATCCGTAGACGTACGAAAGTCGTCGACATAGCCCAGCTGATTAGTAAGTTGAAGTGGCAGTGCGCGAGGCACATATCACGCAGAACTGATGGCCGATGGGGCCGAAAAGTTCTCGAACGGAGACCACATATCGGCAAGCGCAGCGTAGGACGACCAGCCACAAGATGGACAGATAACCTCATCCAAGTGGCAGGAAGACGCTGGATGCAGGCCGCTTCCAACCGGTCTTTTTGGAAATCCATGGAGGAGGCCTATGTCCAGCAGTGGACTTCTTGTGGCTGAATGATGATGATGATGAATTAGGTCACCGACCTGCCCCTATATTAGCGGGCGATTCCAATCGTCTGACTGTCAAATTCCATACGAATTTCCATCGCAAACGTCAGGATTCCGCCAGGATTTGGTGCGCATAATTAGGCCCCAGATTCAGTTACGGCAAATATTACGTCTGTGTTATGAAGGTCGTCAGAGTTAAGTTCTTAAGTTATTAGAGTGCACGCACAGATAAGGATCGCATTAAACTATGCCACGGGATTGTCAATCTACCTACACATTTACAATAGTAATAACGTCAACTGTGAAGGGTTTTAAAACATCGTTAAGAAACCCGCGGTTTACCTAGCTTTTTGCAGCCTTTGATGTTATCTTTACCACTATGTTTTGTCGCGGTATAACTAGCTCTGCAGCTATTTATGTTATCTTTCCAGCTATGTTTAAGTAGCCTCTATGTCTGCGTCTCACTGCTGAGCAAACGCCTCCCCAACTTCAGCCCAGAGTTTTCGTCAGTGGGCCACCTCAGACCACTCCGCCACGGCAGACGTTGGTTGAGATCATCTCTCCACCTGTGGCTGTCTACTAGGCCGGCCTCGACTTCGACGTCCGTCTTGTCTAAATAATTTCTAGGTCTAAATATCTATTTCATCACCAGCCATTTGACGCCCACTGCAGGACATAGGCCTCTTGGTTTTCATAATCATGAGGGGTTTTCCCATTAATCGCCACGCTCGGCAGGCGGGTTGGCGATCGCAGTATGCGGTTGGAATCTCAGGAAGACGCTGCCGCCCGTCTCCTGGTAATTGATTTGCCTTGGTCGTCTTCTACGACATCCACGGAAGGGAATGGAGTGACGCTATTCTTAATCCGGCGCCACACGGAACGGTCTGGTTGGTACAACCAGAAAAAAGAGTGAGGAACATGCACAAAATAATTGTTTTATGTAATCGAAGAGGCCATTTTAAAAGATTAATAAACGTGGTGATTTTTTTCTCAAGGTCTAATACTTTTCATTATAATATATGTAGAGATGTGGTTCTTGTAACGTGGTACAAAAACGCGCCACACAAAACGGGCTCAAACGATGACGTCACACCTAGCACCTAACGCCTTAGAATGAATAAATATTTGAGTTATCTTGTGTTTATGCATCTACACCCTTATTTGAAAACGTTTATAATTCAATGAAAAAAATCTAATAAGTTTTTATTATTATACAAACTTGATTTATCACATTTTTTCGAACTGAAGTTTTTTTCTGGTATGGTTTTTTTTGTTTTCCTGAATTTTTCTGTCTTCCATTATATATTAGTACATTGTTACCCTAGGGGTGAAAGTAACTTATTTAGTCCCGAGACGGGATTTGGCCAATAGTTCGAGGGACTAAATAAGTCTCTAACCCAAGATAAACACTGTGCTTTTCATTACGAATATAAGGAAAGTAAAAATAAAAACATGAAAAAACAAATGAAGATCGGATTGCCGCTCTCCCGCGTATTTTAGGGTTCCGTACCTTAAAAGGAAAAAGGAGACCCTTATAGGATCACTTTGTTGTCCGTCCAACCGTCTGTCTGTCTGTCTGTCAAGACCCTTTATCTCGGGAACGCGGGGAGGTATCGAGTTGACATTAAAACCATATAATATACTCAGGTCGCAGACCCTTGAAGCTGTGAAAAAATCCAACTATTAACGTAAAAAGAAGTTACGGCCGTTTATGCTGCAAAAAACGTAAAGTTCAACACTCTCAAGGGAATCAAAAATCATAGGGTACTTTCCGTTGACCTAAAACTTTGAAATTTGGCAAGTAATACTGTCGTATACTACAAGTACAGGGAAAAGTCTGAAAACTATATATGTGTAATTAAATAATTAAAAAAATTGTCTCTGAAGTTCGGGAAAGCTCGGAAAAATGGCGAACTATTTATATGTAAGTACCTACAAATTTGTACGGAACCCTCGGTGGGCGAGCCCGACTCGCACTTGTCCGGTTTTTTTTCTTTCTTTGCCCGGCCAGTTATTTCGCCATTATTTATCATTTTCATCATTGAAAAAATGGTAAATATTTCGTCCAAATGAATGTTATTTTAAAGAAATAGTTGAAAGTAAATTATAATAAAGTCATTTAAAAATATATATATTATCTAATTTTTACTCAACTTTACGTTATATCAATTTTAAATCGCGCTGTAATTGACTGGCTGTATAGAAAGTTGGAACACAACTGACCGCAGTCGAAAACGATTCTCCCAAGGACTGAAAAGTATTACTTTCAACCCGCTCTTCAGGCAACTTCAGACCTACTTTCCGAGTATGAGTAAGGAAAAAGCAATATATGTAACTCCAAATTAAGTTTGACGCAAGTTTCCCGTCACATGTGATTTCTTATAGGGTATACAATTGGCGGTCTTATCGCTTAGTGTGATTTCTTCCAGACAACCTTTGAATGGAGTGGATTACGAGAAGAATACAGCCGGTAGGAGGGTGCACATAAATAACAGAATCGAAATTATATTGGTACGTGAAAGAACAAGTATGTACAGAGAAAGACTGCAAGAATAGTAGATTGTGTCTCAAGGGAGCAAAATGATATATTTACGGCGAGGGCGGTATCGCTCGCTACGCTCGGGATTCTATTGTAGAATCTTTCGCTTCACTCAGGATTCAAGTGTTTACGCCCAAGACGGAAATAATTTTGCTACCGAGTGACACATACTGCTTTTCACACCTGCTATAAGGAAAATTGAAATCAAACACAATTAAGATATCGAAAGAAGTTTATGATCGATTGCAACAAAATAAAAATCGAATTGGAATTACATTTTGTGAAAATCTGCACACGGATCATGCTGAGGGCAATAAAAAAAACTAGAATATCAAGGAAGAAAAGTACAACTTTGATCCCTCATTTGAGGGAATCAAGGGATCTTTTCTGAATAGCAGGTGTGAAATATAAGTTTTACACTTCAGGTAGTGAGATTTTACCAAAGCCTTAAAACAACAAACAAAACATTCTATAAATGGACTCCACGAATCCTAAAAGTAAAAGTCGAAAAACAAAGTTGAGACGAATCATCATATTTATATATATTTAGTGATGTTACAGCAACGTCGCGATGAGCAATAAACTCCGGGAAATAAAGGTCATATTCGTTTGCGTCATAAAGTTAGCTTAGCATTGTAGGAGGACAATGTGCAAGGTTATGACTGTTTAACCGGTGCAGTAATAGGTGATTTAATACGCTTTTTAAATAAAGCAGACTATATTTAGAATGACGCTGGTTCTTCACTTAAAAAAATGTATTTTTATTATGGTCTGCCCTCGCTTTAGAAATGATCTAAAGACGAAATTGTTGATTGACAATTGACCACAAATTCACGACCAAAATATTGTTCTATTAGAATGTAAAAAAATACACGCTTGTATCTCAGAGGGGTAGGCGGTGACCAGGGACTGCCACTTGCCACGATCCTGACAGATCACTTTCGCTTCCTCCACATTCATTAGTCGTTGCATGCACGCACACCGGTTTCGGGTACTTTTTATCTTGCCCTTTGCTAATACATCCTCTATTTGATCGAAGTATGTCCGCCTGAGACAAAAAAAAATACGAAAAAAAACTTCAAACCTTCCGCCATAATGTTAATGATCACCTACAGGGC
This sequence comes from Yponomeuta evonymella, assembly GCA_963969515.1. NCBI lineage: Eukaryota > Metazoa > Arthropoda > Insecta > Lepidoptera > Yponomeutidae > Yponomeuta > Yponomeuta evonymella. The sequence continues at coordinate 3,481,695 of OZ018370.1, read as the reverse complement.
CGAGTTTCATTTAACTAAAATTTATAGTTTATTATGACAATTCGATGGACATTGCGTAGCTAATTAGACGTCTATTATTTAGTTTATAATATTTTTTTATGATTACATAAGCAACCCATATACGTCCCATTGTAGGGCACATGCCTTCTCTCAGAGAGATAGTATGGGCTTAATCACCAGGCGTGCCCACCGCGGATTGGTGATTTCAAGCGCTGAGTTACGTGAATAGCTCAGACACCCAGGTTTCCTCACGATGTTTTCCTTCACCGTTAGCGAGTGGTATTGCTACTTCACAAACGTACATAAAATAGAAAGAAAAGTCATAAGTACATGCCCGCACTGGGGATCGAACATGGGTTTCTCGCTTCCGAGTCCGATGTTCTACCCACTAGGCAACCACCGCTGAACCAGTTTTTTATGATTATTTTTACATAAATAACAGTAATTACTGAAAAAACCGGACCAGTGCGAGTCGGACTCGCCCACCGAAGGTTCTGTACAAACTTATAGGTACTTACATATTATAAATAGTTCAGGAATCGAGTCTCGCAGTTTTTCCGAGCTTTTCACGAACTTCAGACTATTTTTGTAATGATTTATTTACAAATGTAGTTTTTATCGTGTGGCGCCGGATTAAGAATAGCGTCGCTCCATTTCCTTCCGTGGATGTCGTAGAAGGCGACTAAGGAAATACATTACCAGGAGACGGGCAGCAGCGTCTTCCTGAGATTTCAACCGCATACTGCGATCGCCGACCCGCCCGCCAAGGGTGGCGATTATGGCAAAACCCCTCATGGTTAGGAAAACCATGAGGGAGGCCTATGTCCTGCAGTGGGCGTCCAATGGCTGATGATGATGATGATGTAGTTTTCAGATTTTACCCTGTACTTGTAGTATACGACGATATTACTTGCCAATTTTCATAGTTCTAGGTCAACGGAAAGTGCCCTATAAATTTTGATTCCTTTAAGAGTGTCGAAATACACGTTTTTTGCGGCATAAACGACCGTAACTTTTTTTTACGTCAACTCGAAGTTTGTATTTTTTTCACATCTTCAAGCGACTGTAGGCCTCAGTATGTGGTTTTATCTTCGACTTGATACCTCCACGCGTTCCCGAAAGGCTCTTGACAGACAGACAGACGGACGGGCGGACGGAAGGACAACAAAGTGGTCCTGTAAGAGCGGTTTCGCACTACGTCCGATCCGAATCCGTGACAATACGGATCTAGAAACCTCGGACCGAATTCGGATACTGATTACGCACTAGTCCGATCTCTGATCTAAGTCCAAGCAGTTCAGGGGCCACGGGGCCACGCATACGGCCACACGCAGCAGATTCGCGCGTTCTCGTCGTTGATCATGAGTCCTTTCAATCGGCGTCAACTTCTGGAATTGATATTGTACGTTTGTGTTGTATGAACCAATAGAATAGCAATGATTATCGAATTGTCATAGTAAACCATGTTGTAGTGCTATAAAATGGGGCACAGCGAACATTCCCCAACACTATATGCTATAGAAAATGCTTATGACATTAAGTCCGCCGTTATGTACATTAGTTTAAGTGCAAGAAAAGTATAAATAATAATGTAAAACTATAAGGCCAATTTGCACCACTTTTTAAATATCACTTAAGTCGCCATTTAAATCGACTTTTATATGAAGAATTTCAGTTAAATCCCTAAATATAGTTTAAATAAATATAATGCGAATGTCAAATGAAAGAACATCACACGCGTCCGGATGGATGGCCGGACAGCAGTCTAAGAAACTGCAGATTTTACTTAGAAAGCTCCATTTACGGCGCCCGCGACGGAATTCCTAACGACACATTATTAAAATCAATCGAATTACAACTGAATTATCATAAAAAGTATTGCGTAAACGAGTGAGATAATCGGGCGGCAGCTGCGGTGGCGTAACGCAGAATTATCGCGTCTTAACTAGTGTTTGCGGCTGAGTTTTCTCATTTCTAATCACCTCACAATTTTACATGAGTGTCAATTAATGTTAGTTACTTGAACATAGAACACAGTTAACATTTTAGAATAGAATGTTAAGAAATAGACCAACCTATACCTATCTCGGAGCTTGGAAAAGCTATTTCTTGAACGAATTAATCCAGTCCAGCCAAAGGTTGTCTGTCCTACTGCGAGTAATACCTATCGACAAAATAATTATAGAATATAATAAAATAATGCAGCCTATATACGTCCCACTGTAGGGCAGTCTCTCAGAAAGAGAGAGAGTATGCTATTTCTTGTTGGCTTATTCACGCGTGCCCACCGCGGATTGGCAATTTCAAGCACTGAGGTATGTGAACACCTCTGACACTTAGGTTAGTAATTAAAAAATTAAAAATAATTTTATATACATATACCTATTATTATCATCTCTATTAACTAACAACTATAACTTTGGCCTTTGCATCTAGGTAATGAGATGATTTATACAGCGTCCAGTGGCACCTTCACTCAAACTAGATGGGTGAAGGGGCCACTCGGGCATTGCAGTGCCTGAGACATGGTTTTATAGATGGAGTAGGCTTGCCCAGCACCTATACCATACTGACAGGTTAGTCAGCCTAGTCCACAGGAAAGACAAGTCAATACGTGCGGAGCCAACCAAACCGCGGGTTTCCTCACGATGTTTTCCTTCACGATCAGCGTGCGGTATTGCTACTAAAAATTAACTACCGGTGTCTGAATTGAGAATATCACTCTCAGTAAATACATAATTATAAGGCGACTAAGGAAATCAATTACCAGGAGACGGGCAGCAGCGTCTTCCTGACATTCCAACCGCATACTGCGATCGCCAACCCGCCTGCCAAGCGTGGCGATTATGGCAAAACCCCTCATGGTTATGAAAACCAAGAGGGAGGCCTATGTCCTGCAGTGGGCGTCATGGGGCTGATGATGATGATGATATTTACCTATTATAGGACTGAAATGGAAATGATGGGCGGGACACCTGGCGAGGCGGGAAGACAGCAGGTGGACCAGGGCAACTGGCAGACTGTGGTAAAGAACAGGACGAAGGTCAGTGGGCGGACCAGCGACTCGATGGTCGGACGATGTCGTTGAGTCGGCGGAGGGTCCATGGATGAGGATGGTAAGGGACCGTGAGGAACGGCATTTGGGGGGGAAAAGCCCAGCAGTGGGCAGTGGTGGGCTGATGATGTTGATGATGATGATAGTTCCGTCTCATCGGATTTGTCGAAAAAGAACGACATAGGAATTGGCAGGGCGATGTTACTTCAAATTCTCGATTCAGAAGCCGGCGGCGGTGCGAGAAAAAAGTGCGAGATTTACTTTATTCAGGTAGTTAAATGACAGACGATATTTTCTTATTGGTATGGATGTTTATCAAATCAATCGCTATCTTTCATTTCATTTCATTTCATCTATACATGTAAAAATGTACATTTCATTAAATAGAATCAATTCAAGTCTATACATTTTAATAATTAGAAGAGCATGTCATTCAGGGCTCGGCTCACTTTAGTATACTTATACTACCAAAATACACACGTAAACATAAACTTCTAGTCTTAAAACATACAAAGTATTCAAATTTTGTATAGATAACGGTACGGAACCCTTCGTGCGGGAGTCCGACTCGCACATAGCCGGTTTTTTAAATTAACTCTGAGGCGGTACTAAGTTTTCTAGGCCAACTTATATATTTCACGGTGCGTGCAACGCCTAATGAATGAAGACGAAACAAAAGAGGGAAAGTGGGAAGCGACAAACCCCGCCCTCTGCTTACCCCTCCGGGATATAGACGTGAGTTTATGTAATGTAATGTATATAGTCGAATCCTGGTGTAGAGCCAACTCTGATAACAGCTTCGCCACCGGAACTAGCCCCGACTTGATACCGTGATAACACGCCTTCAATGTGATGACTGCACTGGGCGTAGGTGTACGTTAAATTCGCCTTTATACTTTTATTTTGAGTACAATTCGAATCTGAATAATAATACTACGGTCATTTATGCCCGCGACTCAACGGAATTTACGGCAATAATTCTATCGAGAGTCATAAATCTAGGCAAGCGGTTCTTACCATAAGCAAGGGAAGGAAAACCAACAAACGAAACTCCAGCCAACAATAAGATAAGATAAGTATAAGGGCCGAAAAGTTCTCGAATGGAGACCGCATATCGGCAAGCACAGCGTAGGACGACCAGCCACAAGATGGACAATGACCTCATCCAAGTGGCAGGAAGGCGCTGGATGCAGGCCGCTTCCAACCGGTCTTTTTGGAAATCCATGGAGGAGGCCTATGTCCAGCAGTGGACTGTTTGTGGCTGAATGATGATGATGACGATGTTTTATTATATACCGACAACATTTTTACAGAAACAGCAACGACAAAAGAATATATACAATTGTCAGTAAATAAAAAATTTGGACTTAGCATCTACGTATTGATTTATACAGCGTCCAGTGGCACCTTCACCCACACTAGATGGGTGAAGAGACCGCTAGGTCGCTGCAATGCCTAGGACACTGTTTTTTTAGATGCTTGCCCAGCACCTATACCATTCTGACAGCTTAGTAGGCCTAGCCCACAGGAGAGGCAAGTCAATACGTGCGTCGCCAACCAAGCCGCGGGTTTCCTCACGATGTTTTCCTCCCCGTACGCGTGAATGTCATTTTTATTAATTACATGCAAAAATAAAAGAGGAAAAATGGCACACCATGGTAATCATGATAATAAATCAAGTTGCATCGGTAATAATGCCTACACAGAGAGAATACACGCACAGAAATGCTATCGGAGAACAAATCAATTTCTTCGTTTTCGTAGACGAATAGTTCTAATGAAGTAAGAATTTTGTCCAAGTACAAACTTTTCACAAAATTCTTACTTCATTAGACACAAATAATATCTCCGGCAAGAATAATAATAATAAATAAATAATAATAATAATAACTTGCACACAACACAATCACTTGTCCTTGTCCCAAACTAGGACACCCTGTGCTATGGTAACCAGGCAAGGACGTCACAAACATGGAAATACACTCAGAGAGGCCAATGATCTGAACGATGAATGATGAGAATCATTAAAAAACTTATAATAGCTATAAGTATAAAGCTATAACAACAAATACTAAAAAGAAAATAAAAAAAATATTTTAGGGGGGCTCTCATACAACAAACATATTTTTTTTTGCCGTTTTTTGCTCGATATCAATAACGGCAACAGGTAGACGTTTGAAGTATTCACAGAATATTTAGTTATATATTCGCTTCAAATATTAATAATAAAATTAAAATAAATGTTTAAGGGGGGCTCCCATACAACAAAAGTGATTTTTTTGCCGTTTTTTTTCTCGGTACGGAACCCTTTGTGCGCGAGTCCGACTCGCACTTTACCGGTTTTTTTTTTTTTCAAAACCGACATATTACCACTATTGGCTACTGAAACGAATAGTAGAAATATCTCGGTTTTGAAAATAAATGTCCCTTACTGAGTTTATTTCTGGGACAGCCGACACAGCAGGTCAGCGAGACAGCGAGACGTGGGTCCTAAAAGCGATCCGTAAAAAAAGATACGACTTTTAGTTTCCATTGGTGGCGCCAGAGAAGCAGCTAACGGGATAAATGTAAGGTTGGAACAAACTCTAACTAGCGACGCCAACGAAAAACAAACGTCCCACTGCAGGGCATAGGCCTTCTCTCGGAGAGAGAGCATACGCTTAAATCACCACGCGTGCCCACCACGGATTGGCTATATCAAGCGCCGAGACATTTAAAAACCTCAAGCATTCCGGGCCTAGATTCTGTTAATGCATTGTAGTAACATGACAACTGCATGAACATGGCGATTTCATTTCATGGCAGCTTTAAGTCTACGCGGGCACACGTACCAAACCTTCTAGGCATCAACGGTATGAAAAAACACGTCACGTGACCCGACAGTGTACCTGTCATTATACTACAATGCACTAACAGAATCGAGGCCCAGGTTACTTAGAAGACGTGTTTCTTTACGCGTTTATCATAACATAAACTCACGCCTGAAGGGTTTGGCACTTGCCACGATCCTGACAGACCTCATACGATTCATCATCATTTTATTAGATGTTGCGTGCACATCGCATACAGCTTCTCATCATCAACCCATTATGTCCCCACCGAGGGGCACGGGTCTCTTCCCTGAGGAAGGTATAGGCCATACTCCACCACGGGGGCCAAGTCCGGATTGGTGGAGGCTTGTAGACTAGTGGCTCGTCTACTGTCAGAAGTTGTCAAGCCGCCCTAAGGCCTCTGACTTGGCTTAACGACTGCCATCTATCGACGGCAGCCGGCACCAACAGCTTAACGTGCCTTGCGAAGCACGAAACCGCTCGGAAAAATGCCACTAGCGTTAGGCATAGACGGCGACCCATCCATGCACTGAACGCGCCCTGTGTTGCTTAACCTTCGTGATCGTTTAAGATCACTCAGGCAGCCGGGGCTACGAGCGATTCTCAGCTTCATACAGCTTCTCATCTCACACTAAACCTAAGAAGCCACAAAACGTTTGATATAACTCAGGCTATTTCCCGGTCTCGCCGCGTTTGCGAGCTAACAAAACAGATACACAAACCTATACGACGCTCGAGGGTATGACGTAATTTCAATAAGTGCGAGGCATAGAATGTTAAGACCCAGAAGACTTGCTTGTTTTGAGTCTATCTATGTATTGTATATTCGTGTGGCGCCGGATTGACCGTGTGGCGTCCGGCGCCATTAAGAATAGCGTCACTCCATTTCCTTCCGTGGATGTCGTAGAAGGCGACAAAGGAAATCAATTACCAGGAGACGGGCAGCAGCGTCTTCCTGAGATTCCAACCGTATACTGCGATCGCGAACCCGCCTGCCAAGCGAGGCGATTATGGCGAAACCCCTCGTGGTTATGAAAACCACGAAGAAGGCCTATGTCCTGCAGTGGGCGTCAAATGGCTGATGATGATGATGTTGATGATGTATATTGCGCCACGGCAGGGCACAGGCCTTCAATCAGAGAGAGGGCCGGTTTCTGAGCTGAGAGTTTCGCTAAGTAAATACTTAAGTAACGTTCTGTCACGCTCTTTTCTAAGACATTCGAAGAGACAGCACTACAGTTAACCATTTGCTTAGCGAAATTCTCAATTCAGAAACTGGCCATAAGAGTGTGGGCTTAATCACCACGTGTGCCCGCGGTGGATTGGCGATGTGAAACATAGCATAAGCAGCCTATATACGTCCCACTGCAGGGCACAGGCCTTCTCTCAGGGAGAGAGTATGGGCTTAATCACCACGCGTGCCCACCGCGGATTGGCGATTTCATGCACTGAGGTATATGAATAGCTCAGACACCCAGGTTTCCTCACGATGTTTTCCTTCACCGTTAGACTTTACATAATTTTAAATATAGAATAGATTATTCTTTATTGCACACATAAATAAATTACATTTGCTTACTTTTAGCACTTAAGGACAAGACGTGTCCCAGGCACCGCAGCGTGGTCATTCCACCTTTCACATACCTACATAGTTCGATATACTTTCGATGTATATTAACTGTCAAATACACAATTCCTGATACGAAAAAGAAAGTAAAGATCCTATCCTACTAATATTATAAAGTTTGTGAAGATGTTTGGATGTTTGTTACTCAATCACGCAATAACGGATGAACGGATTTACATGAAACTTGGCGTACAGATAGACAAAGACCTGAATTGAGACATAGGATACTTGTTATTCCGATAATATTTTATTGTTACCGTAACCTTTTCTCAAGCCACTCTCTAAGATTTTTATTTATTGCGTTGCCATGGTAACAAGAATCGTATAAACGGATTCTGTGGCGGTACGAAGTTCGCCGGGACAGCAAGCTTAATAGAACAAACAAAAAAAAACTTATCATAGAAACAAACTAAAACATAAACAATCAAATAACATAATACGAATTTGCAGTAGCAATACCACATGCTAACTGTGAAGGAAAACATCGTGAGGAGACCCGCGGCTGGGTTAGCTCCGCACGTATTGACTTGTCTTTCCTGTGGGCTAGGCCAACTAGGCTGTCAGATGGTGCTGGGCAAGCCTACTCCATCTAAAATACAATGTCCCAGGCACCGCAGCGACCGAGTGGTCCCTTCACCCATCTAGTGTCAGTGAAGGTGCCACTGGACGCTGCATAAATCATCTCATTACGTAGACGCAAAGGCCTAAGTAATGAATAACATCAGAAAGAAAACTTAAAAAAGACAAAGCATCTATTTATTATTGTATTGAGTTTTTCTCTGATTTAGATTTCTATATTGCGTCTTTCGGTAAAACACAGTCCTGCATAGAAGAATTTCCATCCATACACATCTAAACTCACGCCTGTATAACAGCGGAGTAGGCAGAGACCAGAGTTTGCCACTTTGTTTATGGATTCCACTTAATATAATAATAACTTCCACACAATACAATCACTTGACCTGGGCCTAGATTCTGTTAATGCATTGTAGTAACATGACAACTGCATGAACATGGCGGTTTTCATTTCATGGCTGCTTTAAGTCTACGCGGGCACACCCATCAAACCTTCTAGGCGTCAATGGTACGAAAATACACGTCACGTGACCCGACAGTGTACCTGTCATTATACTACAATGCACTAACAGAATCGAGGCCCTGATCCCAAACTAGGTTACCCCGTGCTATAGTAACCAAGCAAGGACATCACAAACATGGAAACAAACACCCAGACTGAGGCCATTTGTACTCACGACCTCTATCTTGTCAGTAAGCGCCTTAACTTAGCTAGTCCAACGAGGCATTTAAAAAGTAACCCTGAAAAATAATTCAGCTAAACGTGAAGGCCCCCCACCAGATGGTCTGACGACCTGGTTTCGGTGGCGGGGAGTCGCTGGATGCGGGCGGCACAACACCGGGAAGCTTGGAAAACCATGAGGGAGGCCTATGTCCTGCAGTGGTTTCATCATCAGTCAGTCAAATGACTGATGATGAAACGTGACGGCCTATGCAAATACATTGCACATTACATATACTCACGCCTGTATGCCGGAGGGGTAGGCAGAGAACAGGGTTTGGCACTTACCAAGTTTAAATCTGGAATAGTAATCGGGTGGAATGCGTAAAAGAAGTGAAAAAATATTCATTGACGTCATGAGTTGACTAACAGTGATTAACTAATACAATAACCAATCTACACTCCGTATCGTACCATTTGGAAACTTCCTCAGATGTAAACAAAGACATAACATTAAAATTCACGGCTGTATCACGTAGGGGTAAGCAGAGACCAGGGTCTGTCAATTGCCACGACCCTGAGATCTCTTTTGCTTTATCCACATTCATTAGTCGTTGCACGCACGCTCGCCAGTTTCGGGTAGACAATGAATAAACCGGCCAAGTGCGAGTCGGACTCGCGCACGAAAGGTTCCGTACCATCATCTATACAACATTAGACAAAGATTGAATTTGTGAACAGCGCCAACTATAGAAACCAACAAGAAGCGTTAAACATTGACATTTAACGAAATGACATCGGCGCTGTGCAGGTTATATAGACGGCCGCTAGATGGCGAGCGCTGTCTTTAGACAACGTTTGTTGTATGGGAGCCCCCCTTAAATATTTATTTTATTCTGTTTTTAGTATTTGTTGTTATATCATCATCCGCCACTCGACGCCCACTGCAGGACATAGGCCCCCTTCGCGGTTTTCATAACCATGAGGGGTTTTTGCCATAATCGCCTCGCTTGGCAGACGGATTGGCGATCACAGTATGCGGTTGGAATCTCAGGAAGACGCTGCTGCCCGTCTCCTGGTAATTGATTTCCTTCGTTCGCCGGGACAGCTAACTTCCTTACCACACAATCACTTATCTTGGCCCCAAACTAGGATACCCTGTGCTACAGTAAAACCAGGGAACGAGGCCATTTGTACAAAAATCAAGTACGGCAGCAGGCGGCGGCCTCCAGACAAATAATTAATGGATGTAAGAATTCTATTTAGACTTTTACCAGTTTTTATCGCTTCAACGGTTTGTTGACATCAACGGAACTTCTATCTGATACGGTGTGTACCTTAGCGAGCTCTCACAGATGACGAGTCATCATCTTGGGTCATTAAATTAGTCAGTGGAGACGTCGTGAATCCTGATGTCACTTTGTCTCGACGGTTTTATCGGCCTGATAAAACGAACCGTTCTGCAAACTTTGCAAGATGAATCTACTTTCGTGGACCAGCTGGATTCCATATTAACCATGGGAAATCTAGACCAATTCAAATGTCTCATAAGGGCCTTTTAAGAGCGGAAGAGGTTTGTAAGCATCGTGGCATGTGGCAATCCCTGGCCTCTCCCTCCGGGATAAAGGCGTGATTATGTAGTGCATATATGTAAGTTTTTTAGTCATCATCGCCTTCATAGGCCTTTGCGTCACGTTACGGACGCTTAAAGCAGTGCCCAAGAGTCAAGAGTTACACTTTTTCTAATGACTAATAGGTCCGATAAAAAGTACCCGAAACCGGCGTGCGTGCACGCAACGACTAATGAACTTGATGAAGAGACAGAGGTCTGTCCGGATCGTGGCACGTGGCAAACCCCGGTTTCTGCCTACCCCTTCGGGATACAGGCGTGATATGTAATGTAATATCCAGGTGGCGCCGGATTAAGAATAGCGTCACTCCATTGCCTTCCGTGGATGTCGTAGAAGGCGACTAAGGAAATCAATTACCAGGAGACGGGCAGCAGCGTTTTCCTGAGATTCCAACCGCATACTGCGATCGCCAACCCGCCTGCCAAGCCTGGCGATTACGGCAAAACCCCTCATGGTTATTAAAACCACGAAGGAGGCCTATGCAAGGAGGCCTATGGGCCTCCTGCAGTGGGCGTCAAATGGCTGATGATGATGTAATGTAAACGATCTGATTCGGGAGCGGCAGGTCCTACTGCATATAATAGGGCACATAAAGGAAGAGTCCGGGGTCGGGGCGGGTCGAATTTGGTGCCTCCTGGCTTTTTTATGTATAGATAGAGACCAGAGTTTGCCACTGTGTTTATGGATTCCACTTAATATATTAATAATAATAACTTCCACACAACACAATCATTTGTCCTGGTCCCAAACTAGGATACCCCGTGCTATAGTAACCAGGCATTGACATCACAGACATGGAAATACACCCAGACTGAGGCCATTTGTACAAATAATTTACGGTGGCCTCCCGTGGGACTCGGACCCACGACTTCCGGTTTAGTAGTCAAGCGTGTTAACCGCTAGACCAACTAGGCAGTCAAGAGATGAATAGCGAAAATTGTGAAAATAAGGTTCTTTTTCTTATTAAATGCTAAATAAATAGACGCAAAAAAAAAATTCAACACTTGCACAACTTGTACGCATGTTTTTTGGACTTGTCCAAGGCTTTCGACCTCGTATCTTATGAGTTGCTCTGGCATAAGTTGAGAACCGAAACCAAGCTTCCGGAACAGCTGATACAAGTTTTTGACTATTGGTACAGCAACCAGATAAATGTAGTAAGATGGTCCGGGGTGGACTCCGAGGAGTTCAGTCTGCGATGTGGTGTGAGACAAGGGGGCCTGACTTCCCCTCGTCTATTTAATATATTTGTTAACAAGCTGATTGAGGGGCTTAGCGATACCAGGGTTGGCTGCTTAATAGATGGAAAAAGTATTAACAACATTAGTTACGCCGACGACATGGTGCTGCTGAGCCCTTCAATCAGCGGTTTAAGAAAGCTCATCACATTGTGTGAGGAATATGTAGACCAGCATGGGCTAAGATACAACTCAAAAAAGAGCGAGGTGATGGTCTTTCAGCCCCGCAAACATAAAGTGGCCACAGTGCCCCCCATTAGACTAAATGGCGTGGAGCTGAAACGGGTACATCATTTCAAGTACCTCGGCCACTGGGTCACTGAAGACCTGTCAGACGACCTAGATATTGAGAGAGAACGGAGGGCGCTAGCTGTCCGGGGGAACATGCTGGTCCGCAGGTTTGCTCGGTGTAGTGGTGAGGTAAAAGTGACCCTTTTCAAGGCCTATTGCCAGTCCTTCTACGCCTGCAGCCTGTGGGCTGGCTGCACCCAGCGGGCTCTCTGCGCTCTCCGTGTACAATATAACAATATCTTCAGAATGCTGCTGGGGCTGCCGCGGTACTGCAGTGCCTCAGGCATGTTTGCCGAGGCCCGTACGGACGGCTTTCACGGCATAATGCGCAAACGAGTGGCATCCTTAATTGACCGCGTCCGCGGCAGCGCCAGCGGTATCCTACAGGTTTTGGCTGACAGGCCAGATTGCCCTATGTGGCATCATTTTGAGAAGATGCATATTAGTCGGTCAACTGATTAATTAATTAATTAATTGATCAGTTGATTGATTGATTATGTTTTAAAGTAATTAGTTAATTTTTAATATTTTTTACCTATGTTTTTTTTTTAAAGATTAGGTTAAGTTATATGGATTTTATGATCCGAAATAAACGATTAATAATAATAATAACAACCAGAAGAGTTGCAAATTATGATTCGATTTTATGATTTTTGTACGTAAGAAACAAAAGGCCACACGGCCCAATTCGATCAAAATATAAATAGGTTAGCTGGTAGATAATGCTAAGTAGCATTAAGCTCGCCTATGTGCAAAACTTTCTGTTTTATATGCAATAAAGGATTTAATAATAATAATAATACTTATTTTATTTCCCAGAGACCACAGACTGCCACTTGCCACGATCCTGACAGATCACTTTCGCTTCCTCAACACTCATTAGTCGTTGCATGCACGCACGCCGGTTTCGGGTACTTTTAATCTTGCCCTTTGCTAATACATCCTCTATTTGGTCGAAGTATAAATTGATCCCTGATCTCTGCCTACCCCTCTGGCATACAGGCGTGAGTTTATGTATTTGTATGTGTTATTTTATTTACAATGAAGACATCTAATCCTATTCTCGAATCACCGTAAGCGCAGACAATATGGGATTCAGAAAACCAGTTTCCCTATCGAGTCGCTCGACGAGGAATGTTTCAATAATAATTAATGATCATTGACACACAATCTGCGCTATGCATTCGGTAACGGTTGTGGCGGAAGAATCTGTGATCCACCTATTTTTTTAGGGTTCCGTAACCGAAAGGTGCCAATAGGGTCCCTATTACTAAGACTTCACTGTCCGTCTGTCTGTCACCAGGCTGTATCTCATGAACCGTGATAGAGGCAGTTGAAATTTTCACAAGTGATGTTGCCACTATAACAACAAATACTAAAAACAGAATAATACAACAAACGTTGTCTAAAGACAGCGCCCATCTAGCGGCCATCTATCTAACCTTCACAGCGCCGATGTCATATCGTTAAATGTCAATGATAAACGCTTCTTGCCGCCGTATATTGGCTTCAAAAATAAATAATTAAATTAAAATAAAATAAATTTTTAAAGGGGCTTCCATACAACAAACGTGATTTTTTGCCGTTTTTACTCGACCTTTGTGTCTAATGTTGTATAGATAATGGTACGGAACCCTACGTGCGCGACTCCGACTCGCACTTGGTCGGTTTTTTAATACTAATCGACGTCGTTGACGCGTTTTTAAATCTATACCAGACTGGCTCTTGGACGCGACTTCGCACCCGTGGAATCGCTATAAGTGAGTGATGTGATGATCGAAAGTCGAATAAGAAACTTGTTTATTTATTTGTAGTTAAAAAAAGGCTTCGAAAATGACGGACTTCCATACAAACTTTCATCCAATACTTCACCCCGTTAAGGGCGTAATTTCCGAAAACGCTGAAACGCCGTACTGTTACTAATAATCGAGAGCCTAAAAAATAACTTGCATGCTTCTTGCTTCGAAAATGACGGATTTCTATACAAACTTTCAACCCCCATTTCACTCCCTTAGGGGTTGGATTTCCGAAAGCGTTGGAACACGTGTTTTTTTATTTTTTTCCACAGGCATATTAATAGGAGCACTTATGTATCCCTTCAGGTAAAGAGATTCTTGAACCTGTCACCTATTTTTGTTGAAAAGGTGATGAAGAATACCAGCACAGGTTCATAGCTGCAGTTGGCGAGCGGTGGCACAAGTCGCCCGGCCGACATGCATCATCATCATCATCATCATCATCATCAGCCATTTGATGTCCACTGCAGGACATAGGCCTCCTTCCTGGCTTTCAAAACCATGAGGGGTTTTGCCATAATCGCCACGCCTGGCAGGCGGGTCGGCGATCGCAGTATGCGGTTGGAATCTCAGGAAGACGCCGCTGCCCGTCTCCTGGTAATTGATTTGCTTAGTCGCCTTCTACGACATCCACGGAGGGAAATGGTGTGACGCTATTCTTAATCCGGCGCCACACGGCCGACATGCGCGAAGCTCTAAGTAGATGTTAACGCGCAAAGCGCAACCTGCGCGTGCGCATACCTGCCGTACAGGCCGCGCGAAAAGTGACCGGCGGCATTCCTGCGTTTGGCAATGACGGCTGCTGCCGCCGCCGGCGCGGTATCGAGGAGTCAATGAAAATGTCTCAGTAATTCAGAGAATGTAGCATAGTAAATACTACATAGTAAAGCGGTGGTAGCCTAGTGGATAGAACATCGGACTCCGAGGCGAGAGACCCAGGTTCGATCCCCAGTGCATGTACCTATGACTTGGTTTTCTAAGTTATGTACATTTGTGAAGTTTAGTAGCAATACCACTCGCTAACCGTGAAGGAAAACATCGTGAGGAAACCTGAGTGCCTGAGCTATTCATATACCTCAGCGCTTGAAATCGGCAATCCACGGTGGGCACGCGTGGTGAAAAGGTGATGATCGTCTCGTCATCGATCGATCGATCGTCAACGCGCCCATACTCTCTCCCTGAGAGAAGGCCTGTGCCCTACAGTGGGACGTATATAGGCTGCTTATGTATGTAAATACTTCTACCTACTTGACAACAGACGCGGGGAGAGGTACCTGCGTATTGCTCATTTTCGTTGCTGAATTTAGGGTGAAGAAGAGGCTGAGTAGGGTGTTCGATGGAAGATTAGGAAACGCACAATGTGCGTCGATGGAAGTGTTAAAGTGTTAAATTCGAGTACTTCCACTAATTAATTCTGTTTAATTTGATTGTTCGTACGTCACTTCTACAGGTTCTTACAGAATACCAGCGTCACGGGTTGTCAACCGGCAACATGTGTCATAGGCTGAGTCAGGACACTTTTCTGTTACCATGACACACAGTGTTTTCATCATAAGGTCGGTTCACAAGTGTTTGATTCTTTTGTGTGTTTAATTATTCTTATTACACTTATACAAGTGTGTTCTCACATATTACATTTTATATGCGTGTGTTGCGATATTAGAATAAGAGTTTTTCAATTTCAAAAAATGTCATGCTAGCTATTCTAATCGAACATAACATTTTGTAACATTTTCTTGCCATGATTTAATTTGGAAAATCTGACGCCCCTAATCTTACCAAATCTCACCAAGGGGCCTCCCCTCTTTCAGATAAAAAATGAATAATAATGGACACGTAACAGTTTGCATTATTCAGACTGTACGTCTGTCTGTCCGTCTGTTTTTGTTGATTAAATACATTTCGTTTGTTTGTTCTATACCCGGCATGAGATTTTAACCTTTTTTCGTCCATCTTATGTAGGCCTAAGACAGTATGCTAGATCAGAACTCATATTGTCTAGATATAGGAACCTATAATGATTCTATTGATTCTTTAGATTTAGGGCAGGTATATCTAATTGTAATAGTTCAATGAAATAGGCCCAGAGGCCTAAATATGCGCACCAAATCCTGTCGGAATCCTGACGTTTGCGATAGCAATTTGTATGGAATTTGACAGTCAGACGATTGGACTCGTTCGCGATTTGGTGTGCATAATATAGGGCCAGATAATATGAATGCCACGTTAAGCTGTTGGTGCCGGCTGCCGTCGATAGATGGTAGTCGTTAAGCCAAGTCAGAGGCCTTAGTGCGGCTTGACAACTTCCGACAGTAGACGAGCCAATAGTCTACAAGCCTCCACCAATCCGGACTTGGCCCCCGTGGTGGAGTATGGCCTATACCTTCCTCAGGGAAGATACCCGTGCCCCTCGGTGGGGACATAATGGGTTGATGATGATGATATGAATAAAAAACGGCCAAGTGCGAGTCGGACTCGCGCACAAAGGGTTCCGTTCCATTATCTATACAACATTAGACACAAAGATCGAAAAAAAAACGGCAAAAAATCACGTTTGTTGTATGGGAGCGCCTCCTTAAATATTGTTTTTATTTTAATTATTTATTTTTGAAGTGAATATAGAACTAAATATTCTGTGAATATTTCAAGCGTCTACCTTGCCGTTATTAATATCGAGAAAAAAATTACGTTTGGTGAATGGGAGGCCCCTTAAATATTTATTATATTCTGTTTTTAGTATTTGTTGTTATAGCGACAACAGAAATACATCATCTGTGAAAATTTCAACTGCCTAGCTATCACGGTTCATGAGTTACAGCCGGGTTACAGACAGACGGACAGTGAAGTCTTAGTAATAGGGTCCCGTTTGGCACCCTTCCGGTACGGAACCCTAAAAAAGGTTGTTTGTATTTAGTACTGTTTGTCGAAAACAAATACCGACTTCTAATATCGCTCAACAATAATACTACATCGTCAATCAAGAATGTGGCTGCAGTTCAGCCACCGACGACCGCGACAGTACAGCGGCCGCCGCATCTGCATACCGACCGGTGACACGCTTTCGACTGGCGGCCGCTTGCCGATTAGCGTGTGGGGCTTCTGGCCATTTGGCCACTTCGCTTGCGATGGCGGTTGAACAACTTATCTAGGCCTAAGCCTGAGACATACAGGAAGGACGTAGGTCGAGGGCGCGGATAAGATGCGACGCGTTGCATAGAGTTCGCGCCCTCGCCCCGTCTCTTCTGTGTGGGCTTCGTCCGGTCCCTTCAGTATATTTGGCAGGAAAGTGAATAGGAAAGACGACGCGTCCTTTACGCACCCTCGCCCCACGTCCTCTCTGTGTGTCCAACGCCTAAGCATAGTACGCTGAATGAGAACTCTATATTGCCTAGATATAGATTTATTTGTGCGCATCTGCTGATAATGTAATACACCTTTATTTTTTATTCATTTAAAAGGGTTAACTTACAGGTATCAACCACGGAGGCCTTCACAAACTATAATCAGTCTTAAACTAGGCTGCAACCCAAAAGCAGTTTACACAGCACGATGATTACAAACAGTTTATTGATTTTTGAAAATTCTTTATTGCACAAGAGATACATCTGCACAAAGGCGAGCTTAATACTAAAAAGTATTTTCTGACAGCTAACCAACGGTGATGTGGATAGAGGAAGGGGTAGTAGGTATTAGTAGAGTTTTTTAAAGAAATAAATTACATACTTACAAATTGCCTGCAATATATCGATATAGTACGTCATAAACTTGTAATATATATTATACATAATACATACACATATTTTACATCACCAACTACTTGCCATTATTAAATACATACAATAAACAGGTACTTACATAATACCCAATTATATCGGATTACTCTGAAGTCCAAAGTAATGCTCGTGGATCGCATTCTTCAACACTTCCACCGACGGGGCCTGGCGTATGTACAGCGGTATCGCGTTCCACAAGCGCACTGCTGTTACAGTATAGGAATCCAAATAGTATATTATATCTATCTAATACCTTTTGGAAATTCCTCCACACAAGACTATCCTGAAGAAATACATATATAATTTGACTCGGAAACGGCTCCAGCGATTTTCCTGAAATGTAGTATGCAGAGGGTTTCGGGGGCGATAAATCGATCTAGCTAGGTTTAATTTTTAGAAAACGCCATTTTATTCGTGTTTTTAGGCACTGAAGTGGGAAATCGGGCGGTTCCGAAATCAGAAGACGCCGCTTCGAGCCCGTCTCCAGTCTGATTGTATCTTTCCTTTTTTTCATGGTATCTAAATATAATTTCCAAAAAACACGATTAACCAAAAAAAAATTATAATAACGAGCAAAGCTCGGTCATCCAGGTACTTTATATTTAAAACAACGTTTGCCGAGTCAGCTAGTCAGTATAATTCATCCAGCATTAACGAGAAAGGCCTACTTTGTCGCGGAATACCTGCTTCGAGTCTCGAGTCAACGTTGAAAGGTCAAGCTCGTGTCATGCTAATTGGATTGCTGAATTAAGCAGTCAGCTAGCGGGCCCGTTTAGTTCTAAGCAGGCCAGGGGCCTGTTTCATAGAACAATTCGGTATTTGACACGATCAACAATAAATTATATCATATGCTCGATTAAAACAAAAATTATAAAATATCACGGAAAATGAATCTCTTTTAGTCAATTACTACTTATGACTATTTTTAAATAGATTACACATAAAAAGAGTGCTCTGAAATGTGACGTCATAAGCCAGTATTTTCATACACAATTCCGTTTTAAAAGTAACTCATTTGATATTTTGTCAAATAGGTACCCAATTCATGTGCGGTCCTAAAAATCACCATTATAACATGATTGAGAGATTGTACCGACACTTTTTGCAAATTTAATCTGTAAAAAAAGGATATGATTTTTTTCCCCGGTGGAACTAGTGTAACTCCCTGGACCGCCTCAAGTCGAGATATTTACCGATTTTTTTCTGCATATTTTCGATGCGCGATATATAACATAGAGGGGGTTCCAAATTTGCGACGCGTTCTCTAAGTTAGGTACTGCGCACATATGTGCAGTAAAGTAATAGCAATACCACTCACTAACTCTGAAGGAAAACATCGTGAGGAAACCCTAGTGTCTGAGGAATTTACCTTAGCGCTTGCTACGTAAAATACTCCTAGTAAGGATCTCGTGTGGTCAGATTTTACTAAATAATATGTGCGACACATCATTCTACATTTGTAAGGTTTAATCGCAATACGCTATTGGATTCTTTATTTAAACAGGTCTTACGATGTCAATAATTAGAAAACGTTTAGAATTTTGGCCTTTGCATCGACGTAATGCAGCGTTCGCCCATCTAGTGTGAGTGAAGGTGCCTCTGGACGCTGCATAAATAATTTCATTACGTAGATGCAAAGGCCAGTTTTTTAGGGTTCCGTACCCAAAGGGTAAAAACGGGACCCTATTACTGTCTGTCCGTCCGTCCGTCCGTCCGTCTGTCTGTCGCCAGGCTGTATCTCAAGAACCGTGATAGCTAGAGAGTTGAAATTTTCACAGATTATGTATTTTTGTTGCCGCTATAACAACAAACACTAAAAACAAAATAAAATAATTATTTAAGGGGGGCTCCTATACAACAAACGTGATTTTGTTGCTGTTTTATTATCTTTGCGTCTAATGTTGCATAGATAATGGTACGGAACCCTTCGTGCGCGAGTCCGACTCGCACTTGGTCGGTTTTTTTTTTTATATTTTTTGCAAGTTTTCTATGTCTTCTCTGGTACAAACACAAAGTCACTCAAATCTAAGTTCGCCATTGCAAGTTTCCAAAACGGCCAGACAGATAGTGAAAGATTAATTCGTCAAAGTGATAAGGGGCATTCTTCTAATGTTTCAATCTATTACTTGGAAACCCTTATCATGGCAGGCCGCTATCTATTGCTATAAATTAATTGAAATATTTGTGGCTTCGGACTTCAAGTCTTCGTCCGTAGGCGATTTTAACAAGTTTCTACGGTTTCATAGTCAACAAGGAACCCTTATAAATTCGCCATGTCCGTCCATCTGTCTGTCCGCGCCTCAGCAAAGAGACGAAAAGCACTAGAAAACTGAAATTTGGCATAGATATACACATTAATTGCGCCGATGAAACGGTAGGGCAGAATATTTAAAAAAAAAAAATTTATCACACCTGCTCTGAAAATACATACTAATTATACCAAATTAGAGGGAAGAAACGCCTTTATCCCAAGGTATGGAAGTTTGTATGAAAATCCTTCCGACCCAAGGGTGGGAAGTATGTATGAAATTCCATTACATACCCGGTTTTTTTTTTTTTAATTTGTCAGCAGTCATACTGCAAAGAGACTTTAACTGTCTACTAATTAAATTTCAAGTAAATTGTTACTGGCCACATACAGTTTTTTTTTTACCAGTTACCAACCTCCTTGGTGCATACAGAAAATTAAAAACGAAATTAATTTTGTATATAAAACGCGCGGAATCACGGAAGAAGTGGCTGCATGACCTTATGATCTTAGCCTACTCCAGAAACGGGCGAATAAAAAAGGAAAAGCCCGCGCATTTTCGCAAAAACTTCGATTGATTTAGCATTTATCTTTGTGTTTTTTGTAAACATTTCTATGCATTTATGTCTATAATTTTCCTCGTAGGTGTAATAAAAAGCACTATACATACTTCAGGATAAAGTACAGCTCCATACCTCAAATGGTTTGCGCCCCTCGCAAGCTCGTGGCGCAAATGCCATAATCTCGGTATGGAACTGTCACTTTCTTCCCTCTGAAGTAATGTACTATTTTAGGATACCTAAATGGGGGATGCAATTTTTTTCTCGCCTACACCATAGTGTGGGGTATTGTTGGATTGATCGTTCAAAAATATTGTGTGTAGGAAAACCAGTTTTCGACTTTGGGATCCGTTTGCGAAATATTAAGCTTTAAAGCGCAAATCTTTGTTAAACCCCACTCTCCCGCCCCTCCCAGCTAGACGGTTGATTGTAGAAACGTGAAAAAAAACAGGGCACTAGTGCTACTGCCCTGTTTTTTTGTCACGTTTCTACAAGTTCGTTATATGTGCAATTGTGCATAATTAATATAACGAACTTAAAAGGAAAAATAGCACGAGAAAAACATCGTCGTAACGAGAGCAATGAAATCTCCAACCCACGGAGGGTAAGCTTGTTGATAAAGCCCGTTTTCTCTCCCCGAGAGAAGTCCTGTGCCCTGCAGCACCTCGATAACAGATATGCTAAAAAGCGTAATTCAAATCGGCATGATAATAGCAATAACAAAGACAGGTGGTAACACTTTAAATGGATACAAAAAAAGGAATTTACAAAAGATTGACATCTAAAATTCCGTGTGGCGCCGGATTAAGTATAGCGTCACTCCATTTCCTTCCGTGGATGTCGTAGAAGGCGACTAAGGAAATCAATTACCAGGAGACGGGCAGCAGCGTCTTCCTGAGGTTCGAACCGCATACGGCGATCGCCAACCCGCCTGCCAAGCGTGGCGATTATGGCAAAACCCCTCATAATTATGAAAACCATGAGAAAGGCCTATGTCCTGCAGTGGGCGTCAAATGGCTGATGATGATGATGATGGACATCTAAGATATTAACAGAAATAATTTGGATGATATTTTCTGCTAGATGAGAAGATTTGTGATTGGCTCTAAGCTATACAGATCCAACTCTGTAAACAGGCTACTAATCGAAAAACAATAAATAAATTACGTGACATGATTGTAATGAAGAAATTTGTCGAAAAAGAGACAGAAAATAATGAGACATTGTGAGGCGAACTGACGGCGTCCAAAAACATTGTGAGGAAACCTGTGGATTTAGTCGGTCACTTAGCGACTAGGCGGCGAATTCTCCGCCACGCGTTATGTCATTTGTATGAATTCATGTGATTAAACAATATGTAACTACGTGCCACTTCCATACAGGTGAGAATGGAAACGACAACCACCCAATTACGAGCATCTATCGCATTTAGAATAGAGAACACTTCATTGAGACTAATTTCATTTAACATCAATACAAATTCCGGCAAGTTTTTGCGGACTGAAGGTGGCGCGGGGCCTAGGCTTATGGAGTATGGGCTTAATCACCACGCTTGCCGCGGATAGGCGATTTCATATATTTTCTTTCGCTGTTAGAGAATGTATCGTAGGTAATGCCAATATCGATGCCAAGACCTCTCAAGTGTGGGGCCAGCAATCTACCGATGTGCTACCACCAGGAACGTCATCCTTGGCTACCACCCAGGTTAGATCGATGTGTATCAGATATTATCAAACAGGCTTCCGGACAAGGTCGAAACTAGTCGGCTATCCCGACGTTAATTAAAGTAAGTGAAACCGTTAAATCAATAAATAAAATATTATTAAACACTTTATTGTAAGCGGACAATCCTACAAACACTGATATCAGCAGTATCAGTTGACCTAATATTTACCTACCGGCGTTGGTGTTTGAAAAACAAATATTGGAAGAATAGTGATGACTTTCTTTTTTCATAGGTATTACTGATCAAAGTGTCTGGTATCCTTGACTTAGCAACTACAATACCTATTGGGACCAGTGCTCTTAGCATCGCATGTACCGCATAACATTTCCCAAGATACATACAATTTCTTTTCTAAATATTTTTTTGCGCATCTGGTTTGCAAATCAATTCCCAGAAGGTGGAGTCAGGAATGAGTTGGAAAGGAACAAGAGAAACTGCTGAAGATGAGCAGGTTTAGGCTCTGTACCCTTGAACAATAAAATATAGTCTTGTTTCTGAGACAATCCGAGAGCGGTTTGTTTAATGATAAAAACAAAATGTCACATTGGAAATTACAGAATAAAAACATGCAGTATCCACCAACGTTTCATCAACAATACACACTGCGACACTGTGGCACAGATCCAAGCCAAAGGATCCCAAACAGTATTTCAACAGCCACAAATTACCTGCTTGATATTTTTAACAGCAAAGTTTAGAATGAAACCAGTCAAGATTATTTGTAGGTTTAATCTGAGAGGATCATGTCGAGTAGATGCATGAGAAATACTAGTGTTATCTCAAGTTGGATTTAACGGTTTATCTTATTTTTTTTTATCACTGTGACAGACAGAAAAATGTTTATGCTATTTTCGTCGGCTCTTGTATGAAATAAAGGCATAGTTGACTGCCTTAAAACTGAAAAGTTCTCGGCAAGCGCAGTGTAGGACAACCAGCCACAATATGGACAGATGACCTCATCCAAGTGGCAGGAAGACGCTGGATGCAAGCCGCTTCCAAGTGATCTTTTTTGGAAATCCATGGAGGAGGCCTATGTTCAGCAGTGGACTTCTTGTGGCTGAATGATGATGATGATGACTGCCTTTGAACTGTATAGTTGACAGGTGGACTGCCTGTTGTATAGTTATGCAGAGTTGCCAAACTATGCATCCGGCACTATCCCAGGGGTGTCGCAAAGTGTTCCACACAAAGATTGCCAGTTGCAGTAAAAAGAACAAGCATAGGTCGCAAATAAATGTAGAGAAAGAGATGTGAGTAGCCATTTCCATATTTGAGCCCTGTTATGAGAAGCTATGGTCAGAAAAGCAAGTACATCCTTCTCATTAAATAAATATCTCTTTATTAATTTAATTCCAGATTCACTTACTTGGTTTTAGTTAGAAAACTTCTCTTTTATTTTTATTTACCTGTAAGGTCTTGTTTTTTTTTTGTTTTGGAAATTATTTTGGGCTTAGGGTGTAATAAAAACATAAATATTATAAATAACCTAAGCTAGAACTACATATCAAAACCATGAGGGAGACCTATGTCCTGCAGTGGCCGTCAAATGGCTGATGATGATGAACTACATATGTACTGGAAATCAGTTTTTGCCAGCCAGGTGGGGGAGCGTCACAAAGAAACGGGAACCTCCTACGGGCATAAGAGTCAAAATAACTTTGGGAAGCCCTGGCCTATAGTATAGTTGACTGCCTGAGGTCATGAGTTAAAACTGAGATGTAATGTCATAGTAATATTCATTCACTCATGACGAGAGGTGGTGGTAGAGCCTTCTTCACGTTCCGGAGGTCATGGGTTGGAATCCCGACATGGGCCATTATACATAGAAAGAGAGTGGTATTGCTTTTATAATTTCGCAAATATATCTAACTAAATGATGTGGTGCGAGTGGCGGGCCCTCTCTGGACCAGACTCGCCGCAGATCGAAATGGCAAAAGATGGAGGAGGCCTGCACCCAAAGTTGGGTTCCCAAATTGATGACTTAACATCATTTATAATATTAATAAATATATTGCACATTATTAATGTCTAAAAAAGTTTCTTTTTAATTAAAATACTTAGCAATGTAAATACCCTGGAAATAAAGGCTCATTTTAATTTATTTTTTATTTATTTTATCTAACTTAGACAACAAAGTAATTGGTACATGCCAGGGTTTGAACCTACAACCTCACTCACATAAAGGGATTCTAGCTGACTGCTCGTCTGCCGGTCACAGATTAATGTCAGCTGAAGGCCTACTAGACAAACTATATACTCTAAATGGTTATCTACGTCCCAAAGGGGCGGGCAGAGCAAATATTTTAGCTTTTATCGCAATATCAATAGGCAAACAAGTTTTTATGTCACAGGCAAACAGTTTCAAGGTGATTCAGAAAATTAAGACAAGACCAGTATGACAAAGTAGAGAAATTAACAATAATTAGTCCAAGTTACATTAACTTTACATGTTAATTGGGTTTTGAGCATTTCAGGATATCAGCAGGTTGTGTAAATATTTTTTCTTTCACCTTTTACCATAAGTACAGGGCTAAAAACAATTATATTAGTGGTCCAGATCACAATTATATTATTTTGTTCATTAGGATGTCCTCAGTAGGTCACAATTATAATTATTTTGTGCATTAGGATGTCCTCAGTAGTTTGTTCACAATATGAAAATGATGTCATAATATGCTTTGTACAGAAGGTATAACTGAAGGGATAAAAGGTCAGGGGCCTAATTATGCGCACCAAATCTTGAGCGATTCCAATCGCTTAACTGTCAAATTCCATACTAATTTGACAGCTAGACGATTGGAATCACTCAGGATTTGGTGCGCGTAATATAGGGGCTGATTAATTTTTTTTGTTATGAAAAAAAAAAATGCTGATATTTTAGGTTCTATTCATGACATAAATATAGCTTACATTGTAGGAATTTAGGTAGGTATTTCAAATTGATTTTTCATTCAACCTACATAAGAGCCCTGGTTCTACATTATTATAAGAAAATAACATGAAATATACCTCACAGGTTTCAGTGGTTTTGGTTGCGTTTTTTTTAATGTCTTCTTGTCCATAAAATAATAAAATTAAAAAAATTTTAGTCTAGGTTTTTAATAAGAACTGGGTAGATTAGGAAAGTGCTTGCCTGAGTTAAGTATCTATCAGATAAGTTTTGTAAAAAGTTAAGTGAATACCTCTCTAAAGTGACTGACATCAAGGCAATCAACAAAATGCAATGTTTAACATTCAAAACACACACTGGACTGAGTGAAAACGCACAAACACTATTTGCTTTCTGTCAGTGAAATCGCACCAGGTATTTTATCTCTTCTCTAATTAAATTACTTGGCCAATAATGCTTGTAGCAAAAATACAGGTTGAACCAACTTCGGCCTAATGAGTAACAGGGCGAGTAGCGTGGAACTGATATGAAAAGTGAAGATTTGACCAGATTCCTGCCTCGCCTACCAAGCCTAGAATCGTCATGTGTCCAGATTCGGAAATAAAAAAACCTGTTTCTCAAATTTACCTACTGAACCAGAGAACGATGTTTCCGGTAAATCGGCTGTGATATTCCATAAGTTCGGAGTAATTCTAAGTATATTATTGACTGTTTATTCGATTACATTCTGCTAATTCGCTAATTAGCGATTTATAATATTCGTTGGGTGAAAGGGGACATACCTTTGCGTTTGATCACAAATGTGAAGCGGCAAAATCCAGAATAGTCTTATAAAAACACTTTGGCACGTTATTGTTGTCCACGATAAGTCTTTTCCACAAATAAATCGTCACACCCACGAATAATAAAACGAATCAGTATGCGGCGGATATGCGCTATCCCGTGAAAGACGCCATTTTGATTTCATTCGTTCGTCAAACTACCATAGACACGAAGAGCTGTATTGGTGCGTTTCAATATCACTGCGAAAATTTAGTAAAATATTATGATTCACACAGACCTACGGCACACGGGCACACACACCACATAGGTTGAGTGATCCGCGGCGGGCACACACGCGTCGTCGCAAATGAGACTCCGGCTACTAACGTAGGTACTTACAATACTTACTTGCATACTTACATACCTACTTACTTTCCACAAATAATGTAATATTGCCCACTTCGTATTGCCAAATTGGCTCGTGTCATACTCGTCACTCTTACTCGTTATGCGTGGAGAGTCACGCAAACCCTTTGTGGCTTGAATGGGCCTACAAGTAGGCTGTATGCTCACGCAATTCATGATTAAAAAATAAATCATTGTCTATGCTACTATCATTATGGCCAGTACAAAAACAAAACTCAATTTTGGGGAAAATCAATATCAATGTGAGCGAGGCACTCAAGAAGTAAATTCAAGTGATAGCCATCTATCCGGAACTTGAGTTGACGTGCATTGACATGCTACTTGACGAAGTATCTGATCGTTTCGGAGTGCTATTAAATTCTTCGATTGATGACGCAAGCAGCTATTATTACACAACCCATAATTTGTTTGGTTTCCATGTTTAAAAGTATGTACGTCCGATTCTGTTCCCTCCTAACTTCTTATTTT
Organism: Yponomeuta evonymella; assembly: GCA_963969515.1. Classification (NCBI taxonomy): domain Eukaryota; kingdom Metazoa; phylum Arthropoda; class Insecta; order Lepidoptera; family Yponomeutidae; genus Yponomeuta; species Yponomeuta evonymella. Next base: position 3,455,136 of record OZ018370.1, on the reverse strand, counting down.
GACATATTTCAATCAATTAGTTGTATTTGTGCGGTTGTCATAAGCTATAATGAAATCAGCATGTCGTATTATTTAAAAAGTATTCACACGACAGATGTAATTGTCAAACATTGGAAAAATATCTGTAAAGCTTTTAGCAATTAAAAGCCAAGTTATATCGTCTCTATATTGATTTATCTTATTACAATTTTAATTGCTAAAAAGTAGGATGGACGAAAAGAAAACAGTTTCAATGTCTAGATATCTGAGGCCTGACCGATTTAACACAGAACCAAGCACGGTCAGCGCCGCCACCGATCTCAAATGGTTGCACTGGATTAATACCTTCGACAACTTCCTATCCGAAGAAATGGCTACAGATAAAGGTATGAAACTGAAACTCCTGGTGAACCACCTGTCTCCCACGGTATACGCCATAATTAGGGAATGTCAAGATTACGATTCGGCCATTGAGCTTCTCAGGAAGATTTATGTTAAGCCCAAAAATGTCAGTCACGCTCGACACTTGATGATGACTCAAAGGCAACTACCTGGAGAATCCATAGACGACTACATTCGGAGGGTCTTTCCCTGGATTGCGATTTCACTAGCATGACAGCTGAGAACAATAAAAACGATTATGTGAGAAACGCTTTCATATCTGGGATAACATAAAAAAAAATCCGTCAAAGACTGCTTGAAAATGTTTCCCTTACTCTTGACGAGGCACACAACCAGGCAAGCTCATTAGAAATGTCAGAGAAGAATTGCCAAAGTTACGTTACAACGTCAAACTCCCCTCTTGTCTTAAAATACCCTTGATAGCAAAGAGGATCAGAACGCTGCCGCCGCGGAAAGCACAACATGCGCAACCCGACCTTTGCAAAATCAGAAAAGGTATTTCTTTTGCGGAAGTAATACACTGCACAAATGCTTTAGATGTCCGGTGTTTAACGCTATTTGTCAACTTTGCTCGAGAAAAGGGCACTTCGCGAGTGTATGCAGAAACCCGAGTTCGCCTGCTATAAACGATGCAAAAGAGAAAGCGTCAGCCAACACACTTGTATCAGCGGCAGCTCCTCCGAGTCTAAATAAAGCTACAATCAGCATCCTTGTGAACGAGTTCCGAGCCGATGCTTTAATAGATACAGGAAGCTCTGTGAGTTTTATTAACAACGAGCTAGCTCGCACGTTGCGTCTCAAAAGGGAACCAAGTCACCAAACAATTACAATGGCTTCCACAAACTATGTCTCTTCTGTCGACGGGCTCTGCGTAGCCACACTCAAGATCCAGGAACATACGTATAGACGCCAGCCACTGCTCGTCATACAAAATCTTTGAGCGGATGTCATCCTAGGGCATGACATTCTGAAGAATCACTCGTCATTGGAATTGGAACTTGGTGGTAGTAAAGAGCCATTAAAAATATGCAATGTCATGGCTGCCTCGGTGCCACCTGCGACTGTATTTTCAAATCTTTCGACTGACATTAAACCAATTGCAATTAAATCGAGAAAATACAGTAACGAAGACCAGCAGTTTATTGAAGAAGAAATCACCAAGCTGCTCGAAGATAAAGTCATCGAACCTTGTGTGTCTCCCTGGCGAGCACAAGTCCTGGTAACAGGAGGCTGCCTTCCAAAGAACACTGCATTATATTATACAGACCGAAGGATTGAAAGCTACGTACACCTATCTCGATGATGTAACTGTCTGCGGCAAAGACAAAGCTGACCATGATAGGAACCTAAAGAACTTCATGGACGCGGTAGAGAAATACCAACTCACTCTGAATAAAAATAAATGCACTTTTGGCGCTGATCGCATAAGCCTACTTGGATACACTATCTACAACAACGAGATCAAAGCCATTCGGACGGAAAGAAATCACAAAAAAGACAAAAATAAAAAAAACATGATAAGAAATAGGTAACTTACAACCTGACTGCAGTGCATTAACTAATAAGCAGGTGGGATATAAAGACAACTTTGTGTCTCATTAAGAGGAACCTAGGTTGGTCCCACCTGCATAGTAAAGTTAGCAGTCATGTTGTTCGTTAAGTACTTTTTTAGGCTTCCGTACCTCAAAAGGAAAAACGGAACCACTTCATTGTTGATTAGGATTACTTTGTTGTCCGTCCATCCATCCTCAAGGTATCGAGTTGAAGCTGTGAAAAAATCAAATTTCTGAATTAACGTGAAAAAAAGATACGGCCGTTTATGCCGCAAAACAACGTATATTTCTACACTCAAAGGAATCAAAATATACCTATAGGGTACTTTCCGTTGACCTAGACCTATGAAATTTGCCAAGTACAGGAAATAGCAGAAAGTAGAGAAAAAAATCTGAAAATTATACATTTGTATTTAAATCATAAAAAAAAGTCTTTGAATTTCGGGAAAAGCTCGGAAAAAAGTGCGAGATTCGATTCCTGAACTATTTAGAAAAATGTTATTAAAGTATCTACCTACAAATTTGTACGGAACCTTCGGTGCGTGAGTCCAACTCGCACTTTGTCGGTTTAAATTTTTTATTTAGCGGCTGCAAGTAGCAGCAAGAACAAGAGGAAAAAAATAATAAAGTAAAACCAAATAATCTAGACGAGTTTGTGAGGTGGTTTTTGTTTATTTTATAATATAAGGAGAGGTAAAAAAGGACTAACATGGTTTTTAAAGGTCCTTAAGCGTACATTCGTACATTCTTCGAATATACGTAGTGCTTGTATTTGACGAATCTTAAGCGAAAAAACGTCACAATAATATTGCAACACTCACTGCAAACTGTCAAACAAAGAAAAAGCAAGCAAAGGCTAGCACTAGCAGCTGCTTTTCGTGTTTTTCCACATAATTTTCACGAAAAATGGCAGTGTGATTGACTTATTCAATAGGAATCTCGATGCGATTGACGAGTCGATATGTCGAGCCGCCGTTCGATACTCGGTTCGACGCTAGACACTCTCCCTGCAGCCTCCGATCCTCTCCGAGAATTATTCGAGGCTTGCAAAACAGGAGACACGGCCCGTGTTAAGAAGCTAATTACACCACAAACAGTGAATGCCAGGGACACAGCTGGTAGAAAATCGACTCCTCTACATTTTGCTGCAGGTAATTGACCACCTTTACCATCTACAAACTGTAAACCTTGGTCGAAATACTTCGGTGAAAGGCTGTACACTGATTTGTGTGCTTGACCAGCGAATTTTTGGATATTGCATAATTTGGTTCCGCTAACTGGTTTAATTATGTCTGCTGTTGAATTTTAATGCCTCAGATGCTCGTGAAAATTGTCTAAGTTATTTGTTTTTCTCCAACTAATTCTGTAGCCGTGACAGATGATGATGTTAACATCTGTGTAATGTTGTCTTGGATGCACTTGGATAGCTCTTGATGGATTGTTGTTGTATTTGTTGTTGGATTGTAGCAAAGGTCTTACAAAACGTTTCAGTTTTGTTTAAAAAAAAAATGCAATTCCTTAAAAATACTCTTTAAATCCAGTTTAAGTTGGGCTTTTCCTTTTGCACACACTATTTAAACTGCATTTGAGGAGTGTGTTAGTGAAACTGTGTTTTATAAATAACAACTAAATCTTTCAAAGTAGATGGAGATCAGTTTTGCCTTTCTTTCTACATAGATGTAGCAAGATTGAGTGGGAATTTCACCTACTTTGTGTGGTGGAAAGTCAACTATATGACAGTAACTTCACAATCTGCAGGGTGACATTGAATTCGAGAAATTATAACCATTATTGAGAGAGAATGTTGTGGACTGAAAGAGGATGTAGTGAAAGAGGAAGACTAGAATTGACAAAGGAATGTTGCATTGGTTTCATGGTTAAAAACCATGACGGAGGCCTATGTCCTGCAGTGGACGTCACGCATGTTGGACTACTATGCAGTAGTCCAACATGGGCTTCACGACAAATCAGAGAATTCCAGACATATACTAAGCAGCATACTTAAACACAGTATACTCTCCAGGCTACGGTCGCCGTGAGGTGGTAGAACTCCTCATTGGCGCAGGCGCAGCTCTCCAAGCGCGTGACGATGGCGGCTTGCAGCCTCTCCACAACGCGTGCTCGTTCGGACACGCAGACGTGGTGCGCGCGCTGCTAGCGGCGGGCGCCGCGCCGGCGGCACGCGATAACTGGGGCTACACGCCTCTGCACGAGGCGGCTGCTAAGGGGAAGCTCGACGTTTGCATAGGTAAATTCAATTCTTCTTCTTCATTGGTGAGTAAGCTCTTGACATGGCTTTATGGGTCTAATCCTAATGACAGAATTATGAAAGACTGTCACTGATGCTGGGATGGTCCTGTAGTTAAAAAAGTCTCCATCAACACGAAATTGACTTATTGTGAGCATAGGACTTGTGTCCTTTACGAGCGATTCAAGCAGTGTCTATGTTCTGGAATGACTAATAAGTCTTATTCGGCAGCTGCAGGTCCTACTGCTTATAGAACACAAAGGAATCCTCTAGAGTCGGGTGATTTGGAAAAAAATCGGATGAAAGGAATCCTCCAGAGCGTGGATTGTGCCTAGCATAAGCATCCTATATACGTCCCACTGTAGGGCACAGGCCTTCTCTCAGGGAGATATGAATAGCTCAGACACTCAGGTTTCCTCACAATGTTTTCCTTCACCGTTAGCACGTGGTATTGCTACTATAACTTCACAAATGTACATAACTTAGAAAACAAAGTCATAGGTACATGCCCGCACTGGGAATCGAACCTGGGTCTCCCGCTTCCGAGTCCAATAGGCTACCACCGCCTATAGGCGGTCGTACTATCGTGGATCGTGCCTCCTGGCTCTTATATCGGCCAGTGCCGAGCATCATACGTCATGCTCTGCACTGTCTGGGCTACACCGTACTAGCGGCTAAAGGGATGCTCGTCGTCTGCTTCGGTAACTAATGTAAATCTTTCAATAGAAGTTTCACAACACTGGTATTTTAAAGCCCCGTCGACATAGTTTATATATTGTTTAGTTGCACCGACTACCCGTCATTTAGCTTCTCTTTTTTTTCCGTCAATTGTTGTGTGGAAGAAAATACTTTTAGTAATAAGGCCGCCAATTGTACTGTACTACATTATTGTTAAATTCTCATATGTAATTCCTGGTGTACATACAATAAAGAATATTCTATCTATCTATCTATAGTCAAAGTCAGCTGGAAAAAAGGAAGCATAACTAATGAATTGTTCTCTTGTCCGCAGCGTTGCTGCAGCATGGTGCCGACCCGAACATCAGAAACACTGAAGGCAAGACGCCTCTTGACCTGGCCGACGCCGCTACCAGGCCTGTCCTTACTGGTAAATATCGGAGCCTAGACTCATGGCTGCTTCAAATCTGCTCGCGGTCACGCGTCAAACCTTCTAGGCGTCAATGGACTGAAAAAATACATTACAAATAAAAAGTAAATAAAAATATAAAGTTTGAGACTTGTATACAGGATGTCCCGAAACTCAACGATAACCTGGCACCGGGCGAAAGGCCATGGTATACCAGTTATGGAAAAAATAAGAAAAAAAATCCATGTCACTTAGTCAAGCAATAATAGACATATTTAGAAAAAGTTGAAAATTTTACACCCTTGGTCACATTTTTAAGTACTGTGATCACAGTTTTTACAATTTTACAGCGGTTTTTTTAATAATGTAATCTCAAATGTCTGTGCTACTAATCGCAACCACAAATCAATGTAATAAACATTGTTAACTAAGTAAAATAAATTAAGTTTTGACGAGTTATGGTTTACAAAATTATTGTCAGTTAACTTTGACACTCCGTGATGGAAAAAAAATGTATGACACTACCCTTGGCAAGTTATTTCAAAAGATGGCCTATTTAGTCTAGATTTCAAAATGGTACAACACTTGCTACTTTTCTTGCCAATAAATGTGCTATTTCGTATTTTTTGCGAATGGACCTCATGGAAAACTTAATCAAAATAAAAAAATCAATTATCGTAACACTTTAATATCCTTCTAAAACTAAAGCAGATGCTCAAATTGTTTTCCTCCGGCACGAATACAAGCTCTGCATCGCCTCAGAAATGACATCTTCACCAGTCGTGCAAATCTACTCGCATTTATTTCTTCTGATGCTGCATCAATTTTTTGGCGCAATTCTAATAGATTTTGTATTGATTTTGAGTAGACTTTTTCTTTTATGCATCCCCAGTAAAAAAATCTACTGGATTGAGGTCTGGGGACCGAGGGGGCCATAAAATTGATCCAAGGCGTCCAATTCATCTGTCGGGCATAATGAGCTGGGCAACCATCTTGTTGATACCATATACATCTTCTAACAATGTCGGCAAATAATTTTGGAGAAAATGCAAGTAGGTGGCGCCATTTAAATTTTCAGTCAGCTCAAATGGTCCAATTATTTGACCATTTAAAATTCCTGTCCACATGTTCACTATCCATCTCACTCATCCTAAAAGTTGAATGACAATCTGTCGCGCTCTGACAGGCACCATAACTACTATCTATATCATTTTTTCACTTTCATTACAAACAATGGAGACGCCGACCTTTTTAAACAAAAGAGTATCAGGTAATTGTTTTCGAACTGAGGGATCCCTTTGCAAAAAATACGCAATAGCACTTTTATTGGCAAGAAAAGTAGCAAGTGTTGTACCATTTTGAAATCTAGACTAAATGGGCCATCTTTTGAAATAACTTGCCAAGGGTAGTGTCATACATTTTTTTTCTAACATGGAGTGTCAAAATTAACTGACAATAGTTTTATAAACCATAACTCGTCAAAATTTAATTTATTTTACTTAGTTAACAATGTTTATTACTATGATTTGTGGTTGCGATTGGTAGCACAGTCATTTGAGATTACATTATTAAAAAAATCGCTGTAAAATTGTGTAAACTGTGATCACAGTACTTAAAAATGTGACCAAGGGTGTAAAATTTTGCAATTTTTCCAAATATGTCTATTACTGCTTGACTAAGTGACATGGATTTTTTTTCTTATTTTTTCCATAACTGGTATACCATGGCCTCTAGCCCGGTGCCAGGTTATCGTTGAGTTTCGGAACACCCTGTATACAAGTCTCTTATTTATTATCGTTTTCACGATAGAGCTAGAACAAGAAATCGTAAAAAACCGGCCAAGTGCGAGTCCGGCTCGCGCACGAAGGGTTCCGTACCATTATCTATGCAACATTTGAATATTTCAAGCGTCTACCTGTTGCCGTTATTAATATCGAGCAAAAAACTGCAAAAAAATCACGTTTGTTGTATTGGAGTCCCCCTTAAATGTTTATTGTATTTTAATTTAATTATTATTTTTTGAGCGGTGGTAGCCTAGTGGGTAGAACATTGGACTCGGAAGCGGGAGACCCAGGTTCGATTCCCAGTGCTCGCATGTACCTATGACTTTGTTTTCTAAGTTATGTACATTTGTGAAGCAATTTGGGGCCCGCCAGCTTAGTAGTTAATGCTCAGCAATCGGGGTTTTTGTTACTTTTTCTTTTAGTTTTTTATTTCTGTACATTTGTGAAGTTGTAGTAGCAATACCACTCGCTAACTGTGAAGGAAAACATCGTGAGGAAACCTGAGTGTCTGAGATGTTCACATACCTCAGCGCTTGAGATTGCCAATCCGCGGTGGGCACGCGTGGTAGTTAAGCCAATACTCTCTCTCTGAGAGAAGGCCTGCGCCCTGCACCGGGACGTATATAGGCTAATTAAAAATATATATATATCACACCCCCTGCTTGCAGGCGAATATTGCGCGGGCGACGTCCTCGAGGCGGCGCGGTCGGGCGCCGACGAGCGGCTGGCGTCCCTGCTTACGCCACTCAATGTCAACGTCCATGCCGCGGACGGGCGCCGCTCCACGCCGCTGCATTTGGCTGCTGGGTAAGTAACTTCCATGGTTCTTATAATATATCCCGGTAACGACGCGGGTTGTATGCAAACCGGAATACGTCAAGTGCCATCTCCTATCAAAAGTACTACAATGCAGCACATGGGTAATTTATTTATTTAGATTAGTTTTTCTACTTTTATATGTGGGTTAATCGGCTATGCAATGTGCTTCGAATTGTCATAGTAAATCATTAATATTATAATGTTTATACCATTGATATTAATATTGTAATTAATTAAATTAATTAAGTAATATAAGTTATTCGTGAGATACGAGATTTTTGTCCTTTTTTTAACCTTCAACTCGCACTTCACTGGCACGACTGCCTAACACTGTTACTAGTTCTAACAACTGGTATGCCAGAAACTGTTCTAACAACTGGCATGCCAGACACTGGCATATGTCTCACTCCGACACAGAACCCGGTGTGCCTGTTTACCAGTTCCTAGCATACTATCTACTGGCATGCTCCTACTGAGAGATGTTTTGGTTTATTTCCAGGTACAACAGAGCACGGGCCGTGAGGTTACTTTTACAAAGAGGTGCTGATGTTCACGCGAAAGACAAAGGGTATGTTAAGAACATTTACACTGTGGCAAAGTTGGGATCCTGCCTTTTCGCAGAAAATTGTTACGCTGATTATCACTTGCCAACCAACATTTCACCTATTTTTCACTTTGACAACAAACGATTTACAAATTTTTGTATGGCAACGTGTCATTTGGTAGGATTGTTGTTAAGCTGATTATTATAATGAAACAAAACGTTTTGGGTATTTATTATTTTTCAAATCTTTTACTAGGCCAAACAACTATTAGATGAATAACGTTTCGTCTGTGAAACAGTTTCCTTAGGTTTTCCTAACCTTTAGGTTAATTTTTTTTTTTGCAAACCTATAGGTTAGGTTAGGTTAGAACTGTGACAAATTAAAAATTCTATCCATTTTACTAGGTTTTCCTAACCTTTAGGTTATGTGGCGCTTACCCACATAAGTTACTTAACGAAACTTAATGCAACATTTGGTATACAATAAACAACTGAATGAATATTACGCTAAGTAAAACATACGCTACTTAAAAGTTGGCATTTTGAAAAAATGTCATTATAAAAAGCAAACCAAACAAACAGTTGGCAACTGCGAGGTTGGGAAATAAAAAAAATTAATAAGAAAAGTTGGCAAATGATTATTCCGCAAAATAATATTCTTCGAAACGTTAGTTGCCAAATGAAAATCGGCCAAAAATGTTTCTGCAAAAAGGCAGAGAACCGTTTACATGTTTGTGACGTCGCTGTTTCTAGTTCCCACGACACAGGGTATCCTAGTGTCGGGCCAGAAGCAATGTATGTGCCTGTATGTAAATGTTTATGTTTATGTTTATAAAAAGAAAACTCTTTTTATGGTTAATGTAACCGTAAAAAGCGTTTTTCTCGAATGTTACTGTTTGTGGGTTGGAATGTTTCTGCGTAACACTGTCCAATTGGCAACTGAAAAAAGGATTAGTATGGCAATATTCACTACTTCACTAAACGGCTGATTTTCGGGTACCTATATTTCGTTTTATTCAGCTTTGGTCTGGGCGTTAACCATTTTTTTTCTAGACCAAAGCCGAATCAAATTTCATCATAGACTTTAGTAGCTTTTTTTATATTAGTTTGTATCGAAGCGTAAATCTACCCTTTGTATTTCAGCAACATGCACCAAGAACCGATATTCATACATTCCACTTTGTTACAGTGGTCTAGTTCCACTGCATAACGCCTGTTCCTACGGCCATTACGAAGTAACAGAACTTCTAGTCCGCGCCGGCGCAGACGTAAACGCGACGGATCTATGGGCGTTCACACCGCTGCACGAGGCCGCGAGCAAGGCGAGGCTCGAGGTAAGTGACGAGTGTACACTGCTGCACAAGGCTGCAAGCAAAGCTAGACTGGAGGTAAGTGCTGTGCTCACACCGCTGCACGAGGCTATGAAGAAGGCGAGGCTGGAGGTAAGTGATGGGCTTAAAGTGCTGCACAAGGCTACAAGCAAAGCCAGACTGGAGGTAAGTGACGTGTTCACATCGCTGGTAACATTAGCTTCTAGTCTGTGCCGGCGCAGACGTCAAAGCGACGATCTGTGGGCGTTCACACCGCTGCACGAGGCTGCGAGTAAGGTGAGGGTACTGTACTCTGGCTTCCTGTTACTAATGGTCTTCGAGCTAAGCCGTGGACCGACAGACGGACAAATTTAGCGAAACTACAAGAGCCCAAAAGACTTAAATTCAACAATGTAACTCATTGCGAGGTACCTAGGTTGGTCCCGCCTGCTTAGTAGTCAAAGCTCAGCAGTCGGGTGGTTGGTTATTTTTTAATTAAATTTTTTTAAGTGCGTGTCTTCCTTAGTGTCTTTTTATTAAAATAGCAGGTACAGAGTATTTTTCGTATTTCTGTTCGAGAGTATGACTCTACACATACAGAAATAAAGAAACTTAAGCCCGACGTACAGCGGAGGTTGCAGAAAAAGGTTGCCAGGCTATTTACATTGAAAATCGAGTACAAAAAAAAATCCCACCTCTTTTTTCTAATTATGTGATATTAAAACCTTTATGAGATTTTACGTTTGTATTTTTTTATGTTCGCTGCTAAAAAACAAAAGAACGTTAGCAGGGCAGAAACGGATTTTTATAAAACACCTGCCCTGCTACGGAGGACAGGAATGAAATTCCATATAACTTTTCACGCCGCACATGGACAAATGACGAACTTTGTAACCCCTTTTATGAACGAGCAATGAGACACTGTCTGAGTGGGTGTGGTATAATAGTACATGACACAACTAGGGCCGTAAAATAAAGAGAGGCCGATATCGCAGAAGTTTAAGGCCCGAGCCGCAGGCGAGGGTCATAAATATGCGATAGAGGGCTTTCTATTTTACAGTCCGTGTTGTGTACACAATTTTATGTCGTCACTTGGCCTCAAAGTGGGTTTTTCCGTACGCGTAGCTTGTGGAAATACCCGCTTTTTGGCCAGGTGTGGCATAATAGTTACAACACGGTCACATTAACTAGAGACTTGACGTTGATACAATAATGTCCAAAACAAATACCAAAATGACAGAAAACTAAGCAAATTATCGATAGTATGGTAGTATCTTTGTAACCAATACGTGTGTCGATAATTTGCTTAGTTTTCTATGATTTTGGTATTTGTTTTGGACATTATTGTATCAACGTCAAGTCTCTAGTTAATGTGACCGTGTTGTATTTATGATACACGTGCGCAAAGTAGGTTATTCCGAATGCGTGCCACTGAAAACACTCGCTACGCTCGTGTTTTCACTCTGTGGCACTTACTCGTAATAACCTACTTTCCGCAAGTGTATTTTGAAAATTTTTGAGGAAATAAAATAAAAATATAAATACAAATAACCCATTTATTTGACGTAGGTAACTTATTACTTAGTAAAATTAAAAGTAATATTTCAGTAGTGTTTTATTTAACGCGTGCTCTAAAGGGTCCCTTTCCGCACAATGTGTTTACACAAAAAATAACGCTTTACGAGCAAATGCATTGAAAAAGTTTTTTATTTGTACGCATTATTATGGACTCTTATATCGGGATACCGCCGTTTAGCCAAAGTATTTTTCGCCAAATTTTACTTCCCAATAAACTATGGCATCAGTTTCATTTCCCAAATGAAACTTTAGCAAGTTTTCATTTCGCATTTTATTCATTTGGTCAAATTATCATTTCGCATAATTTTACTGCGTCAAGTTTTATTAAGACAAACGTTTATTATGCTAACGTTTTATTTTGGCAAGCGTTATATAGCAAATAATTGTTTGATTAAATTTATATTTCGCATTTTGTTCATGTGGTTACTATTAGGCATAAATACAAGTAATTTAAAAATTTAAGCTTAAGATACATTTATTTGTAGTATTATATTCTAATTTAAAAAAAAACTTACGAAAGCAATTTGGTGTAAAAAGTGTGTTTAAAATTTGGTTGTTAGGTCAGTACACATAAGCAAAAATAGGTTCGAAGTTCCGTGAAACTTCGGGTGTTAGTTCTTTTTTTTTATATAAAAGCGAAAAAAAAATATTTCACTAAAAAACTTAGTTTTGAGTCAAACAAAAAAATTTTTGTTCTAGTTTACATTTCGCATTTTATTCATTTGGTTTAATTATACTTTTGACTGAATAATGCTTGATAAAATTAATTTTGACCAAGTATTTATTTGGTAAACAATAACTTGCCATAATAACTTTTGCTAACTGTTTATTTGCTTTAAGTTGTTTTGAGAAATGTTTTTTTGCCAAGTGATAATTTGCGGAAAATAGTTTGGGAAGTAATACTTTGGGAAACGATTTTTGGCAATACATTAGTAAACCTCTTATATCTCATATAAATTAAGTGTATTTGTACGTTTTTATTGTCCAGGTGTGTTCGCTACTGCTGAGCGAGGGAGCCGACCCGACCCTTCTGAACTGTCACGGGAAATCGGCGCTGGACGTCGCCCCGACGAAAGAGCTTCAAGAAAGACTGGCCTGTGAGTATCAGAAATCAACGTACAGAATCCGCAGAAGAACCCGAGTTACTGATATAAAGAAGAATTGCTCGGTTGAAGTGGCAGTGGGCGGGGCTCATAGCTTGGAGAACTGATGGCCGTTGGGGCGGATAAGTTCTGACCTGGCGACCGCGGACCGGACGACGCAGCGTGAGCAGGCCCCCCACCAGACGGTCTGACGACCTGGTTACGGTGGTGGGAAGTCGCTGGATGCGGGCGGCACAACGCCGCGAAGCCTGGAGAACCATGAGGGAAGCCTCTGTCCTGCAGTGGCCGGCAAATGGCTGATGATGATGAAAAGAATTTACATTCTGTCTGTTGAATGTTAATGGACAATTGGACAATGTTAGCTGTTGCCGGGTCGATTTGTAGTGGAGAACAAGGAAGCAAATAAAATTGCACTCTGACCATCTTTTCTCAAATCATCTTAAACCTAGTACATCATACAGCCCGGTGACAGACAGACAGACAGTGAAGTAATAGGGTCCCTTTTGTGACTCTTCGGGTACGGAACCCTAAAAACTAATAATCCCATTTTACTTCCAAGTAGACATTGTGTGAGCTGCGTTAGTGTTTTTTTTTCATATATTTAACTAAATATTGATGTCTTTGATGCAATCAGGTTTTTTGTCACGCAGGTCTACTTTCTTACAGTAGAACAAAATCTACCGAGCATAACGATATGTTTTATTGTGGTAACACTGCCTCCTTTTTCATCATCATTCAGCCACAAGAAGTCCACTGCTGGACATAGGCCTCCTCCATGGATTTCCAAAAAGACCGGTTGGAAGCGGCCTGCATCCAGCGTCTTCCTGCCACTTGGATGAGGTCATCTGTCCATCTTGTGGCTGGTCGTCCTAGCGCTTGCCGATATGTGGTCTCCATTCGAGAACTTTTCGGCCCCATCGGCCATCAGTTCTGCGTGCTATGTGCCCCGCCCATTTCCTCTTTAACTTACTAATCCGCTGGGCTATGTCGACGACTTTCGTTCGTCTACGGATCCCATCATTTCTGATTCGATATCGAAGGGGAAAAACCGAGCATAGCCCTTTCAATAGCTCATCGCGTGACCTTGAGCTTTCTTATGAGGCCCATAGTGAGAGACCTCGTTACAGTGCCATAAGTCGTCACTGGTAACACACACACTGGTTGTAGGGTGCGAATGTTGTGTGTTACCAGGGCCAGTCGTTTTCGCTGTTGGGGGTGTTAGCCGGATCTCTGCCGGAGATTCTTAGCACCCCTTGATCCGCCGTTACCTCTTTTTTACATCGAATTAAAAAACAGGCTTTATTTTGGGACCAGGTCAAATGATTATGTTGTGTGAACGTTATTAATTACTAGACAATCATCTGTCATGATAGGTACTGAATCGATTTATTGCCAACAGTTGAATATCGCGGCCATTGTCTGCTGGAAGCGTGCCGGTTGGCAGAACCGGTCAGGGTCAAGAAACAGCTGTCTTCAGCGACCAATAATACCGCCCAGCAGCACCAGGTCAGTCAGTGCCGTTATCTGTCCCATACATTAATAACCAGTTTCTGAATTGAGAATTTCCCCAAGTAAACGGTAAACTGTAGTGCTGTTTCTCAGTAAAGATCGTGACAGAGCCTTACTGAAGTGTTGACTTAGTGAAATTCTTAATTCAGAAACTGGCCCTAATTCATTCGTTCTTTAGTTAACAACCTTGGACTTCAATCAATTTCTGTTAACAAAAAAAAACTGTTAGAAAAAATAACCAACAACCCGACTGCTGAACAGTAACTACTTAGCACGCGGGACCGGTGAGCAGTGGTAGCGTAGTGGGTAGAACATTGGACTCGGAAGCGAGAGACTCAGGTTCGAGTCTCAGTGCGGGCGTGTACCTATGACTTTGTTTTCTAAGTTATGTACATTTGTGAAGTTACAGTAGCAATACCACTCGCTAACGGTGAAGGAAAACATCGTGAGGAAACCTGAGTGTCGGAGCTATTCACATACCTCAGCGCTTGAAATCGCCAATCCGCGGTTGGCACGCGTGGTGCAATACGCTTAGTCTCACAAGCACTTAACAGCAATCTCACCAACAACAGCCTGATACTAGAGTGTCACCATGAGTTGGAAAAACTGTCAACAAACAACCGAGACCAGCCACAAGATGGACAGATGACCTCATCCAAGTGGCAGGAAGACGCTGGATGCAAGCCGCTTCCATTCGGTCTTTTTGGAAATCCTTGGAGGAGGCCTATGTCCAGCAGTGGACTTCTTGTGGCTGAATGATGATGATGAAAAAACCGAGTCACCTTACAATGGATAAAGGGTCATAGCGGCTCCTTGGGCAATGATGCTGCGTATGAACTCGCTAGAAGAGGCTCGGAAACTACAGTGGAAGGACCCGAACCCCTGATCCCACTACCATACAACCAGTTTAGGAAATGGCTGAAGTCGCGAACAGAAAGCCAGCATGCTGACCTTTGGAGAACAGAAACCTATTTCTATTTCTATCAGTTTCCGGCGGAAAGAGCGTGTCGTCGTCTCGATATTAATTGAAACATCAATTTCGAGCAATCCCCATCAGTCTCCGGCGGAAGTAGCGCGTCGTCGTCTCGTTAGTAATTGGAACTTCAATCCCCAGCAACCCCCATCAGTCTCCGGCGGAAGTAGCGCGTCGTCGTCTCGTTAGTAATTGGAACTTCAATCCCCAGCAACCCCCATCAGTCTCCGGCGGAAGTAGCGCGTCGTCGTCTCGTTACTAATTGGAACTTCAATCCCCAGCAACCCCCATCAGTCTCCGGCGGAAGTAGCGCGTCGTCGTCTCGTTAGTAATTGGAACTTCAATCCCCAGCAACCCCCATCAGTCTCCGGCGGAAGTAGCGCGTCGTCGTCTCGTTAGTAATTGGAACTTCAATCCCCAGCAACCCCCATCAGTCTCCGGCGGAAGTAGCGCGTCGTCGTCTCGTTAGTAATTGGAACTTCAATCCCCAGCAACCCCCATCAGTCTCCGGCGGAAGTAGCGCGTCGTCGTCTCGTTACTAATTGGAACTTCAATCCCCAGCAACCCCCATCAGTCTCCGGCGGAAGTAGCGCGTCGTCGTCTCGTTAGTAATTGGAACTTCAATCCCCAGCAATCCCCATCAGTCTCCGGCGGAAGTAGCGCGTCGTCGTCTCGTTAGTAATTGGAACATCAATCCCCAGCAATCCCCATCAGTCTCCGGCGGAAGTAGCGCGTCGTCTTCTCCTTATTAATTGGAACTTCAATCCCCAGCAATCCCCATCAGTCTCCGGCGGAAGTAGCGCGTCTCTCCCGGCAGAGGGCGGAGTGGAGGCGCTGGTCAACTTCCAGACGCCGGGAAGTGGGGACCGACCGTTGCATTGCGCCGCCGCCAGCGTCTACCCTAAGCGGAAACAGGTAATGTACTGTGAAGGGCTACTTCTAGTGGGTGGTACAAAACCGTGGCACATAAATCGGGCTCCAACTATGACGTCACAAGGTGCTCGTGACGCCGTTGTCTCGTCGAATAATGTTTTTATGTGTCTCTATATCTTTACTTTGAAACTGCCAAACCGCGGTGGGCACGCGTGGTAATTAAGCCCATACTCTCTCTCTCTCTGAGATAAGGCCTGTGCCCTGCAGTAAAAGCACACGAGGCGTTTGGAGTCTGAGGTGGCTGGGGTTTCGATTCTATATGCCTCACATGTTAACCTCTTCACGATTGCTTCTTTATTTGTTGTTTGTGGTTGTATGTCTTTGTTTACTTATTTACTCTTTGCTTCTGTTGCAATTGGAATGTATTCTTTCCTTCTTTCCTTCTTTCCCTCTTTCCCTCTTTCCCTCTTTCCCTCTTTCCCTCTTTCCCTCTTTCCCTCTTTCCCTCTTTCCCTCTTTCCCTCTTTCCCTCTTTCCCTCTTTCCCTCTTTCCCTCTTTCCCTCTTTCCCTATTTCCCTCTTTCCCTCTTTCCCTCTTTCCCTCTTTCCCTCTTTCCCTCTTTCCCTCTTTCCCTCTTTCCCTCTTTCCCTCTTTCCCTCTTTCCTTCTTTCTTTGTTTCTTTCTTTCTTTGAATTATTGTGTTGCTTATAATTTAGGCTATATATTGTATGGGCCTAGTTGCCTGAAATAACAAAGCTCTCAAATTCCAGGTGATGGAGATGCTGATTCGGAGAGGCGCCCGCGTCAACGAGAAGAACAAGGAAGGTCAGACGCCTCTCCACGTGGCCACTGAACACTCGCATCTGGACGCCATGGACTTACTATTGAGGCACGGTAAGGGATGATGTCATGTGAGATTATGAAGAAATAAAAAAAAAATAAAAAAAAAACCGGGAATGGATAAGGAATGGCTCCGTACCATTATCTATAGAACATTTGACATGGAAATACACCCACACTTAGGCCTAATCCGTCAATAAATAAAAAAAAATGTTATCTCTGTAGGAGCAAAGGTGAACGCAGTGGACGCGCGCGGAGAGAGCGCGCTGTCGGCGGCGGCGCGGCGCGACTCTGCCGCCGCGTGCCGCCTGCTGCTGGCTTGCGGGGCTGACACGCTGCACGCGCACACTGACGGTGCGTGCTTACACACAACTGAAGAAGAAGAAGGAGAAGGAGAAAAACATTTATTATACCTACAAGATACATCACAGAACTCGCACACACACACACACACACACACACACACACACACACACACACACGCATACGCACGCGCACGTGAGGGTAGTAAACTAACAGTTAATGCTTTCAAAAAGGCGCCTGTCATCTCAGTCTACCGAGACCACGGCATTTACTTGCAAAAGTACCGAATCGTCGGAAAATAAAAAAAAATATATATGAAAAAAGGTAAAATGAAAAAAAAAAAAAAAACAATAAACGAGTAAACATCCGTGCAAAGTCACTTTTTATTATTCTCGATACCACCACTCGTTCCCGAGATATAGGGTCTCGACAGACAGACGGACGGACGGACGGGCGGACGGGCGGACAACAAAGTGAGGATAAGGCTTCCGTCTTTTCGTTTTGAAGTGTGGGACCCTAAAACGCCACACTTCCCGTGTGGCGCCGGATCAAGAATAGCGTCACTCCATTTCCTTCCGTGGATGCCGTAGAAGGCGACTAAAGAAACCAACTGCCAGGAGACGGGCAGCAGCGTCTTCATGAAATTCCAACCGCACACTGCGATCGCCAACCCGCCCGCCGAGCGTGGCGATTATGGCAAAACCCCTAACGGTCACGAGGACCACGAAGGAGGAGCGTTTCAGCGAACATTCTAGCAATTGTTCTAGCAGGCATTCGAGCGAAACGACAGTAGCTTCGAGCTTTCTTTTGCCATTATTCCGCCGTCTGACGTCTCAATACATGGTCAGCCATTTGACGCCCACCGCGGGACATAGGACCAGCGGTGGGCGTCAAATGGCCGACGATGGTGATGGCACAAAAACGCCGCGGCAAACAAGCCCTGAGGAGATTGATGATGATGTTTGAAATAAATAGGTAACTGCTATACATGGAACTCTAAATTCTCAACCAAAATTATTAAGTCCGTTTCACTGGTTTCCTCCACACAGGGTAACCTAGCGAGGAGACCAGAGTTACACCTACACTTACGCACGTTACGGGTCGAACTCAGTAGGCTACTAATAATTTTTTTTTTTAATCTAGGACCATCCTTTTAAATCACCTGTTATTTTTAGGCTCACTCTGTAACTTACTTAGTAAGAAGCAAATAAATGAATAAAGTAAAAAAAAATAGATTTTAATATACATATACATAAATAATATAATATAAAATACAAATACATGTACATAAACTTAACTTACCTAAATTATACATAATCAATCTCCTGCGTTTTCAATTAAAAACAAAAAGTGAGCCCGTAACTTCATCAATTCTTACACTGTGCGCCGCCACAACCTCCAGACGCGTGCGCGAACGCGGCGGCGCTGCGTCTGCTGGAGGCGGCGCGTACCGGCGACGCGGAGACGGCGCGTAGCTTACTGGACGCGCGGCCGCGGCTCGTCAACTGCCGCGACGTCGACGGCCGACACTCCACGCCGCTGCACTTCGCCGCCGGGTGAGTTTTAATCGTATTTTTTTACGACACGCGACGCTCGTGCATAGTAATAAAGGACTTTGTCCACTTTGTATGGGCGATTTGGCTAAACGTGAACAGTCAATTGAATTAAAAATTAAGTAGTAGGTTTTGTGGTATGGGTTAGTAAGAACCCCATTACAGTGATTAATTTGCATCAATATACGTCTCATAGGTGTCCTATGAGGTTATGTTCAATTAAAAAATAATTTTCTTTATATAATATGTTTATTAATCACTTTCAAACACGATTAATATTATTTTTAACAAGCCAAAGTATTAATAAAACAAACAATATTCACGAGAAGCAAAGAAACAGTAAACACAGTGAATGAATGAATCGTTTTGTTTGTTTTAGCCGGTGACAACACAGACGATAAAGGGATGTGACAATGACAATTCAAACAATTTTTTTTTGTCTAGTGTTGCCATAAATATATAGTTTACTCTCAAATCCAGATTATTTCTATTAATCATTTTATCACACCAATAATTGAATACGATACATCTAGCAAGTATTGTAATGACGTTGCATTAGTGTGCATTATGTGGGTAAAAATAAATACTAAAACGCGTTGCATCAGAGACCCCAAATTGTTTTCTGTGCAATTTGTAACTAATTAAATTCTTTAAATTGCAACACCGAAATAAAAACCAAGGCTGGTTCACAGAATAAAGACTGGATTTCACATAAAATCCTTATTAGTTTGAAACAGTTTAAAATGTCGATTGATACAACCAGATGAGCAAAAATATTCATTTTGAAATTAATTATAATCAGGGGGTATTTCGATTTTTCTCTTACATTCTGTCCACGAATAGCCCAAAATGGACAAAGTCTTTTTTCACTCCATCTGCTCGAAATGATGCATTTTGATGCCCAAATTTAGGACCCAAAACACGCTGTTGTTGTTCAAGCTAAGATGCATCAAAGTAAATAGACTCAAAGTTGAGTTTTGAATCTATTTACCTTTAAGTAAATGGACTCAAAATCCAATTTTGAATTTATATACTAATGCACTCATTTACTAAGAAGTCTGACTTCTGTCATTCTTGAGGATTCTTCCTATACCTATCTATTTCGCTTCAACCCAAGCAAGGTTTGAAACTACTTACTGAACTACCAAACTCTTTGCTGCAAAACTTTTAAGTACATACCTAATTGTCAAATATTTGAAATTGGAACGCAAGTTTTTTTTCTATGCAAAAAGTCAATAACATTGGCGCGCTTTTTTTTTGTCTGTTTTCACTTATTTTCTCGGAAAAATGTCGTCAAGCGATGATGATAGTGTCTTCCTAACACCAGAATATATAAAAAACCGGCAACACAAGCAATTCAAAACCTCCTGCCAGAAGTTACATTTGAGTGGTATGTAAGCGTTATCTTTTATTTCATTCCTCTCAGATAGTAGTGAACAGCAGAGTGTTCTACACGGGCGCAAATCATTTTTGGTCTCGGTAGTGTTGAATCCCTCGCTCCTTCAGCGATTCTTAGTTATAGCCCTCGCTTCGCTCGGGAAGCAAGAATCGCCTCAGTTCGTTCTGGGTTCAATTTCACAACCTCGACGCAAAAATGTTGTTTGCGCCCTTGGTGAACAATCCACTAATGAGGGATCACTTCCTCAGCACAACGCTGAGTCAGCTGCCTTTTGTGACAACTTAGATACACCACAGGCTGCATCTATGGTCCTGTTTTATTTATTCGTTTTGTCCATTGTGTGTTTAGTTTTCTTTCTGTTGTTGTGCATATTATGTTACGTATCTGCTTATTTTGTTTCTGTGATGTGTCTTGTTGGTATAATAATAGTTATTTGTTATGCAAGGCTGCAAAGTTAATTTTTGGCGCGAGTACCTTGTATTGAAACCTGAGCAAGCGAAGGATTCTAGGATTGAGCCACGAGCGAAGCGAGTGGTTCAAATATAGAATCCTGAGCGTAGCGAGGGTTTCAAAGGTACGAGACGCTAAATAACTTTGCTGCCGAGCGCAACACACAACTTTTCACCTCACTAAAGCGAGGAAAATGTTAGGTGCAAGAAAAACAGTTTTAATAAATATTAAATTACTGTTTATTTATTTCAAAAATTAAAAGTAAAATTACTACAATTGGTAATATTGAAAGTTAAAGAAAATTTTAAAGTTTTTTTTTAAATCAAATTTTCTTGCCGGCCAGTGCGATTCTTTAAATGAGGCTGGCGCATGACATGAAATAAGTATTTGCATTTCAATCATCAATGGACTGGCTGCAGAGAATATAAACTATTACGAAACCAATGAGGTTCTATATATATGTAATTTATTGTACGAAACCTTTATTGAATAAAAATATTCGAATTTTAAAAACACTTTCCACGCTAGCGGATAAAGTGCGATTTTCCACGCAGATTTCGAATGATAAACAGAGCTTTTACGAGCTAGTGAGGTGAAAATGTCTTTCTTCTTCTTCTTCTTAAACGGGTCTAACCGCGATTATTCATTAGGTAAAATTTTATTACCTTTGATTCCCGACGTTTCGGCAACGTCATTGAAACGTGGGGAATCAAGGGTAATTAAATTTAATTCCGTTTAATATATTACTAAGTTTTAATCGACCTACATGACCAATGGGCATTGTCGACAATAGTTTGACAATACATTTTAAAGGTAGTAGAGGCAGTAAAGCTAGGTCAGTGAATGTAATGTTACAATTATAGCATACATACATAAACTCACGCCTGTATCCCAGAGGGGTAAGCCGAGGCCTGGGACTGCCACTTGCCACGATCCTGACAGATCACTTTCGCTTCCTCAACGTTCATTAGTCGTTGCATGCACGCACGCCGGTTTCGGGTTTTATCTTTTTATTTTATAAGTACAATTATAGTAATATTCACTGATTACTTGTATTTTTTTGTGAATAACCTTCTAACGTTCGTTTCACACGTGAATGAAAGTACCTTTAATGTTTATGAATGATAAACGCCATGACATTGACGTCACGGCATTCCGTAAAAAATCAAATACAATATATCTTTTAGGTTTGCACAAATTCATATTCATTTATTCAGTTTAGATAACAACATCGTCAAAACATCTAATAATACAAGATCTAAGCAGATGCTTAGTTTAAATAACTTAACAATAGCTTAATAATAAAATTAGTCTCATAACAAATAAATTTAATATAAATCAAAAATTTAAATATTAATAATCATAGATAATAAATAAATATCAATTCGGTTGTTCGTCCAGATATTCCTCAACAGAATAGTAAGCTTTTACGCATAGATATTTTTTTAGTTTATTTAAGAATATGTGATTGCTCCGCGACTCCCTTATGTCCACGGGAATTTTGTTATAAATACGCGGACCCATGGCCTCTAGTGATTTGCCAGTCTTAGACAGACGATGTGTAACAGTCGTCAGGTCATGCTGTCTTCGGATTCCACACCTATTAGTAGTCACCACTGGGGTAAAACGTGTTGCACCGGACATAGCCAAATATGTAGAGGAGTCTTTTTCGTTTCGTTTATTTAAAGAGGTCTTGTATCGAGCCATGGTATCATTAGAAACTGACAGCTCGTAGGATCCCAATTGATGACGTACTTCCGGTTTCGTGCTCTGGTTAGTTTTTTTCCGTTTTAAAAATTTATTAAAGCTGCCCAAATTGATAATTTATTCATTTATTTATTTAGGACTTCCAGCAGGCAATACAACAAAACGTGCACAGAAGAAAAGAACACGCATAACATAGTAATTGCTCACCTACTTACAGGACGTCTCAGCGGGATACCGCCGTTTAGCCAAAGTATTTTTCGCCAAATTTTACTTCCCAATAAACTTATGGCATCAGTTTCATTTCCCAAATGAAACTTTAGCAAGTTTTCATTTCGCATTTTATTCATTTGGTCAAATTATCATTTCGCATAATTTTACTGCGTCAAGTTTTATTAAGAAAAACGTTTGTTATGCTAAAAATATAGGTGCGACGAAGCGCGTAGCGTAGCGGAGCGCGTAGGAGCGTGTTAGGTTGAACATGTAAGACCGAAAACTAACCGAAATTATTAGTGTAGGTTAATTTCCAAGCCAAGCAAATATTGACCAAGTATTTATTTGGTAAACAATAACTTGCCATAATAACTTTTGCTAACTGTTTATTTGCTTTAAGTTGTTTTGAGAAATGTTTTTTTGCCAAGTGATAATTTGCGGAAAATAGTTTGGGAAGTAATACTTTGGGAAACGATTTTTGGCAATACATTAGTAAACCCATCTCAGCATGCATATAACACTTAACAAAACTTTAACACACTTAAAGATATCAAACATCTAGTTCAATAGATTAAAAAACTATTTAAATAAACAAGAGTTAAAGATATTTAAACAGCTTTTTTTTTTCTTTTCAATTTAAGCATAAAAGAAAGAAATGAAAGGAAGAAAGCTGCTTAAATATATTTAATTAAACGAAATAATAAAAATGCTAAGACTCACTGCATGGAGCCCCATCATTTATAACACCCGACGTGGCGGTTAATATAGCCTTGTCTGTTTGCAGCTACAATAGGTTGCCGCTCGCGCAACTTTTGTTGCAAAGAGGCGCCGACGTACACGCTAAGGACAAAGGGTGAGTGCCGATAATCTTCGCATTACAGGAAACCCGCTAGGAATTCTATAATTTGTATTTATTTCAAAATTCGGAGATCAGGGGGCGGATGGTCAATTTTCGTCTCCTTTCATGAATAAAATCAAAACTATTAATTTTATTATAGTAACAAAAATATATTTGAGATCCTCATAACGAGCCCTTTCATTTGATATATATCACAGTAAGGTTTGCAAAACTTTTTTTTATTATATTCTTTTTGTTGCACTAAACGGTGCTGAGGACAATTCTTTTCAATTTCCTTATTTGTCCCCCGAAAATGACCCTTATTTAAAAAAATATATTTATTTACTTTGCACATCTGTGTTTATGTTTACACCACCCTACCAAATTTCACCTCATTTGCCCCAGTACATCCGGAGCAAATTGGCTGTGACAGACGGACGGACAGACAGACAGACGCACGAGTGATCCTATAAGGGTGCCGTTTTTTTCGTACAGTGTACGGAACCCCAAAAATGGTAGGACTTACTAGGTGCATGTCCTGGATATAAAAAGGTGCCTGGACTCCGCACGAGCTACGGTTAAAATCCGTAACGCTGGTTTTCAGCCACAGGGATGGCAAACCAGTGGCACGCGTGCCATTGATATCACGTGACAAAATATTATGGGCGCACGCATCGATCGAGAAAATAACAAAATTCAATAGGAAGTGCGACCAACGATCGCACATTTAGCACTATACTTGTGGTGCATGTTTCATTTTTTGTTAGTAAATGATAAGATATCATTTAGAATTAAAATAAATGTGAAAATTACTTTGCTAAATTCCGCAAAAATCCCACAAGCCCCATGCGGTTAGTTAATGCATGTTATATACATGTCGGGAGGGCGGTGCATTAACTGACCGCATGGTGCTTGTGGGATTTTGGCGGAATTTAGCAAAGTAATTTTCACATTTTAATGCTATTATGGATTTCCGCAAATTCACAAATCCGTAAGCCAAAATTATTCAATGGCTTCAACCAAAACGTTTTCTTAGACAAAATGGCACGTAGATCCGAAAAGGTTCGCCGCCTCTGGCCCAGTACGTCACCGATAACCTGTGCTCTCAACGAAGCCCGTCACCTCCCCCAGCGGGCTAGTGCCTCTCCACAACGCGTGCTCGTACGGTCACTACGAGGTGTGCTCGCTGCTGGTGGCGTGCGGCGCCGGCGTCAACGCGCACGACCTGTGGCGGTTCACGCCGCTGCACGAGGCCGCCGCCAAGGGGAAGGCCGACATCGTGCGGCTACTTCTCAAGGTATCATCATCATCATCATCATCGGCCTACGCTTGTCCACTGCTGGACATAGGCCTCTCCTATTGCACGCCACTCAGCACGGTCCTCGGCCACTCGTCCAGCTCTTGCCAGTCGCCTTGCGAAGATCGTCGCTCCACCGAGTCTGAGGTAGTCCTACACTACGTAGGTGTGTACAAGGTATATAATAGGGGTTAAAGTATGAAATTGCCGTTTTATTGCAATAGGTTCTTTGAATTGACATAGAATCTTCATGGTTTGAGGTTTTCGAATGAAACTTTTTTCAAATTGTTTCTATGATGTTCTTTTTTTAAAAAATGTGAAACATTTGAATATCGACTTTCAATTGTTTGTGTTATTCAATTTAGACAAGAAAGATGGATACTGCGAAAATTCGAGTGATTTTTGAATACGAGTTCCGACGCGGAGCTAACGCACTCTCATTCATTCACTCATTCTATTCAATATCTAGGTCAGGCATCTCATTAATTTTTTTCATTGTTCTTTTTTACATCATTTTTGAACTCGTAACAAGATTTCTCAATATATATTTTTTAATTTACGTTATACTTAAAGGTAATAGTCTTAATAGTTGCCATTTTTAATTACTAATTACATAACCGCGGCTTTCAGACCACCCCGAAATCAGCGTGTATATCTATATTAAATATCTCATTCATTCACTCATTCTATTCGATATCTATATTAAACATCTCATTCACTCACTCACTCTATTCAATATCTATATTGAACATCTCATTCACTCGCGCATTCTGTTTAATATCTATGTTAAACATCTCTCACTCATTCCCTTCGCTCGAAGAAACGGCAATGCGCATAATGAACGTCAACCCGAGCGACGAAGAAAGTCAACAGTTCGAAGGAAATACCTTAAATGTGAAGCGGGTTTAATGCAAATAAAGCGCAGTGATGCTAGCCTTATTCGAGGAAATTGAATAGAGAGTCATCATCAACCCATTATGTCCCCACCGAGGGGCACGGGTCTCTTCCCTGAGGAAGGTATAGGCCATACTCCACCACGGGGGCCAAGTCCGGATTGGTGGAGGCTTGTAGACTAGTGGCTCGTCTACTGTCAGAAGTTGTCAAGCCGCCCTAAGGCCTCTGACTTGGCTTAACGACTGCCATCTATCGACGGCAGCCGGCACCAACAGCTTAACGTGCCTTGCGAATAGAGAGTGTATGACATTAATTTTTTTTATAAACTTTTTTGCAATCGGTTGAAATTAGCCAAATTGTGCCAGCCGTGCGCTGCGCTTATTTTATTCCATGGATTATGCACAGCATAAACTACTTGTCGAGTTTTAAGGAACCCAGAAAAAAAATATACTGCTGGTAATACTTTGCATTATTTACTGCAGTAATAGTATGGCCGTATTCAAACCGACGCGTTCTGCCCGCGAAGGCAGCAATGAATTGTTTAGCGGTCAAAAATACTACTGCAGTGAATGACCGCCACCGCGACCGATTCGGTTTGTGAGTTCCTTTATTCACACTGAAGTTTGAGTGTTTAAAAAAAGTGCCCGTCGTCCAGCGTCACATTTCGGTTTCCAGCACGGCGCTGACCCGACGCGCCGGAACCGCGACGGGCTCACTCCTCTCCAGCTAGTACGGGCTGGGGACACCGACACGGCCGACGCCCTGCGCGGGGACGCGGCTCTGTTGGACGCGGCCAAGCGTGGGGACGTCGCTAGGGCTAGGTGAGAGACAGAATAGATATACTACACACATAGTAAGGTGGCGCGATGGGGTCACCAACACGGCCGACGCCCTGCGTGGGGACGTCGCCAAAGCTAGGTGAGAGACATACATGCCGCTCACTCGCCAGTGAGGCCGCAGATGTGTCTGGAGACTTCATCACAGCTGAGAGGTAATTGCTAGGGCTAGGTAAGACAGGGTACATCTTCTACCTGGCTCTACCCATGTGCCCTATTGGTAGACCCAGGTAGAAGACTAACAGAGATACTACAGAGATAGTGAGGGACGCGATAATTGGTGCGAGCTGAGACATCTACACGGCCGACGCCCTGCGTAGGAAGTCGCTAGGGCTAGGTGAGAGACATATACTACTCACAGTAAAGTTGCGGGTGCAGGCTGGGGACACCGACACGGCCGATGCCTTGCGTGGGGACGTGGCCCAGCGTGGGGACATCGCTAGGGCTAGGTGAGAGACAAAGATACTACTCACAGTAAGGTAACGGGTGCAGGCTGGGGACATCGGCACGGCCGACGCCCTGCGTGGGGACGCGGCTTTGCTGGACTCGTCCAAGCGTGGGGACGTCACTAGGGCCAGGGGAGAAATAAGGGGTGTCACACACACGTACACAAACCCGCAAAAGACCGATTATTCGCCAGTGATGTCGCAAGAGAGGCCGGAGACGTCATTAAGGCACAACATTGCTAGAGCTAGTTGTGAAGTGAAAAGTGAAAAAAGTTGTTGAGAGACATTCATACCACTCACTTGCTAGTAAGGCCGCAAGCGAAGTCTTATACGTCATTTGTATAGCGAGGTTTTCTTTTGGAACAATGGTAGTTCCCAAGAACTCTGTAGATGGCGCTGAACTGACTACGCGACTCACAAGTATTCGCGTCTATGATAGCCGTTCCGAAATGGACGTCAATAGATATTGCGATAACGTGAATGGATCAATTCGGAACGATATTTATTTGTGATGTGTTTCGTTTTATGACCTAAAAATTACATCCAAGTGAAATAATAAAAAATAATGATCCGTTCCTTGCAGTAGCTTACCAAGTTCAGCGCCATCTATGCAACGACTAGGGAATAATTTACAAAAAAAAAAAATTAAAAAGAAAATCCCTCATTGTTTTGTTTTGGACAGTGATTCTGTAAAGACGCCTTTTATTATTTTCACAGGAAACTAATTACACCACAGAATGTCAACTGCAGAGATTCACACGGAAGGAACTCCACGCCTCTACATCTTGCCGGTGAGCACCGAATGTTCTGTAACACCTTACATATTGCGATTTTAGTGTTAGCAAAAGTGATAAAATTCTGTCAATAAAGCCGGAATCAGACGGTTCATTCGGATGAACGGTCACTCGAGTGATCGCTCATTTTTTCATTATTCTTCGTCATCGTCATCGATGGAGAGTTGCCGAAGGAAAAGTGAGACGGGTAGTCGGTGCAAATATGAATATGAAGAAAAATTACAAAATGAGCGATCACTCGAGTGAACGTTCATCCGGATAAACCGTCTGATTCCGGCTTGAATGACACCGAATAGCACCGCTCTAGCCGGCTACTAATGGTTCTCACAGATTCGAGTTTGTGTCGAGATATTTTCGGAAAGTGCCTTTAAAAAAAACAAGCTAGCGTATTCGATAGCCATTATTGTTAAGGCACGTTCACTTTGCTGTGATTTCCAAACCACTCAAATGGGGAACTTGCGTCTATAGTAGAAATATATAATAGAAATCATATAAAAACCTGGGAAAATTTTAAAAATTAAAGCAATAAAAATTTTATTTTTTGGGTTTTCGGGGTCACATAATATGCGAAAAATAAAGTCACTCTAGTAACATAAAACTTATTAGGTTTCGTTTTGTCATTGAATTCTGAACGTTTTCTTTTAAAATAATTTTGTAAAATAATGTTTCTATGCATGTAGACCTCTACATGCATGAAAACATGATTTTACGAGATAACTCAAATATTGATAAACGCTTTATACATATAAGGCGTTACGTTAGGGTGTGACGTCATTGTCTAAAGTCGATTTTGTATGACGCGTTTTAGTATTACGTGACTTTATTGAGTTTTCGACAAAAAGTATTAGTCGGAGAGAAAAAAATACCACGTGTATTTATCTTTTAACGTCCACTCGCCTATTCAATTAATAGTACATTACTTCAGAGGGAAGAAAGTGACAGTTCCATACCGAGATTATGGCATTTGCGCCACGAGCTTGCGAGGGGCGCAAACCATTTGAGGTATGGAACTGTACTTTATCCTGAGGTATGTATAGTGCTTTTTATTACACCTACGAGGAAAATTATCACAAAGATAAATGCTAAATCAATCGAAGTTTTTGCGAAAATGCGCGGGCTTTTCCTTTTTTTATTCGCCCGTTTCTGGAGTAGGCTAAGATCATAAGGTCATGCAGCCACTTCTTCCGTGATTCCGCGCGTTTTATATACAAAAATAATTTCGTTTTTAATTTTCTGTATTTAAAAAAAAAAACTGTATGTGGCCAGTAACAATTTACTTGAAATTTAATTAGTAGACAGTTAAAGTCTCTTTGCAGTATGACTGCTGACAAATTAAAAAAAAAAACCGGGTATGTAATGCAATTTCATACATACTTCCCACCCTTGGGTCGGAAGGATTTTCATACAAACTTCCATACCTTGGGATGAAAGAATTTGAAGGGCGGGATAAAGGCGTTTCTTCCCTCTAATTGGTATAATTAGTATGTATTTTCAGAGCAGGTGTGATAAAAAATATTTTTCTACTGAAAGTTCTCCACTCATGGTGCAGAGTTAAATACCATTCGTACCCCTCTCCCCAGCCGGCTACAACAACCTCGAAGTGGCGGAAGCGCTTCTCGAGGCCGGCGCCGCGGTGTCGGCCCGCGACAAGGGCGGGCTCGTGCCCTTGCACAACGCGGCGTCCTACGGGCACCTCGAGCTGGCGGCCCTGCTGCTTCGCGCGGGCACCCCGCCCAACGCCGCGGACCGCTGGGGCTTCGCCCCGCTGCACGAGGCGGCGCACAAGGGGCGCACGCAGCTCTGTGCTCTACTGGTGAGTCGACAATCTTGTCGGTACTCATTGCGACATGGTTTAAATTTAACGTGGGTAAATTTTTATTTTTATTTCCATTTCGTTTTTCAGGGTTCCGCACCCGAAGGGCGCCAAACGGGACCCTATGACTAAGACTTCACAGTCCTGTCTGTCTGTCTGTCACCAGGCTGTATCTCATGAACCGTGATAGCTAGGCGGTTGAAATTTTCACAGATGATGTATTTCTGTTGCCGCTATAACAACAAATATTAAAAACAGAATTAAATAAATATTTAAGGGGGGCTCACAACAAACGTTGTCTAAAGACAGCGCTCGCCATCTAGCGGCCATCTATGTAACCTTCACATCACCGATGTCATGTCGTTAAATGTCAATGTTAAGCGCTTCCTGTTGGTTTCTATAGATGGCGCTGTTCTCAACTTCGATCTTTGTCTAATGTTGTATAGATAATGGTACGGAACCCTTCGTGCGCGAGTCTGCGCGGTTTTTTTTTTTTTGTTTCTGTATCGATTGCGCTTTGGCACGTTGATGGGCACATTGTATATTGTTAATGCCTTTAAGTTTTCTCCACTATTCCATAAGTATACCATAACTTATCCTATTATTGTAGGTATAATATTCTCATATGTAATTCCTGGTGTACATACAATAAAGAATATTCTATCTATCCATCTATAATCATATCTCTTTGAATAAAGTTTATATCGTAATAATAAACGTTATTTTTCTCAGTCTTGCTAGAGTAAAACAATATTTAACTTATTTCTATAAGCATCATTACCGGCCACTCGACGCCCACTGCAGGACACAGGCCTTCTTCATGGTTGTCCTAACCATAAAGGGTTTTGCCATAATCGCCACGCTTGGCAGGCGGGTTGGCGATCGCAGAACAACAATAAATCAAGGCGAATTCTGGATCAGTCCTTTGGGATGCATATTTATATAAAGACCAAAGAATGGAGCAGGATTTGATGTTATACTCTGTTTTGAAATAAATAGACAGTGTGAATGAATTTCTACGTTTAAAACACAGTAGGTTAATAAAGACTAATTTTGAGTGTTGAGTGCGAATTAATGTAGAGGAAGCGAAAGTGATCTGTCAGGATCGTGGCAAGTGGCAGTCCCGGGTTTCTGCCTACCCCTCTGGGATACAGTCGTGAGTTTATGTATGTATGTATGTCATGTTGAGTTCTGGGACGCATGTTTATGCAGAAAATGAAGACGAGGTTAAAGCAGGACCGGATGTTGTCGTTTGTGTTGGAAGAAGAGAGATTGAGACATGTTGAATGAACGTCCACATCAAAGTGACAGATTGAGAGATTGATTATAGCAATATTGGACGAATAGAGGATGTATTAACAAAGGGCAAGATAAAAAGTACCCGAAACCGGCGTGCGTGCATGCAACGACTAATGAATGTTGAGGAAGCGAAAGTGATCTGTCAGGATCGTAGCAGGTGGCACTCCCTGGTCTCTGCCTACCCCTCTGGGATACAGGCGTGAGTTTATGTTATGTTATGTTATGTTATGTTATGTTATGGACGAAGTAAAATTAATGAATAATTTTATGAATTTGACAGTGTGATGAATTGAATGTCGAAATATACGTTTTTTGCGGCATAAACGGCCTATCTTTTTTTTTAGGTTTGATTTTTCACAACTCAAGGGACTGCAGACCTATGTATATGGTTTTAATTTCAACTCGATACCTCCACGCGTTCTCGAGGTCATGACAGATGGACGGACGGACGGACAACAAAATTATCCTATAAGGTTTTCGTTTTTAGGGTTCCTTACCCAAAAGGTAAGGGACCCTATTATTAAGACTCCGCTGTCCGTCTGTCCATCCGTCCGTCTGTCACCGGGCTCTCATGAACCGTGATAGTTAGACAGTAAAAATTTTCACAGATAATGTATTTTTGTTGCCGCTAAAACAGAATAAAATAAATATTTAATGGGGCTCCCATATAACAAACGTGATTTTTTTGCCGTTCTTTGCTCGATATTAATAACGGCAGCAGGTAGACGCTGGAAATATTCTAATGTTGTACAGATAATGGTACGGAACCCTTCGTGCGCGAGTCCGACTCGCACTTGGTCGGATTTTCCTTTTGAGCTAAGCTAAAAAAAATTACAGAGACAGCATTAAAAAAAAATAGCTTTAACTCCAGACCAAACCCGAATGAAAAGAGATACACGTCAAACGGTGTCGTTTTCCCCCCAGCTGGCCCACGGCGCCGACCCGTTCCTCAAGAACCAGGAGGGCCAGACGGCTCTGGAGCTGGCCACCGCCGAGGACGTCCGCGCCCTGCTGCAGGCCGCCACCACGGCCGCCGCGGGGGACGCCGCCCCGCCCGCGCCCCCGCCGCTGCCGCCCCCGCAGCGCCCCGTGCTGCTGCCCAGCGGGGGGACGGCGCCGCTGCCGCTGCCCGTGAGTGCCGCTACTGTTTCTTACAGTCTGTTCATCCTTACTTGTCCAATTTAGTAAACAATATTCTAACCTTAAAAATTGACATTTGATGCCGAAACTAGATATTTTCTTGCAAGTTCGTGCACTTTGTTTATAAACATAGCAGCGTGTTATCCAAAATGGTGTCCCAGGTTACTTCATTTATGGGAATATGGCAGTTTTCGACTAAAATGTCAATTTTGAGGTTAGAATATTGTTTACTAAATTGGACAAGTAAGGATGAATAGACTATAGTAATATACACGGCCGCGGGATGGCCACTGTAAGCTGAGGGTCTGGCTGGTCCGATGTAAGCCGGGGGTTGGTGCTACTGTGAGCGGGGGGCTGTTGTAAGTCGGGGGCTGGCTGATGTAAACAGGAAGATGTTATATCAGCGGACATGCTGCCGTAAGTTGGGAACAGGCTTCTGTAAACAGGGAGGTGATGTAGCCAGGGACTGGCTGTTAGCAGTAAGCACTGGGCTGCTGTAGCCGGGGACTGGCTCCTGCAAGCGAGAAGTTGAGGTAAGCCGGAGACGGACTACTGTGAGCCGGGGGCTATAGTCTATGGTAAAGTCTTTTCCTTTACCATAGACCATTTATATTGCATTTAAGGAGTATCATGAAGGATCGTGTTGTTAAATAATATTTTTAAGGATAAAGGATGAGACCGTTAATATCTTTTTCGGCGTAAATAATTTTCCCGTGGACTCGAATGGCGAGAGACCGCGAAAGATGGCGTGATGGGGAAAAGGCTAATGCCCAGCAGTGGGCAGAGTATTTTATTTTACTTTATTAGGAACAACAACAGCATAATCTGATTATGATTACTTATTAACTAATTACTAAAAATAAGGCCAATAACAGTTGTCCACAGCTTACCAATTAATTTATAAACGGATTTATATGGAAAGCTCGGTGGAAAATGCTTCAAAGAACGGTTGATAGCCAAATATTGAATGCATGGCAGAATACATCAAGAGTAGTTAAGTACTTAATTTTAGGTTAGGTAATAAACATGGAAGATGTGTCAAACATCTAAAACAAAAAATAAACAAGAGGGCAAATGAGCATGCGAGTTTTTATTTGGAGTCATGAGTGAGTAGTGGAGTGTGTGTGAGTGAGGGTGTGTGTTTGTGTGTGAATGAATGTATGTGTAATGGAGATTGTATGTATGGATACTTCATAAAGTTACATTATGTGGTAACTGGTTTGTCCAAGATTATCTTTTTGACCGCTTGTTTAAAAGAATTCTTATATTGAGAGATGATTTTTTATTTTATTTAATTTTATTTGTAAGGGACACAAACTGTATAAAGTACATCGCATTCTTAAAGATTTAGTTTCAGTTTTACATTCTGGTACTTATACTAATAACATGCGTCCACAACGCTCGCCGAACAAGTGGATGATGATCATGATGATGACGACGGAACTCCGCAGGTGATGCCGAGCAACTACTGGGCGGAGGGCTCCCGAGGCAGCTTGGAGGAAGCGGCCGGGCGGCCCGCGTCGGCGCTGTCCACCTCGGAGTCCCTTCTCACCTTCCTCACCAAGTGAGTGTTAAGCCCGGCGTCCACTAGGCCGATCGGGTCGGGGCGCATCGCAACGCAAAAAGTCCGCCTGCCTGTATTTATGCTGCGGCCCGCCCCGCACCGACCCGACGCTAGTGGACGCTATTTCATATAGAAACAGGCGGGCGGTTTTTTTTTGCGTTGCGATGCGCCCAGGTCCGATCCGCCTAGTGGACGCCGGGCTTTACTGTCCCCATGATACGGTTCCTCGTTATCGAATCTGATTAACAGACGCACTTTGTTGTAACTAATGACAGGTGTGTTGTCTATAAGGGGCCGTTCAAGTATTACGTGAGCTTATTTATTACAATCATTTCATCATTACCCATTTGACGCCCACTGCAGGACATAGGCCTCCTTCGTGGTTTTTCTAACCATGAAAGGTTTTGCCATAATCGCCACGCTTGGCAGGCGGGTTGGCGATCGCAGTATGCGGTTGGGATCTCAGGAAGACTCTGCTGCCCGTCTCCTGGTAATTGATTTCCTTGGTCGCCTTCTACGACATCCACGGAAGGTAATGGAGTGACGCTATTCTTAATCCGGCGCCACACGGAACAATCAAACAATCATTTAACCCTTGTCAAATAAAAGTCTTAATTGATGCAGACAGACATAAATCCAGTGTATAATTATGTATTTTTCTTAACATATTTGGAAATAATCATTTGTATAGGAAACGTTCCACCTTAAATCGTGAATCCTGCTTTACCCCTATACCAGTAACTCGTTCCTTCCAGCATCGGGCTGGAGCAGCTGGCCTCGGTGCTGGAGAGGGAGCAGATCACGGTGGAGATCCTCACCGAGATGAGTCACGAGGACCTGCGCGCCATCGGCGTGGCGGCGTACGGTCACCGCCACCGGCTGCTCAAGTCGGCGCGGCTGAGTCTGCACTCGCCCGGTAAGTTTTTCGGGTTCCGTAGCCAAAGGGTGAGTGACCCTATTACTAAGACACCGCTGTCCGTCCGTCCGTCCGTTTGTCACCGGGCTGCGTCTCGTGAACCGTGATAGTTAGACAGTGGACATTTTCACAGATGATGTATTTCTGTTGCCGCTATGACAACAAGTACTAAAAACAGAATAAAATTTATATTTAAGGGGCCCCCCTTACGACAAACGTGATTTTTTGCCATTTTTTACTCGATTTTAATAACGGCAACAGGTAGACTCTTGAAATATTCAAATTTTGTATAGATAATGGTACTGAACCCTTCGTAGGCGAGTCCGACTCGCACTTATTTTATTTTATTTATTGACTTACGTTTATATCGCAGAGTTTTAAATTTTATAAATCACTAGCTGACTCGGCCAACGTTGTTTTGCCATATTAATTAGCCTACGACCTATTCTCAGACCTACCTGATATTTGATATACACAAAAATATCATAAAAAACGCTGAAGCCTTGAGGGAGGCCTATGTTCTGCAGTGGGCGTCAAATGGCTGATGATGATGATGAGTAAACCGTATCGGAGGAGTTCGATAACAGACACTGTGACACGAATCACTGAATCTCAACTTAAGCTCCGTGATTCGTGTGCACACGTTTACCGTAATTTTATTGTCCATCAAACGCTCAGATCACAAGTATACTAATTAGATTAGATTAGATTAGAACACTTTATTGTACACACCAGAAAACAAAATACATTAAAAGGCTTAAATGTCTAAGTTTTGCCGCATACAATTGGCGGTCTCATCGCTAAAAGCGATCTCTTCCAGACAACCTCAGGATGGATAGAACTGATGAAGAGAATTTATTTGATTGCAATCACTAAAAATGTTATATTTTGCGAGCGAGACAGCACGCCGTGCACCGTCCGTTGTAAACGCGACGTCACTCCAACCCAATCCCCCCCCAGCCCCACCGTGGAGCACGTCGAACTGAAACAGACACGTACAATCCCCAGAATGGTACGGCGGCACGACACTGGTGGACGTGCCGGCGGGCGAAGACGGCACGGAGAGCGAACACGCGCTCGTGGAGCGAGAGATGCAGGCCTCCGTGCGGACGCATCGGGACGCGCACGGCGGCGGGAACTTCGTGCGGTACAACGTGTTGCGGGTGAGTGTACCCGCGCCACACCAGGTTAATCATGGCTCCGCAGCGTTCCTGGAGTTGCCAGCGTCGAATTACATATTCCGCGCAAAGAAGAAAGGAATACGTTTGTTATATAGTTTGCATGTGTGTGTGTGTGTGTGTGTGTGTGTGTGTGTTTGTGTCTGTGTGTGAGAGCGAACACGCGCTCGCTGCGATAGCTGCGGGCTTCCGTGCGACGGAGACATCAGTAGCACGACACTGGTGGACGTGCCGGTGGGTTTCTTATTGTGACTTTCACCATCTTCGCATCCGCAAAAGCTCCGCAGTGATTATTTTGGATGAGGATGAGAATAGAATAGATGTACCGCAGTTAGGTATGCGGATGCGAATATCCGCATAGTCCCTTCGTGGAACGTGAGATGCAACTCTTTGTGGTGTATATATCAATGCCACTGCAATCTAACTTTTAATAACTAACTAAATAAACGTCAAACAAATAGGGTAAGTTGCCTATTTGTTTGACGTTTATTTAGTTTCGTTCGTTTTGTCGGCCATTTTGTGTTTTCGTTTTTGTCGCGAATCATCACGAAGACGTCAAACCGTGAGTACAAATTCCCACAGATTATATGCACTTGCATAAATAAGTTGAAGTTGTAGTTTGGTCTGTGCTGACGGGTTGGGTAGCTGGCAGAAGGTGAGGCGAGAAAAAAAGGAAGATGGCGAGAAGGAGGTGAAAAAGAGACTGTGGCGGTAACCGGAATATCGGTGAGTTTTCAGAACTAATAACTCTTGACTGTATTGAATATGTGTCTAAGGAGAAGTGAAACAGGGCTTTCCGAATAAGTTAATAACGAAATGGCACAGAATGTTGTTGTTAACGAATATGAAATACGAGCTGAATGTGCCTAGCTCGTGGTGGAGAATAAGGGCAGGACTGTAGGGGTGTGTGAGGAGGTCCCCGTGATATTTAATAGTGGGAACCTGGGCGTCAATAAAGAACACGCGACAGTTTTATCCGCCATTTTAATTTTTCTTCGTTTCGTCCACCATTGGGTTTTGTTTTACTGCGTAAGCCGGGCTTTTTGTTTTGCAACAACTGTTTGTCTGTGCCCATCAGATCCCAGAAGCTGATGAAGGGGCGTCTGTGGGAACGGCGCCAAGTGGCAATATTTGATTTGTACAAATGACCTCAGTCTGGGTATATTACCATGTTAGTGATGTCCTTGCCTGGTTACCTTAGCACAGGGTATCCCAGTTTGGGACCGGGACAAGTGGTTGTGTTAAGATAAAAACCTGAAACAAAAATATTCCTTTAAATTTTGTCTGACTTTTAGTTTCTACGTTTTGTGGTCTATTTATCATAGTAATAAAATCAATTTTTTAGGGCAAGTTGCCCATCGATTGACGTTTATTTCGTTTAGCCCGCCATTTTGTGTTTCTTCGTTTCGTCCGCCATTTTGTTTTGTTTTGTAACAACGGTTTATGTCGAACTGTTGATTTCGAATAAGAGCGAAACCTGGTCGTGCTCTTCCGACAAAAACTTAGCCACTGAAATCACTTACAAAAAGTAAAGTAAGCGATTTCGGAATTTAGTTAAGAACCGTTCGTCTGCCCTCATCGGATCCAGAAGCTGGTGAACTTACAAAAAGTAAGTGATTTCGGAATTAAGTTAAGAACCGTTCGTCTGCCCTCATCAGATCCAGAAGCTGGTGAACTTACAAAAAGTAAGTGATTTCGGAATTAAGTTAAGAACCGTTCGTCTGCCCTCATCAGATCCAGAAGCTGGTGAACTTACAAAAAGTAAGTGATTTCGGAATTAAGTTAAGAACCGTTCGTCTGCCCTCATCAGATCCAGAAGCTGGTGAACTTACAAAAAGTAAGTGATTTCGGAATTAAGTTAAGAACCGTTCGTCTGCCCTCATCAGATCCAGAAGCTGGTGAACTTACAAAAAGTAAGTGATTTCGGAATTAAGTTAAGAACCGTTCGTCTGCCCTCATCAGATCCAGAAGCTGGTGAACTTACAAAAAGTAAGTGATTTTGGAATTTAGTTACGAACCGTTCGTCTGCCCTCATCGGATCCAGAAGCTGGTGAACTTACAAAAAGTAAGTGATTTCGGAATTAAGTTAAGAACCGTTCGTCTGCCCTCATCAGATCCAGAAGCTGGTGAACTTACAAAAAGTAAGTGATTTCGGAATTAAGTTAAGAACCGTTCGTCTGCCCTCATCAGATCCAGAAGCTGGTGAACTTACAAAAAGTAAGTGATTTCGGAATTAAGTTAAGAACCGTTCGTCTGCCCTCATCAGATCCAGAAGCTGGTGAACTTACAAAAAGTAAGCGATTTCGGAATTAAGTTAAGAACCGTTCGTCTGCCCTCATCAGATCCAGAAGCTGGTGAACTTACAAAAAGTAAGCGATTTCGGAATTAAGTTAAGAACCGTTCGTCTGCCCTCATCAGATCCAGAAGCTGGTGAACGGGCGTCTGTGGGAGCGTTACCAGCACAGGCGGCGCGAAGTGGCCGAGGAGGCCGGCGACTGCAACGAGCGGATGCTGTTCCACGGCTCGCCCTTCATAAACGCCATTGTGCAGAAGGGCTTCGACGAGAGGCACTCTTATATAGGTGATGTACACGATCCTCATCATCAACAGCTATGCGACGCCCACTGCAGGACATAGGCCTCGCTCATGGTTTTCATAACCATGAGCGGTTTTGCCATAATCGCCACGCTCGGCAGGCGGGTTGGCGATCGCAGTGTGCGGTTGGAATCTCAGGAAGACGCTGCTGCCCGTCTCCTGGTAATTGATTTCCTTAGTCGCCTTCTACGACATCCACGGAAGGAAATGGAGTGACGCTATTCTTGATCCGGGCGCCACACGGACACGATGCGTTAGCGTAACTATACCATCATTGGGTGGGGCCCTTCCCAGTAAAAATAATATATATATATGGTCTTTAGTTGCAGTATATGAATGATATATGTAATATGTAGTATTATGATATAATGTAAGTTTATTGTTATTATTACATTTATGTATGTCTATTAATATTCGTATTTGCACCGACTACCCGTGTCTATTTCTCCTTCGGCAAATTCTCCGATATGAGGTTGCCTGGAAGAAATTGCTATTAGCAATATGGCCGCTAATTGTATCTTTTCTTTTGTCATTGCTGTTTCTGTAACATTTTTACCGGTATACAATAAAGAATATTCTTATCTTATCTTATGTATTGCCCAACTTTAATTGATTTGAACTTTTTTGTTGCACTAACCCGTGCTGAGGACAATTTAAAAAAAAAACCTATTTAGAGGCTAAAAATTCCACCCATGCCGGGACTGGAATACGCGACCTCTGGCTAACCGTGCCAGCTCAGTTGGGAGAGCGCTGGCACGGTTAGCCAGAGGTCGCGGGCTCAAGTCCCGGCGTGGGTGGAATTTTTAGCCTCTAAAATATAGGTTTTTTAAAATCATCAAACAGCCCAAATCGAAACAATCTATACCCTGTGTTTGAAAATTACCGAAGAATTATTTTTTTATAAAGACACCTGTAGTAATCGTCTTTTTTTTAATCAGGCGGCATGTTCGGGGCGGGCATCTACTTCGCTGAGCACTCGTCCAAAAGCAACCAGTACGTGTACGGTTTTGGTGGGGGCTCCGGGTGCCCCGCTCACAAGGACAAGAGCTGCTACGTGTGTCACAGGTAGGCCCTTGTGTCTCAGCTTAGGTCCCATAAACGGTATGCCGTCAAAAACGTAACTTGCAAAAAAAAAAACAAGTCTCGCAACTCAGTTCTTCTACCGTAAAAAGTCGTGAGATCCGTGTGATACCAAGTCGGCTAATTTATCAGTCCCTACTTAACCCAGATGTTACTAGATTGGGTTATTGTGTTTAAACTTTATGATTTTTTATATGATTCTAAATAAACATCAAATAACACGGGAAAATTATTTAAAAAAATCTATTCATCGTGGAAACTCGGAAAAGCGGTGTCGTTTATAAACGACGCTAGCATAATGTACTACTATGAATGTGTTATAAAGAAAACTGATTTTACTGAAATTATTTACTTTATTGGATTTAAAAAAAACTAGACAAATGAGGTGTAAATCATATGGTTAAACAGGAATAGTATGATACATCTCAAAACTATTTTTTGGATGAAGAGTAATATTGCATTTTTTACAAAAGAAATTGGCATGTTTATGGCAAAACGAGCAGCGTAATTGTCCTTCTCTGTATTTCACAATGTGCTCTATACCATCATACCGTGAAGACTCATGCAGTGCCCCCGATTTACGACCAGGCTTTCGTTGGTAATTCTTGTTAGTTTCTAAGATGGCTGTGGCTACACTCCTGCGGAATTTCAAATGATCATATTCACCTTTATTGGTTTTATACAGTTGCCAAGCATTGTGTAGAGCCATGTCCAGGCAGTGAGCAATTAGCGAAAAATACCATTTCTTGCCTCTAATTGATGTTCTATACAAGCCAATATTCTGATCGGACCTGTCCACACCCCCCATGTTCTCGTTGTAAATTTTTATAAGAGCCGGTTGATCTACTTGAATATGTTTTTTTTCCTTCTGCGAAAATCTTTTTGTTTTATTGGTTGGATTCACTGTTATGGCGTTTGATGCCACTGTGACAACACTGTTGTCGTGCCATTTACAGACAATGATTTCTTCAGCTCTCGTTGATTTGTATTGAAACGAACCTCGTTTTGTCTTTGTCATTTCTTTGTTGCTTGGTAAAGGACACTTGGATAAGCGATTTTCTCTTATGGTGCCAGTAGCTTTGAAATTTCTTCGACCTAGCTCATCGATTAGAGTTATTGAAGTGAAAAAATTATCGAAAAACAAGTGAAAGTGTGCTTGAGCGTTAATTTTACGCAAAACGTCAGCATATTGCAGGATTACACTGGCTCCTAATCCAAGCTTTCGGTATTGGCTCAAGTCTTCTCCAGACTGTCCTTGATAGGGTTCGAACCAGATAACATAGCCCAAACGAGTAGCACCTACCCAAAATTTATAGCCCCATCGAATAGGCTTTCCACGTATAAACTGTTTGCATGGATGACCACCATAGTAAGGCACCATAGCTTCATCTATGCTATGATTTTCTTCG
This sequence comes from Yponomeuta evonymella, assembly GCA_963969515.1. Lineage (NCBI taxonomy): Eukaryota > Metazoa > Arthropoda > Insecta > Lepidoptera > Yponomeutidae > Yponomeuta > Yponomeuta evonymella. The sequence goes on along the minus strand of OZ018370.1, from coordinate 3,414,812 downwards.
AAGGGAGCTAAATTCAAGAAGTTTGCGTTCAATGCATCTAAAAGCGGTCGTATCTTTGCAAATTTATCATTGGGTGGTAAATTAGAGTTGTCACAACAATGCAAGTTAGACATAATAAAAGTAAAGCGATCTCTGGACATGGCTTTGAAGACTATGGGCATCCCACAGTCGGAAGCATTTTCCCAATACATGTGCCTTCTGGGTAAAACCACATAGCCGCTGAATAACAGGATTCCAAAGAAACACTTCATCTCTTCATCACTGACATTTCCTGGTTTGTTTTTCTGAGTAGCGTACATGTTGGTGAACTTTACAAAAAGGCTTATGATTGTTTTGTCAAACAGACATTCAAAATAGTACAAAGGCGTCTGATTCAACACCGCACCATGCTCATCTTGCCACTTTTCCTGTGTGGGACGTATATCTCGTGATAACCAAGTATAAGTTTTATATTTTGGGACAGTGGTTGTTTGGCTTGTAGGCAGTGTTGAAGTAGAGGGTACCTGTTGTAGACTAGTCGACTGTTGCTGCGTGGCACTGTTACTTTCATCGTCAATCCGCTCGGTCAATCATCGGTTATCCTCCTCGCTTTCTGAAGTATCATAGTAAATTTGTGCTTGAGCTCGTAATTGCGAACCAGGTAGATTTTGCACCAACACTTGATTTTCATCCCCGGAATCTTCATCTGTAACATCAGCATTGCAGTTTTCTGGTGGAAATATAATCAGAGAATCTGGTACGGGAAACTCGTCGTCCTTTTCCAACTCCTCCACAATTTCATGCAGCCTCAGACCCCGATATTGTGTCCTAAAATGATAAAAATATATTAATGCTTAGGCGTAACGACAAAGTAGTATATTGTGCTACTGGCGTTTATAAACAACGTCTGTTTCTTCATGTTGTAACACCAATACAAGAGGCTCCGACCAAATAAAATTATACTGTATTGCGGTATGTATGATACTAACTATATGATTACCTTAGGTAATCTCAATAATATATGTAACTTAGTATAAATACTTACTTTGAAAAACTCATCGTTGAAAAGGGCAGGATAAAATGGTCAACAACACAGGGAAAGTAATTAACTGGCGCGATTCACCATACAGACTAAGGTTCAAAAAGCATTCACATATCGAGTGCCACAAATAAAAAAAAATCAAAACTACCTACACCTTCCACAATAATTTAATTTCTTACGCGTTGTTTTAAAACGACGATAGCATCAAGTGGGGGTTCTTCTGTCTTAAGTTATTACCTAATTGGCTAACCTAACAACGTCTTATAGTGACCATATCAATATTAAAAATCTTTTATCTACACTAATGTTGTAACATTCTATTTATGTTTTCAATACTTGACTTATAATTACTACTGTTATAGCGCAGACAACAAAACACTCAATTTAAGCAATTTCACATGATGGTATAATATTCACATCGATATCGTAAAATCTCATTATAACATCAATAAAACGCGACCAACTTGATTGCAGGGCCAATCAGGTTGGTCGCGTTTTATTGAAGCGCGCAGCTGCGCTCTCATTGGTTAAATTTTAATGGCGGCAAAATCACTGTGATTATACACGTACGCGTGAATTTAATTTTTAATTGCATTAGTGAAGATAAAGTAGTGTATGCAACTGCATATAACACGGGTATTGAAACACTCGTTACTATTATGAAACTCGCTGCGCTCGTTTCATAAACTCACACTCGTGTTTTAATACCCTTCATTATATGACAGTTGCATAAAGTACTATTATGTTTTAAATAAATGTATTGACATGGCAATCGCACTAAACAATCTAATTTAATAATAGGGGTTAAAGTATGAAATTGCCGTTTTATTGCAATAGGTTCTTTGAATTGACATAGAATCTTCATGGTTTGAGGTTTTCGAATGAAGCTTTTTTCAAATGGTTTCTATGATGTTCTTTTTTTAAAAAATGTGAAACATTTGAATATCGACTTTCAATTGTTTTTGTTATTCAATTTAGACAAGAAAGATGGATACTGCGAAAATTCGACTGATTATGAGGCACATTTTATTGTACACACCAGAAAACAAAATACATTAAAAGGCTTACGTGTCTAAGTTTTGCCGTATGCAATGAGGTTTTTGACATAAAGTATGGTTTATACGAAGCCAGTGCGCTGGTTTCGAAAGAGGCCGGATGGAAATTGACATGCCTTTAGTAGACTCGTCTCCTGGTAGTCAATACTAACCTCGGTATCTATCCAGCCCGTAAAGAGCCCACTGCTAGCCAAAGGCCTCTTTCCTGGTCAGGATACTATCAATCAACCGGCCAGTATTCCTCCACTGCTGGACATAGGCCCTCGGCGATCCTCATCCAGCCAAGAAAGTAACCTATTGCCTACAGACAAATGCTGCTCTGCCGCGTGACCCTGGGGCGCGCGTTCAACCTGATGAGCGCGATGAAGATGGCGCACGCGCCGCCCGGCCACCACTCGGTGGCGGGCCGGCCATCCGCTGGCGGCCTCTGCTACCCCGAGTACGTGGTCTACAGGGGAGAACAGGTGAGTCGCCCGGTGGCCTCATGAGCGTGATGGCCGGCTATTGGCCGGTGGCCTCTGCTTTTCTGAGTATCTAGTTTACAGGAGAGAACAGGTGAGTTACTGCGTTGCCTGATGGGCACGATGGACGAAGGTGGCCGGCCATCTGCTGGCCCGCTCTGCTTCTCCGAGTATGTAGTCTACAGGGGAGAACAGGTGGGTGGTCTGATGAACGCGATGAATGAAGATGGCAGGCCATCTGCTGGCGGTCTCGGCTTACCCGAGTACGTGGTCTACAGTGGAGAACAGGTGAGGCATTGGTTCTTTTGATGAGCGCGATGGGTGAAAATGTCGCTTCAACACTCGGTAGCCGGCCGTCCGGCGGCGGCCTCTGCTTCCCCGAGTATGTGATCTACAAGGGTGAACAGGTGGATTACTGGGTCGATTGATAAGCACGATGGACGAAGATGGCGCACCAACACTCAGTGGCGGGCTCCGCTTCCCCTGTGTTCACAACATTTTTTTTGAGATATCCAAGTTAACGGTTGACATATCGTTGTACTTTAGAATGTACTAGTGTACAATATTGTAAAGTGAGGTTTTTCCTTCCCCAGGCGTATCCAGAGTATCTCATAACGTATCAAATAGTGGCCGGGGACCCGCCCGCGCCCGGGACAGTCTGAGTACATCGCTTCGGCGTTGGTTACCTAACCTTATCACAGCTGGGCCTACATTGCGCGCCAAATCCTGTCGGAATCCTGACGTTTGCGATAGCTGTGAGCATGGAATTTGACGGTTAGACGATCGGAGTCGGTCGGGATTTGGTGCGCATAATATACGTAGGAGCTGAGCGGTACAGTTTTATTGTAATTCCGTTGCAATGTTAAGACTTTTAACGGGCGGGTAATTATTTTGAGATAAAATTGGAGCCATGGTTTTTTTGCATTTGTGTAAGGTCCGACCGAGATTTTGGCGGAGTTTTGCCTATTTTCTAGACTCTCGTGTGTTTGGTAGACATCGTTATTTCGGAATGTAAACGCATGAAATATGTCACCCTGGCATTGAATTGAAAATTCTTTGTGAAAAATAAATTTTGTCCAAAGGCAAGCTTAATACTTTATTGTACACAAGATATTTAATAAGAAATTACATGTACGAAGGCGAGGTTATCTTAATACTAATTTCTTTTCGTCAGTGATTTGACAGTGGAACGGGTAGTGACAGGAATATCCATCTTGAGATACATACAGTAAAAAAATATAGTTTTTTGAATCTCTGACCGTAAACGTGGCCGACCATGGCGGAGATGGCGGGGCGACCTCACGGTTTTTCTGCCGGGATGGCAGGGAATGGCCGGTGACTGGGAGGAGTGGAGATCCGAAGGGGAGTCTTTGCCCAGCAGTGGGACCCTAAATTGGCTAATTAAAAAGAAAACTTTCTAATCGCGTCTGAATCCGCAGCGGCGATGCAGAATATATCGGAGCAAATCCAAAAGCTTAAGGTACCCGTCGTTTCATTGGTAATTTTAAACATAAGAAGAAGAAGAAGAAGGACATTTATTATGCCAACAAGATGCATCACAGAAACAAAATAAGCAGATAAGTAACATAATATGCACAACAATAGAAAGAAAACCAAAACGCCGGTATCCAGAGACGGAGACCTATTTTTGAATCACTCGTATGAAATTGTATCGTCGAATGCGACTTAAGTCACACTCGTCTTCTAAGTCGCATGATGTCGTTTTTCCGTATTTTTGAATCGTTCGCCTGAAGTGTTGCCAGTACAATTTGAAGTATTGTATTTTATCCATTCCACGCAGAAATTAAAAAACCGGAAACTACCGTAACAGAAACGGAACGTAAAACACTGTTTTATTGGCTGTTTAAATAAAAAATCTTTGTCTTTTGTTACAAACAAAACACTACATACTGTCAACTCTTTTTGATTGTTGACACTCAGAATGACAAACAGTACCAACACACATTTATCGTTTTTTGACAATTAATCTACCGATCGCCATGCGAGACGAGTGGTAAGGACCATTCGTTCGTGATTATTTTCTCTGTGCCATTCGTTGCAGTCGAGTGATTCAAAAATACGGAATTTTAGATGTCGAACGAAAATCAGTAAAAATCGAGCGCTCGACGCGATACGAGTGATTCAAAAATAGAGCTCCAGGGTTTGTCACTTAGTTTACTTTATTACACACATAAAAGACGTACAGAAAACACAAGTTACCGCCACCTCTTGCCCCGACATTGGTAATTTTATCGCCTCGAAATAGTACATTGTTACCCTAGGAGTGAAAGTAACCTATTTAATCCCGATAGGTCGAGGGACTGGATAATCGTTTCACCCGAGGTAAACACTGTGCTTTTCGTCACGAATTATATGGAAAGTTCATTAGAACAAAAAACATGAATTAGCTAAAATGTTAATACATCTCTGCTGTACGGAAGTACAAACAAAACTCTACAACTCGAAAAAACAAATGAAGATCGGATTGCCGTTTTCCCGCCTTTTTTTTCTCGTCGCTGGGTCGCTGAAATTCGAATCTGAAGTTGGAACGTGGTTCAACAGAAAATTGAAAAGAGAACTGGTTTTTTTTTTTTATATAATTTTTTTAAATAATTCCCTGTCCCTGGGGCTGAAAAGTATTACTTTCAACCCGCTTCTCAGGCAATTTCAGAGTTACATTCCGACTATGAGTAATGGAAAAATAGATTTTGGTTCTGCGGTTACAACACTAGTACATTGGCTAATATACAAATGGCGCTGTATGTTTGTTTTACTTACAAATACACTCACCAGGTGGCACCTGTCGTTAGACATAAACATGACATGAAGTCACGCCTCTATGCCAGACACCGGGGTCTGCCAATTGTCACACTTGGCGTTAGACACGTGCAATATTCGATTATTTTACAATATTTCTCTATAAGGAACCTTGCTCGGACGGACTTTACATTTTTACATCAACATAATTTAGCCCTCCGGACCGTCTGACCATCAAATCTGACCACCGGTGGTCATTTGGCAGTCCAACTATTGTAACTATTGTATAACCCGGGCAACTTGACTCGGCGCCTCGCGCAATTCGAGCTTCCTCGCGAGACTAGCCTGTTTATTTTGCGCGGGTTATAGGTACTATTGGAATGACATTGCACTGCTATTGCTTAGTAGACTACAAAATAGAGCCAAAAAACAACTAATGTCTTGCTAATATCATTGTATTTAACAGTTCTGTGCGCATTAGACTCAAGGCTCTGATACCTGAGGCATAGGCTATGCCCAACAGTGGGCTCTTGATGGGCTTCGGGACGTATGTATTAAGTGCATAGTTGGTTTGCGTCTGCAATTAATCTGTGATTCTGTAGTGTTTCGGAGCAAAAAGACTTCATATTGTCGAAATTGAAAAATAAGGAATCGTTGTCATCGATGTTTTTTGTGACATTTGAACGCGTTAAAATTCTGTTGTTTTATAAGTTTCAATAAATCCTTAGCCAGCGGCCACACAGGAGGGACGTGAGGCGTGGGCGCGGAAAAGACGCGACGCGTTGCATAGAAATTGCGAAATTCGCCTCGTCTCTTCTGTGTGGGCTTCGTCTCGTTCCATCCCGGCCCTGCATTTTGTATGAAAGTGAATTGAATTAACGACCCGTCTTTTTCGCGCCCTCGCCCCACGTCCCTTCTGTGTGGCCGCTGGCTTATAATGCAACAACTTTACTATGTGAATACTTTAACATAGCAAGTACCAGGGCCGCGTTTCATAAAACTACAAGTCATAGTTTTGGTACTATTAAATATTAAAATTTTTGTTATTATAACGTGTGAATAAGTAAACTAAAAAAAAAAAAAGTTTATTGTTACAATTCATGGTTTACTATGACAATTCGATGTAGATTGCGAAGTCGGATTAACCTACGGCTTAACAAATAGCAAGACTGCTACGCAATGTCGATCGAATTGACATAATACCTACGGATTGTAGTCTGATGAAACTCGGCCCTGAAGCTGAATGTAGAAAAATTGTTTAAACCCTATTTCACGACCACACATGGTATCCATGTGCCTAAAATCTTACGGTCTTATAAAAACACGATTCTTCTAAAGCATTCCTCTTTCTCTTGTAAAATCTCCACCACAGACTGTTTTAATCGCCGTTTATAGAGTGTTTTAAGGAATCGTTTTTTTTTATAAACAAGACCGTAAGTCTTATTTATAAAAAGTCGATGCCAAAACATTCTTAAGACGGAGTTAATGCCGGTTTATGGCAAGATTTCCTGCTTTAACTCTGTGTGAAGAGGGTTTTTGTGCAATCGACTTTTTATAAATAAGATCGTTATTCGATGTTCATAATAAACGTACCTAATAGAATATCTATATTGTGTACTGAATATCTTGGTAGTTATTAGCGACTGAATGTGAGATATAATTTGCTTCCAAATTAATTTACAGTGTAAAACATTTTATTGTCATAAAATCTATTGGAAGTTTGAGGCAATGTTTTTTTACGCCTCTCAACTTTGTTGCAACAAAATTCTTGGAAAAGTGACTGTTACTGCCAGCAATCAATTAATATTATAATAATACGTAATAATAATAATACGTTGTAAGATTATACAGGGTGACCTAACTTCTCACTGACCGAAACTACCCTGTATGTTAAACATTTGTCCCTTATTTAGTTTATTAAACTTTAGCCGACATTCCAAATAAAAATGTCGTAAAGTTATATCGAGTTAGAACTTTTTTGTATAAATACGAAGTTGTTATTTCAAATTATACATATTTCGTTTCATTCAGCTTTGGTCTGGGTGTAAACAAAAAAAAATTAAATATGTACTATCGAAATAGTTAAAAAGGGCTGATATTTCTAGAATTAATGAATAAAAAACTTTCACACATCACAATCTTGTCCGGGCTCCTAACTAGGATTCCTGTGCTATGGTAACCAGGCAAGGACGTCACAAACATGGAAATACACCCCAGATTGGGGGCATGTGTATACGGCGGCCCCCAGTGGGAATCGAACTCACGACCTCAGGCATACCGCTAGACGTGATACCAGCGAGGCAGTCAATGAGATGGACGAGCAAACTACTTGATAGACATTGCTTCCCGTATTTGCTTTGCGTATTTTACGAGTCCTATCACCAGTTTGTTTCCATGTAGACCAGAGCTGAAGGAACTGAAAGGTACCTTATGACACGTTTGTTTTTCTTTTGTTTAATAAAACACGCACTTAAAAATTTTGTCAAAACATTGAGACACGACAATGTCACCACCCTTTTCAAATTATGTATTAGGCAACGGATCTTACCAGGTCGCTGACTATGGGCCTCATAAGAAGGCACAAGGTCGCCCAACGAGCAATGGAGAGAGCTATGTTAGGAGTTTCACTGCGTGATCGAATCAGGATTGAGGAGATCCACAGAAGAACCCGAGTTACTGATATAGCTCGAAGAATTGCTCGGTTGAAGTGGCAGTGGGCGGGGCACATAGCTCGGAGAACTGATGGCCGTTGGGGCGAAAAAGTCCTGACCTGGCGACCGCGGACCGGACGACGCAGCGTGGGCAGGCCCCCACCAGATGGTCTGAACGGGCATATTTATAAAAAACATGATAGAGGAATCGTATTTTATAATTAACTCCGTAAGTTATTCTAAAATCTGTATATAATGAGGTGTCTGTGTAACGTTCTGTGAAACCCCGATCCGAGGGTTTCTATTAGGTTTTGTATCTGTTATGATTTATCGTAAACGATGTAGAGGAAAGGATGAATAAAATTTTCGAAATTGTTTCTATTGTTTTAGTTTCCCTCAGCGCGAGATTAATATTCTAATTAGACATGAGATTTCGGCACTTAGCCTCATAGTTGGGCCATTGTACGTAGCAAGCAAGTAAATAACCGAGACACTAGGGTTTCCTCACGATGTTTTCCTTCACAGTTAGCGTATGGTATTGCTACAACTTCACAAATGTATTTACGTAACTTAGAAAACAAAGTCGTTGGTACATGCCAGGATTCGAACCCATGACCTCCCGAATGAGAAAAATTCTAACGCTCCGCGCGCGGTGGTACTCTTCAGCGCGAGATTATTCCACAACTTGATAATGTGAACAGTCTCTTTTTATGAAAACACATTTACTTAAGACCGGATTTTTCAATAGGTGGTTAAAACTTAACTGGAGAATAAAACTGATGTTGTCACTGTCTTGTCGTATGATTTAGATAGTGATAGCATGCAATTTATTCTCCAGTTATGTTTTATCTGACTATGGAAAAATTGGCCCTAAGGCATATAGCGACCAGCCACAAGATGGACAGATGACGTCATTCAAGTGGCAGGAAGACGCTGGATGCAGGCCGCTTCCAACCGGTCTTTTTGGAAATCCATGGAGGAGGCCTATGTCCAGCAGTGGACTTCTTGTGGCTGAATGATGATGATGATGAAGGCATATAGTGTGTTATAATATGAGTCCTTCGGTCCACACACACATTTGATTAATATTGAATGCATAAATATGGTTCTCTTCTTTGTATAGACCACTAAAAAAAACTAATTTTAGTTCAGAGAATTATATGATTAATTTTAAAGATCGGTCAACTCATGGAATTATCTTGGAAATATGTTTGTATGGGCGAACTCGCGGAAACGGAGACTAAGGCCGACTTACACCTCTTTCTTAAATGTGGCTAAACAGCATTAAACTAAAATTCTTCCTAAGTGACATTTAAGAAGTGGTGCTAATCGGCCTTAAGGTCTCAGCTAAAATTCTATAATATAAAGTTTGTAGGCTTTACATAATGAATAAGTAGGTAATAAAACGTTAGTAGGTACAGCGGATTGCGTGTGGATTTTATAATTTTATTCATAGGTACTCCTCGCACACAGCACCTGCCTTTCCTACTGGAATTTCGGTACAACACTATTGGCTTCATAGTTCGCGTTGACAGTAGCCTTCATACAGGTCATCCACCGCTTGCGCGCCTTCTTAGAGAGGTTATCTTGACCCGGGTACAAGTTGGACTTTCTTGTGGCCACTCGGAAAGAGCTCAACTTCGCTTCTGTGTCCAGGTTTCTGCCACTTTCAGAGCCCCAACGGCTGGAATTAATCCTCGTCGGCGATACGGAGACGCTGGTGACGCTAAAGGCGTCGTTTTTGTTTGTGATTCTTTGCCGGTTTTCGATGTAGCTCCTGTGGAGTTTCCCGTAGATGTCAATGTGTTGGATTTCGTGGAGAAATTCGCATCGTCTGTAGCGGTCTCCTACGGTTTCGAGGCTTGGATTCTTAGTTTCTTTTTGCGTTGGAACTTGCGTTTCGCACTTAGCTTTTGGTCGGGGCATGGTTAAAAAAATAATTTTTGTCTAACGTAATATTTACAGCATTTTATCGATAGGTTGGGTGGTTAACGCGTGTGTCACATCACTAAAGGGGTTTATGCTATTTGTTACTTTATAAATTAGTCCAATTTTTAATAATCAAATTGCATGGGACGAGACTTTCGTGCCGAATCGACAAAATGGTTTGACAAGTGTTTGTCAAAATCACGGTTATTTTGACATTGCTGTTCTGGGCCTTTAATTATGCGCACCAAATCCTGAGCGATTCCAATCGTCCAACTGTCAAATTCACATTTATAATTGGAATCGCTGAGGGTTTGGTGCGCGTAATATAGGGACTGAACGAATCGTAGACCATATTAAACAGAACATTGAACGAGGCGCCGAAATGCAAGAGGTATCAAGAAACTACTTCATTTAATACGGGTTAATTAAAGAATGAAGAGTTGGTAGCGGAGCGGAAGAACGCCGACCTTACATTCGGGAAGTTGTATACAACAGAAACTGGAAGCAATGATTTTTAATATAATTTTCAAATGATTTATAATATTTTTGATTCAAATCAATCTAATATAGAGTACGACCACGCTAGTGTTAGGAAATAAACAATAATGAATACAAAATTAACCAATATTAACTTGACCCCCAGTTTCTCGTACACTAACACGCTGTTATTTACTGTTAACATCTGTCAATTGACCAAAGTGCATACAAAAAAACCACTGATAGCTGTTAACAGTAGATTAACAGCTTGTTAGTGTACGAGAAACCGGGAGTGAGTCTTTGTCATTAAATCTTGATGTGCAACTTTGTCGCAATATTTTATCCGGAAATACTTTGTCACGATAGTTCAATTTAATATTTTGTGATACTTTTGTCATGATATCAAAGTTAGTCAGTGCGGACGTGATTTTGGATACCCTGGGAGAAATCAGGTTGTACATTATTCTTTGTTCTATCCATTAAGTAAAATAGTTTCTTTCTATAATGTAAAGGCGTTAAAGTGATTCTCATGTTTTTGAAATACTAAATCGTTATGTTCTTTTTGTTGCACTAATCCGTGCTGAGGACAATTTTAAAACCTATTTAGAGGATAAAATTCCACCCATGCCGGCACTTGAACCCGTGAGCTCTGGCTAACCGTGCCAGCGCTCTCCCAACTGAATAAATGTTCAAGTGCCGGCATGGGGGGAATTTTTGGCCTCTAAATAGGTTTATACTAAATCGTATTTAATCACAGAACGCAAAATTATGCGAAAACTCCCCTGAAATGGCCCCTTAAGATGCGAACGCCGAACTCGAAAACCCGATCGCCGAGCCCAACATAATAGGAGAGACAAAACCCGCAAGACTCCGATGGCTCGGCCACGTGGAGAGAATGGGAGAGGACCGGGCTGCAAAAAGAGCATATGAAGGGTGTCCCGTTGGGCGTCGGGCCGGTCGGACGCCCCAAGTATCGCTGGAAAGACGCGGTGGAAAGAGACCTGTGCATTCATGCAATGGAGATGTTTACAACAGTTTTTGTACAGTGTATAGTTCCACATGGGCAAACACTAGTAACGAACTAGGCGACTAAGGAAATCAATTACCAGGAGACGGGCAGCAGTGTCTTCCTGAGATTCCAACCGCATAGGTACTGCGATCGCCAAACCGCCTGCCAAGCGTGGCGCTTATGCCAAACCCTTCATGGTTAGAAAACCATGAGGGAGGCCTATGTCCTGCAGTAGGCGTCAAATGGCTGATGATGATGATGATTATGAAACACTAGTATATTAGTAAACCTGTAAAATTTTTGTTCACTCACAAAAATTTCAAAAGTAAATAGGTATAGTTCATTTGCACATCACAATGTCACATTTAGACTCCAACCCCCGGTTTCTCGTACACTAACATGCTATTGTTAATCTACTGTTAACAGCTGTCAGTGGTTTTTTTCGTATACACTGTTCAATTGACAGCTGTCAACAGTAGATTAACAGCGTGTTACGTGTACGAGAAACTGTGGGTTAGACTCTAAGCTACTGAACCGATTTAGATGATTTTTCACAACTTAAAATCTTATTCGGATCTCGTTCAGTTCGGTAGTGTGGGCATGCCCAACGTACCCATAATGGTGGATCCACGCTTGCTCAAGTCTCAGTAGTAAAAGTTACTATAGTAAAGACTGACTTGCAACTTGGAAGGATGCCGTAGTTTACAGAACTGAAAGTCGCGACTTTCCACCGTAATTGCCATCATCATCATCATCATCCATCATACCATCAGCCATTTGACGCCCACTTAGGGACACAGGCCTCCCCCATGGTTTTCATAACCACGAGGGGTTTTGCCATAATCGCCACGCTTGGCAGGCGGGTTGGCGATCGCAGTATGCGGTTGGAATCTCAGGAAGACGCTGCCGCCCGTCTCCTGGTAATTGATTTCCTTAGTCGTCTTCTACGACATCCACAGAAGGAGATGGAGTGACGCTATTCTTAATCCGGCGCCACACGGCCAATATCCATGCTGTACAACTATTCGCTTGTTGCTCACACAATACTACTGTCTAAGTTGTCTGAGCGAGAGACACATAGTTTTGACGTGAACAGCCTTTCAGTTCCGTATTAGAGGGTCACTTGCTAAAACCGCATGCAACGAAAACACGTCGCCTCGGCGAAGGCTGTAACTACGTCATGTGCAATTCATTTACACATCGTTGAGTGGAGCGAAGTAGTCTTTACTCAGGTCTTCTTGACTCACGTCGCTAGAGGGCGCCAGTGCCGCAGAACACATTGCGCAGCTATGCAGCTATCAATTAGGCTATTCGAATTCTTTCACTGTGACAGCGGCGCGCTTGTGGAACGCGCTACCCGTGTACATACGCCAGGCCCCGTCAGTCGACGTGTTTAAAAGTAGAATCCATGAGCACTATTTCGAACTTCAGAGTAATAATCCTATTAAATAAGTAAATTTTATGTAGTTGTGTTTATTGTGTTATAGTGTGTATTTTATATGTATTTGGTATGTATCTTGTAATAATAACTATGTAATTTTATTGTAATATAGTTCATATAATTATTATTATTTATTCATTTTTTTATCTTTGTTCTTGCAATAAATCTTTCTTGGCACTACCCTTTGCACTATCCACATAACCCAAGGTTAGCTGGAAGAAAATACTAACTAGTATTAAGCTCGCCTTTGTACAAACACCCCTTTTGTGCAATAAAGTATTTTTGAATTGAGTTGAAATTAACGCTTACTTATAGACGTTACACGTTGTAACGGTGCAAACCTTCTTACACTATTTCTGTTCTTTACGTTAACCTCAAAATTCAACTCAAAATTCTAGATTCCTTTAGGATTTTCATTGCTACTTCACCCTTTCACAACAGATCATCCCTGACAATTATCTTCTTCTGAATTGCTTATTTTCCTATTTTTCCACTTATCTACAGTTTTCCGAAGTAAAACCACAGTTATTGAAATTCTACATTATATTACCGTATCATTTAAATCAAGAAACCTTCATCTATACCGAGCCCCGTTAGAACGTTTGACCAACGACCGAACGTTTGAACAAAGCCCCACCCGCTTTTTCGTCCATTTCGTATAAAAGGACTGGCAGAATCTGTCAGCATGAGTTGCCAACAACAAAAAAATATAATAGTTTTTCAATTACTTCAAGTGATTATGTAACACTAAAAATTGTTTGACCGTTATCTACCAAGCAGGTGAAAGCAGGCAGAATAGTGGAGATTTTTAAATAGACCGGTTTGCGGACCTTAGACATCCTCATAAGCATCTTATATACGTCCCACTGTAGGACACAGGCCTTCTCTTAGAGAGTATGGGCGTAATCACCACGCGTGCCCACCGCGGATTGGCGATTTCAAGCACTGAGGTATGTGAATAGCTCAGACACCCAGGTTTCCTCACGATGTTTCCCTTCACAGTTAGCGAGTGGTATTGCTACTGTAACTTCACAAATGTACATAACTTAGAAAGAAAAGTCATAGGTACATGCCCGCACTGGAAATCGAACCTGGGTCTCCCGTTTCCGAGTCCAATGTTCTACCCACTAGGCTACCACCGCTTTTCAATGAACGACCTCAGACATTCTCTGCGTAAATAAAATACCAAATTTGGTCTTATAGCGAATAATTTTTTATTAGAAACTTACCAATTATGTACTTAGGAATAGGACAGAGTGTACTGAGGGTACCTCGGAGGTTAGTAACTCTACTTAAATTAGGCGGCGACACCGTCTTGGGATCCCTCTTCTTCTGTAACAAGGGGAAAATAAATTAGATAAGATAAGAATATTCTTTATTGCACACAAGAAGCAAAACATAAAAATATGAAAGTTACAATGAAAAAGTACAATGAGCGGCCTTATTGCTAACAGCAATTCCTTTCAGACAACCTTGTGACGTAAAGGTTGCCGAAGGAGAAAGAGAGACGGACAGTTGGTGCAAATACGAATAGTACATACTTAAATTAGCTGAGTTGAGTTGTAATTTTAACAACTTATTGCTATTATTTAATTATTATTTAATGACTGGCAGTTTATTTCTTTATATTATATGTATGGTGAGGTTTCATAATTTTCATTACAGGAACATGTTGAATGTGGTACCTTATATGGATGAAATCAGAAACAAAATAGGTTCTGCAAAAAGTGCACTAGGGTTTGGGGTTATTAAGAGGCTCCACAAGGGCCTACAACCGAGAATCCGACCTGGGACAGCATTGATACAATAACAGCCACTTTTCGTATTAATGATATCTAGAACTGGGTATTAGACTTTAGTATCTTGGTCTTCGGTCATAAAATATACATGTTGTGATAGCCAGCTTCGCAATAATGTTGTCAGTTGTTCGACGACAGCTGTCGTCACCTTATTCGTGGTACTTCGTGGCCTTCCTTTATGTTTTTGAGTATCACTGGCGGTAATTACCTTTGTCGTCAGTGTCCATCGGCTCGGGCCCCTCCTGGTAAGCCGGCGCGAGCGGGGAGACCACCACGCCGTCCCACACAGTGATCTCGGTAGATATGTCCTTGCCCCCTTCGAACGGCTGCAGGCCCAGCACGTAGCGGTGGCCACCGCGGGCCACCACGCGGAGCAGACTGGTGGTCAAATGAATAGAAAATAACAGTCTTATTAATAAAAATATATATATATATACATATAAAAATCTCTTGACACAGGTTTGTTATCGAACTCCTCCGAAACGGCTTCACATTAAAAAGTATACAATTTTACCAGTACTCACGTCTGGGCAGTAGCAGCGGCGTTGTCCTGCGAGGCTAGATCCAGCGCGGTGTGCGCCCGCGCATGGGCCGCCTCGCACGGGTCCGGCAGTCCGGCGCAGCCCGGCAAGAACAGCCCGCCCGCGAGAAGGGACAGGGCGCGTCTGTGAACGGATTTAACTCGTCAATTCGTGATTCGACTGTCAGATTCAACATTCGTAGACGCGGAGCCCAATATAATGAGGGGTAAAATCGACGCCATCGACCTAGTCGAAAAGGTCGTCCGACTATTTGTACCCGATAGGTATCGCAGGGCGCGAAGGCACAAACTATTCGCCGAGATAGAAGCACGCACCAACCAGCTGCGGCTACTCTGTGCCCTGCTCGCTGAAGCACCAGAGTGTGATGCGTTTGTGGATGGGATTGGAAGTGTGATGAAGGTGTGTAAGAGAACGCTAGAAGATGTTTGATAGGTACTGCTCAGTTAAAATATTATTATTATTATTATTTGTAGACGGGCAGGCAGTTGGAACAACTGATAATTGCCCGCATCCAGTTGTATATATTGTAACGCTTTGGTGTAATTACTGTTACGTTGCAATATTTATGTAAATAAAATAAAGAAATGGCACGCGCGTGACTATTAAAAGGCGCGGAGCGAAGAAACTGACTGTAATCGGGCGCGGGCGCCGAAATGTCCGACGAAAAGCCGTTGAGTGTGTTCAAATAATGACCTTACGACCGTGTGTTTGGTACGGTATTGGAATGAAACAGTATTATGTTTGCGCCATACCCGAGCCAGACGCCAGATCAGTGGACTCAGGGTTAGATTATTACAACACTCGTTGTTGGGTTAGGTTATTAGTTTATAGGACCCGCGGCTTGGTTGGCTCCGCACGTGTTGACTTGTCTTTACTGTGGGCTAGGCCGACTAAGCTGTCAGGATGGTATAGGCGCTGGGCAAGCCTATTCCATCAAAATAAAAAATGTCCGAGGCACTGCAGCGTCCGAGTGGCCCCTTCAACAATCCAGTTTGACTGAAAGTGCCACTGGACGCTGCATAAATCATCTCATTCATCATCAGCCATTTGACGCCCACTGCAGGACATAGGCCTCCTTCGTGGTTTTTAACCAAGAACCGTTTTGCCACAATCGCCACGATCGGCAGGCGGGTTCGCGATCGCAGTATGCGGTTGGAATCTCAGGAAGACACTGCTGCCCGTCTCCTGGTAATTTATTTTTAAATCATCTCATTAAGTAGATGCAAAGGCCAAAGTTTTATAGGAGTCGTATAAACGTTCGAGTTTCCTATGGGAAACTCTACCCTGTATACAGGGTTACTTCAATCAATCAATAAACAGTATTATAATAGTAGTTTATGCAACTGTCATATAATGAAGGGTATTAAAACACGAGTGTGAGTTTATGAAACGAGCGCAGCGAGTTTCATAATAGTAACGAGTGTTTTAATACCCGTGTTATATGCAGTTGCATACACTACTTTATCTTCACTAATGCAATTAAAAATTAAATTCACGCGTACGTGTATAATCACAGTGATTTTGCCGCCATTAAAATTTAACCAATGAGAGCGCAGCTGCGCGCTTCAATAAAACGCGACCAACCTGATTGGCCCTGCAATCAAGTTGGTCGCGTTTTATTGATGTTATAATGAGATTTTACGATATCGATGTGAATATTATACCATCATGTGAAATTGCTTAAATTGAGTGTTTTGTTGTCTGCGCTATAACAGTAGTAATTATAAGTCAAGTATTGAAAACATAAGTAGAATGTTACAAAATTAGTGTAGATAAATGTAATAACGAAACCGGCGTTGGTGCATGCAACGACTAATGAATGTTGATGAAGCGAAAGAGGTCTGTCAGGATCTGGTCTCTGCCTGCCCCCTGTATCCCAGGCGTGAATTTTTGTAATGTAAAAAGTACTTAAAAGGCTCTTCTTTAGTTCAAAGTAATAATGATAGAATCTAAAAAATCTCGTGCCACAGTCACACAGTGTTTGTGATCGAACTCCTCCGATATGCCTTCAGGGATTTTTATGATTTCTTTTTTCTGTATACTCGGTAGGTCTGAGAATAGGTGGTAGGCTAATTGAGGAGCGTTTTCACAAAGCGATACAAGAAACAAAAATTTTTTTTTTTTTTTATGTTTCGTACACTCTGTCTATAGCTGAACATGATAGTACTAACGAATTTTCTGTAAGCGATACATATGATCCCATCAAAGAAGAAAAAAGACATGGAGAATCTGCTAAAATTGTGTGACATTTCTGATGAGCCTGATGCTCGGGCATTTTATGCCGATGTGCTCCAGGGTTCTGGTTGTGACAATGACAATATTCGACGAAACTACGATGACTAAGAACCTGCAATATAATATGGCTCGGAATATAAACTATTTGTATGGGGGTTTTATCAAACCGAGACATCAACAGCAGATGTACCAAATTTGAAAAAAACTCGTAGTTTTGTGATCTCCTTATTACCTAAAGTTATATAGCTTATTATATTTTATAAGTAAGTAAACAATAAAGAATTAAAATACCAACAAAATAAACCCTTACATTTATAAAAATTTCATACCCATAGAGCAATAAATACATAAAACCTTCTATTGAAAAAAAAAACTTTTTCAAATGTATCGTTTTGTGAAAACGCTCTTCAATTATGGCAAAACAACGTGTGTCGGCTCAGCTAGTAATATGATAACTTCCACACAACACAATCACTTGTCCTGGTCCCAAACTAGGACACCCTGTGCTATGGTAACCACGCAAGGACATCACAAACACGGAAATACAACCAGACTGAAGCCATATCAAGTACTTAGATGTATAGATTATCATATCTGATCTAATCTACCTAAAAGCGACGTTGATGGGGAGCGCCTGCCTGGCCGGGTTGTTCATGATGCAATGGTGAGCGAGCAGGTCGATCATCCAGGGGGTCAGGGGTTCCAGTCCCTGGTGGCGCGCGCACATGTCGCGCAGGAGACGGATCAGCACCTGCAATAAAAAAAAACGATAAAAATAAAATAAAATTCATTTATGTCAGGTTGCAAACAAACATAAATAACAGACAAGGACAACGTTTATTATTCCCTAGTCGCTGCATAGATGGCGCTGAACTTGGTAAGTTACTGCAAGGAACGGATCGTCACATAATTTTTTTATTATTTCACTTTGATGTAATTTTTAGATCATAAAAAGGAAACTTTCATGTCATTGTCACATCACAAATAAATATCGCTCCAAATTGATCCATTCACGTTATCCCAATATCCATTGACGTCCATTTCGGAACGGCTATCGTATCATAGACGTACGGTGTTACGTAATGTCTAGGGAGGGGGGGGGAATCTTCAAAAAATGTGTTAGGTAATACCGGCGTGCGTGCACGCAACGACTAATGAATGTTGATGAAGCGAAAGTGATCCGTCAGGATCGTGGCAAGTGGCAGTCCCTGGTCTCTGCCTACCCCTCTGGGATACAGGCGTGAGTTTATGTATCATCATCATCATTCAGCCACAAGAAGTCCACTGCCGGACATAGGCCTCCTCCATGGAATACCAAAAAGACCGGTTGGAAGCGGCCTGCATCCAGCGCCTTCCTGCCACGTATGTATGTACGTAATACTTGAAAGCCCCCAAAGATGCATCTGGACCCCCGAGTCTTACCTTGATCGAGGAGTGGTGCGCATTCTCCTCGAACCAGCGGCTGTGACGTATGGCGGCCAGGTGGCTACTAATCAGCTTGAACTCCAAGTGGACCTGCAACCAAGGGAACTTGTCACGCCAAACTGTTTCATTCATAGTCTTAACACTAACGGCTTAAAAACCGCTCGTGCATGTTTAAGGGGCTCCAGGGAGTGCCTAACACTTGCATCACCGAGGAAACAAATCAAATCTCTTTTTACAGATCGAATTCGCACAAAGTGACCGTACAATCTCCCCAGTAGGCTACCACAGCTTAGAATGTATGTCTACACCCAAACCCGCAGTCGCTGTTCTCTCCTGCCACTCACCGCGGGCTCCGGTTTCCTGAGGTTGTGGTGCAGCGTGGAGACGAGCAGGCGGACGGCCGGCCTAGAAAGTAATTCTACCATGCTCCTTAGAATGTATTCATGAGCAGCCTATATAGTTCCACTGTAAGGCTCAGGCCTTCTCTCAGACAGAGCGTATGGGCTTAATCATCACGCGTGCCCACCGCGTATTGACGATTTCAAGCGCTGAGGTTTGCGAATAGCTCAGACACTCAGGTTTTCTCACGATGTTTTCCTTCAGCGTTAGCAAGTGGGATTGCTACTATAACTTCACAAATGTACATAACTCAGAAAACAAAGTCATAGGTACTGCACCGCACTGGGAATCGAACCTGGGTGTCACGCTTCCGAGTCCAATGTTCTACCCACTAGGCTATCAGCGCTTAAAACAGTTTCCTGAGGTTCTGGTGCAGCGTGGTGACTGGCAGGCGGACAGCTGGCCTAGAAAGTAATTCTACAATGTTGCTTAAAACTTATGTCTACACCCAAACCCGCAGCCGCTGTTCTCTCCTGCCACTCACCTCGGGCTCCAGTTTTCTGAGATTCTGGTGCAGCGTTGTGACGAGCAGGCGAACGGCGGCGCCGCCCCCACTGACGGTAAAGCCCCGCTCGTGCGCCGTACACGCCACGCCGGGGAGCTTCTCCGCACGCATCAGTTTGTTCAGCTCCTCGTTCACCTGATGGCAGTTTCGGAGTTTCGGTTAGCACAGAAGGTCCGCCTTCAGCCTGATAAGCTTCAGATGTCGACGAATTTTCTTACAAATTCGATGAAAAAGCTTTGAATCATAATTTGTTTTATTTGTGTCATATTGCAATATCAGCGACGACTTAGTAATTAAATGAACAGCAAAATATGCTAAAAAATTATTTGAACAGAGAGCAATTATTTCAATCAGGATGACGAGTACAGGAGCATGTTGCTGTTCAGCAAATAGATTCATTTTGGTCAGCGAAATAATTATTCTGCAAAATTACTACTTGAAATTGAAATTTAAAAACATTTATTCACATACCTACCACGACACACATCAAATCTTAAATTAAATGACAGACTGAGAACACACGTTAAGTAAAATATAACAGTAATTACACAATAAGGCCCGAAACCGGCGTGCGTGCATGCAACGACTAATGAATGTTGAGGAAGCGAAAATGATCTGTAAGGATCGTGGCAAGTGGCCTGGTTTCTGCCTACCCTCTGGAATACAGGTGTGAGTTCATGTATGTATGTTACACAATAAGAAATTAAAACTATTTATCAGCACAGCATGGGGAAGTCAGAATTTACGTAGCTTTTTGCCACTTCTTTTCTTTCCTCTCTAAACACGATATTGTTAAATCTGTTAATTAATTACCTCCTTCTTTTAAAGCTCAATGTATATACTCAAACTCAACTTTTTAATAAAACTCTCAGTACAAAGAAACAAGTGAATTTAAAAAAGTTTGTTAATTATGAGAAAAAAAGGTTGAAGAGTTACCTTATTGCTGAGCCCCTCCACGGCCTCCTTGGTGGGCAGGGTCTTCATTATGACCACGATGTCAGCAACATTCTTGCCGGCCATCATGGTACCCTTCTTGTAGGAGCCCACTTGCCGCACTTCCTCCAGTTGCTGGCAGAATATAATTCATAATTTATTTAAAAATAAACATTTTACACATACTCTATTGTGTATAGCCTGAAGTGTATTCCGTGTGGCGCCGGATTAAGAATAGCGTCACTCCATTTCCTTCCGTGGATGTCGTAGAAGACGACTAAGGAAATCAATTGCCAGGAGACGGGCAGCAGCGTCTTCCTGAGATTCCAACCGCATACTGCGATCGCCAACCCGCCTGCCAAGCGTGGCGATTATGGCAAAACCCCTCATGGTTATGAAAACCACGAGGGAGGCCTATGTCCTGCAGTGGGCGTCAAATGGCTGATGATGATGATAGCCTGAAGGGTACTAAATGTATAGTAATTGTCCAAAAGACTGAAAATAGCACAGCAATAACAATTTTCTGGCAATATTGTCACGCTAGCCTTGAAGAGGCTGCGACATAAAATAGGGAAGAAATAAAAAAAACGTTATTTTTAAGATATAGTCTAATTAGCACTTCTTCAATTACTAGGGTTGTGAGTTTAGAAAATAGCCCTACACTGGTTTTGGTCTCTCTCTTTAGCGGAACCACGGTCAGGTACTCCCCTGAGCCGACCGGAGACAGTAGAAACGTTCCCCCAACGGCCGTGGACCAAGTGCGGAGAAGGTTTGGCCAGCGGGAACGGCGGATCTCCTTTTCAAAACGGCGGGAACAGGCACCCCGGGGGTCTTCGGCTCCGTAAAAGGAATTCTGGTCCGATATTTATAGTCAACGAAATTTAATTTACCAATAGTGCTATAACAAAGGCCTGCCTTGGACAAGGTGGAGAGATGATCTTTGCACAGCAGTGGAATGCAAACACTATGTAACACAAAATAATACGAGGAATGTTATATCCTTATGCAGATCTGTCTACTGATTAAGAAATTCGTCTTCTGTCAACTCACACAAGCAGCAAAATCTCCAGGTGCCACAATGAGGTTGTCGAGCACTGTCTGCACCTTGGTGACTAGGCTGAGTACTGCTGCCTGCTCCGCTGGAGACGGGCACAGCTCTCCGTGACGCTTCAGCAGGGCCTGTTTAAAAATGCATTCTTAGTTTAATTTCTGACCGCTTAAAATGCACTGCATTGGTTTTTATCGGTGCTGGGTGCTGGTGTATTCTCAACACTAAAGAGTAGAGAAGAGAATTATTTAATGTGCACAAAGAAGGTAATCGCTTAATATCATAGATTACCAGCTGACCTGGCAAATGTTGCTTTGCCATATTAATTAGTCTATAACCTATTCTCAGACCTACCAATTATACACAAAAACTTTCATAAAAATAGGTGAAGCCGTTTTGGAGGAGTTCAATAACAAACACTGTGACATGAGATTTTTATATATTAGACTAGCTGTGCCCGCGACTCCGTTCGCATACATTTCGATTTTTACGAAGCATTTGTATGGGGGCCACGAGCTAGAATTTAAATAGCCTATCTTGTGTCCCAGATGTCTATATGTTTTTATACCAAATTTCATCAAATTCGGATAATTGGTTTAAGAGTTATGGAGGAACATACACACATACAGAAAAAAATTCTAAAAATCGTGAAATTAGTTTCAGTATCATATATTGAGCCTATAAACACAATATCTCTGAAAACAAACTAACTTACTCCATGACCGACCCTTAAAGATTTATTATTAGTTTAGATTACACTCCAGTCATGCTAAGAATTACTGTATAGTGATGGGGGTGTATGCTGGATGTGTGAAGTCAGCACCAAAGAGCATTAGAATGTTTCTAGATTTTGCTTTTTTAAGTACACCCTTGTGCACATACTTTTGTAATTAGTGAAATAAAATTCTAATAATAGTGGTAATGTTGCACATTCAGCAAACATCGTACATCACTAGATGTAAGTGAATAAAACATCATTCACAGCGCTCTTAGTATGGCCTCAATGTAGTGTTCATTTTCTCATCTTTTACTAATTTATATTTCAAACTTTTGAATTGTAGTGTCAAAAAACATAAATTAATAATTATAAGTAAAAAAAAAATAATACATCCACAATTGTTTCGTCCAAAGTAATAAATCAAGATGACGAATAAATTAACTGTCAAACAAACCGCCCCGAGACATACTCGAGCCAAAGGTTCCCATAACGCCGGCAGCGTTACCCCGCTGCACAGCGAGAGAGATGTATGATGTATCTACTTTTTATACAATCATCCTTTGTTATATATTTTATTGCTCGATGATTTTTTGAAATTGAAATTGAAAAATGTTTATTGAGATACAAAACCACAACACACATAAAATGTTACAAATAACAAAAAATACCAGGAAATATGCTTAAAGTAAAAAGTAATACTAAATAATCTAATTCTAAACAATCACACAGTAGTGGCGAAGTGATATGGTGGAGATGTCGTAGCCATATCGTAGATTGTGCCATATCGTGATGTGGTTAGCCATATCACGAAATGTGTCCTTTTCATGAAAAGGCAAAGTCAAACTGGCCGTATCATGAAATGGCTTAGCCAGATCAATGAGCGACCGACGTTTGACGATTTGAATAGCGAAATGCATGACTGCCTTTCATGATGCGGCCAAACGTTAGCGGCCATATCGTAAAATACTTCCATTATCCACCGTTAGAGGCGCTGATGTTAGTTTGTTGCATGGAGGCGACAGAAAATATTTCTAGTGACGGCAATATTCACGTAAATACTGCAAAATGAGGAAAGTAGGGCAGCAATCTCATTTTGTTGTAATCATTGTACCGCATTGTATTTTACGAGTGATAAAATATAAGCTGTTGCTTCTTTTATTGGTATTTTATTCAACCTATAAGGTTCAAATGCACCAAAACACTAAATACGTTAGGCATCTTCAATCTATTTTTCAGCTCAATGCAGTAAATATGTCAAACTTAAATAAGGTTGGTGCATGGAAAAGTCGTGGGTACCCTACATTATGATATGGCAAATGTAGATTGCCATATCGTCAAACGTTGATGCTTAAACGATACGGCCAGTTTGACTTGGCCTTTTCATGAAAAGGACACATTTCGTGATATGGCTAACCACATCATGATATGGCACAATCTACGATATGGCTACGACAGAGACACTGTGTGCCATGGTACAAGGAAAGCTTCTTGACTCAGCATATAAGCATGATATGACCAAGCAGTATTAAAAGACTGTTAAAAGAGTCTTGTCATCATCATCATCATCATCATTCAGCCACAAGAAGTCCACTGCTGGACACAGACCTCCTCCATGGATTTCCAGAAAGACCAGTTGGAAGCGGCTTGCACTCAGCGTCTTCCTGCCACTTGGATGAGGTCTTCTGTCCATCTTGAGTCTTTTCATACACCTTGGTTATACTAATACTCTCTCTCCTAGAGAAGGCCTGTACCCTAGTGCAATGTATAAAGGCTGCATTACTATTATTTATTGCAATTCGAGACTATCATGATGCATATCATGCTTAGGTTTAGACGTGCGCGCCGGTCGAAAAAAATCGGGCGGCGGCGCGCCGCGAAAAAATACACGGCGGCGGCGTGAGATTTTTCGACTTTGCAATAAACGTAAACGTATAATGAAAAACCACGCTTAAACAAAAGAACTTTATTAAAAAGATGATAGTCACTTTTCTTGACAGAAATTGTTTGCAACTTTTATAGTTGTCGTGCACAAAAATGATTTTGTTTACCCTAAATAGACTCAGCCGGGACCTTTTGGCTGTTAAAACCAATCCAGCAACCGAAAACACTCTTTCGCTCGGAGTGCTGGTTGCTGGAATGCATAACAGAGCCTGTGCTAACGATGATAAACGCGGGTAGGCAGATTGTCTGGTTTGCCAGTAGGACAAGATGATCTTGCGGGTTTTGTCTCGGCGCGAATTTTAAACTACCGGCGGCGGCGACGGCGCGCTGCCTCCTTATGGCGGCGGCGCGCCGCGGCGGCGCGCACGTTTACTTAGGTTTACTAATTTCAGGGTGATTCAACCGACCTCGCATATTAATGTTGAGAGTTGAAGCCAGTGCAGATTAGAGTAGAGAACATTGGGTTGGTGGGTAAAGTTGGGGGCTACAAAGAGCTGAGAGAACTTTGGAAAGGCTCGTTTGTTTTTACCTGAGTAAGCGCAGAATCATCAGGAGCGGGTTTGCATCTCGGGAATGCCGGCTCCGCCAACACTAGATCAAAAGGGGGTCGCAGCATCACCCTCGGCCTGTTGAACGGCGGGCGCCCCATCCCACCGCGTCCAGGCATACCTCTGCCACCACCGCGGGCACCGCGAACCATTGTATTAGCAATTATTTCGGCTAAAAAACACTAAATTAGGCCGACCCCAGCACGGCTCTTTTCGCTTGATGTCACGAAGCTTTTTGTTTTACGAAGTAAGATTGGCGGGTTGTTATATTAATACTGATGTCGGCAACTCTGTTATTGAGATTCTCAATGTAGAGTGACTAAAAAATTAAGTGGAAAATAGCGGAAATTCGCGGAAAAGGAAAAGAACGCGCTGGCTAAAACCCGATCGATTCTTTTAAGGTTAGAATTTTTGGTGTTGCTAGATGTTCTCCGACATTTTGCCTGTTAGGCTGTTACACAATTCTTTTCTCCAAACTTACCGCATTTGCTCTGTATATTTCAAAACATAAGTACCTATCTGATGATTTCAATATTTTTTAGCCTAAAATATGAGAGAAGCAGTAAAAAATCTCTGTGAAAACTGAGAGGCAATCAAAATATGCTGGCAGCATACTGGCAACAATATTTTTACGGGCACGTTCACAGTTTTAAAGTTAGGAAATAAGATCCACAATAATGTTAAAATAAATTGTTTAGTGCATATATAAAAAAGTCAAACTGCTGGACAATCAAACAGAATAGAATAGAAAAACAGAAAATAAATTAGATACCAATATACCTATATCACTTTCAAAACTTTCTCATAATCTGAATGCATTTTCTTTTCTTAGTTGACAGTTCTCAATTTGATTTCAGAAATGACGTGGAGAAATAGGTTAGAACTTTGTTGTAATGCAAAAATTATCTGATTTCTGTGTATAATTAATGATAGTAGTGGATTAAAATAGATTTTAATTAAATTAGCTACAAAATGATTGAAATAACAGATACTCAAAGTAAGTATTTCGCTCTGCTCCGTGATTGGGAACTTCATCTTAAAACCTAAAGTAAAATCTATCTAATGCCTAATCTTAACGTCTATACCTAATTGCTAATATGCATGTATCATCGGTAGTCTGGAAGAAATTGCTATAAGCAATAAGGGCGCCAATTGTACTGTATCTTTTTAAATATTGTATGTTTTGCCTGTTATAAGAATATTGTTATCTTATTTTTCTCTTTTGATCTTCGATTATACGACGCGTTAAGAAGACATACATTTTACATTTGTTTGGGTTTTCCCTGATGTTCAATAAAGAATATTCATATCTTATAAACTTCTGATCTGATAATTCAAATCCCGTAAATTCATGAAAATTGCCAAATAATGCTTGAAATTTACTCTACTTTTTTAACGAGATTATCTAAGATTACTGACATGAAGTTATGTAGTTAGCGAATTACGAAGTTATTACGAAGAAATGCGTTATGATTTCGTCATTAGCTAACTAGTAGTATTATAGATCTTTCGCTTAGCTTTGGTCCGAGTGTAAACAATAATTTTCTTGAAATACTCTGTCTTTGTTACACTCTGCAGATATTACGAAGTGTAACTAACTAAACACGTTAGTTAGTTTATGTGGTAAATACTTAACTAAACATGTTAGTTTGGTATTTACTATCTCAGCACTTACTTACGCTGCACACAATGGCCCACCTATGAGGCTGAGTGTGGAAATCTGGCATCGAACTAGACTAACCCCCGGTTTCATATCATCACATAAAACTTTTTGCCACACTGCATGTTTGATCATAGACCTGTTTCACCAAAGTGTAGTTAGTTTGTCGTGTGGTTTCCGCATGGTTAGCCTCATATTTTGGGCCATTATACATATCACCAAAGTGTTTTAGAATGTAAAACTTGTTTACCAAATTGTGTGTTGGACTTTAAATCTTTTTTGTTTAGAGATTGGTGTGGGTCTGGCAGGATTCGGAATGACATTCCTCTTCCTTGGAATTCTCCTGCTCTTCGACAAAGGCCTATTGGCTATAGGAAATGTAAGTAAAAATTTTGCAATGGGCTGACATCAAGTTCTCTATTGACTTGCAGTAGGTTATGATTATGGCAAAACCCCTCATGGTTATGAAATCCATGGGGGAGACCTATGTCCGGCAGTGGGCGTCAAATGGCTGATGACGAGGTTATGAATGGGCCGTTTACCATTTACATGACCCTATTCACTTTATGTATAAAAGATTCTTTGCTACAAATAAAAAAAAACCTGCAAAACTTACGTCATATTTTTTTTTTACTTTTCTCAGCTCTTAATCCAAAATGAAGTATAGGAAAGAAAAATATATTTCAAAAGTCTGTAATCTTATTAGCAATGGGAAAGCCTCAGTGGTCTGAGGCCATCAAAAATAAATACTTATTAGTATTAAGCTCGCCTATTTACATTTTTTTTTATTGTGCAATAAAGGATCTTCAATCAATTAAAAGTATATTCATTATTTTTACTATCGTATAATGTTACAATGTTGAAGCAAGACAAATACCAGATGTAACAGCAGCCTTACCGAATCACCCCCAGATCCTGTTCATCAGCGGACTAGCCTGCGTCATCGGGCTGCAGCGGACGCTGTTCTTCTTCTTCCAGCGGCACAAGCTGAAGGCGTCCGTGGCCTTCTTTGGGGGTATCACCATTGTCCTTCTCGGCTGGCCTATGATTGGCATGATCGCCGAGATCTACGGGTTCTTGCTGCTGTTTAGGTGAGTTCAGAGGATCAAATCCTGTCGGAATACAGACATTTGCGATAGCAATTATGGAGTATTTTGACAGTTAGACAATTGGAATCGTTCAGGATTTGGTGAGCGTAATATAGGAACAGAACTCAATGTTGTAGTGTAATACAGGAACAGTACTCAATGTTGTAGTGTGACATAGGAACAGATCTCAATGTTGTAGTGTGATATAGGAACAGTACTCAATGTTGTAGTGTGATATAGGAACAGATCTCAATGTTGTAGTGTGATATAGGAACAGTACTCAATGTTGTAGTGTGATATAGGAACAGATCTCAATGTTGTAGTGTGATATAGGAACAGATCTCAATGTTGTAGTGTAATATAGGAACAGTACTCAATGTTGTAGTGTGATATAGGAACAGATCTCAATGTTGTAGTGTGATATAGGAACAGATCTCAATGTTGTAGTGTGATATAGGAACAGATCTCAATGTTGTAGTGTGATATAGGAACAGATCTCAATGTTGTAATGTGATATAGGAATAGATCTCAATGTTATAGTGTGATATAGGAACAGATCTCAATGTTGTAGTGTGATATAGGAACAGATCTCAATGTTGTAGTGTAATATAGGAACAATACTCAATGTTGTAGTCTAATATAGGAACAATACTCAATGTTGTAGTGTAATATAGGAACAGTACTCAATGTTGTAGTGTGATATAGGAACAGATCTCAATGTTGTAGTGTGATATAGGAACAGATCTCAATGTTGTAGTGTGATATAGGAACAGATCTCAATGTTGTAGTGTGATATAGGAACAATACTCAATGTTGTAGTGTAATATAGGAACAATACTCAATGTTGTAGTGTAATATAGGAACAATACTCAATGTTGTAGTGTAATATAGGAACAATACTCAATGTTGTAGTGTAATATAGGAACAGATCTCAATGTTGTAGTGTAATATAGGAACAGATCTCAATGTTGTAGTGTAATATAGGAACAATACTCAATGTTGTAGTGTAATATAGGAACAATACTCAATGTTGTAGTGTAATATAGGAACAATACTCAATGTTGTAGTGTAATATAGGAACAGCACTCAATGTTGTAGTGTAATATAGGAACAGATCTCAATGTTGTAGTGTAATATAGGAACAGATCTCAATGTTGTAGTGTGACATAGGAACAGATCTCAATGTTGTAGTGTAATAATGTTGTAGTGTAATACAGGAACAGATCTCAATGTTGTAGTGTAATACAGGAACAGATCTCAATGTTGTAGTGTAATATAGGAACAGATCTCAATGTTGTAGTGTAATACAGGAACAGATCTCAATGTTGTAGTGTAATAATGTTGTAGTGTAATACAGGAACAGATCTCAATGTTGTAGTGTAATACAGGAACAGATCTCAATGTTGTAGTGTAATACAGGAACAGATCTCAATGTTGTAGTGTAATATAGGAACAGATCTCAATGTTGTAGTGTAATATAGGAACAGAACTCAATGTTGTAGTTACCCCATGCCCTAAACCTCGGAAGCTTCACCCCCGGTTTCTCGTACAGTGACAGTCTGTTAATCTATTGTTAACAGTTGTCAGTGATTTTTTTTGTATGGACTTCAGCCAACTGACAGCTGTTAAGGGGATCCAGTGGCCTAACTAGCGCCACCAATGATAAAAAAAATCATATCTTCTTTTACAGATCGAATTTGCAAAGAGTCTGTACAGTCTCTCAATCATGTTAACAGTGATTTTCAGGACCCACGTCAAAGAACCCAGGATCACGAACCCGGTTCTAGATAGCATTCGTGCCAGAAACGGCCGTTTTTTGCGGTAATGCTATGTAGTCCTAGTTTGCCTTGGGCTTACGGCCGTAGGTTCTAAAAATCAATATGAACATGATTAAAAATGATGAGATCCGTAGACGAACGAAAGTCGTCGACATAGCCCAGCGGATTAGTAAGTTGAAGTGGCAGTGGGCGGGGCACATAGCACGCAGAACTGATGGCCGATGGGGCCGAAAAGTTCTCGAATGGAGACCACATATCGGCAAGCGCAGCGTGGGACGACCAGCCACAAGATGGACAGATGACGTCATTCAAGTGGCAGGAAGACGCTGGATGCAGGCCGCTTCCAACCAGTCTTTTTGGAAATCCATGGAGGAGGCCTATGTCCAGCAGTGGACTTCTTGTGGCTGAATGATGATGATGATGATGATTAAAAAATTGTACTTACCACACACTTTGCAAATTCGATCTGTGAAAAAGGTTTGACTTCTTTTTCTCGATGGCGCTAATGTTATTACCTGGAGCCCCTTAACAATAGTTTAAACAGGATTGTTAGACGAGAATTAGGGGGTAAATCCTCTGCTGTTGGTGCCGGCTGCCGTCGATAGATGGCAGTTGTTAAGCCAAGTCAGAGGCCTTAGGGCGGCTTGGCAACTTCTGACAGTAGACGAGCCACTAGTCTACAAGCCTCCACCAATCCGGACTTGGCCCCCGTGGTGGAGTATGGCCTATACCTTCCTCAGGGAAGAGACCCGTGCCCCTCGGTGGGGACATAATGGGTTGATGATGAGGGGGTAAATTAATCGGTTCATAGAATAGTTACAGGTTTTAGTCGTAGTTTAATTGATATTGGAAGAAGCATTCTTTGATAGTAATATAGCGATACGGTCATCTATCATTTAATTAATTTTCAATTCAATAGTTTAATTTCGAAACAAATTCATATTGAGGCCGACTGTTTGTTTAAGCCACATTTAAGAAGGTGGTGCACGTCAGCCTTAGTGTATTATGTTGGTTACATTACATCATCATGAGCGGTGGTAGCCTAGTGGGTAGAACAATCGCACTCGGATGCGAGAGACCCAGGTTCGATCCCCAGTGCGGGCATGTACCTATGACTTGGTTTTCAAAGTTATGTACATTTGTGAAGTTAAAGTAGCAATACCACTCGCAAACTGTGAAGGAAAACATCGTGAGGAAACCTGAGTGTCTGAGCTATTCACATACCTCAGCGCTCGAAATCGCCAACCCGCGGTGGGTACGCGTGGTGATTAAGCCCATACTCTCTCTCTGAGAGAAGTCCTGTGCCCTACAGTGGGACGTATTAGGCTGCTTATTATTACATCATCATAAATATTCCTTAAGCTGTGTTGTTATTCACATTTGAAATAATTATATTTTTATCACACCTGCTCTGAAAATACACACTAATTATACCAATTAGAGGGAAGAAACGCCTTTATCCCGCCCTTCAAATCCTTTCATCCCAAGGTATGGAAGTTTGTATGAAAATCCTTCCGACCCAAGGGTGGGAAGTATGTATGAAATTCCATTACATACCCGGTTTTTTTTTTTAATTTGTCAGCAGTCATACTGCAAAGAGACTTTAACTGTCTACTAATTAAATTTCAAGTAAATTGTTACTGGCCACATACAGTTTTTTTTTTACCAGTTACCAACCTCCTTGGTGCATACAGAAAATTAAAAACGAAATTATTTTTGTATATAAAACGCGCGGAATCACGGAAGAAGTGGCTGCATGACCTTATGATCTTAGCCTACTCCAGAAACGGGCGAATAAAAAAAGGAAAAGCCCGCGCATTTTCGCAAAAACTTCGATTGATTTAGCATTTATCTTTGTGATAATTTTCCTCGTAGGTGTAATAAAAAGCACTATACATACCTCAGGATAAAGTACAGTTCCATACCTCAAATGGTTTGCGCCCCTCGCAAGCTCGTGGCGCAAATGCCATAATCTCGGTATGGAACTGTCACTTTCTTCCCTCTGAAGTAATGTACTATTTTTTGTTTACAGAGGCTTTTTACCCGCCGCCATCAATTTCTTAAGAATGGTGCCAGTTTTGGGGTCGCTGTTGAATCTGCCCATCATCAGAGGGGTAAGCGACCTTGACCTGTTAGATCATGACCTTGAAAAGAACAATTAAAAACCATTGCTATGGTTGCCCGATCGGGTCCTTTAATTAATCGTAAGCGAGCCATTCCATTCGCCAACCCGCCTGCCAAGCGTGGCGATTATGGCAAAACCCTTCATGGTTAGGGAAAACCATGAGGGAGGCCTATGCCGTGCAGTGGGCGTAAAATGACTGATGATGATGATGAGCCATTCCTAGACCATTCTCGGGTGGTCATGGCAGATTCGTGCCCTTAAATACTGAAAACCTGAATGTGTCTCCATCGTCGGTTGTCTGGAGGAAATTGCTGTAAGCCGTAAGGCCACCAATTGTACTGTATCTTTTTAAATATTTTATGTTCCAGTTTTTTCT
The DNA here is from genome assembly GCA_963969515.1 of Yponomeuta evonymella. NCBI lineage: Eukaryota > Metazoa > Arthropoda > Insecta > Lepidoptera > Yponomeutidae > Yponomeuta > Yponomeuta evonymella. The sequence continues at coordinate 3,382,891 of OZ018370.1, read as the reverse complement.
GGTGTACAATAAAGAATAATGTTATCCCTCCCAGTGGGAATCGAACCCACGACCTCCGACATAGTAATCAGACGCTATACCGCTAGTCCCACGAAGCAGTCAAGCCTTCTATTGATCTATAAGAAACTCACGGTATTATTTATAAAAAAACATTCCTTAAAACACCGACTATCAACCCCCCTCCGGCCGTTTTCGCAACTGAACCCCCACCTGGGGGTTATTATTGATAGGTTTATCTTCTTATTTCTTCTTCCTTTCGTTGTAACTCTTTTTTTCTCGTTATGTAATAAAGTGTTGTCTCTTTCTATCTATTTCGGTAGTGTTATTATAGTGGTAACGGTGTTATACCGGTTTATTTCGGTACCGTACCCTTTATTCAAAAGGGTTTTATTTGACAAAACTGAAAACCGATGAAATGGTTTGCGGTAATATACCGGTATATTTCGGTTTTCAGTACCATATCCTTTATCCCATTTTGTTTCCTGAATTATTGTTAACCCATGTTAAATTTAATTCTTGTGTACACTTTACACCTACGATTTAATGAATAAACTTTATCTTATCTATCTTATTGAAAGGGGTATCTTTGACTATACGTGCCAACGCCAAAGGTCGCCTCGCTGGCCGCCCAACCGAAATGTACCCATAGAAATCACAATACAAAAATAGCGGTAAAAATCTTGGTATTCCTATATTTCTATACCGTTTTAGTTCATTAGTTCACTCGCTAACTGTGAAGGAAAACATGGTGAGGAAACCTGGGCGCCCCACTCGGACGAAAAATTGCTCTTTAATGCTCACAAACGCAACCCTAAATTGAAAAATGGTCTTTCTACACCCACAATATTTTTTAACGACCAATCCAACGATAACCCACATTATGGAGTAGGCGAGAAAAAAAAATGCATCCCCAATTTAGGTGTAGGGGGGGGGGGGGGATAATATATAAAACTAATCAGGATTTTATTCTAGCGTTGGTCGGCGTGAATAATATGTATGTCTATGTCCACCAATCCGGACTTGGCCCCCGTGGTGGAGTATGGCCTATACCTTCCTCAGGGAAGAGACCCGTGCCCCTCGGTTGGGACATAATGGGTTGATGATGATGATGCCAAATTTCAGCTTTCTAGTACTAATCGTCTAAATCTAGACCGCGGACAGACAGAGGGACGGATATGGCGAAACTACACAGGTTCCTTGTCGACTACGGAACCCTAAAAATAGGTTGGGGTATTTGCCTAACGTGTGGCGCCGGATCAAGAATAGCGTCACTCCATTTCCTTCCGTGGATGTCGTAGAAGGCGACCAAGGAAATCAAATACCAGGAGACGGGCAGCAGCGTCTTCCTGAGAATCCAACCGCATGCATACTGCGATCGCCGACCCGCCTGCCGAGCGTGGCGATTGTGGCGAAACCCTTCATGATTATGAAAACCACGAAGGAGGCCTATGTCCTGCAGTGGGCGTCAAATGGCTGATGATGACGATGGTGATGATGATTTGCCTAACATTTATTTTGTCTTTTCGCAGATCGTGGACAGGATAGCGGGCGACAACGGGCGCAACATGGTATGATAATGTGTGTGTCGTCGTAGGCAAAGCAATATCCTATGCGAGAGCGGGAGAAAGACATTCAACCTCACTATTTTACCAATCTCAGGCCGACCGCGCGACTTTGGTAAATGTGGCTTGAGTAGCGTTTAACTGAAATTCTTCATGCACAAGTTGATAACAGAGAAAAACCGCCTTCAAAGTACGGACTAAACAGAAACTACAGTTCGCTATTTTAACACTAGGTGGCGTTGGCGGTATTTTTTATCGCGGTATGGCTGCGTCCATAACGCCGCGAGTCCGGTCATTGTTCTGATAGGCTGTACTAAGTGTAGCGAATTTTTTTAAACAAGATTTCTCAACTCATTTTTTTTTTTAATTTTACGTATATACTTAAGAGTAACACTCTAAATACATTGCATATTCAAATACTAATTACATAACCGCGGCTTTCAAACTCCGTAGATTTCAACATGTGTAAAAAAGAAAGAAAAGAAAAAGAAAAATTATGCTTATTGCCAGATATAAAACAACATAAGAAGAATAAAACTTATGTGTATATCTAGGTATACGAATTGAGAATTCTGGTTTTATTGAAGTCGGTTAAAAATTCAATTTAAATGGCCACTTCAATGACATTTCAGTGGCGCAATTCGGCCTTAGTTTGTGGCGGAGTGTGGCTATGGTTTTTGTATTGTAGAATTAACCTAATTGATGGTAGTATAGCACTGTCAGTATAAGAAAGGGACTGGATAGCTATTATGTTATACATGATTATATTCTTTTTGTTGCACTAATCCATGCTGAGGGCAATTTTAAAAACCTATTTAAAGGCTAAAAATTCCACCCATGTCGGGACTTGAACCCGCGACCTCTGGCTAACCGTGCCGGCGCTCTCCCAACTGAGCTAATGAGCAAGTGCAGGCATCGGCGAAATTTCGATCGGAATAATTCATTCCGATTACTACGTACAATGGCCCAACCATGAGGCGGAAATCTCAGGTCTAACTAACTAATTCATTCCGATGCAAAACGTAATGTGGGTGCAACTGCAAACTGTAAAGTGGGTGCTCGGCGCTGCAAATGACGTAAGTTACTTCAGCCAGATGTCGCTGCCTGTACGTAATACAGAGAAGTTTGTAAAGAGGCTCGAAATTTCACTGATGCCTGCACTTGCCCATTAGCTCAGTTGGGAGAGCGCTGGCACGGTTAGCCAGAGGTCGCGGGTTTCAAGTCCCGGCATGGGTGGAATTTTTAGCCTCTATATAGGTTTTTATTTAGTTTTTTTATTTATTTTACATCGTTTATTAGGTTAACCAGGGAGTTATTATTGAATAACTATTGGCCCCGCTCTCACACGATACGGACGGCATTATTATAAAAGCGAGAAACAGATAGTTGTCCAGTCCCTTTCTTTAATTAAAAGTGTTTTATAGTGTTTTTGTATCCCAATTGCGGTTTTTTTCGCAAGTGTCACTCACGACCTGAACCGTCTCATTCGCAAGCTAGGAACCTTTTCGGAAGAGAATCCTTGTCTTTCGTGCCAGTCATTGTATAAATAAATAAGTTTTCTTGACTAGAGGGGACTGGATTTGGTATTATTATTATGTACAATCAGCTTTTCTGTGATATTCACATTTATGTCACATAGTCGTCCACGAACATGATTGAGTAAAGTGAATGCGCAAGGTTAACCTTCGGTTTCTGGTACGCCAAGAATTAGTTAATCTACTGTTGACAGCTGTTAGTTGGCCAGAGTGCGTGAAAAAAAAAACGGCCAAGTGCGAGTCGGACTCGCGCACCGACGGTTCCGTACTCGTACTTGCCCGTTTTTTATTATGTGTCGTTAGAATATATAATAAGTCTTACAATCACGCCAAGTTTGATGCTTGTATGTATTATCGTTTTTACGATAGAGCATCAAGAAAAAATCACGTTTGTTGTATGGAAACACCCCTTATTTTGTATTATTATTTATATTTTATTATTTTTTAGGTAATCCGACGTGTGTGAACTATAACCGCTGCTTATTGAATAAAGATTTTATTTATATATTTTATAACACATATTCTGTTCAACTGGCTACCTATTACGGTTCCAAAGATAGAGCCCTTTAAAGATCGGACGGACGGACAGACAGACAGACGGAGAGACAGATATACAGACAGCTGAGGCAGAGTAATAGGGTCCTGTTTGGCACCCTTCGGGTACGGAACCCTAAAAGCAAAAGACCAGCTGTGGAGAGGATGAAGGAAGGAAGATTAAGATAACATAAGATTAAATTTATTCATAAAATCGGAGTTATGAAGTGTACATAATAAAACAAATATACCTATCGAGCGAATGTGGGTGGAACGGCCGGAAAGGGACGTCCCAGGCGGACATACTTCGACCAAATAGAGGATGCGTTAGCAAAGGGCAAGATAAAAAGTACCCGAAACTGGCGTGCGTACATGCAACGACTAATGAATGTTGAGGAAGCGAAAGTGATCTGTCAGGATCGTGGCAAGTGGCAGTCCCTGGTCTCTGCCTACCCCTCTGGGATACAGGCGTGAGTTTATGTATGTATGTATGTATGTACCAGCTGTTAACAGTAGATCAACAGATTGTTCGTGTACGAGAAACCGGGGGTAAGGCTGCTTTTACAGCTTGAATTCCTCTCGCGCGCACATTATTCTTCATAAATGTATAATTATTGTAAAATGATGATTATACTTTCGTTGTTTGTTATCGAACTACTCCGAAACGGCTTACCGATTTTTATGAATTTTTTTTTCTGTATTTGGTAGGTCTGGGAATAGGTCGTAGTCTAATTAATATGGCAAAACAACGTTTGCCGAGTCAGCTAGCATTATATAATTTTTGGTCTTGCTGTACTTAGTTTTTTGATGAAGAATATTTGCCACTAAAATTATTAATTTCTTAAGGCATGTTTCTCTATCAACAACTGAGTTGTCTCTGTATATAAAAAATAAAACTTTTGAAATATATTCGTAATGGGAGGTTTTCTTTTTGACTAATAAGGAAAAATAAGTAGTTCCCAAGAACTCTGTAGATGTCGCTGAACTGACTACGTTACTAGCCGTGCGTTCCGATTTGCGACCGCGAGCGATCATGGGCAAATAGGAACGCACTACAGATTGCTCTATGATAGCCGTTCCGAAATGGACGTCAATGGATACTGCGTGAATTGATCAATTCGGAACGATATTTATTTGTGATGTGACAATGATATACGTAAGTTTCGTTTTATGATCTAAAAATTAAAGCCAAGTGAAATAATCAAAAAATAATGTGACGTTCCGTTCCTTGCAGTAACTTACCAAGTTCAGCGCCATCTATGCAGCGACTAGGGAATAATTAAAAAAATAAATAAAATCACGTAGTGACGCTTCGGACCACACATTATTTGCCAAAAGTATGCTCATTCATTTTCAAACATTAAATATGTTAGCATTCGGGTAGCGCATTTGGTACTTGATTAGTTTAATCAATTACTTGATCGATGAAATTTTTCTGTGGACAATTTTCATCCACGGTTTGATTGTTTATCCAAGGTGTTTGGAATGACATATAACTACACTACTTTATAAAATATCTCCATATTCCCACCTGTCATGTTATTCTATCAACCCCTCTGGTCTACGGGATTGTGTATTATTTTGTACAATTTTACGATAGCTAATACCTAGTTTAGTCGTAACTTTAGTAATGTAGGTATTATTTACTTGTGTAAGTTTATTACCAAACTTGTAATATATTACTTATGTCTGTGCAATATGCTTTTTATTCGCATGGTATCTTGTTAAAAGTTATAATAAGTCTCTAAGAGAAGCGCATAGGCGGTATAAAATCATGAAAAATTTACTATCCATATTTAGGGTTCCGTACCTGAAAAGAAAAAACGGAACCGTTATAGGGTCTCCTTGTTCGTCCGTCCGTCTATCTGTCTGTCTGTCAAGACACTTTATCTCGGGAACGCGTAAAGATATCGAGTTGATATCAAAACTATATAATCAGGTCTATAGTCCCTTGAAGCTGTGAAAAAATCAAACTAAGTTACGGCCGTTTATGCCGCAAAAAACGTATATTTCGACACTCAAGGGAATCAAAATTTATAGGGTACTTTCCTTTGACCTAGAACTATGAAATTTGGCAAGTAATATCGTCGTATGATACAAGTACCAACCAGATGGTCAGACGACTTGGTTACGCTGGCGGGGAGTCGCTGGATGCGGGCGGCACAAGACCGGGAAGCTTGGAAAACGATGAAGGAGGCCTATGTCCTGCAGTGGGCGTCAAATGGCTGATGATGATGATGATGAATACAAGTACAGGGAAAAATCTTAAAACTATAACTAAATCATTAAAAAATTGTCTTTTAAGTTAGGGAAAAGCTCGGAGAAACTGTGACTCTATGCCTGATCTATTTATATGTAAGTACCTACAAATTTATACGGAACCCTCGCTGGGCGAGTCTAACTCGCGCTTGTGTCCGGTTTTTTAATGTTGAATAATCCTCCATAAGGTACTACACACTACACTAATGCCCCCCAATGAACAAAATAATGTAATTTATTTTAACCATTTTTTTACAGATAATTTTGTAATTGTAGTAAAAATCAAATCAAAATCAAAATTTTTTATTCGAAGTAGCACAGAAACTGCGACTGAATGAACGTTACAAGTTAAACTAGGTGTCCATTTCAAAATCTAGATCATTTTGGAGAAAAAATGGACAAAAAAACTCCAAACTTAGTCTTTTCAAGTCCTTAATTTACAGGATTTATATAAATGTACTAAAACTCATGCATTGAACTGGCTTTAATTCCAGACATCTTTGTCATCTAAATAATCTTTAATGTTATAGTAGCTTTTTTGGCACAAAGTGTGCTTCACACATTTTTTGAACCGCGCTTCTGGCAAGCTTATTATATCCTCAGGGATCTTATTGTACAAACGTATACAATGCCCCATAAAGGATGTATTAACCTTTGCCAGCCTAAATTTTGGGAACGAAAGTTTATGTCTATTTCTAGTATTTACATTGTGTTGGCTACCTACAGTTTTAAAGTCACTGATATTTTTCCTAACGTACATAATATTTTCATAGATATACTGACTAGCAACTGTTAGGATGTTAGTTTCTTTAAAGAAATCTCTTAACGAATCTCTATTGCCTAGCTTATATATGAATCTGATCGCTCTCTTCTGCAGGACAAAGATGGTCTCAATGTCTGCTGCCCGACCCCACAGTAGTATACCATAGGACATAATACTAGGGAAGTAACTAAAATAAACAAGCCTAGCAGTTGCGACATCAGTTAGTTCCCGGATTCTTTTTAGACTTGCGCAAAGTGTGTCCTTAGAGGGAGTTGTTATATCCCATATCTTTGCTCACCGGGACACACTATATCTGTATTATATCTGGCTCACCACTTATATCCTAGCTCATACGACATACAATCGAGTGAGTGTGTTTGGATACAAGAGCTGTAAGACACAAGTGGTGAGTAATTCTAGTTTATCTGTTTCCTACTTTATCCAGCTGACGCGCTCTTTTTTATACTATCAGTCTATTCCAATAAGAGGAGTTCAAACCAGAATCAAAATGTATATCTATTAATTAACTTTTGACACTTTATATAGGTTTTCTCATTAATTAAGTGAACTGTAAGTTTATATGATTATCGTCTTTACCGTTCATCTTTTTAGTACGAGTACTGCGACCAAATGCCCGATGTTGACCGAACAAGCCATCCGTACCAATAGCGATCAAAAAGATCACCAAGTCAATACATTTGTAGGAGTCTGGTGACCCCTTTCTCGTCTCTCGTTTATTACTGCGACGAGAAATGCTGCCGAACGCATCCGATTTCAGCCGATCTCGGTCTCGCTCTCGCGCACTGTGTGTGAGCTGGATAAAGTAGCAGGAGCTAGATGTCTACCGTACTGAGTTGAGAGTATAGTGAGGGAGCCAGATATAGTTGACATCTCTGGGATATAACTGGGACACAGTTGACGGCAAGGGAGATGTGTGCCCTATCATATCTGGCTCCTGAGTTACCCAGGGCTAATTCTTTTAACTGCGTAGTAGTAGTAACTGAGCAGTAAAAAGCAAACCTCAATGTTGTGCTAATTCCGCCTAAATCAGGCAATCAATCAATCAATCAACTTTGAATTTTGAGCTTTTTTCAACGCATACGTGCAATACAATTACTTACATAATCATTAGATAACTCTCTATTGCATCATAGAAATAATATTTGTAATGGTTTTATTGCTAAGTATTTAAAAAAAACGTCTTTTCTAACATTGTAAGGTTGCAAACTCTTTTATTACGTAAGTTGTGAACGGGTCTTAGTAAGAGTACGAAAAATAACTTTTAGAAGCAAATGAATTGGTATAGGTAGGTGAATAATTTAATATAGTTATTTCAGAAACTATTCCTATTTTACAGTAAGGAGTCGTCGTTTAATCACGTGATTAGTTTTCTATTAGGAACGCCCTGTCATGAAACTACAATTCATGCTTTATTATCCTCTGGTTTCGTTCGTTTGATTGCCACGTTAGTCTAGCCGTTAAGATGCTTAGCTACCAAAACAGAGGCCGTGGGTTCGATTCCCACTAGGGGCCGCCGTACATTTGTGCAAATCGATTCAGTCTGGGTGTATATTCATGTTTGTAATGTCCTTGTCTGGTTACCACAGCACAGGGTATCCTAGTTTGGGACCAGATCAAGTGATTGTATTGTGTGGGAGTTCTTATTATGTGAATTCTATGTACATTGCAAAGTAGAGTCGACATACTTGTTATCTGTGGTGTAATCAACGTTGAAATATACATCGAATTATCATAGGAAACCATGAGGGGTAGTTCTATGAAATAGGGTTCAGGGTTTCAGAAAAACGTCACCATTGCTATAATGTGGCAATCACGTGTATTTTTTCGCGCGATGAAGAATTGGAACTTAATGTCATCATCAACCCATTATGTCCCCACCGAGGGGCACGGGTCTCTTCCCTGAGGAAGGTATAGGCCATACTCGGCCATACGGGGGCCAAGTCCGGATTGGTGGAACTTAAATGTGCGATGTGTAATATTTTTTACATGAACGTCCTTTTTCGCATGCATACTAGTACTTAGACGCATTTGAAAGTGGCCTCAACAATGTCTCGTGATTAAAGAACGCCCCTAATGAGTACATACCAAATAACAACAAATAATTTTCTTTTACAGGAGGAAGGGAAACTATGAGGCCTCAAACTTCAGCCGAAGAATCTACCTACTTGGCTGCCTATTTAAAAAAATATATATATTTGAATTCTTATAGGTACCTACATTCCTAATAAAATTATATTATTAAAAAAAATTTTTTTTTTGTTGCAGCTTTGTTATTTAATTTAGTACCACCGACGTCATCGTCAAGACTGGTGTAGATACGGGGCGGGTCCTTATTTTCCTCTTGTATCAGTAGTTGCTACTAAACGATATGCCAGAGGTCCTCCACTGTATAGTTTGTCTGATTAACGCTCGGTTTCTAGAAGAGCGATCCAATGTTAATCTCATGTTAATCTCACGTCAAGTTAATTTGAGCCAATCACGTGCCGGTATTTCGAATTAATCTTAGATTAATCTCTTGTTATATTTGAACACTCTTTCAGAAACTGAGGCTTAGACTACTCCGAACTGTCAAATACATAAATATTTTGACACTTTGGAGTTGTCTAAATGCTTAACCCGATAGAGTGGAAAGTTACGTGATACAAGGGATCGCAACAAAAATTACCAATAGACGCAAATCGAAGTTTGGTAGTGCATAGATATGCAATTTAATCAAAAACAAATTTGAGAAGAAAATAACTAGGTAAGTTATAAAAAGTTTCTGTAGGCAGACTCAAATTTTTGTTATGTTACTCAATTTTTTTTTATTTGTTTTATTATACAGCTACGAAGCCAACTAGGCCGCAGGTTTGCTTCACCGGTCGCGAGTGGTATTGTTAGTACAAATTAACAAATGTACGGAGACCTCTCTCCGAGAGGTCGTGAGTTCAAATCTCGGCATGTACTGTACCTACCCAGGCTAAGACTGTCTAGGTGTCATAGAAACATCAGCAGCGAAGGACGTCCACTAGCTGGACCGACGGTTTAAGGCAGATTGCTGGCAGCGGTTGGATGAGAATGGCCGAGAATAGAAGTGGCGTGCCTCGGGGGTGGCTTATGTCCAGCAATGGATGAGTCATATAAAAATGCTAGTAGTGACATAAATAAACCAACAAAACTGGGGCAGTTGAATAATCACGACTACTTTCAGACTAATTTGGCATTTGGTCGACGCGAGCGAGTAAAGGTAGAACCACACTGATGCTACGTACACGATATGTACGCGATGCTAGTTTGGTGTGCAAATTTGGCATCAGACGCGGTTTTCGCTTCTCGAGGTGCACTGGTAGGTATTCTGTATAACCTCTGTGTGATGTATGATTCTGAGAACGATTTATGGAACTGGTCGTTTTTAATCATTTTGACATGACTGATTAATAACCTATTAGAGTCTAAAAATTCCACCCATGCCGGGACTTGAACCCGCGACCTCTGGCTCACCGTGCCAGCGCTCTCCCAACTGAGCTAATGGGCAAGTGCAAGCATCGATTTCGAGCCTCTTTACAAACTTCTCTGTAGTACGTACAGGCAGCGACATCTGGCCGAAGTAATTTACTTCGATCAATGATCGAAGGTGATTTACATCACTTGCATGCAGCCCCGAGCAACCCACTTTGAGTTTAGGTTTTTACATCGGAATGATATCGCTAAAGAATATAACGACTAATTAATGTTGAGGAAGCGAAAGTGATCTGTCAGGATCGTTGCAAGTGGCAGTGCCTGGTCTCAGCCTACCCCTCTGGGATACAGACGTGGGTTATGTATATATGTACGAAAAAACACAGGAATAGGAGATTATATTACCAGGATATTTAATGATTATATTATCAGGATATTTAATTATAGTATTAATTACATCATATCGCCAAACAGATCATTCTCTCCAATTTCGAACAATTAGCCACTGCAATTAGATTATGAGTCAGATCTACAACCAAACTAGGTATGATCTTGTCTTACGCGTTGGATAGCGTCGCGTCGCGTCGGACGCCGCCCTCCACCTTCCGATGCCGATCTTTATAGCGATTTAGGCTAGACGTCGCGTCGCGTCGGATGCATCAATTAAGGCGCGAGACACACAGATGGGACGTGGAACGAGGGCGCAGTAAGTCACAGACCAAGAGCGACCGCAGAGCAAGGACTGTGAACTGTGACTCTATACATCTTACCGCGCCTTCGCCCCACGTCCCATTTGTGTGAGTCGCACCTAAGAAGGCGTTGGATAAGTGTGTTTTCAAGCATACCAATTTAAGCGGCTAGAGGGTTAATTATGCGCACCAAATCCTGACGTTTTAAGTACAGTATTTGACACACGATTGAAATCTTTCAGGATTCGCTACGCGTAATATAAGAGCTGGTCGCACGTGGTGTTGTGTACGTAGCATCAGTGTGGTTCTACCTTCAAATACATTTTACTAGTCATGCAATGGCGTGCACAGCAATGGTATTTTAACAGCTAACTTGTCGGCATGCAAGTAACTTGATCTTCAACTTTGTGATCGTCAATAAATGACGCGAGGCTCGAAGTGGGGGGGGGGGGTTCGGAAAAATCAAGAAATATTACAAGTGGGAGGGGGGTGTGGTGAGATATCCCGTGTACAATTTTTGTCCTTGAACGCGCGATATATAAACCGATTTTAACATGATTATGTACACATTTTCTTTATTATTTTTATGCCTGTCAGAAACAACCTGCAACCTCAATGCCCGGACTTGTTTATCTCGGTGCCACTCTGTTAATTTTCCAAAATTAAATTCGATTACTTTTATACACCGGTATTTAAAAATAATATTCTGAAAATTTTCCCCTGAACTGCCCTCGCGGAATGGAACGTATAGGTAGCCCATACTAAGTTGGACACAGATCTGTGACGCGGCAGACGAGTGCAGTACGATATTTTGTCCAAAAAAAATATACGTGATTTTGGGTAGTAGCGGTTTTTCGATGTTTTATCACCAGAGGTAGGGAGCGGGGTAAAAAGTTGCTAATAAACATCACTTTATTGATAGACGATCACTTGACTAGCTGTCGTCCGTGACATTAAAAGGGGCAATACGGACATAAATCTTGCTAGACATCGCAAGCACCGCGATAGATATATAACACTTTATTGAACACAAATAATTTACAGAGATATAAGGTACTTCATATCCAGTTCTTAATGCAGCGCAAAAGTGGCCTAAGCTTAGCATAGTATGGAGATAATGAGCTATACATTTTCATGAATTTAAATTGAATACATAGTCTGCTTCGTAGGCAAAAACAATACGCGCAAAAATAATGTCTACAACGCCATCGAGATAGGGAGAGGTCGGTTTTGCATCAAAATTTATTATGTTTTAAATATATTGCAATAGATAAGTACGAATATGAAAAATTGTTGGTTAGGCCACTTTTGCGCTGACGGCCTCAATTGGCGGTCTTATCGCTAAAAGCGATCTCTTCCAGACAACCTTATCGGTGTGAAAACCAAGCGTGCCGACTTGTTACTACCATTGAATTTTAAATTCAATGCTACTACCTACTTTGACGGTAAGTAGGAATTTGCCAATCCGCGGTGGGCAGGCGTGGTAATAAAGGCTGGGATTTCCGACATTACCCCTAAATCAGGATACATTTTACTCTCTAATGGTTAGTGTTTAAAATCTGAAAAAAAAATTACTTTTCAATGTCCTATCTAGGGCCGACCGGTCATTATTTAAAAAAAAACTCGAGATCACGAGTTTAAATTTTTGGATCATCATCAACCCATAGCAGTCCACTGCAGGACATGGGTCTCTCCCTGTATGGGAGGTATTGCCGTAATCTCCACGCTTGGCAGGCGGATTGGAGATCGCAGTGTCCACCAAGGTCATGTGTTTGGTGGTCAATTATGCGCACCAAATCCTGACGTTTTAAGTACAGTATTTGACACGCTGCTGCTCGTTCCCTGGTTTCCGTTTTTTAGTCGCCTCTTACGACACCCACGGGAAGAAATGGGGTGGCTCATTCTAGGCCGGAGCCACACCGATATTAAAACATATACCAAAATGACTATCGGTGAATGTGTTAGTGACGTCGGTGGTCGAAATTCTGTTAATAGGATTCGTATTTAACTGTAATTTCAAAAATGGCTACTGTGCCCTCAACTATTCGCTTGCGCAGCGCAAAAAGTCATACATATCCGCGCGCTCAGAGAACCCAGCCGTAAGCCAATACTCTCTCAATCTCTCTCTCTTTGAGAGAAGGCCTGTGCCTTGCAGTGTGGGACGTATCATCATCATCATCAGCCATTTGACGCCCACTGCAGGACATAGGCCTCCTTCGTGGTTTTAATAACCATGAGGGGCTTTGCCATGATCGTCACACCATAATCGGTGTGGGACGTACCTATATATAGGCTACATAATAAATAATGGCGGAAAGCGGAAGGAAACGCCTCATGAGAAACGTCTCATCTTCTTTGGGTGCGAGGTCCGTTGTTATAATTTTACGGTCTTATTTTTAAAAACACGATTCCATAAAACTCTCCTTAGAGGCAGTTCATTTAATCTGTGGTTACATCTTTTTCTTGCAAAATCTTCACCACAGACTACTTATTTTTATTGGCGTTTGTCGAGTGTTTTAAGGAATTGTGTTTTTATAAATAAGACCGTTAAAGTTTACCACTACCTACTTCTTTGTTTTAGAATACAAACGTACGTTACGTAAATTTAATTTTGTGAACTTATAGTAGCAATACCACTCGCCAACCGTGAGGGAAAACTTCGGGAGGAAACCTGAATGTCTGAGCTATTCACATACCTCAGCGCTTGAAATCGCTAATCCGCGGTGGGTACGCGTGGTGATTAAGCCCATCCTCTCTCTCTGAGAGAAGGCCTGTGCCCTACAGTAGGCTGCTTATAAAAACCCAGAAATATCTATTATGAGGGCCTCTCTCATTAGGAGGCCCCGGGGCCGTAGCCCCGGTTGCGACTCCCTAAATCCGACCCTGCTTGCCTATTCTGTATCAAAGATAGCTAACTAATGTAGGTATACATGTATGTTTGTAGGTTAAGTCGATAGTCAAGTCATCTATAGTTAGATGGGCGGAATGATTGCATTGGGAGGGCGGGCGCCAAGGAGTCTAGTGTTGGGACGCATCGGATTTAAAGCCATTTTGGCGGGAAATATCGATCGCGTTTATAATTTTATTATTATACTAGCTATCGCGGCGAACTTCGTACCGCCATAGAATCCGTTTATACGATTCTTGCACAACGCCATCTATTTTTAAAACACAACGTTCGCTCGCACAACGCCATCTATTTTAATCTTAAAATAAATATTATCCCACGGGGACGCATTACCGGGTTATCGAGTATGCTATGTCTCAATTCAGGTCTTTTTCTATCTGTATGCCAAATTTCTTGTAAATCCGTTCAGCCGTTATTGCGTGACTGAGTACGATTGAGGCCCCTCACCCACGGCGACTTTTTGTAGTGATGCTGTCGCGCGTTTCGTAAACGCGCAACTGCATCGCTACGAACGCGCGTTAGTCGCATTTGCAACGCGCTGCAGAAGCGATGCCAACGCGCTACTAACGCGCTACAGCATCGCGACTGAATCGATGCAAACGCGTGAGCGTATCGGAAGACATCGGGAGGAGAACGGAGGAAGGGTGGCGCATGAGTAGTGCAACACAGAGAGATCGAGAGTGCTGTTGTCCAACGGAGGCCATCTTGCAACTCAAATTTTTCCTCCGTCTGAAAATAGGTCGTAGGCTAATTAATATGGCAAAATAATTCAATTCAGTTCAAATATTTTTATTCATTATAAAAACAGAATATTTTCTTAATGAACGTCGAAGTTATTAGTTTCTTAATTAATAGATTAAGTGGAGAATGAGCTAACAAAGAAACTCCACATTTATTGTTTTCAAAACACGTTTTGAATTAATTAACAGAGTTTTCAACTTAAAATATTAGCCATGAATGTGTCGACTGACTAGTCACAATCGTCCTGTAATTAATATTAATCTACTGTTTAATGCCAAAAATCTTTGTCTTCTAAATAATCCTTGATGTTATAGTAAGCTTTTTTGCACAGAATGTGCTTAACACATTTTTTAAAGCGCGTTGGAGGTAACTCTAATAACTTTTGCCGAGTCAGTTAGTATAAAATAGAAGTATAGATATAAATAAATAAAATGGTACTAGTTAGTAACTATTTTATATCTATACTATACTGTATCTATATACTATATATTAGGAGTCATCTATTTTTTAGAAGATAGTTAGATATCTACGTATCTTGGAAACTTATAATTCCTACATAGAGGTGATTTGAGGTGTTCTTAACTTTTTTTTACCTTCGGTAAGTACTTAAGGACTTTATTAGCTTCCTACCTACCTGTGCTTTACGACTTTATTAGTTAACCCAACGATTGAACCAAACATATGCATTACAACCTACCTACCTACCTGAAATTTTTTATACCGGGCGGCATTTTAGCCACCTGACAAACTTTGAGGGATCTTTCTACTCGTCAATGCAAACAACTTTTATTATGGGGCCAAACAAATCAGAGCAAAAAATAAATCAGCTGTTTCATACATTTGGTGCAGTACTGCTTCTATTTTATGTATGGAACAGCTCATTTATTTTTCGCTCTGATTTCTTTGGCCCCATAGTAAAAGTTGTTTATATTCGTGAGTAAAAATCCCCTTTAAAGTTTGGCAGTTGACTAAAAACGCCACCCTGTAGGTATGTATGCTTAGAATTACCTGCGTATCTAAACTAACGAGTATGTATTTAATTGAAAAGGTAAGTATACATTACCTATAACACTTCGGTATCTATCTGCATTTTTGAATTGCTTAGAATTACCTACGTAGGTACTTATTTAAACTAATGAGCCAATGATTTCTCACTCGAAAAGGACCACCAAGCAGCCCGCACGCACCGCGAGAAAGAATTAGTTTCACAATCGAGTTAACATCTAGTCCAGCCTTAGAATGTTTGCTGTGATTAGTTACTTGCAAACTCATCTACGGCATTTCAACAACCCGCCACAATATGTCACAGCCGCGCGGGAAAACATCGATAAGCATTCAGGCCCGCGCGTCATGTTGGCAGCCCTGTTCAGCTGAAATTCAGTCACCGCCCGATCCCGGGCCAGCGTGGTTGGGGAAGTGGCCGGTTTCCCGCGCGTTTCTGATCGTATCAAGAAAAAAATACGCGCCATAAAGCTAGGAAGATGACTGAAAATTTGTGATACGCGAAGGTTTGCAGCCTAAATGATATCAAAAACGTTGTGGCGGCCAAAACTGTGGAATGATAAAGATGGTGTAACAGGAGAGCGACTCCACAGATGAAAAAGGATAGAGGCTGAACAAGAATCGTTTTCCTCACTCTCCTGTTTGTAATAATTAAACCTAGGAGAAAAAATGGTTTCACGTCAAGATATTTTTGTCCGAAAGTGCGCCTTTTCACTCGCGAAAAAAGAACGGTAGTGCATAATATTGTATTTTTTGTTTAAGAATTCTAAAGAAATAATATTTCTATTAGGTATTCCTCAGAAAAATTATTAGGCATCTTTAGTGAAATAAAATTTAGCCTGTGTGAGTCTCAATATTTCGCAAGCTGAGTTTCGGCCAGAATGTAAGTATGTACCTTATATTTACTTTGCGTTCATAAATATCGATTTTTCTGATACCTACCCGAACCCAGTCATTGGCCTTTCGCTCATTTCCTCCGGAAAATGGTTACCATTAGCTGAAGCAAATATTACCTAATGACACTCTATTATACGATTTTTTATTGAAACAACGCAATGGTATTGAAATAATACAAAACCTAACCTGACCGATTCTTCAATATAAATGAAATGTTCAAAATACTGCATTTTATTTTTTATAGAAATTAACCGCGTCAAATTTCAAGATTGTATGAAAATTAAAATTGAGAAACTTTATTTAAATTCAAGCTTTTGTTTCATTGTTTTTTGCAAAATCGTGGAAATGTAATTACACTAGGTACCTGCTTGTGAAATGAACAAAATATATAGTTATACTTATGAAGCGGTGGTTGCGCAGTGGTAGAACGCCGGCCTCACATTCGGGAGGTCGTAGGTTCGAATCCCGGAATGTGTCAATGACTTTGTTTTCTATATTTGTACATACTACATTTGAGAAGTTGTAGTTGCGATGCCACTCTCTAACTGTGAAGGAAAACATCGTGAGGAAACCTCTAGTATCTGAGGTGTTCACATACCTCAACGCTTGAAATTGCCAATCAGCGGTGGGCATGCGTGGTAATTAAACCCATACTCTCTCTTTGAGAGAAGGCATCCAGTGGGACATGTTTATAGGCTGCATTAAAAACATCCATTGAATGTTAACATGTTTGTCAATGATGTAAAAATAGCTGAAACAATCTAGATTATATTTGGTCACATATAGAATTATTACGACCATGTAATTGTTCACATGTTACATTATAGTGTCCTTCCTCTATTTACTTAAAAAGTAAGTAAAAAGAAAACAAAGAAAGTAAAGAAACATTTATTTACATTGCCACAAAAGCACACACATAAAAAATAACAAATAATTAAGCAAGAATGAGAAAAAAACAATAACATAGCCATACAAGGTTATTTTTAAAATGCTCAAATCCTGAAACATGTCGGATAAAGTTTTTCCTGAAATGCCTACGCGATTCCTGAGACACCCCAATAAGAGTTTATGTTCGGCAACAACTTTTGCTCTATGAGTTTTTTTCTTAGATTTTTATGTTTTGAAATATCAGGGTTTGTATAATTTTATTTTATTCGTTCTTTTCGCGCTGTACTAATGGCACAGCCTTCAATACATAATTTTCTTGGTAGAAGAATGTCCATACTATTTAAAGCTATGGTTTTAACCATTATCTATCAAACAGCTCCAGTTTAAATTAGAAAACCCGTAAATAAATTCCTTTATTTACGGATTCCTGAGAGACCCCAATTAGAGCTTATGTTCGGCAACAACTTTTGTCCTATGAGATTTTGTTCTTTGACTTCATGTTTTGAATGAAGTCACAGAAAAATTGTCACACGAGATCGAATTTAACAAATTTAGGCACAGCCTTCAATAAATAATTTTCTTACGAAGACGAATGCCTATTCTATTATCACCATGGTTTAAATCTAACGGTTAAAAATCTATCTAACAAGCAGCGCCTCTCTAAAGTAGAACAAACGTTAAAAAAGTTTTTTTTCTTAAATGGAAAATTGAACAAAAAAAAAACGTAAAGACACAAAATTCCTGGAACGTGTCGGATAAAGTTGTTCCTGCAAAATGTTAGAGTTTCTGTTCGGCAACAATTTTTGTAGTGTGAGTTGTTTTCTGAGACTTTTCGAGTGAGAATTTTATTGAATTTATCTTTCTCTAGCAATTAAATAGAAGTATGCCCACTCTATATAACACCATGGTTTTATATTGCGCAGCACCTCTCTAAAGCAGAAAACCGGTGAAACGTTTTTTCTCAAATGGAAAATTTAACAAAAAACGTTTCAGAAATTGCGCACTTTTTAAATGACCCTGTATACCTACATGGCCTATTTTTAGACGCGAAACAGCTCCACACTATACGCCCAGACTTGGAAAGAGGTCGGACAGAGAGACAAACGAGAGGTTATATTTGGTGGTGTTTTGTTTTCTGCGAAATCCCAAAATACAAGGGGTGAGAAGATTGACCTGCATAAAGCCTATTTTTATGAAAAACAAATAAAACAAACATAAACTCACGCCTGTATCCCAGTGGGGTAGGCAGAGACCAGGGACTGCCACTTGCTACGATCCTGGCAGATATACCTAAATACCTAAATAACATTTGGAGCCGATATTTCCTATCTGCCTTTGCGCGGGACGAAAACCTAGTTTGCTGCTTGTACATGGGTCACATTTTTAAATAATATATATATATTATATAGATATATTATTGATATATATTATAATGAAATATATATATTACTCCTTTTTTATGTACAATAAAGTGTTATATAACATAACATAACATTTACATACAAGCACATACATTGCTTCTGGCCCCACACTAGGATACCCTGTGTCGTGGGAACCAGAAACAGCGACATCACAAACATGTAAACATCCAAGACCTGAGGATTTTTTTTTTGTCCCCAGCCGGGATTCGAACCCGGGACCTCTCGCATGGTATGCAGATGCACTACCGCTGTGCCACGATATATATCTCTATCTCTATCAAAGATTAATTACAATAATAAAATCGATTCCAACTAGGGGTCGCCGTACATTTGCACAAATCGCCTCGGTCTGGGTGTATTTCCACGTTTGTGATGTCCTTGCATGGTTACCATAGCACAGGGTATCCCAATTTAGGACCAGGGCCAGTGATTTTGTTGTGTGGAACAGTGGAAGTTATTTTAATTTTGTTATAAATCATTAACGATTTTTTTATCTCCATGTTTCAAATCTTATACTTCTATAATATATGAAAAACATAAACGAATAAAAATTTTACAATAAAAAAGAAAGCAAAGGGTAACTTGTCTCAAACTTAGTTTTTAGACCATAGAAAAGACGAAAAATGTCAGAAAAAAAAACCAGCATAATATTTTGTCGGTGCCTACGGGTTTCGAAAAAGCCGGAAAAACAAGTAACCGTAGTAAAAAAAGCTTATTACATTCAGATTTTTCATTAAATTATAAACGATGAAATTATAAAAAAGGTCGTAGACTCATAAAAAACATTATTTTACGAGATAACTCAAATATTTATGAACGCTTCATACGTTATAAAGCGTTACGAGCAAGGTGTGAGGTCATAATTTGAGCCCAATCTGTAGTTATTGTGCGTTTTTGTACCACTAGAATTACTTTTCGACAGGTTCAACATAAATGCATTAGCCGCACCACACAAATTAAGCCAGGCCATTTTAAAACATAAATAATCATGGTTAGTTTGTTTCTCGTCGACTCGTAGTTTTTTCATATTGAACCTGTAGAAAAGTAACTCTAGTCACGTGGCACAAAAACGCTATTCGTCAATTAAATTTTTTTTTATGCAAGTTCTTTATCGTAACATCGATTCTCCCGTCAAAAGAACTATCGAATCTCAATCGGCGCGGTCGTAACCTATATCGTTGCCTCGGGTATTGTTTTCCAGCAATTACGTGTTTTTAAGGGTGCTCTGTCAATTCTGAAACTAACAGCTTTAACGTTCATAAAAGTAAACCAAATGTCGTTTCGAACACACTTTGTGCCAAAAGGGTTACTACAACATTAAGAATTATTTAGATGACAAAATCATCATCATCATCAGCCATTTGACGCCCACTGCAGGACGTAGGCCTCCTTCGTAGTTTTCATAACCATGAGAGGTTTTGCCATAATCGCCACGCTTGGCAGGTGGGTTGGCGATCGCAGTTTGCGGTTGGAATCTCAGGAAGACGCTGCTGCCCGTCTCCTAGTCCGGTAAGTAATTGATTTTCTCAGTCGCCTTCTACGACATCCACGGAAGGAAATGGAGTGACGCTATTCTTAATCCGGCGCCACACAGAACACAAATGCCTGGAATTAAAGCCAGCTCAATGCATGATTACTATGTTTTAGAATATTATGAAATGTTTGAAAAGACAAGGTCTTGTTTATAAAAACACGATTCCTCTAAGGGCCAGTTTCTGAATTGAGAATTTCACTAAGTAAATTTATACTTAAGTAACGTTCTGTCACGCTCTCTTCTGAGAAATTCGAAGAGACAGCACTACAGTCAACAAAATATACTTAGCAAAATTCTCAATTCAGAAATTGGCCCTAAGTCACTCATCAGCGGCGGTTTAAATAATCGGTCACGTCTTTCTCTTTGCCACAGACTATTTAAACTGTCTCTGAGGAGCGTTAAGTTTTTTTTTTTATAAATTAGACCGTAAGTTCGGAGTTTTTTTGTCCCACTTTTCTCATAAATTATCATGATTTTGTAATGTACACCTATTTTAACTGGTAACGTTCATTAAGTCGTAGTTTTTGTGTTACTTTGAATAAAAAAATATTATTATTTTAATTGATTTTTATTATATTATTCCTATACCTTCCTCAGGAAAGAGACCCGTGCCCCTCGGTTGGGACATAATGGGTTGATGATGATGATGATGTTATTTTTAAGACACCTGAATATGTAGTACGAAGACACCAGTGGCGCGTTCTTACGTCAAAAGTCGGGACTTTGCAGTACATTAGTTTTAAAAACCTATTTAGAGGCTAAAAATTCCACCCACGCCGGGACTTGAACCCGCGACCTCTGGCTAACCGTGCCAGCGCTCTCCCGGCATGGTTAGCCGAGGTCGCGGGATCAAGTCCCGGCATGGGTGGAATTTTTAGCCTCTAAATAGGTTTTTAAAATTGTCCTCAGCACGGGTCAGTGCAACAAAAAGAATACAAGTACATTACTTCTCAACTTCTGACGTCTTAGCGCGACAAAACGCGTGAATCGCGCCATCATACCTACTACCCATGCTGGTGGACTAAAGTAGCCACTGAGTAATAGCCAAGAACGGGTCGATGGTAGGTGGGCAGACCACCAGCCCGGTGGGTGCGACATTATGAAAGCGGCCTGGAAACATTGGACGATACTGGCAAAGGACCGGCGATGGGTTGGCGTGAAGGAGATAAAGATATTTATTTGTGAAACATGAGTGTGAATAGATGTTATAATAATAAATATTACTAGTTCTGCATGAAGAAATTACGCGATGAAAAAATAACCCAGTTTACTTTTTGAAAAACTCGACAGACATAAAAACGTGTGTTTTATTTTTACACCGGCTCAGCTCTGAATCAATGACACGAAAAAGAGACTGAATCGAAAATCCGTTGTGAGTATTTTTGGTCGCACTTCAGCACATTTATCCGCGAATAATACCCTCCAAAACAAATGACAGTCGCGCGTGTTCCAAATTCAATTATTATTTTAATGTCCGTTAAAATTTCCCGCGCGTTTCCTCCTAAATGGCGTCATGCCAGCCGCGTTGTGGCAAAATATTTTGTTTCATGTTTAACGCAACGGTTTCATGTTATAATTTCAATTAACGTATTTTTTACCCGACTACGGCGACGCCCAAAAGCAGGGTAATGTGTTTGGGTCGTATGTATGTAAGTTTGACAAATAAAATCTCAACCGATTCGTTGTGTTTGCGCGAGTGTCATAGGCTATTAGATATAAATTAATCATAAAGCCAAAAAAAATCACTAAAAAGACAAAAACAAAAAAAATTAATAAAAAATAACCAAAAACCCGACTGTTGTTCGGTTGAAGTGGCAGTGGGCGGGGCATATAGCTCGGAGAACTGATGGCCGTTGGGGCGAAAAAGTTCTGACTTGGCGACCGCGGACCTTACGACGCAGCGCAGGAAGGCCCCCCACCAGATGGTCTGACGACCTGGTTACGGTGGCGGGAGTCGCTGGATGCGGGCGGCACAACACCGGGAAGCTTGGAAAACCATGAGGGAGGCCTATGTCCTGCAGTGGCCGTCAAATGGCTGATGATGATGATGATGATGACAACTGTTGAGCATTAACTACTGAGAAGGCGGGCCCAACCTAGATACCTCGTAAGGAGTTACATTGTTGAATTTCGGTCCCGCCTGCTTCGGGTTCTCGTTGGTTGTTTTTTATTAGTCTTTTTTAAGTTCATAACTGATATTACGGTACATAGCTGTGGTGGCGCATTCGGAACTCGGCCGGCCGGCCTCACATTCGGAAGGTCGTGGTTTCGAATCCCGGCAGTACCAATGACTTTGTTTTCAAAATTATGTATCTACACTTGTTAAATTGTATTAGCAATACCACTCGCTAACCGTGAAGGAAAATATCGTGAGAAAACCTGAGTGTCAGAGGTGTTCACCCAACTCAGCGCTTGAAATTGCCAATCCGCGGTGAGCTCGTGTGGTACCTAATTAAGTCCATATTCTTTCTCTGAGAAGGCCGGCACCCTGGAGTGCAAATTCACCCACAAAGCAACTGAGTAGGGTGCAGTACACGCATGTTAAGGTTAACAACTCTATTATAAATGAGCGAGGCTGTTGTCCGTGTGGCGCCGGATTAAGAATAGCGTCACGCCATTTCCTTCCGTGGATGTCGTAGAAGGCGACTAAGGAAATAAATTACCAGGAGACGGGCAGCAGCGTCTTCCAACCGCATACTGCGACCGCCGACCCGCCTGCCAAGCGTGGCGATTATAGCAAAACCCTTCATGGTTAGGAAACCATGAGGGAGGCCTATGTCCTGCAGTGGGCATCAAATGGCTGATGATGATGATGTTGATAAGGCTGTTTATAACACAGAGACTTTTCTTAGTTTATCAACCGGCCTACTATGTAAGACGATATGGGGGGAGGGGTCCGGACAAGTCGGTTGTCCCAAAAAATAAACACAGTAAACGACAAAACTGGTACTAGTATGACTCTATTGAACAACCATGCCTTTTAGATACTCGGCCCCAGTACGTAAGACAAAAAAGTCTGGTTTCAAACCCAAGTAACAGTTCGGCTGTCCCAAAAATAAACACAGCAAGGGACATTTCTTTTCAAACCCGAGATATTTCTACTATTGGTTACTAGTCGGTTCCAGTAGCCGATAGCGGAAATATCTCGGTTCGCTATTCTTAATCCGGCGCCACACGGAATGGAACGATAATCTACTGCTATTGCTTTGTACACTACCAAATAAAGGCAAATAACAACTATTGTCGTGCCTCTATCATTCTATTGAAAAACTATACAATGTGCGTATTAGACTCTACGGCCAGGAGGGGTGACCCGAAAGTGGATAAATTGTTCATACTTAATATAATAAATGAGAAAGTGTGTCTGTTTGTCTGTCTGTTACCTCTTCATGCTTGAACCGCCGGACCGATGTAGGTGAAATTTGGTATGGAGATAGTTTGAGTCGAGGGGAAGGACATAGGAGCCAAATTACTCATTTCATGAAGCGAAAGAGGTTGGTGTCTGCCTACCTGTCTAGGATACAGGCGTCATGTAGTTACGCAAGTTTTATACCTCTTTATTTAATTTTTGAGTTTTTATAGCCTTCGTAAGAATGACTTCCGACATTTTTATGACTTTGCTTTGAAGTTTATGGTCATACTTACGAAAACAATGTGACGACTCTAGAAAGCGTAACTAAGGTGTGCACATATTAATTCAGTAAGAACTTAGATAATAATTTGTGACAGTTGATTGATAAAAATCATGAAATTTTTTATACAATATTTTTTTAGACAGACGGTCGTGGGTTCGATTGCTGCTGAAGGCCACTGTACTTGATAAAGATATTTATTTTGTTAAACATGAGTTTAACGAGCTGTGGTAGCCTAGTGGGTAGAACATTGGACTCGGAAACGAGAGACCCAGGTTCGATTCCCAGTGCGGGCATGTACCTATGACTTTGTTTTCTAGGCTATGTACATTTGCGAAGTTATAGTAGCAACACCACTTGCTAATGGTGAAGGAAAACATCGTGAGGAAACCTGAGTGTCTGAGCTATTCACATACCTCAGCGATTGAAATCGCCAATCTGCGGTGATAAAGCCCATACGAGTGGTGATAAGGCCCCTAATCTCTCTCTGAGAGAAGGGTTGTGCCCTATAGTGGGACGTATATACGCTGCTTATGAGTTTAAAAACGTGGTACAATGAAGCAACAAATTGTTTCCGCCAGATGTCGCTGCCTGTACGTAATACAGAGAAGTTTGTAATAAGGCTCGAAATTTCACTGATGCCTGCACTTGCCCATTAGCTCAGTTGGGAGCGCGCTGGCACGGTTAGCCAGAGGTCGCGGGTCCAAGTCCCGGCACCGGTGGAATTTTTAGCCTCTAAATAGGTTTTTCAAGACGTTGTACAATGTGAAATAGTTTTTCTGTATGTTTTGCCTTTGCAGGCGTACAAATATTTTAAGAGAGAGCGCCATACAGTTGTCACATGTGATAAGAACAATAAATAGCCCTTTAATACATCGAAACGGAAAATTCAATATCATAATGATACGTGCAGTATATCAATAAATCTATATCTATATCTTCTTCTTCTTCTATCTATCTTATCTTATTATTATTACTAATAATAAATCTGTAAGGGTCGGTCATGGAGTAAGTTAGTTTGTTTTCAGAGATATTGTGTTTATAGGCTCAATATATGATACTGAAACTAATTTCACGATTTTTAGAATTTTTTTCTGTATGTGTGTACGTATGTATGTATGTTCCTCCATAACTCTTAAACCAATTATCCGAATTTGATGAAATTTGGTATAAAAACATATAGACATCTGGGACACAGGATAGGCTATTTAAATTCTAGCTCCAGTTATGATAAGACGTGGCCCCCATACAAATGCTGCTTCGTAAAAATCGAAATGTACGCGAACGGAGTCGCGGGCACAGCTAGTATTAAAATAAGCGTAATGAAGAACTAAGAAACATGTCAAAGAAATCTCAAACTTGCACTTAACCCACGACGGAGAACCTACGAGTAAGGCCAAAAACCTAGGAATAAGGAGCATCTTTTGCTGACTCCGACAATTTTGGCATAAATATTATTTATTCCAGGTAGGGTCCAGTCCAGTAACCCGAAACTGGCGTGCGCGCATGCAACGACCAATGAATGTTGATGAAGCGAAAGTGATCCGTCAGAATCGTGGCAAGTGGCAGTCCTTGGTCTCTGCGGTGGCGTGACTATAGGGTGGCAGGGCTGGCACAATGCCACGGGCCCCCGACCCGACGGGGGCCCCGGTCCGAGATACCGCGAACTCAGAAATAACCTCAGAACTTTGTGTTCTGAGGAAATAACCTAAGCTTTTTAACTAAATTTAGTAAAACCTAACATTTGCCCGCGACTTCGTCCGCGTAGGTAAATGACGAAACTTGCGTGGAAATATTTTAACTCTTAAAGATTTTCACTCTTAAAGAAGGATTGTAAATTAGTATGAAATCATCATTTACGCGTAATTCACATTACTTGCAGCACCGAGTAACCCACTTTGCAGTTAGGTTTTTACATCGGTATGATATCGCTGTACCTACATGATTATACTCTTTTTGTTGCACTAACCCGCGTTGAGGACAATTTTAAAAACCTATTTAGAGGTTAAAATTTCCACCCATGCCGGGACTTGAACCCGCGACCTCTTGCTAACCGTGCCAGCGCTTAGCGTGCCAGTGCAGCGTTTTTTTTAAATGGTCCTCAGCACGGGTGATTGCAACAAAAATAATATAACTATTTGTACCAAGTTTACTAAACCTTCCGGACCCACGGCACAACTATTCCTAAAAAGTACTCTCCATATAAACTTTGGCATCCCTTTTCACTGTCTTACGGGTTGAATTTTGCAAAATCATGAAATACCTGTTTCATCAATTATGCTGAAGTACACCTATACTAAGTTTTAAGAAAATCTGAAGAAATCCTAATAAAATATACGATTTTAAGTGTTATCTCTCAGTAGCGCCACAACAGAGTAGAAACGCCGCGAAAATTTACAAACATTTTGTAGAAACGCCGCGAAAATTTACAAACATTTTTTTTCAAAAAAAAATTAAATTCAACAAAAAAATTCAAAAATCGTAGAACAAAAGTTGTTGTAAATGAGAAAGTTGTTATAAATGACAAAAGGCATGCAAAGACTCGTGTCGGGTGAAGTAAGGTAACTTGTTCAGGTGTGGGTTCACGGACAGCGATAATTTGAACTGTCTGTGCGGTACTTCACAGACCATGGACCATCTTTCATCGTGCCGTCGGGAGGACCTAATGATTGCAACTGTTAACGCAGTCAGCGTCGCAAAGTGCTGGGCCACAACTGCTTAATACAGACCTGTAATATAATTAGTTTTATCTACACTCATATCATAATCTTCAAATTAAGAATTCAAAGGTAAACACATATTGACAGGCTTTAAACAATACATAACTTTAAAGAAAATTAAAAAAAAAAGTGTAATATAAAGTTACATTAAAGGTCAGATTTTTCACTTTATGTTACAGTTATTTTTTTAAAGTGTTGCTGTGATCACGGAACAAAACTTAAGTTTTTTTTTTAATGTCAAAAGTTGACTCTATAAAAAACCTAATTTCATTTTCGTGGTACCAAAAGTGCAACTAAAAATACCTAAAATTGCGCGCGCAAAACTGAGTGCAGACGATTGAATGTCAAGATACTTTTGTCGAAATTGCGCCATTTTGTTTCAAAAATTTCATTATGAGTGTAGATAAAGTAGTGTATGAGACTGCACATAACTTGGTATTAAAACACTCGCGAATGCTATTAAAATCGCTCGTGTTTTAATAACCCTCATTATGTGACAGTCACATAAACTACTATTATCTACTCTGATACTATAATACAAAGATTATAAAACTGAAAACAAAAGTCTTATGACAAGCATTACGCATAGGCCAAAAATAAAAAAGTTTTATTACGATACAGGTCTTGTATGGACACCTGTATCATAATATAACTTTTTAATCATAACGATACACCTATACAACCTCCAGCTGAACCAAGAAGGTTGAACCTCTACTTTAAAAAAAAGGTTTCAATGAACGAGTCCGCGGCGACGCAACACGCATGCGCAATCGATGTTTGCGCCTTGGTGAGTTGGCGCCAACATTTTATATTTAAAAAAACTTTTCAATATTTAAACAAAGTTTGGTTCTGTTTGTAAAATAAATTAGTTTTTGTGTAAAAACATGTCTGAAAGCGAGGACAGTGGTAATTGTAGACCATCAGACATTCTGGAAGCTGCGTCAAACATGACTATGAACCTGTTACCGGCGAAATCTAGGAGCAACTATAATAAATGAATGTAACCACGAGTTTATTACAAGTAAAAATAAATTTGTTGATTTTCAGCGTTTTATTTGCAATATTATTTTATGTATTATAGTATGAGAGTAGATAAAGTAGTGTACATAACTTGGTTTTATAACACTCATGTGATACTATAAAAAAACTCGCCTACGGCTCGATTTTTTAAAACACACTCGTGTTATAAGAACCCTTATTATGCAACAGTATCATAAACTACTATTGCCATCGACCCGCTGAGACCAAGATCGGTGACGCTAGTGAAATGCAATTTATGCAATCGTAAACGGTCGCTGGCGCTGCGCCAGACTCACGCTCAAAATGTTACATTAAGCTGGACGAGGTTCTTAAGCAACTCATTTGCTGTTAGGGCTGTGGAACGATCTGCCGGTTTCAATAAGGCGCTCTTCTGCCCCAGCTATCTTTAAAAGCAGGGTTCACGCTCTATATCTATCACTATAATTTATTAAATAGTTCAATTATTATTGTTTTCCTGCATGTAGGTATGTATTTTCTTTTGTCCTCTGGTAGAACTTTATTGTAATTTATGTAACTTTATGTATGTTTATAATTGTTATACCTATAGTATGTAAAGGTATAAGTAAGTATATTATTATTATGTATAAGTATGTAAATGAATATTCATATTTGCACCTACTACCCGTCTCACTTTTCCTTCAACAACTCTCCATCGTCGGTTGCCTGGAAGAAATTGCTATAAGCAATAAGGCCGCCAATTGTACTGCATTTTTGTCAACATTTCATGTTTGTGTTTTTCCTGGTACAATAAAGAATATTCTTATCTTATCTTATCTAAGCTGGAGTAATATAAATCAAAAAAGATTGAAAAGATAAAACTTTGTTGTAGGTAAGGTACATAAAGGTAATGAAAGATTGACGAGAAAAATACATCGAGCAAATGTGGGTGGAAGGGCCGGTAATAAGGGTCGACATACTTCGACCAAATAAGGGCTGTATTAGCAAAAAAGGCGAGACAAAAAGTACCTACCCGAAACCAGCGTGCGTGCATGCAGAATGCACGCTGACGAAGATCTCTGATGAAGCGAAGAGATGTGTCAGGATCGTGGCAAGTGGCAGACCCTGGTCTTTGCCTACCCCTCCGGGATACAGGCGTGAGTTTATGTATGAATAAAAATTAAAATGAAAATGTATTTATTATACATATAGTTTGTTGCGTAGTTATGAATTGAACGACCGCATTGAAGAAGATGCGGTGGTAGCCTAGTGGGTAGAACATTGGACTCGGAAGCGGGAGACCCAGGTTCGATTCCCAGTGCGGGCATGTACCTATGACTTTTCTTTCTAATTTATGTACGTTTGTGAAGTTATAGTAGCAATACCACTCGCTAACGGTGAAGGAAAACATCGTGAGGAAACCTGGGTGTCTGAGCTATTCACATACCTCAGCGCTTGAAATCGCCAATCCGCGGTGGGCACGCGTGGTGATTAAGCCCATACTCTCTCCCTCTGAGAGAAGGCCTGTGCCCTACAGTGGGACGTATATAGGCTGCTTATAATTGAAGAAGATAGACGTCCCGTTTCTAACCCTCCACTCTCGACGCTATTGTGTTCAAATAATTAAGTACAGCCCTTCCCTTAAACTAAGTTACACCTACCTAGGTATAATTATTACTGCTATTACGACGATGAAGAACACACGCGCAGGATGACGATAATCTATTTATTGTGAAACTAACAGCTCTGACGTTCATTGAGTAAACATTTTGTTTTTAAAGTGAATAAAATTTTCGACCTTGATGACAGATCCCAACCGAGAACTCGACATGTTGTGTATAAGTCCCATCTTCTACAGCCCATAAAGTAAACCAGAAGCCAAGGATTGCTTGCGCAGCAGCCATCTTCGACATTTAATCCGAAATGTTGGGTTGGAAGAGTCCGAGCAGCGCGCACCCGCGGCGGCAGCTCATTGAAGCACTTCGATGCTGCAATCTTGAAGCAACCCCCTTGGTGCTGCTGAGGGAAGGTTTTGGGTATAAGCAGAAATGTTTTTGTGAATCGTTGTTAATTTTATTTAAAGTTTTAGTTATGCTATACCACGAACATCTAAAACTGGGAGAGTTTTAGATGGAGAGTTGGGCCGTAGGGATCAGAAGCCCTGACCACACAGAGGAGACGGGGCGAGGGCGGGGAAAAGTCGCGACGCGTACTATAGAGTTCGCGCCTTCCCCCCTCTCTTCTGTGTGGGCTCCGTCCGCGTCCCTTCAGTACATTTTGTATGAGAATAAATTTGGAAAGACGACGCGTCCTTTCCGCGCCCTCGCTCCGTGTCCTCTCTGTACACACATCAAAAAAAGTTTGCGATCACTTTGAAAAACTGAAATCTTTTTTGTTACTGTAGATTATATTATGATTTTTTCTTCTTTTTAGATTCTTTATTTAAAAATAAAGAATTAGAACACAAAACAATGACACCGTTCAGTTGTTTTTTCATATTAAAAGGCTTTCAGTCTTAGCTTACGCTCATTCAGAAATCTGATTTAGTCAATTATAACCGATTCAAGATATTTTTTGCGGAAAGTTGTGATTGAAAAAATGCCAAGAGGATTATCAGAGGTTTTACGAGCAAGAATAGTAACTTTGAGGGAAGAAGGATAGTACACCACGAGAGTACTAGCACGCAGACTTGCTATATCCCAATTCTGTGTCGTGGCTACGTTGCAGAGGTACCACGGAATCGGGAATTTAGCTGACCGACCCCGCAGCGGTCGCCCAACTGTTTTGACAGCTGCCCAAAAGCGCTATATTAGATTGCTGGCAGCCCGTGATCCAACAATCAACGCCACTAAAATAAAAGCAGAAGTCAGGGCCGCCTCTGGGCTTGAAGTTAGCACACAGACCGTTCGCAATTGCTTGCACCACGCTGGATTACTAGCACAGAGGTCTTGGCGAGCTCCGCTCAATTCCCGGCAACGTCAACAACGAAGATTGCAGTGGGCTAGACTTCGGTAAAATGAAGAAGGTGAGGAAGAAAACATTTGGCAAAACTGTCTCTTCGTTGACAAATCCCGAATCAGCACTCATCCAGATAACCGACGTGTCCGTGTCTGGAGAAGACCAGGCGACCGTGAAAGACAAAGAACTGCCACTGGAACAGTTCAGCAAGGCGGAAAATCGGAGTCCTTTTGGGGTGGCATTATGATTGGAGCTAGAACGCCTTTGATCCCGTATCGGGGCTACATGACAGCAGACATGTATCGTCAGACCATTCCGAGTAAACCATGGGCACCAATTTGTACTGGTCGATAATAATGCGCCCGCACATCGAGCTCAACGAGTCAATGCTGCTCTTCAATAATATGATATCACACGTTTAGACTGGCCTGCCGGCTCGCCCGACTTAAACCCAATAGAGCACCCAATAGATGCTCTTAAACGAGCTGTATGGAACCGCGAGCCACGTCCCCAGACAGTTCCAGAGCTCAGGGAAGCCGCTATTGAAGAATGGGATAGGTTACCCCAGGAAATGCTGGATAACTTGATCCTCAGCATGCCCAGGAGGATCTCCGCATGTGTTCGAGCCAGGGGAGGAGTTATTTTATATTGAATTTAACCGTTTAATAATAAATTGTTGTTTAAGTTTAATTAAACAGTATTTTTCTTTCTATGAAATTTCTATCACAATTACATTATGATTAATGGCTCAATTGTTTTTAAATAATAAAAAATAGTTTTATATTTTAATTTCAAACAGGGTATTCCTATTTAAAGAAAGCATACAACATAGATTTTTTCTTGATAAAGTTAAATTTAAAGAATTATAGGAGCTTATGCTATTGATCACAAACTTTTTTTGATGTGTGTATGTCTCAGGCAGGCTGTGCAATACTATTCATCGATGTTTGACATTTTACTTATTAATGCATTCGGTGCTCCAGATGTGAGGTCTAAACACCTGACGCAGCTTGGTACTGAACAATTCACTTCACAGTCTACTTAAATGCAAAAACTTATGAGCCTTAATTGATTCCGTGTGGCGCCGGATTAAGAATAGCGTCGCTCCATTTCCTTCCGTGGATGTCGTAGAAGGCGACTAAGGAAGTCAATTACCATTAGACGGGCAGCAGCGTCTTCCTGAGATTCCAACCGCATACTGCGATCGCCAACCCGCCTGCCAAGCGTGGCGATTATGGCAAAACCCCTCATGGTTATGAAAACCACGAAGGAGGCCTATGTCCTGCAGTGGGCGTCAAATGGCTGATGATGATAAAAGCCTTCTTAAGCGACGAAGCTCGCTATTAGCTAGGACACGTTCAATTTATTATTTAGACAGCCTTGAATGTTCGTGAGAAACTGCATTTGTTTCTAATTGGTTACCTCCACGCTTCGATTTTCTGTCCAGGCCTAGATAGTGAAGGCAAATCCGTTGGCGACTTATAGACTTGTTTGCTGAACATCTAACACCCATTTTTGCTCGACTGCGTCAGTTTTGTAAGTACCTACCTAGAATGGGGCTACCTCTAAAATAAAACATCTTGATTATAGTTTGTGCCTTAAAAAAATTTTGTTCAATGAGATTTTCTCAGATTTGTCTTTCCAAAATACCACAGTTTACTAATTTAATATCATATTTACATAATAATACAGTATTGTTGTATATAGAGTAATGGTCATTCAATGTAATACAAAGTTTTATATTATTTTTAGGTACGCATAATACATATCAAACAACGCCAGAAAAACAGCGAAAATTCATTAAAAAAAACATTAAATTGTAAATTGAACAATTTACAATTTAATGTTTTTTTTAATGAATTTTCGTTGCTGAAATGACAAACTCTATCCATTTTAGAAGACACCTTGTGTAAGTAATTACATACGTACATGGAAAAGCATAATAATTCTGTACCTAAAAGTCCTCTTCACGTCACATTTGCCGCAGAAATGAGACGTTAGGCTCTCCCACATAGGCGCGTTATTATCGGTCGATAATACCGGACACGTTAGTGCGATAATGCGTCCCGATTCCTTGCACACAACTGCGTTTTTATCGTCCGATAATTCTATTTCGTATTCGTGTTGAATTACAGAACATTCTACCACCTACGCTACTAATATTATAAATGTGAAAGTTTGTGAAGATGTTTGTTATTCAATCACGCAATGACGGCCAAACGGATTTACATGAAACAAGGCGTACAGATAAACAAAGAACTAAACTAGGAAATAGCATATACTTGATATCCTGGTGATGCGTTCCCGTGTGATAATATTTAAATGCGTTCCCATGGGATAATATTTATTTTAATTTTAAAATAGATGGCGTTGTGCGAGCGAACGTTGTGTTTTATATATAGATGGCGTTGTGCAAGAATCGTATAAACGGATTCTGTGGCGGTGCGAAGTTCGCCGGGACAGCTAGTTAAGCAATAAAAATAAATTAAATTATATTGCTGCCTACATCTTCCATATACGCGTGTATAAAAATCCCTTGGTTATGGCATCAGGCGTGAACGGCAGGACCAATTTCGCTAATTATTTTAATTTGAATTACACTTTTATAGTTAACTAGCTGTGCCCGCGACTCCGTTCGCGTACATTTCGATTTTTACGAAGCAGCATTTGTATGGGGGTCACGTCTTATCATAACTGGAGCTAGAATTTAAATTGCCTATCCTGTGTCCCAGATGTCTATATGTTTTTATACCAAATTTCATCAAATTCGGATAATTGGTTTAAGAGTTATGGAGGAACATACATACATACACACATACAGAAAAAAATTCTAAAAATCGTGAAATTAGTTTCAGTATCATATATTGAGCCTATAAACACAATATCTCTGAAAACAAACTAACTTACTCCATGACCGACCCTTACAGATTTATTATTAGTATAGAAGATACAGGACAACGTCTGTCGGGTCAGCTAATAAATAAATATCTTCGTGTTTGGCTTGAAAAAAGGTTACGGTAACAATAAAATATTATCCCACGGGAACGCATTACCGGAATATAAAGCATCCTATGTCTTAATTCAGATCTTTGTCTATCTGTATGCCAAGTTGGCAAAACCCCTCATGGTTATGTTCGAAGCTTGTAAAACCATGAGGGAGGCCTATGTCTTGCAGTGGGCGTCAAATGGCTGATGATGATGATGCCAAGTTGCAAGTAATTCCGTTCAGCAGTTATTGCGTGATTCAGTTTGTTACTCAATGACGCAACTTTCAAACATTATCACAAACTTTCACATTTATAATATTAGTAGGATTATTTACCTTCGTTTTTGGCGTCTTCGTCGGTCATCTTCCATAGCTACTGTTAGTGACAAAAATTCTTCGTCTGATGATAAATCAATAACCATATTAAAATTTTTAGAACACTCGTAACCGTCGGTAAAACCAAATTTCATCCTTGACGTATTAACGATCTCGCAACTGTGTGCCGGTAAGGGACATCCCAGGCGGACGTACTTCGACCAAATAGAGGATGTATTAGCAAAGGGCAAGATAAAAAGTAACCGAAACCGGCGTGCGTGCATGCAGCGACTAATGAATGTTGAGGAAGCGAAAGTGATCTGTCAGGTTAGTGGCAAGTGGCAAGCCCTGCCTACCCCTCTGGGATACAGGCGTGAGTTTATGTATGTGTAACTTCGTAGCCGTCCTAATACATAACGTACTAAAAGCAGATATCGCAATAACGCATCCGGCGTTATCGAGCGATAATAACGTCCCTATGTGGGAGAGCCACATTTTGGCGGGACGTTAAGAGACACTTGATTAAATTAGTCCCCCGCGCATCTTTGCAGTATTTGTTTACGACTTCATTTTATAACCAAACGACAGAAGTGGGTACAGTGGACCAGTGGTCTTTTACATTTTAGTTGCAATGTCGGGTGACACGTAATTGATTGAAGTCCATGGTAGTTAAGGCTGATGTGCGGTCGATGTGCTGAAAGATCCGTACAGGACTGACGACTAGGGGTTGTTTAATCTACGGGGTTATTTATTTCTAAAATTCTGCAACTCCTGAAACATTTTTGTTATTTAGATGCAACAACTTTCGTTCTACCTTTGAATAATTTTGTGCTCCATTTACTATTTTACTTGTTATTTAGATGCAACACTTTCTACCTTTGAATCTTTTTTTGGCTCCATTTACTATTTTTACCGTTTTCTAGGGTTTCATACCCAAAGGGGTAAGGGACCCTATTACTAAGACTCCACTGTCCGTCCGTATGTCTGTCTGTCACCAGGCTGTATCTCATGAACCGTGATAGCTAGACCGTTCAAATTTTCACATGGCCATATACAACTGTTGCCGCTGTAACAACGAATACTGAAAATAGAATAAAATAAATGTTAACGGGGGGCTCCCATACAACAAACGTGGTCTAAAGACAGTGCTCGCCATCTAGCGGCCATCTCTGTAACCTTCACAGCGCCGATGTCATGTCGTTAAATGTCAATGTTAAACGCTTCTTGTTGGTTTGTATAGATGGCGCTGTTCTCGATGTACTTTATCTTGTCTCGATCTTTGTCTAATGTTGCGTTGATAATGGTACGGAACACTTTGTGCGCGAGTCCGACTCGCACTTAGCCGGTTTTTTTTATTTTCGCGGTTTTTCTGCTTTGTAGCAGCGTTTTTCGATAGATAATGCTTGAAAGCATATGTGTTACACAGAATGGACAGTGGACATTTGCCTTTGCAGGCCAATGGTTTACTGATGGCTGGTAGAGCGAGTGAAACGCGACTTTAATTAAATTATAATATAAATGAATTAAAGTCGCGCTTATTCGCGCTTAGTTGCACACGGAACATTAGAATTAAATTATAATGTTCCGTGTGGCGCCCGATTAAGAATGACGTCACTCCATTTCCTTCCGTGGATGTCGTAGAAGGCGACTAAGGAATTCAATTACCAGGAGACGGGCAGCAGCGTCTTCCTGAGATTTCAACCGCATAATGCGATCGCCAACCCGCCTGCCAAGAGTGACGATTATGGCAAAACCCCACATGGTTATAAAAACCACGAAGGAGGCCTGTCCTTCAGTGGGCGTCAATGGCTGATCATGATGATAAACCCTGATTTTTCGAAAAATACAAATCTGAGAAAAAAGTCGTAGAACAAAAGTGGATGTAACATAAATAGCGACTCCCCGCCACCGTAACCAGGTCGTCTGACCATCTGGTAGGGGGCCTTCCCACACTGCGTCGTCAAGCTATGTCCGATTTGTATGGCGCGTTTTTGTACGACGTGACTAGAATGACTTTTCGATAGGTCACATTATATAAAGTACCTATTAGTTGCAGAG
Source organism: Yponomeuta evonymella (assembly GCA_963969515.1). Lineage (NCBI taxonomy): Eukaryota > Metazoa > Arthropoda > Insecta > Lepidoptera > Yponomeutidae > Yponomeuta > Yponomeuta evonymella. Next base: position 3,347,052 of record OZ018370.1, on the reverse strand, counting down.
AAAAAAAATGCAATTCCGATTATAGTAAAACATTTTTTCTGCAAGTTCTCCAATGATTTTACGCCCAGTTGTCTGCACCCCACTTCACATGCAACGTCAAAGAGGTTTTCCTACCGCAATACTACCCTGCGTTCTCTTTGTTACAGATCCCTCCTACCAGCCGAGAACTGTCAATTAGTCCGCCAAAAATGCCGCCATTTAAAAACAAAAGCTAAGCGACCTGAGAGATAAACAAAATGGCGACCCCTCCTGAATCTCCCGTCGAGGAGCACGCGTATGAGTTGGAGCCGAGCCGCGCACCGAAGCCGATACCGGTGGCCCTGGAGGAGCTCTGCCGACAGACCAAGTTCTCCAAGCAGGAGATACGCGTCATGTACCGGGGGTTCAAAACGGTGAGTTTATTTATTTCTTCATTCCTTCATACACATGCATACATAAACTCACGCCTGTATCCCAGAGGGGTAGGCTGCTAAGCATTAACTACTAAGCAGGGGGGACCGACCTAGATATCTCGCAAAGAGTTACAATGTTGAATTTGGGTCCCGCCTGCTTAGCAGTTAATGCTTAGCAGTCGGGTTGTTAGTTATTTTTTTAGTTTTGTCTTTTTAGGGATTTTATAATTTTTTAGTTAGAAGTTTGCTAATTTTATATAGCCTATGACAACGGCGCAAACATGACGAACCGATTGAGATCTTATTTGTCAAAATCTGATCATTGGTTAATGAGTTATAAGGGAACTTGGAATCGGACATACTTAAATACATACATACATACGAGCCAAACACATTACCCTCCTTTTGGGCTCCGGCGCAGTTGGGTAATTCAAACCTGAGAAAAACATATTGAAAAAAATTGCAGCCAAACACAAACTTAAAATAAGGTCTATCATCATCATCATCAGCCATTTGACGCCCACTGCAGGACATAGGCCTCCCTCATGGTTTTCATAACCATGAGGGGTTTTGTCATAATCCTAAACCACTGGTTTTAATCTTTTTTAGGTAGCAGGGTACCACTGCCTTAGTGATAAGTTCACTGTAAAATGTTCCTTGAATAAATTATCTTATCTTAATCGCTACGCTTGGCAGGCGTGTTGGCGATCGCAGTATGTGGTTGGAATATCAGGAAGATGCTGCTGCCCGTCTCCTGGTAATTTATTTCCTTCGGTCTATCAGGAATTGCGTATTTTAAATAGATAGAGACAGATGACACCTTATAGTAGATAAGAAAGGAAATTGCACAGATATGTCTTAACCTAAAAGTTCAGACGCCGTCTTATCACTAGAAGTGATCTCTTCCAGACAGCCTTTTAGAAATAACCATGTATAGTATATAAATTGGACCGTGTTACGCAGCAATATTCCAACCCATAATACGTAACTTGCAAGAAAAACCCTTTTTTGTGTATTATATTGATGTTTTTCCATGTTCTTGTTCAGACTTTTTTGACAATTGAATACTAATGTCATAGTGACCACGGAACAAGACAATCTAAGACTTATAGAAAAAGGTATTTTCTCACAAGTTACGTATTGTGGGTTGGAATGTTTCTGCGTAACACGGTCCAATTATAAGTGTCAAAAGCCTCACTTCTAAAGCAGGACAGTAAGATACCGTAAAATCTGTGATATTTTGTCGCTGACATCTAACGGTATTCGGTCGATGCCATCAGCGCACTTCCAAACAGCAACACACGTCGTAAATACTGAATGGGAGTGCCAATCACTTCTCGTCAGTTTCGAAAACACGCCAGTCGCTTCGTTTTATGGGTTGCAAATCAGAAACAGTCATTGACTACAAACACTTCGACTGTGCCAGGTTTAATACTATTTTTCAGGGCCTAATTTAATAGAACTACAGTATAATATGGTTTGCTATAATATGGATTCCGTGTGGCGTCGGCTTAAGAATAGCGTCACTCCATTTCCCTCCGTGGATGTCGTAGAAGGCGACTAAGGAAATCAATTACCAGGAGACGGCCAGCAGCGTCTTCCTGAGATTCCAACCGCATACTGCGATCGCCGACCCGCCTGCCGAGCGTGGCGATTATGGCAAAACCCCTCATCGTTATGAAAACCACTAAGGAGGCCTATGTCCTGCAGTGGGCGTTAAATGACTGATGATGATGATGATGATGGTGGTTTGCTGTGACAAATTGACGTACTACGTTGACTAACTGTAATAATCGGTTGCAAAATGTACGTCGAATTGTCACAACAAAGCATGAAATGTAGTTTTATGAAAGGCCCTGCGCGAGGCGGTAAAAAATCGTAGCGGCGTAGCATTCGTAGCGACGGAATTACGTGGCTACGAGGTTTCTACGAGGTTGCTACGAGGTTTCTACGAGGTTGCTACAAGAAGTTGTTGACTATCGACGATAGGGCCAGTTTCTGAATTGAGAATTTCGCTATGTAAATAGTTAACTGTAGTGCTGTCTCTTCGAGTTTCTCAGAAAAGAGCGTGACAGAACGTTACTCAAGTATTACGTCACCTAAGTAGGTGATTACGACTACTCAGAGCTACAGCTCGTGGTCATCAGGCAGCAAAAATATTTCGGTCTTTTTTACCTCAAAATTCTAAATTATTGGAAGAAGAAGCAGAATAAAGACACCGAATCCGGAATTGTATTCGTTGTTTTTACCAAATGAAGAATTATATTCGGCGGAGCGCCACTTGCTTTCAGCAGTTCAGTTTGATTGTTTTGCACACGATCTCAGTTATACTTGTATTGCCAAAAAATTGAAAATAAAAAATAAAAACCGACCTCAAAGCACTAAAAAGCTACAAATAATTTGAAAGAATCCCTTTAAGTTAGAAGTATATATTGTAGAAGTATAATTTGGAGTCGGTGCCCAAAATATATGTGCTGGTTACGAAACTGCGCACCGACTACAAATTATACTTCTACAATACCTACGTGTATACATACTTCTAATTTAAAGGTATTCTTTTAAATTATTTAATTTTTTTTGTACCGTTTTGAAGTCGGTTTTAATTTCATATTTTATTTTTTTTTATTTTTAGTGTCGAAAAAAAGGGCGAAAAACAATCAAGCCCCTTATAACTATAATTTACCCTACTTAATTGCAACAAACATCCAAACATCCGAAAATCTCCCTCCGCAAGCTTTCACATTTATTTATAATATTAAGTAGGATAAGATCAGTCACATCTGCCGATAAACCGATAGTCGATGGGGTACAAAGGTTCCCGACTGCAGACCACGAACTTGCAAACGAGGCCCAACAGCTCGCTGGAGCGACGATCTGAGGCAGAGTGCTGCCAGTGCCTGGATGAGGATGGGCGAGGACAGAAAGAAGTGGCGTGCCTCTGGGGAGGCCTATGTCCAGCAGTGGATGAGTGCGGTCTTATTCATTGAAGTTCCTATTTGCTCTGTACAGCAACTTCACGTAAAGAGCACTCAAGTAAAGGTTGTCGATGGTACGGCAGAAGTAAAATATTACTTGACCAATAGGTCTTTATGGCAAAGTGGGCGGGGCACATAGCTCGGAGAACTGACGGCCGTTGGGGCGGAAAAGTTCTGACCTGGTGACCGCGGACCGGACGACGCAACGTGGGCAGGCACCCCACCAGATGGTTACGGTGATGGCGGGGAGTCGCTGGACGAGGGCGGCATAACACCGGGAAGTTTGTAAAACCATGAGGAAGGCCTATGTCCTGCAGTGGGCGTCAAATGGCTGATGATGATGGCAAAATGGATCGATTGGCAGCTAAATTGGTCCTTGGAGCCCGTGAACAAGTATTTGAAGAGAGAAACCCCCGATTTCTCGTACTCTACTCTAACAAACTGTTACGGTGTTATTTATAAAAACACGAATCCTCTAAAAACACTCCTCAGAGGCAGTGCAAATAATCCGTGGTTACATCTTTCCCTTTACCACAGACTATTCAAAATGAGTGTTTTAAGGAATCGTAATGAGACTATTAACAGTTGTCAGGTTTTTTTTTTGAAATGTTTTTTTCTTAGCCAAACGATAGCTGTGTGAACAGATTGTTAGTGTACGAGAAACGGGGGTGAGTCTTCTAAACGTTTCTGTGATGTTCCAGTTTCATCTGCAGTAGTCTACCAATCAGTGTTTTCATTCCATGCCCTTTCGCTGTTTGAATGTTCCGTGACGCCCTCAAGCGCTTGAGCGCTGAATTCCAGCTTAGAGCTCAGTCAGAGTGCTGGCGGTGGTTTAAAGAACAATGGACAATATTGTATGGACCCCGTACCCACCTTTATAGCATTATATTAGATGATATAGGCATTATATAGACTAGGTGTCACTTCAAGACGTATATTTGAAATACCCAAAAATTCATAAAATGAAATGAAACTTTATTGCTTGAATTTAGGTTAACATTAGCAGTTACATGTGCTTTATATAAGTACATGTTCAAACTCTTCCTTTTCAGGAGTAAGCGCACTGTCGTATAACTAATGCAATATAAGTAAAATAATACAAGAACGAATGTATTATTTATTTCACAAAAAAAGATAACTTTTTACAAAAAGCGCGCGAGGGGTAGGCAGAGCCCAGGGACTGCCACTTGCCACGATTCAGACAGATCACTTTCGCTTCCTCAACATTCATTAGTCGTTGCATGCACGCACGCCGGTTTCGAGTATCTTTACCTATTTAAATTCAAAAGCAGCGCTGACTCTAGGTAGGCAGTGGTGGCCGCCGCCATCACATCGCAGTGCCGGAAGCTTTCATTTATCGCCCATCAGCTGTCCAGGACGCCCATCCCTCCGCGGGACGAGAAACTTTTTCATGTGATAAAAAAGGAAAATATTATTGCCTTTTTTAGCTCGTTTGCGCTTGGTTTTATTAGGTCTGCTTCGCGGTTGATATGCCTCGCCAAAGAGATTTTCCTTCTACATTTTGTAAGTGCATAATGCATAATCTCAGTTTGGGTGTATTTCCATGTTTGTGATGTCCTTGCCTGGTTACCATAGCACATATCCTAGTTTGGGACCAGGTCAAGTGATTGTGTTGTGTGGAAGTTATTATTTGGAAAGTGTTATTATTGGAAAGTGTTATTATTGGAAAGTGTTATTATTGGAAAGTGTTATTATTCCCAATAATAACAAATTATTTGTTATTATTGGGAAATAAAACTCATCATCATCATCAGTCCCTTGACGTCCACTGCAGGACACAGGCCTCCCTCATGGTTTTCATAACCATGAGGGGTTTTGCCGTAATCGCCACGCTTGGCAGGCGGGTTGGCGATCGCAGTATGCGGTTGAAATCTCAGGAAGACGCTGCTGCCCGTCTCCTGGTAATTGATTTCCTTAGTCGCCTTCTACGACATCCACGGAAGGAAATAAAAATCTGATAGAAATCTTGCGTTTGGAGAACCCAAGAAATAGGCACTTCGCAAGAAGGAAATCGAACTGTTGAGAATAAAATGGTTTATTGCCAAAAATTACATACAAAATAAGCAAAAAATCTTACAGCTAAATTTAAATTAAAAAATATATATTTAAGTTGAGTTGTAGATTTGAAATCTAGCGGAGCTGGTTTTCAGCGTGTTCTTTTATTATGTTTATTTTGTTTATGGTGTGTTAAATTGCACTAGTGTATATGTATGTATACACCATTGGAATTAGATTGCTTAGTGGACTACAAAGTTCAATGTTTGTAAATGTGTGTTGGCACGCCACGTTGGGCGCCAACTGGATCGATTTACAGAAATGTTGTCGGCTGATTGTCTGCAAAACATTTGTACTTGCTTGTACAAACAGTGTCAATAGAAGTAACAGTACGACTAACTCTGTACATAATACAGTACATCAGGCTCTATTGAACAATTGTGCAGATTCCTGTACACAATCTTTCGAAATAAAGTTGCCAATTTGGATAAGACAAAGATAAGAATATTCCTCATTGTACTCCGAAAAAAAAAACAAACATATATAATTTACCTAAATTTATGTATTGTATGGTTATGAAAAGCATACATGCAGTGGGCGCCATATGGCTGATGATGATGATGGAATCAGGCGTTACTTTGCGGAAATCCATAAAAGCAAAGTATTTTTCACATTTTAATGTTACGTTTATGTTCTTATATTTCATTGCATTCAGCTTTTACCCATAGTATGTGTGCAATTATGAACCTTAAGGCGATATACATAGTAAATCAAGATCCCATTAGCTACACAGGATAAACGGTGGCGTAGACAGCCGAGCTGATGCCAAACCGTAACGTTCTCTGTCACGTGAAAACGTGAGGTCGTAAACAATGCAATAGCTCGTTCGATTCCCGTTGCTTCACTTTGCTTCTCGAAATAACCACACATTGTGTTAGTTTCAATGGCTTTGTGTATCAGACGTGTGTAGTTCGCGAATGAACGCTTCTAATGAAGGACTTCACTTCGTCAAGCAACACAATCATTCATTCATTAATTTGTAGATAGATAGAATTTTTTATTGTACACCAGGAAGCCACCACCAGGTCATACATATTATCTTCTTGTATTCTCCTTCATTAAGATGCGGACTATGTGAGCTATTAACTTCAATTATGTGAACTATTAAGATAGTTCACATAATTGTGCATGCTTCGCAATTATTAGAGATTGGACCACAAGTGAAATCCCTCGGTAAGGTCCTTAAATCCATTGCGTTACGAAACAAAATTCTTGAACTCATGGGTGTTCTTTGTTGTCGCCGTTCTTCGTTCGCTCGCTTATAGTAGATAAAGATAGTAATGACCGACCATTATCTTAAGACCATATTGGTTAGTTCAACAACTCACTTAGTTTAACAACTGTCGTTCGCGAACAAACGTGAGTCGAAAGATACGAGAGCTGGAACTACGTAAATACGAGCAGATGAGCTGCTGAACGATAGGAACTATGAACTACTAAGAAGAACTATGTCTTTGAAGGAAATTAACTAAATCACTTTTTTCTTTTTAATGATGCGTTTGGCGCACGTCTATTGTGCATATGAATCCCTATTCATATGCACAATAGACGTGCGCCAAACGCATCATTCAAGTCAAGTCAAGGGCAAGTCTCTAAAATGCAAAGTTTTTCAATACAGTCGTATTAGTAAGATAATGATTGTTTCATTGACGCTTTTGGTAGTCTAGTAACCAATAGCATTCTAGTAGTATAACCCGTGCAACTTAACTCGGCGGCTCGCGCGATTCTATATTCTTCACGAGAGATGCCTATTTAATTTGCCTAACGACACTGCACTGTTGCTTGGTAGACTACAAAATAAAGGCAAATAACAGCTATTGTCGTGTATTGTACAGCATATACAACGTATATATACACCATATACAATGTGTCCCAAAATTCAACGATAAGCGTGACACGTAAACAGGGTGTGGCAATATTAACAAACTTATCCCCATACGGGATTGACGTCGATAACTAGTCGTAATTAACTAGCCGTATGTTCCTAAGTCATGGTTAGAATCATCGTCATCTTCATCATTCAGCCACAAGAAGTCCACTGCTGGACATAGGCCTCCTCCATGGATATCCAAAAAGACCGGTTGGAAGCGGCCTGCATCCAGCGCCTTCCTGCCACTTGGATGAGGTCATCTGTCCATCTTGTGGCTGATCGTTAGTGGTTAGAATACCCCCATAAAAAACGGTGAACGAATTTGAAGTCACCCTGTAGAATAAAAAGAAATAGAGAAGAAAAATATTATTTTTGTCCACGTCGTGTTTAAGGACAAATCTAGTATAAATGCGTATCATTTGACTGGTACAGACTATTCGAGAGGACAGGGGCCGTTTTTGAGAGTGAATCTTGTAGGAAGAAATACCTCTATTGTCTTCGTAGTCGATACTTTTGTTTCGATACCATTTCCCTACAGCATTGAATTTTAAGTAGGACATATAGACCAACCTTTGCTTCCAGAACTGGGTATTTAACAAAATATCAAATGAGTTACTTTTAAAACGGAATTTTGTATGAAAATACTTGCTTATGAGACGTCACATTTCAGAGCACTCTTTTTATGTTCAATCTATTTAAAAATTGTAATAACTAGTAATTGACTAAAATAGATACATTTTCCGAGATATTTTGTAATTTTTGTTTTAATCGAGCATATGAAATTATTTATTGTTGATCGTGTCAAATACCGTATTGAGTGCAGTTCATTTATTTTGACATTCTAATCATTATGAGAGAAGGCGTGCCCGGCAGTGACATAGAAAATAGGTAACATAAAAAAATCTAATATAGGTATATCCATATTTTGTGGCCATCGGGAATTCAGAACCACAAAATGGCCGGCAACGTCGTGCCTCCGGTGAAAACCTGTATGTTGAGTGTGGTCAGATAATGTCCTATGTGCTTGTGAAATGTTTTACGTAGATGTCAGCGTGATTTTGCGCTAGCAATATTTTGAGGGAATATTTTTTTCGTAATTAGCATACTTTTCTTTTTTTTTGTGTAGTCTATATAGGTCTCACTGCAGGGCACAGGCCTTCTCTCAGAGAGAGCTTAATCACCACGCGTGCCCACCGCGGATTGGCGATTCCAAGCGCTGAGGTATGTGAATAGCTCAGACACTCAGGTTTCCTCACGATGATTTCCTTCATCGTTAGCGAGTGGTATTTCTACTATAACTTCACAAATGTACATAACTAAGAAAACCAAGTCATAAGGTACATGCCCGCACTGGGGATCGAACCTTGGTCCGATGTTCTACCCACTAGGCTACCACCGCTGTATTTCCAAAAACATACTTTCGTCATCGGCACGGCATCCCTTGCTATTTAAACTTAATTAATAATAGGGACTACCCCTAGCATTAGCCATAAAGTCCCTAGAATGTGATAGGATCAATTGGGTATTTGACAAAATATCAAATGAGTTACTGTTAAAACGGAATTTTGTATGAAAATACTGGCTTATGACGTCACATTTGAGATGAGAGCACTCTTTTTATGCTTCATCATCATCATTCAGCCACAAGAGGTCCACTGCTGGACATAGGCCTCCTCGATGGATTTCCAAAAAGACCGGTTGGAAGCGGCCAGCGCCTTCCTGCCACTTGGATGAGATCATCTGTCCATCTTGTGGCTGGTCGTCCTACGCTGCGCTTGCCGATATGTGGTCTCAATCCGAGAACTTTTCGGCCCCATCGGCCATCAGTTCTGTGTGCTATGTGCCGCGCCCACTTCAACTTACTAATCCGCTTTTTATGTTTTCTATTTAAAAATTGCAACAACTAGTAATTGACTAAAAGGAAGCTAAATCATTGCCTATCTACAAAGGATTACTGAGAAGCCACATTTTGAGGGATATTTCATTGTTGAAGCCTTAAAGCTTTCCACTATTTTTTGTTTTTAGTATGCACTCACACCTGCCTTCAACTTCTTGCTTGCTTTTAACTCTCAACAATGTGAACGCAACCTTATGTTCGTTTTTATTGCAGACTGTTATTATCAAACTAACAAAAAAAAAAAAAAAAAATCCTATGTACCCACTTTCTACTTCCAAGAATTATACGCGAATTGCAACGGCGCGTTTTGCTTTATATAACATTTATTAATATACATAACTATTGTTTCTCAAGTAAGTGAATCAATGTATTCTTATTGAGAAATAAATTTCTTAAATCACAAATCACAATCACTTTCCGAGATATTTTGTAATTTTTGTTTTAATCGGGCATATGAAATATTGTTGATCGTGTCAAAAACCGTATTGATACTACGAGAAAAGTATCGAGTACAGTGGAAAGTATCGATTCTTACTCAGTATCGTATTTAAAAGAAGTATGTATTGTACATACGGTGGAGCGATGATCTTCGATGATCTTTGCAATAGGACAGGCCTATGTCCAGCAGTGGACAAGCGTAGGCCGATGATGATGATGATGACAACATACACTCACGCCTGTATCCAAGGGGTAGGCAGAGACCAGGGACTGCCACTTGCCACGATCTTGACAGGGTCTTCTTTAAAAGTATACACTGAGTTGAGTATACACAGGTATCGATGCTGATCCATGTCAGTCTGGTCTAAAACGTACCCCCAGCCCTCCACTAAGTATAGTCCGCACAGATCTTTTTGGCGGTATCGTGAACATAGTCACAGATCGTTTGCACATCGCTTGAGTACTGTCTTTACAGTGTATGTGTGAGTAATTGACTATTAGTAACTTACTACGCATCACAATACGTCAATTACTCACACATACACTGTAAAGACATGTATAGTCCGCACATATCTTTTTGGCGGTACCGTGAACATAGTCACAGATCGTTTGCACATAGCTTACTGTCTTTACAGTGTATGTGTGAGTAATTGACTATTAGTAATTTACTACGCATCACACTACGTCAATTACTCACACATACACTGTAAAGACATGTATAGTCCGCACAGATCTTTTTGGCGGTAACGTGAACATAGTCACAGATCGTTTGCACATCGCTTACTGTCTTCAGCGTGTATGTGTGAGTAATTGACGTAGTGTAATACGGAGTAAATTACTATTAGTCAATTACTAAAGTAGTCAATTACTCACACATACACTGTAAAGACAGAAAGCGTTGTCCAAACGATCTGTGACTATGTTCAAGTTACCGCCAAAAACATTTGTGCGGACTATAAAACCCTCCACTGTATTGGATTAAACATTTTGACAGTTCGAAGTAGGTAAAATCGGTCAACTTCATACAGTGGAGAACTTACGTGGTAGCGCCCCCGGCAACGGTCAAATAGCTGTACGAACATCGTGTTTGTTTTCGAGTTTCATGTTTAACTACGTTTTTATTTTTAAGAGTACCTCAAAACGCCGTCCAACCCTCGCTGCCAGTTTTTAATGATGTAGTAAAAATATTTAATAAGTAAGCACGAATTCCTGTCGACTTTACCGAGCAGTTATTTCTGAATTAAATCTCATTAACTTGTAGAATGGCTCGCTAACCGTGTAGGTAAACGTCGTGTGGAAACCTGAGTGCCTGAGGTTTTGAATGACCACAGTAGGCTTTTCTGAGACGGCGCAGTATGTTTCTAGATCATCGTTGTTAGAATATTCTTATCTTATATTATCTTATTCTAATACCAATTACGTAGGTAACTTGAATGCCCTTGATAGCGGTATAACCCAAGACATCGGATTATATCCATTTTGAGGTTTCCGAAGTGTAAAAGATGTTTGCATTTGACATTTCAGAGTAGGTTACATCATAAGACTCCATACAGTGGAGTAGTGACGTAGTAGGGGTACTACGTTACTTCTCCAATGAATGTAGGACTACTAGAAGCGTTGCAATTGGGTCACGTAATTAAACACTGTTAATTAAATAATGGAATTGGACAACTACTTGCTTTTCGATCTTACAATATCCTTCTTTATTGTGTAAGAGAGGCAAATAGTTGTTCAATAATAACAATAATTTGAAAATGAATTATTATCACTCAATTTGAAAATGAAAGATTTTTTTTAAATTTATTTATACGGTTCAGAATTACAGAATAACTACTACTTATTATCACTTACTTTACTTACTTATTATCACTACACACAATGGGCTATTGTAGGCTACACAAATACGCATTGCCCTGTATGTATCACAAAAAAAAATGCTTTAAGGGGCTACAGTGTGCTGGAACTGGCTGGAAGACGCTTTTGAATCGCTTGTGACATCCTCTAGGAAGATGGCAGACCTTTGAAATTAATATATGATATAATTTAACTCCTCGATTCCCTATGGCATGTATGACAACTGTCATAACCTTACGCCTTCTATGAGTAAATATATTCCGTAAGAATGCCCTAAGAATTTATGTGCCATTTTAAATGCGCAGTGGATTACGTTTAAGCTTATACAGTCTTACGGGCAATATCAAAATATTGTATGTTCACGTTTAAAACTAACAGGAACAATAGTTACTCATTCAGAAAAAACGTTTTCATCAATTTATCACATTACGCCTTACGAGGAAAAGCCCAGCTACTCGTTGCATGTTGTCTGTGACCAGGCGCTCTTCGCATCACCATTGATTTGATTGTAACTTTTCATAAGCGATTCATCAATCATAAATCAACCTTCCAAAGTTCACCTCGAGCGCCATATAGTGAAATTAATTCAAAGTAGCAATTCTCATACAAAATTACCGATTGTAGGCCAAGGACGTGGGGTGAGGGACCGAAAAAGACGCCGCATCTTTCCAATTCACTTTCGTACAAAATGTACTGGGTCAAGTTTCATAAAACTATAATTTCGTAGTTTATTATGACAATTCGAGGTACACTGCGCAGCAGAGTCTATTTGTTAATCTGTGGGTTAATCGGCTTTCGGTCATAGTCACAATGAATTGTAGTTCTATGAAACAGAATCCTGAAGGGATGGGTCTTTTCCGCGCCCTCGCCCCACGTCCCATGTCCGAACAAAACAAAAAATATTATATACCTATTAGTCCAATCGGTGGAGACATTTTCGAGTTTTTGCAAGACCAACGCACGGGGACTGATTTTTGTAGTAGTGATCGAGCTTCAATCGTTAGAAAAACATAAAATGTAAATTCCCATTTCCTGTATTTTTTTAATTAAGTAAATAACTAAAAAAGAAAATAAAAAGAAGAAAAGTAAAAAGGAAACCGATCATTTATTATAATCATTATTCGAACCAAAAGCTCTCTGTCGCTCAAGGGACGCCTCTTCCCATCCGAGCTATTGTAACATTATGAATCTAAGCGAAACATCGTTCTATTATTTGTGCCTAAATCACGGTAAAAGCGAGGTTCACTAAAAATGAAACCTATGTATTATAATCCATTTATTGTCGCGATTAGGTCGGCCGCACGCGGCCAGACTTTCTGCTCGAGTATTGTAGTCTCTAAAACCTAGCATTTAAGGTTCATTTTAGTTTGATGGAGTTTTGTTTCAGTCCTCGCGCTCGCACTTCGCCTCCTCGTTAGATTGTAGGGTACATAGGCGGTAAATAATGTGTTGGTAAATAATAACTTCGATTGGCGTTACGAATAATACTTGATTCATAAACGAATCTGTGTAGATTTCGTCTGTAAATTTTTTTTCTATCTGCCTGACATGTTTTTCTGTTATAAAATAAAACGCAGTATATTTTTATCACGCATTTTATTGTACATGCGGAAGTATTGTTAGAAGAATCAATGGCGTAATGCTAAAAATTTTAAAGCAATTATAATTTATATACATGTGTACTTGTTTTTAGTTTTTTTATTTTCTCGAAATTCCGCCGTATTGGGATAAGTTATCTACACTGCAATAATTATGCTCTTTACCTTCCCTACATGTAATATAAATCACACTTCCATGACATGTATAAGTTGATCCTATTCAATTGTTTTTGCTAGGGTTGTCACAAAATCCGGGTTTTTTTATTCATGATTTATTCGATGCTCATTTTTAGGTACAACGTAATTTAAATATATAATTTAACGCTCATAATATTTTTTGGGTTCCGTAATCATAATGACAACAAAAGAAAGTAGTACACGTAACAAAAAAAAAAACAACTGAAACCTTAACAAAAAGGAAAAGTGTAACAAAAAGTAACCAAATAGAAATAGAAGTACTGTATCACACAATAGATTAAATAAAAATCTGCGTTCCTGGTTTACCGATATTACATATTTTTATTTAAGTGTCACAATGAATAGTTTAATGTATCTTGAAAATATTCGTCGGTGGGGAGTTCCAAAATTATAATAATAATAATAACGTCCACACAACGCAATCAAACTAGAATTCCCTGTACTATGGTATGAATAGTTTTTAACTATCAGCTTTAATGACAAAAATCACTTAAATGCTGTATGTTTCCTGTGCTATTGGAATGAAATAATAGAAATGGTATGAATTACACTATTAATACGATTATCAACAGATTAATCTGTTATAATATACCAATATAAGTTAAGACGAGGCGGCACTGTTTATTAATAATTATATTTATCAGTCTTTGTGCTGAAACAAGGATGCAGGCCAAATAAGCACTCAAATCCATTTGTAGCTCTTTTGCCAACATCCTTAGCAACGAAGTCTTTATCCATTTTCATAATTTTTGTTTTATTTCTTTGGTCAATATCCATTTTGAAATGTTTTTTTTTCTTCTGTAAAAAATAAATTATTTTGCTTTTGTTCTTAAAATTTTTATTATTTTGTTTGTGTTATACCATAGAAAAAAAATACTCCTGTCAGATTCGCTTAATGGACTATGTGGCCACACAGGCACGGAAGCGATGACACATATTCACCCTTTTAAAACCGCTTCAGTGAATGCGCGTAGTGTAAAATAAAATAAAAAATTGCGTAAAGTCGATGATTTAAATTCAAAGATTTTGAGCCAAAATCTTAATCCAAGCTTCAAATTTATCAAAATTTCCACTCTTTTAAAATATTTATAATCCTCAGTATTTTTACACTATATTTAAAGATTTTCAACAGCTTTTGTAAATAAACCTCTTGAGTCATGGAAACACAAGAAGTCCACTGCTGGATATAGGCCTCCTCCATGCATTTCCAAAAAGACCGGTTGGAAGCGGATTTCATCCAGCGTCTTCCTGGCACTTGGATGAGGTCATCTGTCGGCTGGTCGTCCTACGCTGCGCTTGCCGATATGTGGTCTTCATTCGAGAACTTTTCGGCCATGTAGACGACTTTCGTTCATCTACGAATCTCATCATTTCTGATTCGATATCGTAGAGAAAGCATAGGCCTTTCCATAGCTAGTTGCGTGACCTTGAGCTTTCTTATGAGGCCCATAGTGAGAGACCACGTTTCAGTGCCATAAGTCATCACTGGTTGTATAATTTTGTCTTGAGCGATTGAGGTATATTAGACGAAAGGACTTTTCTAAGTTTCCCGAATGCTGCCCAGCCGAGTTGGATTCGACGATTGACCTCTTTCACAAAGTTGGACGGGCCTAGTTGGACTGTTTGTCCTGAGTAGACGTATTCGTCTACAACTTCGAGAGTCGAGTTCCCCAATGTTATCGGGGTGGGCACGAAACGAGTATTCGATGTGACCTTCGTTTTGTCCATGTTCATTTCAAGGCCCACCCGTTGGGCCGTTGGGAAACTCGACTGAGGTCTTCGAGCATTATGCCGAGGTCTTCCATCGTTTCTGCCATGACTACTATATCGTCGGCAAATCGAAGGTGAGTGATGTACTCGCCATTGATATTGATGCCGCGTCCCTGACATTCCAGAAGCTTGAAGGTATCTTCCAGTCCGTTTGTGAACATTTTTGGAGAGATAACGTCTCCCTGTCTTACGCCCTTTTTCAATGGAATTGCCTCCGAACTCTGTTCCTGTACTCGGACCGACATAGTGGTTCTGTGGTCATAGTGGACTGTTGTACAAGCATTTCAGCCAGCACCTCGATATACCGATAGTCAATACGGCAACGCTGGAGAGACTCGAGCACTGTCCATAACTCGATCGAATCGAAGGCTTTCTCATAGTCCACAAACGCAAAGCAAATTATACTCCTCAGTCTTCTGTATAATTTGCCGCAACGTGTGGATGTGGTCTATGGTACTAAAGCCCTTTCGGAAACCGGCTTGTTCGGGAGGCTGGAAGTCATCAAACCTACGTTCAAGACGATTCGTGAGGACCCTCGAAAACAGCTTATAAACATGGCGCAGAGTAGTCATCAGTAACCACAAAAACCTCCAATACTAATTTTCATACAAAAACGGAGCCAGAGATTACCCCGTAATGTTACCGTTTTCTCAGGCTTTGACAAAAAAGCTGTAAAGACCGGATTTTCCAAGTCAGATTTTTCTTATCGGATTGAGGGATCACCCTGTAAGGATGGAAAATTCCAAGTTTATACCATATGTGGAACTTGAAAATCTTTTAGCACCTGATAAGACCGAAATTAGAACAACCAAAAATTCAAGAATTTTCGCACGTCTAGTTATTTTAGCATTCAAATGCTGTGTGACTATAAAGTTGATACAATATTAGTCCAGCCGCTAGACCAGCGGGGCCCGGTGGCAAAACCTGCATTAGGTGTTGGTTGAAAATTTAAGCAAGTTTACTTTTCAATCGGCACTATTAAATTTGCCATAAAAATTTGTTGACGTCACCGTCCTATCTAGGGTTTATGCAACGAGTTTATGTTGTTTTAAAAGACCACCCCTAAGTGTTACCATTATCCCAAGCCGTTGAAAAAAAAAAAGAAGCTTCTCCAAGTTTTCGATTTTCTCCGTCAGTTTTAGCAAAAAAACTAATCGTATAGAAAATTTCAAGTTAGTAACATCAAAATGGGACAACAATTTTATCTAGCTGTTTTTCGCTGATCAACTTTATGTAGGTATATACATTCTTCACGTCACACCGTGTACATAAAGTTGTTATATGCGATGTATATCATGTTAGTATTTTAATTAATATATCAATAATAATGGCACCAGGTATTTACATATTTTTTTCAAAATCAAATCAGATCCGGATTATAAATTACTATCTGAGAGCGTGACAACCCTAACGACGTAAAATCCGGATAACAATTAAAATGGTCGTAATTTCTACTTTCCATGGAATTGGCATTTGAAATATATTTTTTATTTCATATGGGGAAGTCGCTTCCTACGTTCCAATTTTGCCACTGAGTCCCGAAATACATCCATGTGAAATCAAAGTCAAATTCACTTTATTGAAAAAAGATAAGATGATTTTTTTTCACTTTTTGACATAAAAACCTGTGGTTGTGAAAAAACATGTACTATTTCGTAAGTAGGTAGATAAACAAATACGTACTAAACATGTGATTTTTGTTTGAAAGCTATTCTTTCTACAAAGCATAGATAAGTTTTGAAGAGATGTACCTACCTTTATCTTTTTTGTTTGTAATGGCGCATGCTATACAAGAAAGCATTAGATTGAAGTCTATTCAATCTACGCGTAGGTACGCGGGCGGGCTGGCGAGCCGGCTAGAAAAGTAGAAACCGCTCGGCTCGCTCGACGCGTTCGAAATTCGGCTATATATGTGTGCGTTTGGCGGCGTGTGCTTACGCGAAGGGAATGAGACTGTGTGTGTGCGGCCGCGCGCGCGTCTTTCTATGGAGATTACTACTAGGAATTAATTCAGTCGTGTCATCTAGCGGTGAAATGTTGAAGTGCTGCACACCTGTGTCAAACGCTCAAGGTCATCGGCACAGGGAAAAATCTTAAATATAAAAAAAACGTTGCCCTGTCGACAGCCGACCAACTTCAATTCCTTATTCAATCCCCTTAGATATGAGAAACCATTCGTTATTCTTTCTTCTTGCTCTGCAATAAAGGGTTATCTATCTATCTAACAGAGTTCTGTAGGGTAAACCCACGGACGCGAGTAACTTTAAGCCCCGTTGCAGTTCTGACTGTCACCTTCTCTGCTCACTCCACTAGCCCGGACGCAATGTAAACCAGCGGGTGAGATGTGAAAGCGAAAGTTTGGCGTGCAGCGTTTCAGGGCGCTTGATACAGCTGTTCAATCGAGCTAACCAAGCCTTATTAAAACAGTTCTTTTAACGAAATCTGTTCATGTTGCAGCGAAAAATATTATGTTACTTTTGCGAATATTTCCGAAAACACAAACATGTCTCTGATACACATTATAATCGATAGTCCTCGATATTTTTTTATTTAAAGTTGCCCCTTAACCTCCTCAGTTCTGACCTACAAAATCACCATCATCATCATCAG
Organism: Yponomeuta evonymella; assembly: GCA_963969515.1. Lineage (NCBI taxonomy): Eukaryota > Metazoa > Arthropoda > Insecta > Lepidoptera > Yponomeutidae > Yponomeuta > Yponomeuta evonymella. The sequence goes on along the minus strand of OZ018370.1, from coordinate 3,329,374 downwards.
CCATTTGACGCCCACTGCAGGACATAGGCCTCCCTCATGGTTTTCCTAACCATGAAGGGTTTTGCCACAATCGCCACGCTTGGCAGGCGGGTTGGCGATCGCAGTATGCGGTTGGAATCTCTGGAAGACGCTGCTGCCCGTCTCCTGGCAATTGATTTCCTTAATCGCCGTCTACGACATCCACTGAATGAAATGGAGTGACGCTTTTCTTAATCCGGCACCACACGAACAAAATAACAAAATGCAAAATGTTTATTTTAAAAACAAAAACACAGCATTATCTTAACATGTTACACTGAGTATACAAGCAAAAGGTATTATTAAACATAAACATAAACATTTACGTACAGGCACATTCATTGCTACATTATGAGGATGTTACAGTTTTGTGTGGCAGACTTTAGTACAAATGTAATTTACTGTAGTCTCCACACTAGGTTATACCTGTATCATGGAGATCGATTGCTTTCCCATTCATTTTATTAAGTCATAGATTATAATATTATTTTCAAAAGTTTTGATGTTCAATTGTCATTTTCAAGGTCAGGACTAAGGAGGGTAAAATTACAATTAGCTATCATATCTGAGTTATTTATTTAAATTTATTTCATATATAGCGTTGAGCTTTGAGCGTTGGTAGCCTAGTGGGTAGAACATCGGACTCAGAAGCGAAAGATTTATTTGTACATTGTGAAGTTATAGTAGCAATACCACACGCTAACGGTGAAGGAAAACATCGTGTGGAAACCTGAGTTTCTGAGCTATTCACATACCTCAGTGCTTGAAATCGCCAATCCGCGGTGGGCACGCGTGGTGATTAAGCCCATACTCTCTCCTTGAGAGAAGGCATGTGCTCTACAGTGGGACACATATAGGCTGATTATGCTTATGCTTATTTCATATATATCTAATAACGGAAAACAACTCATCATCATATACTTAAAACACTATTGGATTATATTTTCAATTAATCTTAGTTATATGGTCTAATCACGATTATTTATTATGTAAAATTTTTATTTACCTAAAATCCCGACGTTCAATTAATCTAAAAGACAGTTAGAATACTCTTTATTGTACAAAGAAATTACGTATACATTAACAGAAATCGTTACTACTGTTTTTTTCTAATTTTTCACTTAATTTACCAACCCGTGGGGGTGTTTCAGCCGTTTAACGAGAGCTTATTAGTGATGCTGTACCATTGAGTTACCTTAAACCTGTTGTAGTGCCGTCTGTTCCTTTCTCTACTTCCTCTGCTCACTCCACTTGCCCGGGACGCGATGTAAACGAACAGATGACGTGTAAAAGCGAAAGTGTGGCGTGTAAACGACCGCAGCCTTGACGTTTTTTCTTAATTACCTTCTGTTTTATAGGGCTGAAACTTATTAAGGACTTATATGACGTCGGGTTTTTGTTCATAATTTTTCAAGTAGTAATCAATCAGCCCGAATTCATCCACTGCTGGGCATAAGCCTGCCCCAAGGCATGCCACTTTTGACATTGGAAATGTCCTATTCGTTCGCTCCAGTGAAGGCTCCGATTTCATGAAAAAGTGCGATCCCCTTATATCTCGGTGAGTTGTGAAGGTATGATATTCAAAAAGGCTCAAAAGACGCGTATTGACGAGAGCTGTAATTATTTGGAAAATTTTTGTTAAATTTTTTAATTTTCAACCATTTTGACGTGATTTGCTGTCACTGTTACGTGATTTCTGGTTCTAAATTGAGATATATTGTGCAGATCTGATACAGATCTACGAAAAACGAAAGAGTTCTGTGTTATGAGGCTGCTAAATTTACTTTAAAAAAATAAAAATAAAATTTTTGAATTTTCGAGTTCTAGTTTTGAATTGAGATGTACCTATGGTGTAGTTCTGAATTTAGTTGAAGGTTGCAGTTTTTATACGGATCTATGAAAAACAAAACCGTTCTGTGTCCTGAGTTTGTCAAAATAATTTGAAGTGATGAAAGTAGTGTTTTTCGACTCTTGTACGGGATCTGCTGGTACTTGAATTTGGAGACAGAACTATTCTTGAAAAGTATCAGGAACTATAGAGCAAAGGTGTATGCGATGAGAACTTAAATAAGTTTTCGATTTGCTGTGTTTTGTAGCATATCGCTACGGGAAGTTAGCGTATCATTTTGGTAAAATTGCCAGAACTATTTCTAAACAGTATCAGGCGCTATAAAACTCTGCTGCATGCGACAAGAACTCTCATTTATTTTTGATGTGCTGGAAAACGATATGCTAAGTTCACTATTCACTATCATAACCTAGTCGCATATCGTTTGCACATCGCTTACTGTCTTTACAGTGCATGTGTAATTGACTACTTTAGTAATTGACTAATAGTAATTTACTACGCGTCACACTGCGTCAACTACTCACACGTACACTGTAAAGACAGTACCTAAGCGATGTGCAAACGATCTGTGACCATGTTCACGTTACCGCCAAAAAGATCTGTGCGGACTATAAATTAACCTTTGCCAGCCTAAATTTTGGGATCGAAATTTAGTTCCCAAAATTTAGGCTGGCAATGGTTAATACATCCTTTATGTCTATTTCTAGTATTTACATTGTGTTGGCTACCTACAGTTTTAAACTTACTGATATTTTTCCTAACGTACATAATATTTTCATAGATATACTGACTAGCAACTGTTAGGATGTTAGTTTGTTTAAAGAAATCTCTTAACGAATCTCTTCTGCCTAGGTTATATATGAATCTGATCGCTCTCTTCTGCAGGACGAAGATGGTCTCAATGTCTGCTGCCCGACCCCACAGTAGTATGCCATAGGACATAATACTATGGAAGTAACTAAAATAAACAAGCCTAGCAGTTGCGACGTCAATTAGTTCCCGGATTCTTTTAACTGCGTATGCTGCAGAACTGAGCCTATTTGCCAATTTTCCTATATGAGGACCCCATTGAAGCTTTGCATCAATTGTGATACCTTGAAATACAGTATCTTTTTTACAAGGTCTAGTTTATAATTCCCCAATATGACATTACTGTCACCCATTTTGACATTTGGCAGCGGGAAATTTATACATTTTGTGTTTTTTGAATTTAACAATAAGTTATTAGAAGTAAAACAATATAGAACCTTAGAGAGAGCATTATTTGTATCGTCAAGGTAATTTTCTTGCCTCTTAATTTAAAAAAAATGAGTGACGTATCATCTGCAAATAATACTATCTCTGACATGGACCATGAGTTAAACATTACAGAACCACTGTGCCACGTGGGCAAGTATAAAAGTAAAAAACCTCTTTTTTCGTTTGTTTTAGGACGCAGCAGCAACGGGGATTTGATGTAAAAAGTTTTTATCTCTCGGTAGGAGCCCAAACGAGGGAGGTTGGCTAAAACTTCTTGTCTTGATCGAATTTTGGACAATGGAAGTTAGGCTGGAAACATTTTTAAATATTAATGACAGTTGCACTGAGTAAGCTAATAAAAATAAACTCTATATTATGAATCTAAACTTGCGCCACTTTCTTAAATTTGGCTTAAACTAAACAGCATTGAACTAAAATTCTTCATACAAAAGTCGATTTAAATTTCGGCTTAAGTGACATATAAGAAGTCGGCCTAAGAGGCTTAAAGTGATACGGTAACAGTGTCACGAGAAAAAACATGCTTTTTTTATTTGTAGAAAAATACAGAGAAATAATGAAACTTACCGGCACACTGACACAATGCGTATGTCTACACGCCAGATATAATATTAGGGATTAAAGTATGAAATTGCCGTTTTATTGCAATAGGTTCTTTGAATTGACCTCTCTCCAAACGCAGCATTGATATTGCGGGCTGTTTCTGCCGCGTTAGTTCCGCGTCGGAACTGGTATTCAAAAATCACTCGAATTTTCGCAGTATCCATCTTTCTTGTCTAAATTGAATAACAAAAACAATTGAAAGTCGATATTCAAATGTTTCACATTTTTTAAAAAAAGAACACCATAGAAACCATTTGAAAAAAGTTTCATTCGAAAACCTCAAACCATGAAGATTCTATGTCAATTCAAAGAACCTATTGCAATAAAACGGCAATTTCATACTTTAACCCCTAATATTTCCTTTCTTTCCTCCTTCATAGTAGCACTGCAAATTTGCAATATTTAAGTGATATTTTCGTTTTTCTACACTTGGTTTTTGAGATAGAGAAGTGGATACTAAATTATGGTTTAATAAGTTTCGTACTTAAGAGAATTACTTATTAAACCATAATTTTGTATCCACTTTTCTGTATCAAAAACCAAGTGTAGAAACCAAAAATATCACTTAAATTTCCGTAATTTTGTTATCTTGTAATGTCTTAGACTACGTTTATCAAAGGTAGGTATGCTGTTTTTTTTTACAATCATAAAAAGTGTTAGAATGTGCGAGGGACGGAAAGTCAGTCATAACAATGAGAATCCTTTACCTATTGCATAATAAAAACATTTATACATTGCTGAGCTTAATACTAATAAGTATTTAACAATAATCTTAAGTATCCTTGAAGTCTATCCCGTCTGTGCTATAACCACTTTCCTAGCTTCTGAACAGCCTAAACTCGACTTGAAACAAGTCATAAGTACCTATTACCTACTACAAACAGTACAACAGCGACATACATCTGCAGTTTTGTTTTTATTTTTACCTATTATCCAATCAATTTCTATTTTATTTTTTATTTTTATTTATTGAAAGAAAACAAAAAAATTGTACAATATATTTACAAGGCAAAACAATCTTACATAGATTAACACAAAGGCATTTCTATAGATTAATACAAAGACATATTAATGAACAGAAAAACTCACAGTTATGCTAATAACAACAGTCAAAGAGGAAATTACGTTACGTTACGTAAGTAGTGATTTTGCAACAGAAATGTAAGGGCTGACCTACTGTCTTCTGACTTATTTTTGATCTATTTGTGCTTGTAAAAATTATTTAAATATTGTTTTACTCTAGGGGGACTGACAAAAATAACGTTCATTATTACGAAATAAACCTTATTCATAGAGATAGGATTAAACCTACCATTATGGTATAAGTTATGGTATTCTTATGTAATAGTGGAAAAAAAAACTTAAAAGCATTAACAATACACAATGTGCCCATCAACCCTTTCACACTGTGTCACAGTCAACCCTGCCAGCGCGGCGGCTTTCTCGACAGCTGTTTTATGATTGATGGGGTCAAATTGCGACATTAATTATTTTCACCTCGCTTGGCTGTAGCACCACAAAATATGTACGCAGAATGCCCTGCTTTTGGAGCTACATTGAAAGACTGATCGAAGTTGAGCAACCGACGTGCGTGATTGATGGTTGGTTGATGGCTGGTTGATGATAGCATGTAAAGGTCGATAGATATATAGAGAACACTTTATTGTTCATAAAGAAGGAAATTGCACAGATGTTGATACAGATACCTCTCTGATCAAGTGTGGATGTTTTGTCACGAAATTACAAATACAATACAATACAAATAAACTCTATTTCTCCATCCACAAATAAGGTAAAAAAGACTGTGGAATGTCTTTGTCCACAATTTGTGGAAAGACTGGGTCCTAAACTAGATCAGAGATCTCTATCTTAGGATGCCAGGCCTCCCAAAAACTAGGACAGCAAAGTATGAAACATACTGTAGACACTAAGTCAGTCCAAGTGAAAAATCGACGGAGAAATCAAATTAGAGAAAATATACAAACAAGAGAAAAATATACAAACAAAAGAAAATATACAAACACACAAAATCAAAAGGGGTACTCATACTCATAACTCAGCCCCACGACTACGTCTTGGGGTCGGGTTTCAGCCACTGAGAGTGTTTGTGTGTGTGTGTGTGTGTGTGTGTGTGTGTGTGTGTGTGTGTGTGTGTGTGTGTGTGTGTGTGTGTGTGTGTGTGTGTGTGTGTGTGTTTGTGAGTGCGTGCGTGCGTACGTGCGTGCGTGCGTGAGTGCGTGTGTCTGTTTATGATGGTAAGTTAAAATGAGTGAATAGACGTTAGGTTTTAATTTCAATTAAGCTTTCAGTTCTAGTATAATTAGTTCACTTAGGTATGAAGATAATTTCTGTTTTAGCTTGTATTTTGTAACATCATGAATGCTAAGTATTTTATTGAAAAAGTTGTAGAGTTTGCCTGATCTATAATGGTAAAAACGCTGCGCAAAAGAGGTTCTTACAAATACCGCTTCGCAAACAGTGTAGTCTTCTGCGGCTACTTGCATCATCACTATTAGCAAAATTAGAGAATTATTTTAATTTTGATCGGACTATTTATGCGCCCCAAATCCTGACGGAATCTTGACGTTTGCAATAGCAATTAAAGCCATATTCAGGAAAATCAGAGGAGCTAATTTATTTTACTGGCAACAATAACAATAATTTATGAATGTTTATTTCTGACAAACTATCTGACAATTGTTCAAGCGTTATCTATTTTATAGCTTTCGTGAGTTTCTTGTGCGTTAAAATGCCGAAACTATTCATAGGCGTGAAAGAAAAGTGGTATACAATTTAATAAAGTATTCGTCGGATTGCAAGTCTGCTGGATTAAGCTTGATTCCTGTAAATAACAATACCAAATTAGATATCAACATTAGTGATTGCTGTCATGCATAGTTTATATAATGCATATTGGCCACTTTCTGGTTTATTGAAACAAATTGAAAATAATATCATTAGTGTTGGTGGCATTGAAGGTAACAGTGACTTATACAGCCCGACAACTGTCAATGAGTCTGATACATCAGAAATTCAATCATCTGATACCATCGGACCGTGAAGATGAAGAATTTGCGTACGAGTCCGTCGAATATTTAAATTCTGACTATGGTGATTGATGAACGATTACGAAATTATACATTTCTGAATACTTTATTGTTTATTAGAAGTTTACTTACGGTTACTCTTTTCTTTATTCAATATCTATTTCTTTATTACATTTAAATTTATGGTAAATGTGATTCAAAATAACAAAACTTTACTTACGGTTACTCTTTTCTTATCTATCTTTACCGAAATAGGAACCTTAATTCGCATTATATAATTTTATAAAAATTCATTGGCCAATTCAAATTGATATTACTATGCTAAATGCTGCCATATAAAATGAAAATGTATTCTATTTTCGTGGACACACTATAGTACCTCTGGAGTTTGACAGTTAGACCATATGGAATCGTTCAGGATTTGGTAGGCGTAGTTTTGGAGCTGAACTCATTGGTTTTAATTTGCTATTTAGCTAATTTATTTTGAACGAATCCATGTGATATAGTAGGTATGCTGACCATTTATTTCAATACCAATTTTGGGCCTCAGTTAGCGTGTAACTTTTATCGCATGCAGTTGCTGCTGTTTTCCACTTCATTCTGATGTAGGTATAATTATGTGGCGTCGCATCAGTGTCACGTGATATCCGATATCAGATATCCACCGTAATGCGATATCCACTAAGTGTGTCATAATTATACATACTACAGAGCGAGCTCGATATTAGTTTCGCAGGTCGGCGATGAGTCCTGTTTCGTAAATGGAATACGTAAATTTGGTTTCATATGTATAACAAGACTTTTTTCCTTAGGCTGATATGCACCACCCCGTAGGTAAATGTCACTTAAGGAGTCCAGGGAGTAACACTAGCGACACCGAGAAAAAAAAACAAATCTTTTTTTTAAAGATCAAATTTGCAAAAGGTGTCAGTACAATCTCACAATCTCACAAACAGTGATTTTTAGGACCCACGACAAAGAACCTAGGATCACGCACCTGGGACTAGATAGCATTTATGCCAGAAACGGCCGCTTCTGGCGTTAATGCTATCTTAGTCCTAGGTTTCTTGCCTTAGGTTCAGGGCCATGGGTCCTCAAAAACACTGTTAACATGATTGAGAGATTGTACTGACACTTTTTGCAAATTTGATCTGTAAAGACGACATTTTTCTTCCTCGGTGGCACTAGTGTTACTCCCTGGACCCCCAACCCCCCCAAACCCCCCCCCCCCCCCAAACCCCTTGAATGGTCATCTAAATTGAATTTTATTTCAAGGATTTTAGTTAATCCTCTAGTTACAAACCTCTTCAATTGGCCGGTTACACATTGGACGACAAACGAGAACAAAGACAACACGACATCATCAGACTTTATTTTTATATAACACCTGCTCGTCAATGGCATATTATGTGTCATGCAAACTCAAGTTAAAGCAAGTCATTTGTGTCCTATGGTCTAGCCGGGTCATTATAAATGTACTGAATTTCATAATCCCCTAGGGAATTATGACATTTGAATTTGGAATGCAATCAACATTGAATTTACGAGCTCCTTGCAATCCATGACCAAACGTCAAAATTAGAATATAAACTTTTCATAGAGCCCTACACCAAGAAGAATTTATTCAAAATTAGAATGAAAACTTTTTCTTTTTAATTGTATTATGTTTTATTGCCTCGCAATGTTTATATAAAGTAGAGTATGCATTTTGGGGATAAAGCAGTGTATTTGTCTCGGGCGTTTTTGAACCCCTCGGCCTCGGGATTCTAGCTTTAACTCCCTCGCTTCGGTCGGGAGTTAACTCTGTAACTCCCTCGCTTCGCTCGTGAGTTAACCCTAGGATCCCTCGTCCTTGGGGTTCAAAATATCGCCCGACACATAATACACTGCTTTATCCCCTTAATGCATAATCTACTATTATATAACACCTGCTCGTCAATGGCATATTATGTGTCATGCAAACTCAACTTAAAGCAAGTCATTTGTGTCCTATGGTCTAGCCGGGTCATTATAAATGTACTGAATTTCATAATCCCCTAGGGAATTATGACATTTGAATTTGGAATGCAATCAACATTGAATTTACGAGCTCCTTGCAATCCATGACCAAACGTCAAAATTAGAACATAAACTTTTCATAGAGCCCTACACCAAGAAGAATTTATTCAAAATTAGAATGAAAACTTTTTCTTTTTAATTGTATTATGTTTTATTGCCTCGCAATGTTTATATAAAGTAGAGTATGCATTTTGGGGATAAAGCAGTGTATTTGTCTCGGGCGTTTTTGAATCCCTCGGCCTCGGGATTCTAGCTTTAACTCCCTCGCTTCGGTCGGGAGTTAACTCTGTAACTCCCTCGCTTCGCTCGTGAGTTAACCCTAGGATCCCTCGTCCTTGGGGTTCAAAATATCGCCCGACACATAATACACTGCTTTATCCCCTTAATGCATAATCTACTATTATATAACACCTGCTCGTCAATGGCATATTATGTGTCATGCAAACTCAACTTAAAGCAAGTCATTTGTGTCCTATGGTCTAGCCGGGTCATTATAAATGTACTGAATTTCATAATCCCCTAGGGAATTATGACATTTGAATTTGGAATGCAATCAACATTGAATTTACGAGCTCCTTGCAATCCATGACCAAACGTCAAAATTAGAATATAAACTTTTCATAGAGCCCTACACCAAGAAGAATTTATTCAAAATTAGAATGAAAACTTTTTCTTTTTATTTGTATTATGTTTTATTACCTCGCAGTGTTTATATGTATAAAGTAGAGTATGCATTTTGGGGATAAAGCAGTGTATTTGTCTCGGGCGTTTTTGATTTGAAAATATCGCCCGAGACATAATACACTGCTTTATCCCCTTAATGCATAATCTACTATACTAAGGCCGTTGTGAGTTTTGTGTCAGCTTTGTATTGATACTAATCCAATGATGTCATACAGGCCCTAGAGACTTTTAATTCCGAGCGTTTTAATAGTAATAATAAGCACGACAATGGTTGTCATTTATGTAGTCTACTAAGCAGTAGCATTCCAGTGGTCTAAATCGCGCAAATAAACAGGCATCTCTCGCGAAGAAGATCAAATAGCGCGAGGCGCCAAGTTAAGCTGTACGGATTGTACAATTGGAATGCGATTGGTTAGGTTACTGACCACAGAACAGAGTTATGGCTGGTTTACATTTGCTAAATTTCCGTGCTATTTAAGCATTGATTTTTAAGCATGCTAAATAAAAGAGTGCTAAAAAAAGACGCCGATTTACATTTGCTATTCTTTTTTCATCATAAAAGATAGAAAATGCGAAGAAAGCACTCGCATTGCAAGTCGAAAATATGGAATCTCTAATAATTTTGCAAGCTGTTGAAATAATATCACAGTTATTGACTGAACGCCTGAAAAACAGGATACTTAACAGATTAAAGTTTTTTCAATTTCAGCATACGCATTGTCTCCTAGAATTTTGTTTTTGTAGCTTTCACTGTAGGAATCCCACAGGCACTCATGTTTTTCATATTCGTTTATTAGTTTAATTGTTAAATCGCGTGTCCATTTTACTTGCGACGCCATTTTTGTTGCTTTTTTTTTAAAGCACAAATCATGGATAAAAAATCTGACCATCAGTCAGATTTTTTTGCCTGCTAAAAAGGAAAGCGTATTTACATTTGCTAAATGCATGCTTTTTTAGTATGGTCTAAAAAAGCGTGCTAAAAAAGTATAAAAAAATAGCAAATGTAAACCAGCCATTACTGACTACCAATAGTGTCAATGAAACATGAATCTATCAAAATGGCGGACGCCAGCTGTCATACGGTGGTGAAAAGTCACTTAGTACAAGTAAAATAAACTTGTTATGAAACTTTCGTAAGCAAATGATGCACAACAAGTGGTGAGTACCTACAATGTGCAATGTTCGCTATTGAATTTTTTAGAGTCTGAAACTGGCCAACATGAAACATCAAAATGGCCACCAGACCTGTCAACATAACAGCTCGGCACGCGGCGGCGGGAGCGCGGTATTTTTGGCGGCAAACGGTCGTCGACACGCTACCTACTTGTCTCGCTGTCAGTATTGCCAGATGAACGGCCAAAGTCGCCCATATTTTGAAAAACGGCTGAGCGATAGTCGCTTAAATTCTCGTTAGCTAAATCGACAGGTAGCCCAAAATCGCCTCAGTGAGACTATTTTCTTAAAATAATAATTAGTTGCGCGCTAATTATTACTTAAATGCGCGTAATTTCGAAGACTTTACTCTTTCCGTCATTAAAAAAGTGAAAATACCTTTTTTACGTAAAAAAAAGCAATTGCCGCTTTTTATATTCTAAGAACCAACTTTAACCTTTACAGCGCTACGATAATTCTAAAGGCCACTATAATTCGATGAATAAAGTCACGATGCGCAAAAAATAACTTAATTTTCTTCAGTTTTACCAAGTAGCCCAACCTTTTTTGTGCCCATTTCACCGTTCGAAATAGCTCAAATGGCGATAAATCACCTGATGGTAACACTGGTCTCGTACCCTACTGACCTTTAAGTTCTATTCCCAATGATGGCTCGTATGTCTATCCCTTTCTGACTTATCTGGGTATCCCGTGTCTTTGTCCGAATCGTTTAGCCTGAATCTATTTTCAGCGAGATAGTGGGTCTTGTCTATTTTCGTGATAGAATTCGAAGTATTTAAGTAGGTGTCAATACTACAATTTATAATTCTTACTCAAATGCTTTAAATTGGCAAATCCTTAAAATAGTTTAGCCGGTGCCAAGAAATGGGGCACTTTCAAACTCACACCTCGAATGCAAAATTAATGAATAAAACATACCACAATATAAACTTACGCCTGTATCAGTAGGCAGAGACCAGGGTCTGCCACTTGCCACGATCCTGACAGATCTCTGTCGCTTCATCATCAATTAATGGATAAATAACATAATATAAGGGGAGAGTGTAAAGAATAAAAGGAGGGTATAATCAAAACCACCGCGGATTGGCAATTTCAAACGCGGAAGTGAATTTCAATTATCACGCGTGGTGTACTCTCTCTCTCTCTCTCTCTCTGAGAGAATGCCTGTGCCCTGTAGTGGGACATACGCTACATAAAAAAAATCGAAACACTGATTTCTTCAGCTCGGGGTTCGATTGGAGAGAAACAACTACTTTTGTACAAAAAAAAACCGACTTCAAGAAAAAAAACGCACTAAAAAAAGAGTTCTCAGCAAGGTCTCATCAATAGATTTCGACCAAATTTATATGGGACCACCACCTTGAGCTATCTAACAAACGAAAAATGAAATCGCACAATGTAGTAAAAAATTGTATTGAGGAAAAATAAAGAAAAAGAACATTTATTTGACGACAAGATACTCAAAAACATAAAACCTCACAACAAAATTAAACAGTCAACAGAAAACACAATGTCAGCCGAAATGTGGGTAGTGGTAAAAAATATAAGTAACACGAAAACAAGCATTAAGGTGGAACGTTTCCTATACAATGATTAGTCATAATTAGATTAAACATAATTATACACTGGATTTATGTCTGTCTGCATTTATTAAGATTTTTATTTGCGCCAATCTTAAAAAAAAAACACTGGTTTAATAGCTTAAATGAGTTCGACAATTTAGTCCATACAAACATTATCGATCTTATTTAACCTATTAAACTACAGTTTTACTCAAGGAAATATGTAATTGGCGCAAATAAAAATCTTAATTAATGCAGACGGACATACTTAGTTCCAGTGCATAATTATGTAATTTTTTTTTTAATAAATTTGGAAATAATCTGTTGTATAGGAAACGTTCCACCTTAATAATAAAATATCGGAAGGTTTTAAGTATTGAGTCCCCAAAATGGGCCCAACTTAGCATAATGTTGCACCCGTGAGATCAGTTGTGCAACGCAGCTTTTAGTCGGGCCAATACCGCGGCCGGTTAGCAATGTACACTGTATCATTTTATTTAAAAAGGTGCCCCACTAGACCATTCGGTTAATCATTATTGTATTTATTTATGACCCACCAATATAATGACATACAAGTAGGTTTACACAATAGCTTCTTTTTTACAATAGTGTCTAGTCTTGTATCTATTTTTACCCGTAGTTAAGTATCTGGTATATATTATATATCTCGCTGAACACACATAAAAAGAATACACGGATGAATTGGGAACCTCCTCCTTTATTTTTTAACATTATTGGAAAATAAACATACCTACCTACTTAGCACCACCTTCAATTTTTTTCACAGATTCGGACCAACACTAATATTTACAAATATGTTGAGTCAATGATAATACTGTTAACAGTATTATCAATGACTTAACATAATTGTAAACTTTCCGTGTGGCGCTGGATTAAGAATAGCGTCACTCCATTTATTTCCTTTCGTGGATGTCGTAGAAGGCGACTAAGGAAATACATTACCTACCAACCAGGAGACGGGCAGCAGCGTTTTCCTGAGATTCCAACTGCATACTGCGATCGCCAACGCGCCTGCCAAGCGTGGCGATTATGGCAAAACTCCTTCATGGTTAGGAAAACCGTGAAGGAGGCCTATGTCCTGCAGTGGGCGTCAAATGGCTGATGATGATGAAGATGTGATGACTATTAACAGCCCTATCACACTAGCGATTTGCGAGTGATTTTAAAGCTATGCGATCGCGCAGCGAGCTTGCCGCGATTGTGTAGCGATTGCGCGGCGACCACGCCGCGTTTTGGACACTCAGTAGCAAAATGGATTGATCTGAAGAGGAAACACTACTGCTGGCTTTGTTACTTGGGATATCGCATTCAAGGTGGTGCGAAGTACCGAGCGGCGTCGCCGCGATTGTCACCCTCGACGCCAGTTTGTACAATCGCGTTCGACAGTCCGACCCGCCCCACTTGACCCGCCCCACTTGAGTCATACCAAGATTCGTGTGTAAGCGGGGACGTAGCGGGGCGAGTTTGCTGCGCAATCGCATCGCTTTCAAATCGCTAGTGTGTTAGGGCTCTTAACGATTCATCATCAGCCATTTGACGCCCACTGCAGGACATAGGCCTCCTTCGTGGTTTTCATAGCCAAGACGGGCTTTGCCATAATCGCCACGCTTGGCAGGCGGGTTGGCGATCGCAGTATGCGGTTGGAATCTCAGGAAGACGCTGCTGCCCGTCTCCTGGTAATTGATTTCCTTAGTCGCCTTCTACGACATCCACGGAAGGAAATGGAGTGACGCTGTTCTTCATCCGGCGCCACACGCAACCGATGCCGGCACACGCTCTTAACCATTATTCATACTTAATCATTATTAATATCAAGGTACATACAATATTCCTAACGATTTCAAAATCACGATGTAGATAGTATCATTTGTCGGTCGTACTATAATTGACCTCAATCACTTGCAGTACAGTGGTACCTTACTGGATTAGGAATCCGTACATAGGCAGGAATCTGCTACGAAACAAGATAACATTGTGAACTAAGTACAATGTAAGCTTGTTGGATTGGCATTTCACGCGAAAATGCATGACCCACACATATTGTCGAAATGGAAGCGCCATAACTCATAAAAAAAAAACAAATTTTTCAAAATGAGTTCCTTAAGAAATATGTGTGGTGGTGTTACTTTGAATGTCAGGATAACGTTATTAAATTAACTGAAAGAGGATGTTGAGTAAGATGACTACAATTGTGTATTTGACAAAATATCAAATGAGTTACTTTTAAAACGGAATTTTGTATGAAAATACTGGCTTATGACGTCACATTTCAGAGCACTCTTTTTATGTTAAATCTAGTTAAAAATTGTAATAACTGGTAATTGACTACAAGAGATACGTTTTCCGAGATATTTTGTAATTTTTGTTTTAATCGAGCATATGAAATAATTTATTGTTGATCAAAATCAAAATCAAAATCAATTTTTTTTATTCAAAGTAGCACAGAAACTCCGACTTAATGAACGTTACAAGTTAAACTAGGTGTCCATTTCAAAATCTAAATCATTTTGGAGAAAAAATGGACAAAAAAACTTAGTCTTTTCAAGTCCTTAATTTACAGAATTTATATAAATGTTCTAAAACTCATGCATTGAACTGGCTTTAATTCCAGACATCATTGTCATCTAAATAATCTTTAATGTTATAGTAGCTTTTTTGGCACAAAGTGTGCTTCACACATTTTTTGAACCGCGTTTCTGGCAAGCTTATTATATCCTCAGGGATCTTATTGTAGAAACGTATACAATGCCCCATAAAGGATGTATTAACCTTTGCCAGCCTAAATTTTGGGAACGAAAGTTTATGTCTATTTCTAGTACCTATTTACATTGTGTTGGCTGCCTACAGTTTTAAAGTCACTGATATTTTTCCTAACGTACATAATATTTTCATAGATATACTGACTAGCAACTGTTAGGATGTTAGTTTCTTTAAAGAAATCTCTTAACGAATCTCTATTGCCTAGCTTATCGTGTCAAATACCGTATTGAGTAAGGAATGTTGTGTTGGTTGATACATGGAAAGGATGAAAGAAGAAATATTGCCGAAAGAAATATATCGAGCCAATGTGGGCGGAAGGGCCGGTAACGGATGTCTGTCACTTCGACCTTAATACAGTAGAAAAGAGGTCCCTTGAGAAGGATTGTGTGGTTTTACTTTCAATGGAAGGATACGCAATAGTGTTTGTTATATATAAGAGAACGTTGTGGACTGAAAGAGAATTTAGTGACTGGTATTTAGAAAGGAATTTTGCGTTGATTTGGATCAAGATTTGGATATAATATGGAGAGGATGGAGCAAGAACAAGGATGTTTTGTCTGATTGACAAAAGAAATATATCGAGGGAAATGCCAGCCAGGGACATCCCAGACGGACAAACTTTGACGAAATAGGGACTGTATTAGTAAAGGGCAATATGAAAAGTACCCGAAACCGGCGTGCGAGCATGTTTTCATGTTCTCTTTACAAACTTCTCTGTATTACGTACAGGCAGCGACATCAGGCCGATGCAAGTGATGTAAATTGCTTCAGCCAGATGTCGCTGCCTGTACGTAATACAGAGAAGTTTGTAAAGAGGCTCGAAATTTCGTTGATGCCAGGCCTGACTTTGACCATATCGTTTTGCTGGGAAGACAATGACAATTCTTTTTGTTGCACTAATCCATGCTGAGGACAATTTAAAAAAAACAATTTAGAGGCAAAAATTTCCACCGTAAAAAAATCCACGTACCTAATACACAGAAGTTTATAAAGAGGTTCGAAATTTCACCGACGCCTGCACTTGCTCATTAGCTCAGTTGGGAGAGCGCTGGCACGGTTAGCGGGTTCAAGTCCCGGCATGGGTGGAATTTTTAGCCTCTACATAGGTTTTTAAAAATTGTCCTCCGCACGGGTTAGTGCAACAAAAAGAATATAATCTATGACTTTGTTTATTTTCACAGTGACGTTCATCTGACAATAATAATTAGTGGTAGCAATACCGTACGCTAACGGTGAAGGAAAACCGCGAGAAAACTTGAGAAAAGCAGCGGCTTGGTGGGCTCCGGATCCGGATCTTAGTCTATCCGGAGTTTAGGAACCAGTCTTTCCACAAATTGCTTCAGATTGTGCCATATTGTGCCACCTCTTTTGTACCTTATTTGTGGATGGAGAAATAAAGTTTATTTGTATTTGTATTTCCTGTGGGCCAGGCCGACTAAGCTGTCAGGATGGTATAGGCGCTGGGAAGGCTCTAAAAAAACAATTTCCCAGTCACCGCAGCGTTCGAGTGGTCCCTTCGCCCATCTTGTGTGAGTGAAGGTGCTACTGGGCGTTGTACAAATTAACTCATTACGTAGGTGCAAAGGCTAAAGGTTTTTTTATTATTGAATAACGATTCGCCTCTCTTTCACACAATGGGGACGGCTTTATTGTAAAAGCGAGATGTAAATAGTTGTAATTTTTTTTATTGACGGTGTTATAGATTACATTTGATTCGATTAAAACTATACATTATAAAAGTACATGAAAAATCTTAAATGTCTAAGTAACAGGCGATCTTATCGCTAAAAGCGGTCTGTTCCAGGCAACCTTAGGATGGATAGGACTGAAAGATGAAGAGAGTACGTAGGTGTACTTAAGTTATATAATATAAAGATGTAGGTACATAGACATCATTCCTTATATTAATAAAAATACTCAAACTTACTATAAACTTATACATAATATATATTTACACACATAGGTAGATATAGGTAGATATAGATAAATATATACATACATACCTACTTTAGACAGCAGGGGGTCTCTGGGTGCGGGCGGCACAACACCGGGAAGTTTGGAAAGCCATGAGGAAGGCCTATGTCCTGCAGTGGCCGTCAAATGGCTTATAATCACACCATAATAGACAACCGTAGCCTATTAAATAGCTTTTTTTATTATTATTTTTTAATTTGGTTTATTCAGGAAACAAACGGTACAGTATTAATCTTATGTAGACTATTATTATTTACATAAACTAGTGATGTTTCCACTAATAATTAGTTATAACGTAATTGATTAATTAAATAGAATATTAAACTATATTAAATCAAATTGAATAAAATTAGAAGCGGTGGTAGCCTAGTGGGTAGAACATTGGACTCGGAAGCGGGAGACCCAGGTTCGATTTCCAGTGCGGGCATGTATCTATGACTTTTCTTTCTAAGTTATGTACATTTGCGAAGTTGTAGTAGCAATACCACTCGCTAGCGGTGAAGGATAACATCGTGAGGAAACCTAAGTGGCTGAAGTGTTCACATACCTCAGCGCTTGAAATTCCGCGGTGGGCACGCGTGGTGATTAAGCCCACACTCTCTCTCTGAGAGAAGGCCTGTGCCCTACAGTGGGACGTATATACGTAGGCTGCTTATGATTTGGATTACCAAAAAACTGAAGAGATCCTTAATGCTTGTCTCTGAAGAAAAATTACTCACATACATACTCATCACACTTATACACACGCACGCAGACACACACACACACACACACACACACACACACACATACACACACACTCTACACACTTTCTTTGTATTTCTAGTTTTTGTTAAGTATAATTTTTAAGATCTATCTTTAAATGATACCTATTCTAAGACTATTTTTCCTAAGAACTTTTATTTTTATAGCGTTTACTTGTAGCGTTACCGAACCTGTTGACAATTACTTTAGTAAGTTTAACAAGGTCTCTGCGATACAGACTTAAAGTCTAGTGCGGATACCACGAGTATTGTAACTATGCAAATTTTTCTTTGGTAATTAAAAAATCTTTAGTCTAATCTTTATCTTCTATACTAATAATAAATCTGTAAGGGTCGGTCATGGAGTAAGTTAGTTTGTTTTCAGAGATATTGTGTTTATAGGCTCAATATATGATACTGAAACTAATTTCACGATTTTTAGAATTTTTTTCTGTATGTGTGTATGTATGTATGTTCCTCCATAACTCTTAAACCAATTATCCGAATTTGATGAAATTTGGTATAAAAACATATAGACATCTGGGACACAGGATAGGCTATTTAAATTCTAGCTCCAGTTATGATAAGACGTGGCCCCCATACAAATGCTGCTTCGTAAAAATCGAAATGTACGCGAACGGAGTCGCGGGCACAGCTAGTCATGAATAAAATTAATCAATGACATATTACATTTTAATTATTTCATGCAATGACATATTACATTTTAATTTCTTTTATAGCCTCTCTTAATTTAGTTTCAAAAGGCCAAAAAGGCGTGGCAAAATTTTCTAAATCGTTGAGGTTCTTATTATAAACATTTAGTGAGCGAAAAAGAAATTTCATCATCATCATCATCATCAACCCATTATGTCCCCACCGAGGGGCACGGGTCTCTTCCCTGAGGAAGGTATAGCGAAAAAGAAATGTGTCGAAGCAGAATTACTTTTTGCGAATGTTATATGAAATAAGAAATTGTCACAAGAGCGGGAACCAGTCCGGGGGCACCTAAGCGTAATATGTTGCAGAAAAAAGGCGAATAGTTATAATGGTATTGATCAGTGTATTGTTGGCTTTATGTCTCGAACGGACAGAGATAGCGCAGCAGTTAACTGCCGCCGGGCTATTTTAAAACCGCCGTTGCATGCAGTGCAAAGCGCTATTTATTTCACCGTTGCCCAATGGCCTCCCCGCTGCAAATGCACCAGAATGCTTTTGTAGACAGTCGGGTCTTAAATATCAATGAGCTACGATTTATGTATTTATAATAGTGAGGACCAGCGCCTCTATCACGTAAATCCACTCTATCGGGTTAACCATTGTGACGATTTCAAAGTGTCAAAGTGTATTTGACAGTTCTGAGAAGGTGAAATCAGACAACTCCATACAGTGGGGGACAAATATAATGTATGAAGCGTTTATCAAATATTGATAAACGCTTCATACATTATAAGGCGTAACGGGCAAGTGGCGCGTTCTTGTACCACGTGGTATATTGACTTTTCGACAGGTTATATTATGAAAATTATTAGTCGCGGAGAAAAAAAATTAACACGTTTATACATCTTTTAACATGGTCTATCCGATTATAATAAAACATTTTTAGTGCATTTTTAGTGGAGACATTATTATAACGTTCCACTGCAGGGCAGAGGCATTCTCTCAGAGAGAGAGAGAGAGAGAGACGATTTATTTACTTGTCCAAAATGTTAATAAGTTGTGCCTCGTAATAAGTAAACTATGGGTACGGTTTTATAGACCTACAACTAACAGCCCTTCAATTGGGCATTTGACAAAATATCAAATGAGTCACTTTTAAAACGGAATTTTGTATAAAAATACTGGCTTATGACGTCACATTTCAGAGCACTCTTTTTAGTACATCATCATCATCATCACTCAGCCACAAGAAGTCCACTGCTGAACATAGGCCTCCTCCATGGATTTCCAAGAAGACCGGTTGGAAGCAGCCGGCATCCAGCGCCTTCCTGCCACTTGGATGAGGTCGTCTGTCCATCTTGTGGCTGGTCGTCCTACGCTGTTCTTGCCGATATGTGGTCTCCATTCGAGAACTTTTCGGCCCCATCGCCCATCAGTTGAGTTCTGCGTGCTATGTGCCCCGCCCACTGCCACTTCAACCTGAGCTAATCCGCTGGGCTATGTCGACGACTTTCGTTCGTTTACGGATCTCATAATAATAATAATCTATATACGTCTCACTGCAGAGCACAGGCCTTCTCTCAGAGAGAGAGAGTATGGGCTTAATCACTTCGCGTGACCACCGCGAATTGGCAATTTCAAGCGCTGAGGTATGTGAACACCTCAGCCCCTCAGGTTTCCTCACGATGTTATCCTCCACCCTACCGATACTCGTCTATCGATGTTTATTCATTATTGTAAAGTTATACGTAAACAAATACGTTCAAACAAAAAAAAACATGGAGTAACAAAAGTTCATTTGTTTTTTTAACCCGACTGTACAGGCTACGAGCTAATGGCAAGAGTATATTATTTTTCGTTTGCCTTTTCAGCTTTTATTTCCATTTGGTAACTCTTTTCATGTTCTCGTTGAATAGACCGCACGTTTTTTCGGTGCAGCGTTATATAAGCAGCCTATACGTTCCACTGTCACAGTACACACAGTAGAGTACTGGCCTTCTGTCAGGGATAGAGTATGGGCTTAATCACCACGCGTGCCCACTGCGGATTGGCGATTTCACGCGCTGAGGTATGTTTTCCTACACTGTTAGCAAGTGGTATTGCTACTATAACTTCACAAATATAATATATAACTTAGAGAACAAAGTCATAGGTACATGCACGCATTGGCAATCGAACCTGGATCTCTCGCTTCCGAGTTTAATGTTTTATCCACTAGGCTACCACCGCTCTGTTATCGGTGCACTGGTGCTTAGCCTTATCGTAGTTAAGTAAGGGTGACCGTGTTCTCGCGTGTCCTCTTTCGAACATTCTAACATGTTTAATGACTGTTACGAGTACCTTCTTAAAAATTGCATTTAAAGGCACTTTCACACGAAAACCAAAAATTCTAAATAATGCTAAATAATTCTAATATATTTAATGTACAGAGCGTTTTTTCTTGTTATGTGTTATGGTTTGATTTGTACAATTTTTTTATTTTTTTATTTTAAACATTTAGTGATTATCTATAAATATCTATCATCGCCGTTCTCACACTCTTTGGCTGTAGCTGAAAATCAGTAAAATATCTGCTTAATTAAAGTGGATATTTATAATGCTGAGATGCGGCCTTTTGAGCTTCTGTGGCACACCCATATATGGCCTAAAAGTGCCATATAACTTTATGTTTATACATATAAGTTAGTTTGTAAGATAAGTCTGTACTTGTACCTAAACTATTGTATGTCAGCAACTTTTATGTACTTTTTGCTTTATGTGTGTATGTCTCTAAGTACAAATAAATAATTTATCTATCTATCTAAATCGCATGGTGAAAAATATCGAAAAAAAAATCTTGTTTTAATAAGATTACTCTCTCTTTAATAAGATAAATTACAAAGTTATTTCGGTCGCTATAAATTAACAGCTTTAAAATAGATGGGTTGCACTAAATAATGCTTCAGTCCCTAATCGCACTTTGAAAATTGACACAAGAGAAAGTGACCTTCTTTGTGTCAATTTTTACTTTGAAAATTGACACAAGAGAAAGTGGCCTGTGTTGCATAATTTAATTACACCGAGATCTCATGTGATAGCCGAGGTCTCCACCGATAGCTCAGTGGTATTGATGATATTATCAAGATCCGGTTTCGTAAGATCCGGGCTCGATCCCCAACTATTAATTGTAAAAGATATTTTTTTAACGAAAGTGGCAACTCTAAAGATCACTTATTTATAGTTAATATCCGTAAAAAATATAGAGCAAAAGATCATAAGTTATAGTGGAAAACCTTCTTCTCTCTTTATGCGCCGTCTCTTATCGGAGGTTGGCAACTAATTCGCCTATCTTGCTTTTCGAGACTGCCAATACAAACAAGGAACTGGTACTTTATTCAAACCACTGTATTGAGTTGTATAGCCATGATAACATTGGTCTCCCATTTAAATACACCGTCTTAAAAATACAATAATACCCACAACCTCCAAATCTGTGTTACTTTCCGTTGACATAGAAAAATCACTTCCAGAAAATGTTTTCTTGTTAACAATGTAGAACCACTTTATCAGCTGCTCAAAGTCCGTACAAAGGAATCGTTGGACAACGATACGTATTCTTGACAATAGACCCAATGATCCGATTCTAGCAAATGCCTTCGTATAAATCTTGAAACTCTGCTCACTGAGAAATCGAGTAAAGTTTTTGATCGAGCATTGTTTAGGTAGGTATCTAACTCAAGATTCCAAGACTTACCTCCTGTTCCTATACACTAACAATATTTTAATCTCCTGTTAATTAACTGGCAGCTATTAACAGTAAATTAACAGACTGATCGCAAACGAGAAACCGGGGGTGTAAGTTTTAAAAATTGCAAATTACTAACGAGGCTTTGTATCCTGTCAACCAATGTCATCGGTTTCTCTGACGCTATCAATCTGTTGATAGACCATTGACAGTAAAACTTGTTTTTTTTATACAAACTTTGCTCAACCAGCAACCGTATTTATCAGCTTACGATAAGTCGTGGGTTTATAATAGTCCCAATTTTGTGCTAAATGAAGTGTCTGTTTTTCGGTAGTTATTGTTACAATTACCTATATAATTTGTTATTGATATTTTGGCTGTTAACTAATTCTAAGTACTGTTAAATAATTCTCGTCACCAATTTTGCTTGTTTAGAATAGAACGTAGGTTATCTTTATTTTTTAACTTGGCCAAAGTTACGTTAGGTCAACCCCCAGTTTCTCCTAAACTAACAATGTGTTAATCTGCTTTTAACTGCTGTCAGTTAACAGATTAACACATTGTGCATGCAAACAAAAACAAGCAACTGATCGTTAACAGCGAATTAACAGACTGTTAACGTACGAGAAACCGGTGGCAAGTGACACAGTCGTTGATTTAAAACTCTAAAGAGATCTCCCATACTGTGTGCACCACGAGTCACGAGTTCACGACTATGATAGCATTTTAACACGCAAAATGGCATGGCCACGCCAACATGAAAGTAATAATTCTTTGTTTTGGTAAATGAGCTGTTTGTCCGTCATCTTCGGTCTGGCGGTAACTGCGTCTTTGGTATAGCAGTAACGCACTTGACTACCTTGCCAAAGGTCATGAGTTCGATTCCCGTGTGGGGGTCTCCTTAGTTTAATTTGTAAAATTAACTTCAGTCTGGGTATTCTGCCGATACCCCAATACCCCATTTTAAAACTAGCCTAATGGTTGTGTGGCTACAGTGATTATAGCGGTGATAGCGTAGACCGTTGGTTCACATCAGCGAGAGGCTGAATTCAAATCTCGATAGCTACTAATGACGTTTGTTTTTTTGACGATACCACTCGCTGACGGTGAAGGAAAACAACGTGAGGTGGTCCTTATATGTCATCACTTTTAAGTCTAATGCGCGGTGGGTACACCGTATTTTAGAGAGCATAACGTACGGTGTACCGTATACCGTATACCTCTCTCTCTCTCTGACTGAGAGAAGGCTTGTGAGGTGGAACGTGCAGAGGCTTCTAATACTTAATAAAAGTATGGCACCCAAATCGGGGCTCTATACCCTTGGCGCCCAAATTGGAGCAGTCAATACTGCTGACGAAACTAAAAAGGCGCTATATCTCTTGCTTTCATCGCCTTAAATTTCCAATCTGTGGTAGGCATACCCATACTATCTCTCTTTTTGAGAGAAGGCCTTAGCCGTGTGACGTGCAGAGGCTGCTAATGCTTAGTAAAATTATGGCACCCAGCTAGGGGCTCTAAACCCTTGGCGCCCAAACTGGGGCTGGCAATATAGCTGCCGACACTAAAGACGCTTTATCTCTTGTTCTCATCGCTTTAATTTTCAAATCTGTGGTGGGCACACCCATACTATCTCTCTTTCTGAGAGGACTGTGCATATAGACACTGCTTATACTTAATAAAGTTATAGCCCCCAACTAGGAGCCCTTGGCGCCCAAACGGGGGCTGTCAATATGATTGACTAATGACGATACTGAAGAAGCTTTTTCTCTTGTTCCAGGAATGTCCCGAAGGCGTGGTACACGAGGACTCCTTCAAGGATATCTACGCAAAGTTCTTCCCGCACGGCAGTAAGTGCATAGCTCGATTCACATTCAGGGGCCTTACTCTGAAGTGTATAAACGTAAATGACTGATTTTTCTTGAATCTCCGTCAACTTGCAAATACTTTTCACTCTTTTCACTTTCGACTTTTAACGTGCCTCTTTTTATTTCTTTCTCTTTGTAGCGCTGATCAGCACGCATATTTAATTCACTTAGTCACACTCTTCACACTTTTAGGGTTCCCTATTAGTGTTCACATTGTTAATCTCTGGTGGAGGCGCAACGGTAGAACAGTCACATTTGAGAGGTCGCTTTTGCGAATCCCGACATGTACCGTTGACTTTATTTTCTAAGTTGTTCTAGTTCATTTTTAGTGTATTGCCACACGATAACAGTGAAGAAATACAAACTTAGTGCTTGGATCACCAATCCGCGTTGGGCACGCGTCTCTCTCTGAGAGGAGACCTGTGCCCTGTAGTGGGACGTATAAAGGCTGTTATTATATTCTTTTTGTTGCACTAACTCGTGCTGAGGACAATTTAAAAAACCTATTAGAATTTTTGCCTCTAAATAGGTTTTTATGCTGTAATGTCAATCTATATACCTTGACCTCCATACAAAGGTCATGATACGGCACCAAGCCTTAAAAACGCTACAATCTTACCATCTTTTCTCAAATCACGCTTCAGAGCACGGCCCCTGCCGCCCCCATTTGGTCTCGTGTGATCGGATGCCTCTCATTGCAGACTCAGCGCTATACGCCCACTACGTGTTCAAGGCCTTCGACGTCAACTGCAGCGGTGCCATCAGTTTTAGGGTGAGTTTTAAGATCAGTTGTATGCCATCTCTAAAAATCAGAAAGCTGGACTTACCCGTTAAAAAAACCGGACTTTTAAGTCCCAAGGCCGGCCGCTAAAAGTCAGTGAGTCTCGTCTCGCTCGCTCGTTTCTGACTGGAGTGACTGAACGATACAAATAGGTATTTTTTAGCCGAATGGGCCGGAAACAGTCAAAGTCAGTATGCTGCGACATTGATAGAGAGCGTCAAACGCGAATTGAATAAAAGATATAAACCCTGATATTTTGAAAATATAAATCTGAGAAGAACACATACCTACCTAGAACAAAAGTCTTTGTAAAACACAAAAGGAGGTACTTTTATGCAGCTGATTTTGTTGCAATATGACAATGAAGAAACCATGAGGGAGGCCTATGTACTGCACTGGGCGTCAAATGGCTGATTATGATGATGACAATGATTTGCTTATGCTGAGTCAGAGCCCTTTTGCATTTGCCACACCCACATTACTCACACTCGATAAGGCATTGCTGTGTGTCTCATTTGTTAATGTTTTTTTGTAATAATGTTTCATTGTGCTTTGTATGTAGGTACTCTTACTACTATATTATAGTTTTTATTGCGCGTGTGTAAATGCAAATAAATAATTCATCTATCTTTCTATCTATTTTGTTAATATATTGGTAAAGCGTGAATTTAACAACATTGATAAAATCATCGCAGACGTCAATGTCGCCAAAAATAAAAAAAACTAGTGGAATACCGCCGACCAAGATATGTGTGTCGAATATGATATAAAATGATCACACCAGCGAACGCTTCCAACTTTTTAATCTCTGCTTTCATACTTTATAAAACGCCACTAAAATCCAACATCTATCGAACCGAACGGCCACTGAATTTACTACATTCTAAAAGTTTCTCTGTTGTAACGTAGGTACTAACAAAAGTTTTTGAGCCGGTGCCAAGTTTTTTAACAAGCTCGTTTTGCAGCCCCGCCCGGTCCGCTCCGGACTTGAATATTTGATCCCATTCCGTTTCAAGAGGCCTGTTCTAAAAGCAATTTGGCTGATTAGATTTTAAAATTCAGCTTGTGATCTTGGAACGGTGGAAAATATAGGTGGACCCGGAAAAAGAGCATGACGGCGCGAGTCGCGCATTCTGTCGCGCTAAAATGTCACCGTGTTATTTATAAAAACCAGATTCTTTTATGACATTTCTGACTGGGTAGTACGATGGCATGAGTCACGCGTTTTTTGGCGCTGAAATGTCAGAATTTAACAGTTAATATACTGAAACGTTGCAACTTTTGAGATTTATAACGCGCGACTACCCCTGCTTAAATGCTGATTGTAGTCTGTGGTATATGCTTTCGTTTTACCACATATTACTCTTTGGTAAAGGGAAGGCAAAACCCCTCATGGTTATGAAAACCACGAAAGAGGCCTGTGTCCTACAGTGGGCGTCAAATAGCTGATGATGATGATGGGAAGGGAAGGCCCTAAGGAATCGTCTTTTTATAAATAAGACTGCCAGGATTTGACAATGACGTGCTATGGAAAATGTTTTAATCTCATTGGATTTAATGAACGTACCATTCAACTTTTGTTCGATGGGTGTCATGTTACGTTATCTATATTTAACATATATGTACCCTGTGATAGTTAAAAACATATATGTCTAAATAGCGCCAAAAATGACCCAAAAATTACCATTGTGGAAAGGCGGGTGTGTTATCAATCGGAGCGAGTTCAGTATTACTCGGCAAAATATCTTCGCACCTGCCACCGTCAGACCACCATCTTGCGAGGTACCTAGATATTCCGATGGGTTATACATCACGAAGTCAATGTTTTGACGTTTTTGTATAAAACCATCATAGGTTACGCTTTACTATCCTCCAATCAACGTTCCCGTCGTCACGCATGGCGCACAGAATGAACCAATCATAGAGTAATTTACTTTACAGCACATTTTGCGCTCATTTCATTAGCACAGACTAAACGAGAGGACACGGGCCGTTTTTGAGAGTGAATTTTGTAGGAAGCATACTTCTACGGTAACGTGTTTTAGTCGTAGGATGTACCAATGACTTTGTTACTAAGTTACGTACATTTGTGAATTTGTAGTAGCAATAACGTTCGCTAACCCTGTTTCGTGTGGCACCGGATTAAGAATAGCGTCACTCCATTTCCTTCCGTGGATGTCGTAGAAGGCGACTAAGGAAATAAATTACCAGGAGACTATAGAAAAATATCAAGGCGCACAGACTGCGCCAGGCCAAGTTCTCCGCCGGTCCGCACTGTACCTACATATCTATATTTACATGAACCCATTTGAATCCTTTTCGACCCCCCTCTATCTACGATGCGATTTGTTGGAGGCGCGGGGAATTCAAAGTACTAGGTATGTTCTAATTATTGGGATATTCAGTAAAAAGATGTCTGTTGAAGTGTTTATAATCAAGTAAGGTAACTAAGGAGAAAAGAATATGTACATAAATCAAAAAATTAAACATACAGAACACGTCAGTATAAAAAGAGTTTAACTTAAAAATAGGTAGTCTACAATAACGAGATTAGTATTCACTATCTACAACGCAATTTATGTCACAGGACTGTTTGCAGAGGGATTAAGGTTACCGAAAAGAATCATTGCTCCAAAGTTTATCCATCCAATAGCTTACAGTTTATCAGAACACTGCTAATCCCGCGAAGGCAAAGAACCTGGCAAGTTGTTATACAATATCAAGTTGTTTTTTTTAAGACGAGAAGTTGGTCTATTATTTTACATTTATGTTTTGGTGGGGTAGATGTTACGTTAATACAAGGTCCAACTACACGTACCAATACAGATAAGACACGGTTTGATTTATACGGCTTCGTACGCGTTCCTCTTACTCCATAAAACTGTGTACAATAACAGCGTAAGTAGGTTTATTTAAGTTACGTTTTTATTAACATCTGCAAGTTTTATGAATCTGGTGTCTGAGTGATTTTTATCTACTGTTTCCTTTCATCGCGAAGCAAGGTGTTGCAATATTGTAATAAAAACACAATCTCAGTGTCTGCGGGAGTATTTATTATTCCTCAATAGCAACATTGCCTTCTCAGTTGTCACTCTTGCTTGACACTCTTGATGGCATTCATTCATTCTTGATTTTCGCGGCGCGAAACACCCGTTTTACTTGGAATGAATGGCGTGAAATTCGCGCCACAACGCCCATGTAAAACTCTCAAAAAACTAAAGGTACAGCGTTTCTGCTGAATTACTTGTGTTGTGCAGACTTAACTTTCCTAGTGCAAAAATATCAAAGTTAAATTCAGTGAGGTTGTTTTACTCTAGTATTTTTCAGTGACTCGCGATGCTCATACATAGTAATATATTAAACGGGTCTAACAGCAATTATTAATTAAGTAAAATGTAATTCCCTTTGATTCCCGACGTGTCGGCATCGTTGCAGCTGCCGTGGTTACGGATAGACTGAAGTGGCGAGTGCGGTCAATTATTGTAATGAGGATAGGTGGTCTACCCTCAAGTCAGTCGTTTTACGCTGCCAATAGTATAATTTCCAACACATTGGTGTTTACAATTTTTCTATCTATCTATGTATTCGTCGTAGGCTGACATACTTCGATGTATTAGTAAAGGGCAAGATAAAAGTACCCGAAACCGGCGTGCGTGCATGCGAAAGTGATCTGACAGGATCGTGGCAAGTGGCAGTCCCTGGTCTCTCTCTAGGATAAAAGCGTGAGTTTATGTATGTATCCAGCCCATGAAAAGAACCTTTTCCCTGCCACGCCAACCCTTTACGTCCTCTTCTAATCTCGTCCATTGATTTACGATGACATTAGCACAGTTTAAATAAGAACAGTTACTAATCTTGCTACTAACGCGCCTATACAATAAACATAACGCGAGATCTCGGTCAGCTTCGGGCACAGCGCAGTCCGGTGTTTACCGCGCGTGAGTGTAGTCGGGCGTGTCGGATCGGCTGGCTAGACAAAAATGTCGAAATCTCGCCGACTACCTATATTGCTCGGTGTACGGATGTCTAAACTCGACAGTATCAAGACCGGAGTTCACTTTTTTAAATTTCCTGCTCTTTTATTCCATGAGAATGTATTGCAAACTTCGTCTTTTTGTTTCATTGTGAGTAGAAAGTAGACATATTAATTCGTATCAACTTATTAGACTTCATACTAAACAAGTACATAGTATAAATAACTACCTACAACTTTCGAAAGAACTGGTAAATGAGACGAAAATATTTAAATATGGCAGTATCGAATTCGAAACACAAGCGCGTCAACCCTGTCGCACCTACTTCGATCGAGCAAGCGCAGGTAGTTAAATCCTGCGACGGCCGAGATTGCCTACAGTAATACCAAAAATAAATAAATACCATCGGCCCATCAGCTCCTATATTATGAGCACCAAATTTTTAACGATTCCAATCGTTCAACAATAAAATTCCATACTAGGTAATTAAATTACTATCGCCAACGTCAGGACTCCGACAGGGTTTGATGCGCATATTTATGCCAACCTTTGGTGTTAAGTGTACCAAGGTTTTCGTGCTCATCATCATCATCATCAGCCATTTGACGCCCACTGCAGGACATAGGCCTCCTTTGTGGTTTTCACAACTACGAGGGCTTTTGCCATAATCGCCACGCTTGGCAGGCGGTTTGGCGATCGCAGTATGCGGTTGGAACCTCAGGCGGACGCTGCTGCCCGTCTCCTGGTAATTGATTTCTTTAGTCGCCTTCTACGACATCCACGGAAGGAAATGGAGTCACGCTATTCTTAATCCGGCGCCACACGGAAGGTTTTCGTGTTGGTCGGCAGTAATTAAGTAGGAATTTAGATTCGTTACTGTATTCAAATTTTATCTATTAGAGTTACCTCCAACGCGATTTAAAAAATGTGTTAAGCACATTCTGTGCAAAAAGGCTTACTACATCAAGGATTATTTAGAAGACAAAGATGTTTGGCATTAAACAGTAGATTAATATTATTTAAGGACGATTGTGACTAGTGTTCAACACATTCATGACTAATATTTTAAGTTGGAAACTCTGTTAATTAAGTTAAAACGTGTTTTGAAAAGAATAAATGTGGAGTTTCTTTGTTAGCTTCTTCTCCACATAATCCATTAATGGTGAAACTAACAACTTTGACGTTCATTAAGTAAACATTCTGTTTTTACAATGAATAAAAATATTTGAATTGAATTGAATTGAATCTGCCCGTATTAAGGGGCTCCATAGAGTAACACTAGCGCCACCGTAGAAAAAAAAATCGTATCTTTTTTTTTCTACGGACGACCTGTAATGTCTTTGCAAAAAGTGTTTGTACAATGTCTCAATCATGTTGATGGTAATTTTTAGGACCCTGGCCTTGATTCGAAGGCAAAAAACCTAGGACTGGTCCGAGGTCCGTGGTCCTAGGTCCTAGGCTCGGTCGTGGGTCCTAAAAATCACTATTAACATTATTGAGAGATTGTACAGACACTTTTTGCAAATTCGATCTGTATAAAAAGATATGATTTTTTTCCCCGGTCTCTATGGAGCTCGGTAACGAATCTTACCCCCACTTTCTCGTACACTGACACGCTGTTAATCTACTGTTAACAGCTGTCAATTGACCAAATTGCATACAAAAAAACCACTGACAGCTGTTAACAGTAGATTAACAGCTTGTTAGTGTACGACAAACCGGGGGTTAATCAATCAATGAAAAACCACTGACAGCTGTTATCAGTAGAATAACAGCTTGTTAGTGTACGACAAACCGGGGGTTAATCAATCAACGGCCGATCAAAGTTGCACCGCGAACCAATGGATTGATTTCAAGATCAAGGTTTACGAAGCGATAGAGGTTTCTCAGGACAAGTGGCAAACCCTGGTCTCTGCCTCGCCCTCCAGGACACAGGCGTCTATGTATTATCATAATCTACACTCAACGACATGTAGTAAAAGTCACATAAACCGGCAAGTCTCGCGACACTACAAATTGGGCCGGATCAAAACAAGGTGATTATCTCGGCTATAAAATAGACATAACGAGCGTCGAATTCTTTTGTTGTCTCCTTTCCTAGGTCGCTTTTTTCCCGTAGAATTCCAACAAGAAACTAAGACAGGGACCAGAAACTATGACATAGACCGACCACGCAAAGACAGAGTGTGTCGAATAAAATTCCGCTCAAAAGCGAGGCGACACGCAAACATTTACGTAACATTATTTACGTAACATGTAAATGTTACGTAAGCGTAGCGCCTGAGCCTATTGTAGACTGTAGCACTTAAGTGACATGCGCAGACACGGACGCATTCGCAATAATAGTACACTGACAACCGGTTACAGTAGCAATTGCAGTGAGTTTAACAGAGGAAAAATGTTATAAACGCGAAAGTTTGTACGCATGGATGGATGTTTGTTACTCTTTCACGCAAAAACGGCTGAACGGATCCGGATGAAATTTTGCACAGAGATTAAACTATAGTCTGGATTAACACAGTTAGGCTATTTTTTATCCCGGAAAAATACACATCAAAATTACCACGCGAACGAAGTCGCGGGCAACAGCTAGTAAGCAATAAACGTAATGATAATCAAAAATACAAAGAAGATTACCTACTGTCGGCACTTTTGGGGAAGAGGCGGCCTAAAGAACTTTATAAAAAAACTAATCCTAATAAGTATTTTTACTGTAGGAACATAACATAGACGCCTGTATCTCGGAGGGGTGGGCAGAACCATGGGCAGAGCCACTTGCCACGATCCTGACAGATCCAGACTTATTGTAAGAGTGACCTTATTATTCGCATTTCTTGAGACCTGTAAAATTTGGAAAAAAAATATTTTATGGCATTATTTCTCAATGCTTTATGGTTTATTTGTTTCTATGATACAAAAGGAATGTCAATCCAATCTAAGGATTCAATCTAAGTATTGAGGTAAGTTCCACGTTTTATGCGAAAAAATGCGATCCTAAAGGTTTGTGACAAGTTTAGGAAGGTGTCCTAAAGTAAGAAAGGAGGTATCATGGAGGATACTGTGATAAAGATAGATTTTGCAGTCTGTTTTATATTTATCCAAGAGTGCTTGCTCAGTTTCAAATGGTTATGCGCCTCAATTTATGCTACGCGGGAGTCACGAGACAGATAGAGAGCCTTGTTTACTCCGAAGCTAGATCAAGAGGCTGTAGTCGTTCTGGCGCCCGACGTGGGGCTAAAAATGCCAGTTCGGTCGAAATAAGGCTCTGGACACAGCACACCCATGCGGTCTTATTTATTAAAACACCTTAAAACCGCAACCACACATTGTTTAAACTGCATCTGAGGAGTGTTTTAACGGAACCGTTTTTTTATAAATAGGTAACACCGTCAGTCTCTAACTGCGTAAGTATTTAAAGGTTGTTTTAAAATTGAAATTGTGCCGCCTGCCCGTCCCCGGCCCGTGGTAACGTAAATAGACCTTAAGCAGGGCCAAGTTTCGTAAAACTACAGCTCGTAGTTTATTATGGCAATTCGAGGTACATTGCGTAGCAGCGTTTACTTGACAATCTGTGGGTTAATCGACTTCGCAATCGAATTGTCTTAGTAAACTATGAATTGTAGTTCTTTGAAACAGGCCCCAGGCGTGGCCTCGTCAGTCATTCTTTGAGTATCTCCGGCTTTGTTTGCGAACACAACACGGGAAGGCTTTTTGATCTCACGTACGCTGCTTCGCTTTGTTAGCAGTGGGGTTCTAGTAAGGGGGTCTTGGAAACCAGCCTACAGGGTGTCAAAAAACTGTCAACTTGCCCGAAAGATACGAAAGGGCACAGAGGCCTAATATACGCAGGAACGCCGGGTACTTCTATAATTTAATCCTGAAGGTTTACATCAGCAGCCTATATACGTACCACTGTATCACTGTAGGGCACAGGCCTTCTCTCATGGAGAGCGCAAGCGCTGTATACTCGCTGAATAGCTCAGACACTCAGGTAGAAACGTAGAAAACCAAGTCATAGGTATATGCCCGCACTGGGGAGCGAACCTGGGTCTCGCTCCCGAGTCCGATGTTCTACCCACTAGGCTACCACCGCTACTGCTAGCTAGCTACCTACCAACCCAGTGTTGGATAAACCTAAATGTAGCTTTGACGCAAATGTTGAAAGCAGCTGCATGTTTAGCTAAGGCCTGGATAAAGCAATCTTCCAAGAATACAAACCTCGGATTGCGGAGCAAAACTTTAACCGCGCAAATCCACGAAACACAAGTGATGATTATCACAGAAGTGCTTCTATATTCTTGCTGGTGTCTGCCTACCACTTTGGGATACAGGCGTGAGTTTATTTGTGTATGTGTCTACATTTTTTGGGTCAGCAGACGGATTCATCACGAATTTGAAAGGTCTGTTTCCTCCTTAACCTGTGTCTTGCCAAGAGCTCTAGACCATGTCTTGGCGTCCCTTAAAGCCTGGGGGGATACCTGAGGCCTAATTATGCGAATCAAATCCTGTCGGAATCCTGACGTTTGTGATAACAGTCAGTATGGATCTTGTCAGTTAAATGATTGGAATCCTTCAGGATTTGGTACGCGTAACATAGGAGCTGGAGCTGCCTAAGTGTAGGTACTAGATCTGCAAACCGCAAATCGTCTGTACTTACCTACCGATTTCTTGATTGATACCATAAGATTTTTTGTAACCTATATTCATCCCACTGCAGGGCATAGGCCTTCTCTCAGAGAGAGAGAGTATGGGCTTAATCACTACCGCGTGCCCGCCGTGGATTGGCAATTTCAAGTGAACATCTCAGACACTCAGGTTTCCTCACAATGCTTTTCTTCGCTGTTAGCGAGTGGTATCGCTACTATAGCCTGAGCTTAGTGCGTGCTAAACCTACTTATATCGAAGATTTACATAGGTATTCAGCAACTTCAGACAACTTAACGTTGACATCAAAAGTTGGTGAAATTACGCCGTTTTGAACAAAACTGTCATCATCAACATCAGCCATTTGACGCCCACTGTAGGACATAGGCCTCTCTCATGGTTTCTCAAGCCTCCCGGTCTTGTGCCGCACGCATCCAGCGACTCCCCGTCATCGTAACCAGGTTGTCAGACCCTCTGGTAGAGGGCCTGCTCACACACAAGCAAAAACTAAAACACTTCTAAAATAGAGTCTAAATGACTATAAGTATCCGGGAATAAATAAGTCTGGTAGTTTCTTTGTGAAACACTGCTTTTTCCATCTCTGTGAAGACGTTTAGACGATTTTGACCCACTAATGAAGATGGTATTCACAGTTTTTGTAACATTGATGAAAACGGAAATTGAAAACGGAAAACGTTTGGAAAACCACTCCTTGATGACTCTACGAATAAAAAAAATACAGTCTGGAATTACAAAAAAGCCAGTCACAATTTTATTGCACATGAGGAAATTCCTCTTCGGCTGAATTGTCAGTGATATTCCAGACGAAGAGGAACCACGTATTTGGCGGAACTTCTTCGTGTCACTAGAGCGGGGCAAATCCAGCTTACCTAATTTATCACCATCACGCTTAGCGGCTGGCTCCACGCCAGAGCATGGTTCAGTTTACCGCTGCGCCGTCGAGATTGTTTATAGCTGGGAAATTAGATTTTCTCAACTGCACTTGATGGAATTTTGGAATACTGCCTCGCGTAGGCTGCAATTGTGAAACAGTTGTGTCTGGCAGCTGAGATGCATGAAGCGTTGACGTCTGCTGGTGCGACACATTTTGTCCGCAACGAAAGCTTTGATTGTAAGTCATGTATAACGTTGTTCCTAAACTGCACGATTCCTAAAAAAAGCCAATTTCATTTTGTGTTTTACTTTACTTATGTTTCAAGTTGGTTTTTGGGTTTCGAGCATTTTATCTATCAAACAGCGCCGTGCGCCGCTCAGAAAGCAGAAAAACCTTAAGCAAAACTTCTTTTTTCCACAAAAATTTTAACGCCACAATGATCTAACGCGTTTGTGCGGGCAAACATGAAGCGGCCGGAATAAAATCATCCGTCGTTTTCGTACACATCATGCATTCCCCCAGGGACAGATTGGAGAGGCTGATGATTACCGGCCAGGTGGATGGCAAATGTGTCAGAGGGAGAGCACCGACCAGATGGTCGGAT
The DNA here is from genome assembly GCA_963969515.1 of Yponomeuta evonymella. NCBI lineage: Eukaryota > Metazoa > Arthropoda > Insecta > Lepidoptera > Yponomeutidae > Yponomeuta > Yponomeuta evonymella. The sequence goes on along the minus strand of OZ018370.1, from coordinate 3,294,481 downwards.
GCCACAAAAGCGGCAGCCAGTGGAAGCATGTACCAGGCGGTCTATGGCGGAAAACGCTCGCTGTAGAAACCAGCGACTCATGATGATCGCGAACGTCATTCATGAGGGAACGATGAAGAAGAAAATATCATTCTTTTGAAAAACTATGTGTGTATTAGACTCTACGGCCTGTTCTATTTACCCCCTCACATTCCAGGAGCTGCTGGTGACGCTGTCGACGCTGCTGCGAGGCTCGGTGTACGAGCGTCTGCGCTGGGCCTTCCGGCTCTACGACGTGGACGGCGATGGCGCCATCACGCGGCAGGAGTTAGGAGAGGTGCGTATAAGATAAGATAACATAACATAAACACACGCCTGTATCATGGGGGGGTGAGCAGAGACCAGGGTCTGCCTGCTTCGCTTCGTCATCAAGATAAGATAAGAATAATCTTTATTGAACACCGGAAAAACAAAAACAAAGTTTTACAAAGGTACATAGTACAATTAGCGGCCTTATTGATAAGTTTACAGCTCCTGTGAGCCTAGAGTCTGATAAATTGATAATCACATACAAACAGAGTCTGATAGACACAGAAACAAGTAAAACTGATTTTTAACGGATATTAACTCGTTTACTTTTCCATTTTACAATTTTCCGACGTTTCGGCACTTTTGCAAGTGCCGTGGTCTCGGTAGACTGAGGTGACAGGCGTCTTTTGGAGAGCATTAAGAGCGCTTTCACATATAAGCGTTTTTGTCGTGCGACTGAAGCGCTGCACACCGAATCCCTTCATATTACAGCGGCTGTAGCGCGGCTAAGTCGCGACGCCGTCGCTAGCGACAGCCGCGCTTCACAGCCGCGCTGCAGACGCGCATTGAACTTGGGGTGACTAGCTCATTTCCAATATGGATTCCAACGGAGACACATTGTTACTGCTGCTCTTTTTTTACTTCTCCGACGCCATCTTCGTCGAATACAAAGACGAAAAAGGCAGTACTGGATAGATCCATTACTTGAAACTCGATGTGTAAATGGTGATTATACAACAGTGTTCAAAGTGATAAGAAACAATAAACGAAAATTCTTTCAACAACAACCGAATGTCCAAAATTTGCAACTTGCTACTATACAATACACATGCGCTCGCAACACTGATCTAACGCCGACTGAACGCCAGTAAATATACTTATCTATGGACTGATCTACGCCAGTAAATATATTTATCTATGGACTGATCGCACGCGACTACGCGTCGTACATGCCACCGCAATCTCGGAGCGCTGCAGTCGTGCTTCTGACGTGTGGTGTGACCACCGCGTCTAATAATCAATAGTTTTGTTTGAGTTTATATCAAATAATAATTGTTTTTTGGATTGAATTTAAACTTCAATAACTAATAACCAGTATTTTTGAGTTATATAAAATCATTGTAGTGTCGATTTCAATTCAAAAATTTGCCACAATATTTTTGGAACGTAACTTAATCATTTCTGCCGCGGGTAGGAAACTAACAGTTAATGCTTTCAAAAAGACGCCTGTCACCTCAGTCTACCGGGACCACGGCACTTGCAAAAGTACCGAAACGTCGGAAAATTGTAAAATGGAAAAGTAAACGAGTTAATATCCGTTAAAAATCAGTTTTATTATGTCTAGTGCTCGTGCTAATCTCAGAAAATACTATACAGAAACAAGTGATAAACACAAGACACAGATATTAGCACGACAATATTTATTATTTGCCTTTATTTCTTAGTCTACTAAGGAATAGCAACACAATGTCAGTCTAGTGGTATAGCCCGCGCAAATTAAATAGGCATCTTTCGCGGAGAAGATCGTTTCGTCTGTGGTTTCGGGTCATACCATTGGAATGCGATTTGTTCGTAGACTAGGTACTAATATTGTCAATGATACAACCATTGCCGTATTGGACTCTATTGAACAGTTTTTCATGTAAAAGTAATTTTTTTACGTTTAAAATAGCAATTCTAAAGATGACTTACAATCAACATCCAAACATCAAAACCAGACTTTATATCCGTAAGAATGTAGAGCAAACTATTTCTTTTAAACATCATAAATTATAGTTTAACGGCCTTATTTATAAGAACACTTCCTCTAATATGCACTCGTCAGAGGTAGTTTAATTATTCAATCAGTGTTTACGTCTTTTACTTGTACAATCTCCACCACAGACTATTTTTATGTCTCGCTTCTTGTGTGCAATAAAGAATATTCTTATCTCATCTTAATCGGCGTTGATCGACTGTTTTAAGGAATCGGGTTTTTATAAATAAGAAGATACAACTTTAAAGTACCTACATTCACATTTCTTTTACAGTGATAAGCTCGCCTTTGTACATGTTAATTCTTATGTAATGTCCTGTTCAATGTTTCGTGTCCTATAAATTCGAACTATTTAATTAATTTAAATATACCTCAATACCACTCGCTAACCGTGAAGGAAAACATCGTGAGGAAACCTGAGTGTCTGAGCTATTCACATACCTCAGCGCTTGAAATCGCCAATCCGCGGTGGGCACGCGTGGTCATTAAGCCCATACTCTTTCCCTGAGAGAAGGCCTGTGCCGTGCCCTACAGTGGGACGTATATAGGCTGCTTATGTATACCTCAATGATATTGATGCACAAATCCTTGTGGCAGGTCGTGGTGGCTGTCCACGAGTTGCTTGGCCGACGGGCGCCGCCGGGCTCGCCAGCGGCGCGGGTCGACGATGCTAAGGCCTCTGAACAGGTGAGTCTGGAAACATTTATAATTAATCGTGTCTGAACAGGTGAGTCAGGAAACATTTCTAGTTAATGGCCTCTGAGAAGGTGAGTCAGGAAACATTTATAATTAATCGTGTCTGAACAGGTGAGTCAGGAAACATTTCTAGTTAATGGCCTCTGAGAAGGTGAGTCAGGAAACATCTATAATAAATCGTGTCTGAACAGGTGAGTCAGGAAACATTTCTAGTTAATGGCCTCTAAGAAGGTGAGTCAGGAAACATTTATAATTAATCGTGTCTGAACAGGTGAGTCAGGAAACATTTCTAGTTAATGGCCTCTGAGAAGGTGAGTCAGGAAACATTTATAATAAATCGTGTCTGAACTGGCGAGTCAGGAAACATTTCTTATTAATGGCCTCTGAACAAGTGAGTCCGGAAACATTTAGATAGATAGATGAAATTCATATTGCACACACACATGTACAAGAACATTTTAAACAAGGACAATGTACAGCATTTAAAAAACCGCACAAGTGTGTGTCGGGCCACGCGCAGTGTAGGGTTCCGTAGAAAGAACCTGCTTTACGGAACTATTAACTTGAATTTGTACGAAGTTTACCTTTTGAATTGAATTGAATTGAAATAATTTATTCACTTAAAACACAGCACAATGACAGAGTACAATTTTAAATTATAAATTAAAAAGAAACGTACAAGGAAAGCCAGTGCACTGTTTTGTAAGTTGGTCGCCTATTTCTCGTTAACTTGTAAAGCCTAAGGCTAAGGAGCCGTGATAATTTTCCTTTTAAGTTCATTATTAATTATGTGCTACTGCCCTGAAATTTTTCACTATTAGAACTAACCTTTTTGCCGGAAAGGGGTGCGGGAGGCATCAAAAATTGACGCTTCAAAGCTTAATAATTCGCGAACAGGTCCCTAAATCGAAAAATGGTTTTATACCGTACACATATTATATTTTAAACGACCAATCCAACGATATCCCACACAATGTTGCAGGCGAGAAAAAAAATGCAGGTGTAAGGGGATAGCCAATTTTATATATAGGAGTATGTACGGCAAATTTCATTTTTCTAGTACTTGTCGCCTCTGTGCTGAGCCGCGGACAGACAAACACACCGCCAGACAGACAGACGGACAGAACGAAGGACATGACGAAACTATAAGGGTTCCTTGGCTAGACGACCTCCGTGGTGCAGCGGTAACGCATCTGCCTACCATGCGAGAGGTCCCGGGTTCGAATCCTGGCTGGGAACAAAAAAAAACTTGTCTTGGATGTTTACAATTGTTTGTGATGTCGCTGTTTCTGGTTCCCACGACACAGGGTATCCTATTGTGGGGCCAGAAGCAATGTACGTGCCGGTATGTAAATGTTTAATGATTGTTGTTGGCTACGGAACCCTAAAAAAACAATAGAATTCAAACTCACGCCTGTTTCCTGGAGGGATAGGTACGGTTTTTCACCTGCCACAATTACGACCAACCTCTTTCGCTTCATCAACTAGCGCCATCAATGAAACAAAAAACCATATTCTACTACGAATGAAAAAACCATAGAGGTATTTCTTCCTACAAAATTCACTCTCAAAAACGGCCCCTGTCCTCTCGATTACTCTGTACTATACCTTGAATCGCTCGTAGCCCCGGCTGCCTGAGTGATCTTAAACGATCACGAAGGTTAAGCAACACAGCTAGGGCGCGTTCAGTGCATGGATGGGTCGCCGTCTATCCCTAACGCTAGTGGCATTTTTCCGAGCGGTTCCGTGCTTCGCAAGGCACGTTAAGCTGTTGGTGCCGGCTGCCGTCGATGGATGGCAGTCGTTAAGCCATGTCAGAGGCCTTAGGGCGGCTTGACAACTTCTGACAGTAGACGAGCCACTCTACAAGCCTCCACCAATCCGGACTTGGCCCCCGTGGTGGAGTATGGCCTATACCTTCCTCAGGGAAGAGACCCGTGCCCCTCGGTGGGGACATAATGGGTTGATGATGACGGAACCCTAAAAAAACAATACAATTCAAACTCACGCCTGTTTCCTGGAGGGATAGGTACGGTTTTTCACCTGCCACAATTACGACCAACCTCTTTCGCTTCATCAACTAGCGCCATCAATAAAAAAAAAACCATATTCTACTACGAATAAAAAAAACCATAGAGGTATTAGGTACTTCCTACAAAATTCACTCTCAAAAACGGCCCCTGTCCTCTCGATTACTCTGTACTATACCAATGAAATGAGCGCAAAATGTAGGTACTGTAGAGTAAATCACTCTGTGATTGGTTCATTCTGTGCGCCATGCGTGACGACGTGAACGTTGATTGGGCGATAGTAAGTGACAGACAGCGTATCTAATATTGAATTTTATAAACAATGGCGTATTATGAATGGTTTTATACAAAAACGTCAAACCAGTTCATGATATATAACCCGTCGAAATATCTATGTAGGTACCTACATCGTAAGACGGCGGTCTGACGGTGGCAGGTGCATAGATGTTTTGCCGGGCAATAGGTACCTACTGAACTCTGGGACGTGGGGCGAGGGCGCGGTGTATAGAATGAAAGTGAAAGTGAAAAACATGTATTTCCATTGTTCCATTGTTCGGTATGATTGTATTTAGGTACTATTATTTTTGTGTTCTCGTTTCTCTGCATAAATTTGGTCATTGGTCATTTACCATAACACAAAAATAAAACAAATTTATGGAGAGAAACGAGACCACAAACCCTACCTAATACCTACAATCATGCCGAACACAAGTGCTACAACAAAAAAAGGCTGCAGCTCAGCGAGATGCTAGTCAAAGGCGACCAGCGCTGGTTTTCTGCTGCACGTGAGTCACAGATCCACAGTCCTTGCTCTGCGGTCGCTCTTGATCTGTGACTCTATAAATCTTACCTGCGCCCTCGCCCCACGTCCCATGTGTGTCCTGCGCCTTAAGTGGGTAGGAAGGCAGCAGATTCTGTACGTATCCGGGGTACAGTCGACAGCACATCAACCATCACAACATCATCAACCACAGCACCTTCACACCCGTGCACTCTACTCTGTTACGTTACGGGCGACTTTGCAACTAAAGCGTAAAGGTTGACCTACCGTCCGCTGTACAGCTGCCTCTTCCAAAGTTGCGCTTTTATTGGAAAAACTTTGTCCTTTTGCGCACGTCTCGCCGAGGTTGGGGAGCGTAGTAAAGTTGCAGGGGGCAATTAGTGGCCGTTCCCGCTGCAACCGTGCAACTTTTGTCTTGCGAGTTGCGGTAACTCGAAACGCTGCCGGATTTCGTAGCGGGAGACTTCATTATATTATTTCATTACATTCAGGGCGGCGTTCCATAAAACGTTCAATCAGTAAGTCAGCCGGTTCTCGTCCACTTCTAAACATAGGCTGCCCCCAACCACTTCCTTCTGTCCTCCGCCATCCTGATCCAACCACTTAATTTAAGTAAAAACACAATGACATGTATGTCCATGTCATCGTTTTATTACAGCCTTTATTACATTGTATTGAGGTACGACCATCCATTTTCGTATGTAGGTACCTAGTGTTATTTTGTTTTGTATTCCCGCCGTAGTGCCCGATTGCCGCCAAAACGTATAGTACCTAGGTACCTATATAATGTATTATCCATCCAAACCAAACTGTCTTTGTTTGAGAACCTTCTTGGCAATGTATATTTTGTTTTCGATTTCGCGGTTCTAGCGTACAGTTTCGTTGGTAATGACCGATTTTCTGTTGGCATTATGACGGATATTCGATGCCATAATGTTGCAATTTAAAAACAAAATAGACGCCGATACAGTGACAAACAAAAGTATTTTGGATTTTTTTTTTTGTGACGACCGACGTAGAAAGTCAAAGCCGGCTGTGCAAACAGGTACTGTACAGTTCACAGCACATGAACCTTTACACGTGTGCGCTCTATTGCAAATAAATGTAAAGTGAAAGTGAATTTATTTATTTAGTTTCAGGAAAGCCATTGACATTATATAACTTAATACTATTTCAATATGAAACAGAAAGTTATTAACATGTTTCCACTGATAGCCACAAAATATTGAAACTGACGAAACTGAAGAAAAACTAACGCTTAAGTCACCGCAAAAACGGGTGTCTGTATAGAAAAAAAAAAGTAAGTATTTGAAAAGGAAATATATAGAGCTAATATTTATACCTAAGTAATGAGAAGAGAGCCTGCTCACTCACTCCTAAAAAAGTTCGCAGTTAGCGGTCGCCTAACTGCTGCAATACCGTCGCTGTTAATATCAATGTCCATTGTCCGTGTCCGGGTCTCAGATTAATTTATTAAAAGCAGAACAAGCTCTTAATAAGTAGGTGTTGCTTCTGTAATTTCTTGAAGCCTGCAGTACTAAAAATGTGCTTTGTGCCTTAAGGTTCTATTTAGTACGTGGAAATTAATTTTCACTGTGACCTACATTAGGCTGCTGTTTCGTCGATCATGCTGTCTCACTCGCACTATTTAAAATTTTTAGTGATTTTAATAAAATTAGTATACTTTTCATAAATGTAGTAATCTAAGGGTTTGATAGGTAATCAAATTATGGACATATAGCTATACATGCGCATCGCCGCTTCCTAATGTCGATTATTGTGATTAGAACAATTTCCACCCTTCGTCTATCCATCCCTTTCAATATTATCTTATTTTATATAGGTTTATTTAAAAAGCATTATACTTTAAGGTGACAAAAAAGCATTTAAAAAAGGTTCATATTTTCATAACTTTACATTATACATAATTCAGAACAATTTATTGTTTGAAACCTGTTAAAGCGACTTTAACTTATTTTTAACTTCATCTGTATAAATAAAGTATTACACACATACACAAACTCACGCTTGTATCCCCGTTAGCCAGAAATCAGGCTTTGCCACATCCCACTAACCAGAGAGACCTTTTTCGTTTCATTAAAATAAATAACAGTTAGGTATTAAATGTAAGTGCAGAGGTTTGTCAGGATCGTGGTCTCTGCCTACCTCTCCGAAATACAGATGTGACTTCATTTATGTATAAGTACTGTGCAATCTCCCGCGAATCGAGAGACCGCTTGGGCCCAATGAAATGTACGAAATACGAAAGTCTTTACAACAAATCCAGTGAAAGTAATGAAGGACATCGAAAAGCCAACTCACCAGCACCGTCTGGAGCCTGAGCCTGTCCGTCGGCGCCGACAATGTTAGGTGTCACAATCCACAATCACGATGATGAGGAGAACTGCGGGGGCTTATAGGCGAAAGTTCACAGCACACGTAGCAGTGGATTCTCTAAGGCTATAAAAGATCCGATTAATCATAGACTTACAAATTACCAACAGTATTTACATAAAGATACAATTTCTTTCTCCCAGGTGGACCGCGTGTTCCGGAAGCTGGATCTGAACCAGGATGGCGTGATCACTATCGAGGAGTTCCTGGAGTCCTGCCTGAAGGATGACGTCATCACACGCTCGCTGCAGATGTTTGACACAGTGCTATGACGTCAGACAGCGCACGACCTACAGCGCGCCGTGACCAGGTGATGATTAAAATTATTATCTTCAGACTAAAACTTTCACTATCTGAAGCCTGTACCTAAAAACATCTTAATCAGATTTATCCGAAGTAAAAATAACGTAAGACTAGCTGTTTCTCAGCAAATTTCTCGCTATCACTTTCAGGATCGTGGCAAAGCGCCCGCGGACCGCGCTCCGTATGACGCGGCATTGCTGCCGGCAGTGCGGCGCCCGCGCGCCAGAAGCGGATGGACTCCTGCGCAGCGTTGCAGTGACGCTGGGTCGCCTGCGCACGCGCCAATATGCAAGGTAGGGGAACTTACATCGTTATAAAGCATTTGAATAATAGTAAAACGGTAGGCTAATGATGATGAAGTGGTTTGTTCAAAGCTCCATGAAAATGTGGCTGTGATACTTATTTCTGTGTTTTCTGTCTTAAGTGCTTATTGAATATAAACACATTGAATATTAGATACAAACAAATAAACACACAAATATATACACAATCATATACATACACAGAACAGAGAAAATAAGTTAGAATTGCCCTAGCGCGTATTTTGTACGGGAACCGCTGTCGCCGCTTCACCCTCCACCGTTCTTTACTTCTACTAATGTAAGCAATACGCACGCAGGCTTATACATGTGTGCGTGAGTCGGAGGCCGCGAAAGCAAGCGTTGCAATTGGCCAATGCAGTTCACACCAACGCAACTTTTGATGTGTGCGTGCGCCTATACGTACAAGCAAAGCAATAGGGATTGACAAAAAGTTAAAAGATATCGATATTATTAACTTTGTTAGGCGAAGCTTTTTGCGAATGAATGTAATTTTAAAATTTTTATATTTTGTGTGTAATTATTGATTGTTGCATGTACTAGTGTGTCTCTACTCTTCTTTAGCGCTTACATAACATAACACATAACATAAACTCACGCCTGTATCCCAGAGGGGTAGGCAGAGACCAGGGACTGCCACTGCCAAAGGGCAAGATAAAAAGTACCCGAAACCGGCGTGCGTGCATGCAACGACTAATGAATGTTGAGGAAGCGAAAGTGATCTGTCAGGATCGTAGCAAGTGGCAGTCCCTGGTCTCTTTAGCGCTTAATTCTATCAGATTAGGTTTCATTATTTACTTATGGCAATTTTATCGTAAATACTTGTGGCAAGTGTGTCAGAAGTGGTTAAATGGGGAACTCGCCTCAAACCCAGACCGCAAAAGTCATAAAACAAAATTTCGGCGTATTGTAGGTCTCAGAATGTGCAAAAAAAAATACATTTTAACGTCTGCCTATTTTGTTTTTCTTTTTTTTTTGTTATATTTATTTCATGTTGTGTTATTTCGCTTTGTGTGTGTGACTGTATTTGCAAATAAATGTATTTATAATAAAAAATGCAAGGGAAAAAATCCGACATCCGTAAATTAGTAGTTACAAAAAAAAAATATCTTGGAAACTAGATTCCTGCAATGGACGAACTATTTACATACCTACAAGTCTGTACTGAACCCTCGGTGCGCGATATTGACTCGCACTTAGCTGGTTTCTAAGAGCAATGAAATATTCCGTAATAACAAAGTTGAACAATATCGACACCACGACAAACTGACCCAACACTATCGATAAGTTATTCCCTTCGCTACTCTTTTTGGGGAGTACCACGGAATATTGTGAAGTCAATCGTTCACGCAGACACACATGCTTTGCATTGGTCTTCGCGTAGATAATACGTTGGCGCAGCAATTATTTGCGTACAACACCGGCAATGTATACTTCATCTTGCGATATTTTTCACTATTGCTGGAAAACATACTCTTTTCAATATTTTCGATCAAATCACCAATGAAAAGAAATTCCTCCATTAGTCTGACTAACGTCTCTGCTTCGAGCTCTGCAGGTGATAATTGCGCACGATCGCATTTTTACCCTTTTTTAACAGTTTTTCTTCAGTAACATGCTCGGTAAGACTACGCGGCCGAGGCCGGGTGTTTTTGTAAAATCGTGGCACGCGCGCCCCGCCCACATGCACTTTCTACCTTATTCCTGTGTTCTGTGTATACATACATAATAAATATAACTATCTACTTTAAATGGAATACTTTATTGCACTGTTTGCAGGTACCTCGTGGCGTTTGGCAACTTCTACAATGACGTCGTGAAGCCGCGGCTCACCAGCGTTCTATTTTTCCATTTTTAAAGTCTTTTATTATTATTCATTACGTACTACCTATTACTTTAAGAACTTAAAAGATAGAGGCAACAAAACGATAAAATCCCCATTGGTTAAGGATGTGTGGTATGAATGAATGATTAATGATTGATGGGTATGTGTATTTTTTTTAATTGAATTATCTTCATATAAAAAAGCATCTCTATGCTGGCCTTATAAGTACTTATATTGAAAAACGGTTGTCAAATCTATACAGGCATTATAAGTACTTATATTGAAGAACGGTTTTAGAATAGTAGTTGGATTGATGCTATCATAAGTTTTAGGTAGATCCGTTACTGAGAATTTCTATTTAAATAAGTCTTTTATAAAGGCCGCCGCTAAACCAGCTAACTAATAGGTAAACTACTGTGCTAATATTCGGGGTCTTAAGGATCATCTCATTACGAACATGTCAAATCTATAAATACCTGTTGGGGTGTCTATCCTAATATTAATTAACAAAAACATAAGATATTACTCAAACATATAATTTTATTATTTAAATATTGTACACTCAACTAGAAACTTAGCTTATAGATTATTCTTCATTCATTATCGCTTATTAGTAATACTATATAAATGAAGGAATGCGTAGGCACCACTCATGTGACGTATGCCCACCATAACATCGACTGTAGACACTTGATAATAAGTTTTCGCTAAATAATTCAGATAAGTTCGACTCAAAATCCACATAAAATTCAATTTTGAGATGTAAAATAGCACGTGCCAGAAAATCACGGATAGGACAAAGTTATAAACTGTAAACCCCAAAAAAAATTCGAGTATTGCCATATATTTACAGCATTAAGTGTTTATGTCATTAATAAATGGAATTACTTATTGCAACTGACAAGTATCTCCTGCCATAAAGTCCTTGGTCCTATTTACAGATATATTTATATTTTGTACTTACTAAAACTATATAAAACAGGGTAAAAAGCCGCTCCTTGAAATCCCATGGATACAGCTTATTTTAAACGACATTTATAGGTACATACAAAACTTTTGGATATGCTTAACAAAAAATAATACCGTGATATTTTTCGATAAAGGAAACTTTTATTTTAAAAAGTTTTTAAAAGCTTTTACGAACATATATAAGTGATTTTACTACATTGACAAAATATTATGTATAATTCCCAAAACCGCGGCAGTATCAATTTAAAAGGGAATTGATTTTAATAAAATTTAAGAATATTTTATTTTATTTGTAACTCAAAAACCATAGTACCTACTTTCTCATATTTTTAATTAACTACTAAGCAATCAAAAGCAAATATTTGAAAATCATATCAAAGGTTTATTAACATGGTTTCTATATTTTGGCTAAGTCTAAGTTAGGTAGGTATAGTGACTCATTCACGTCACGGGATATTTTTAAAGCTTTTTAATTAGGTAATTTGCATTTATAGAGGAATAGATGGTAAAAACGTCACATTAATAACTCATCAAGATTAATGAGTATATTCATTTAAGTATTCTGAATTAATTATTTTTACCGCACTCTAAAGACGCATAGAATTTTTGACTTTGCTCTCTAATTTGGTTAATAGCTTAGTCATAGTAGTATACATAGAATGTTATTATTATAAAGTATCTTATGAATTATAGTTAATTATTATCGTAATCTAATAAATAAAAGCGATTTTCGACTGATTTGTCTTTGTATGTGAAAAATAGACACTGTAGGCAGGTAAATTAGGTTCCTCAGTCTTACTACTTAGATGTGCATTTTATATTAATAAATAACTTAAAACAACTACGTAGCAATAGCAGTAAATAATCTCAGCTTCTTTTATATAATTTTACCCCCACAGAGAAAATTAGTGAAAATAAGTATTGAACGTGCTTATATTTCATTTTAAAATATAAACTTACCCGGCAAAACTTTTATAAAATTCAGGGAACAATAATATTTGTTAATTTACTGTGGTTTTGCTAAAAATCGTTAGTGGAAAACTTGTTATGAGATTTGAACACCAAACAATTTGTTGTTGTATGGATAACAGCCTCTTATTTTGTGCTAATAGATTCACTGCGTTTATTTCTCATATAGGTTTCTAAAGGCAGTATTTAACCTGTGGTCCTATTAGCAGATAAAAAAAGAGATAATGTTGTTATTTCTTGTTATATCTTTATAAAGGGGTGTTATGAATTCTCTATCCAGTCTTTTCTAAGATTTATCAGTATTTTGTCTGCATTGAGTTTCTACTCCATGTATTAATTATTATTTTATTTTTTCTATTATGATAGCCCGTGCAATACAACAACACCAAAAACTATGTATTAATTAGATTACAGATGACTACCTACTCATTCAACTTCAAAGTCACCTACTAAATAAATTATTTATTTTGCAATATGAACTTTTTCACAGTTCTCTGTGTCGAAGCTTTAAATTTAGCTATCGACATACCTAGTTACCCAATCCGGTTCATTTTAACTGTTCAGAATTGTATATCAATACATGACTTTTGATTTTAAAATAATATTACCTTTATATTAATATAGTCGGCATGAAAATAGGTATGAAAATAAAAAACCTAAACAAATTTTCTTTTTGTTATATAAAAATTGGAGTTAGTACTTAAGTACCTACATTGAACATAAAGTTGTAAATACTTATAATTTTATCGCTGTACGTCCAAACGTCTATGTTAAATCCGATAATAAACAGTTCTTCATGTTTATGTTGCTTTTTATTAAGTACGATGCCCGTTAACTATAAGACCATTATCTAGGTATTGTATCCAAAAAGACGTCACATTAACGGCTTTTAAAAAAAACACGATTCATCTAAAACACTCCTCAGAGGCAGTTTTAAGCAATCTGTGGTTACGTTTCTACGTTTACCATAGACTATTTAAACTGCCTGAGGAGTGTTTTAAGAAATCGTGTTTTTATAAGTACGACCTTACAACAACTGTTGTTGACTTTCAATTCCAAAGTTTCCTGAGTAAGCACCAACCAAAAATATTTTTTCTATAGGGCGCCAGTGTCCCAATCACCCAATCACTTTTCATCAACACTGTACTACAATAGCCATGCCACAGATTAAGCAGGAATTCTTTGATAAGAAAAAGTCAGCACAGAGAAAATAATCACTACATCAGTCAGTTGAATTTATCTGTGCTGTTTTGTTGTGCTACTTTATTTCAAAAGTTGCTGAATTCTTCGTAATTTTCTTCAGCAAAACATGTCTAAAACATCCCATGTAGTTGACGGAGAGGCGTCGGAATCTGAATCAGAGGTAGAAGTGGAAAAATCTGCGGTAAGTTAAAAAAAACAACTTTTTATCGTCGACGCGCCGTCGGCAGTCGCCGACATGTCAGCGTCGAATATCCGCGTCGACACGTCGACGGCTGCCGTCGGCGTGTCGACGGCTGCAGTTGGCACACGTGCCGCCCGTGCATAAGCGCCCTTATACGTCCCACTGCAGAGCACGGGCCTTCTCTCAGGGAGAGTGTATGGGCTTAATCACCACTCACAGCCACCGCCGATTGGCAATTTCCAGCGCTAAGGTGAGGTACCTCAGATACTCAGGTTTCCTCACAATTTTTTCCTTCGCTGTTAGTGAGTGCTAAAATATTTTACTTAAAATGGATCAATACATTTTATGTACACTTTTACAGGAAATTCTGAGCCCCCAAAGCACCCAGCCCTTTGTCATAGCAGGAGAAGCGCCCGAATCTGATGATGAATCTAAGCTACCGTTGCCACAGCCAGATGTTTCCATTTCGACTGATTCTCCATCGTCTTCACTCAAGAACTTGATGAGAACTAACTATAATTCTCTACTGCACCAGAGACTGTGTAAGGCTGTGTTCTTGGCAACTTACCTGTCCACATACAATCCCTTTGGCAAATGCCCCACATCCACAATTGTATTGAAAATGAGTCATATTATGTGACTCCTAAACTTATTCTATTACGCTCCTGTGAGCAATAAATATGATTCATTGGACAGGGAAGTTCTTAATATGGTTGCCATGACCAAATTTTAATAACCAGAATTTGAAGGTGAAAGTATCTTGGTATACTTTGACCTTAAAAGTATCTTATCTATTAGCTAATAGTATTTAAGGTTAGTTAAACTCAACTCAAATAGCAAATGTTTTTAAAGAATCTTCAATTACCTAAATTAATTAAGATACATTCATACCTAAAGATAAAAAACTTTATTTGTAAGACATTAGATTTATGTGGTGCAGAAATAACGCACCTACATACATAAGCTCACTCCCGGCAGACAGAGGACCGAGCTTGCTCAGTTTGGAATTTTGTGCTAGTTGATGATATGGGTTATTATTTTTTATAATTCAGAATTTTTAACAGATTTCAAAAAAGGAGGAAGTTCTCAATTTATCGGGAATCTTATTTTTTAGGGTTCTGTGCCAAACGGGACCCTATTACTAAGACTTCATTGTCCGTCTGTCTGTCTGTCACCAAGCTGTATCGTAAGAATATGTAAAAATAGTTTCTCGGGGGCAGTCACAGTAAAGTTGTATTCTTGCATTTTGGCACAATTGCTCATTCACTCGTCATTGGCAGAAGTAGTGGTCCAAGTTAGGACCGCTTCGAGTTGCCATTAAGAAAAAAAAACTATATCTTCATCGCTCTTTGAGGGGGCCCTTAAGCGATCAACAGCCGCTTTGTTCAGCTACTTTGTTCCTGACACCAAGTGGTCGGTAAAAAAAGTAAAAACTGACTTCAAAATACTACAGCACTAAAAACACAGAAATAATTTAAACGTATATGACCTTTAAATTCGTTGTTGGTAGGTATTGTTGAAGTATAGTATCGAACCGACCTCTGTTTTGGTACCTAAGCTCTTTAACGGCTAGACCAACGAGGCAGTCTTCAATTTGAAGAGTTCCCTCGATTTGTCCGGGATCCCATCATCAGATCCTGACTTGGTGACTATGGGACCACCTGTGAAGTCAAACCTTTCGAACAAAAAAATAACTTTCTAAATCGGTCCACGCGTCTTCGGGGAACATACATACAAAACCGGCCGTGCGAGTCGCACTCGCGCACGAAGGGTTCCGTACTGTATTACATTAGACAAAGATCGAGAGAAAACGGCAAAAAATCTAGTTGCATGGGAGCCCCCCTTAAATTTTAATTTTTATTTAATTTATTTATTTTTGAAGTGAATATAGAACTGAATATTCTGTGAATATTTCTAGCGTCTACCTGTAGCTATGCTATGTTTGTTGTGTGGGAGCCCCCATCAAATGTTTATTTTATTCTGTTTTTAGTATTTGTTGTTACAGCGGCAACAGAAATACATATCTGTGAAAATTTCAACTGCCTAGCTATCACGGTTCACGAGATACAGCCTGGTGACAGATAGACAGGCAGACGGACAGTGAAGTCTTAGTAATAGGGTCCCGTTTGGCATCTTTCGGGTACGGAAGACTAAAAAACCAAGACCTAACGGGAATAGATGGTTGAATATATCAGTCCCTGGTCTCTGCTTACCGCTCTTGGATACAGGCGTGAGTTTATGTATGTATGTATATCTCCATAATGTTGCAAGCATAGTTTGGTTTTGATTCACAAACGATGTGCCGGATCTCAATGACACTATCAATGTGTTCAGAGGACACAAATCAAGGTTTGCTCGTGCTTACAACTGAAAATAACTGAATAAAAAAGAAATTAGAGCCTCTTGAGACTATTCGCGACGACGCAATGGAGAGAGCTATGTTAGAAGTTTCACTGCGTGATCGAATCAGGAATGAGGAGATCTGCAGAACTACCCAAGTTACTGATATAGCTCGAAGAATTGCTGTTGGAAGTGGCAGTGGGCGGGGCACATAGCTCGGAGAACTGATGGCCGTTGGAGCGAAACATTTCTAAAAAGACCGGACGACGCAGCGTGGGCAGGCCCCCCACCAGATGGTCTGACGATCTGGTTACGGTGGCGGGGAGTCGCTGGATGCGGGCGGCACAACACCGGGAAGCTTGGAAAACCATGAGGGAGGCCTATGTCCTGCAGTGGGCGTCGAATGGCTGATGATGACTTTTCGTGGAAACTATTCACTAGGCTATATTTTATTTTTAATAAGTTTATTTCCAATTCTAAGTACGATCAACTCGATTTGTGTCCTGTAAACGTATCAATGGTAAAGTTTCATTGCGATCCTCCATGTCGTTTGTGAATAAAAACCAAACTACATACGTTTGTATGGGTATCGCCTCGTGAGGCGCCCTCTTAAATGATACCAGTTACAACGAAAACAGTTACCGTTGTGCTTGCATGCACCGACTAATGAATGTTGAGGAAGCGAAAGTGATCTGTCAGGATCGTGGCAAGTGGCAGTCCCTGGTCTCCGCCTACCCCTCTGGGACACAGGCGTGAGTTTATGTGTGTATGTACAGCATCATAGAAATTTCTCTTGAAATAAGTCCGCCCTTGCTTATAGTGTACTAGCTGTGCCCGCGACTCCGTTCGCGTACATTTCGATTTTTACGAAGCAGCATTGGTATGGGGGCCACGTCTTATCATAACTGGAGCTAGAATTTAAATAGCCTATCCTGTGTCCCAGATGTCTATATGTTTTTATACCAAATTTCATCAAATTCGGATAATTGGTTTAAGAGTTATGGAGGAACATACATACATACACACATACAGAAAAAAATTCTAAAAATCGTGAAATTAGTTTCAGTATCATATATTGAGCCTATAAACACAATATCTCTGAAAACAAACTAACTTACTCCATGACCGACCCTTACAGATTTATTATTAGTATATAGAAGACATTCACGTTTTTTTAGTGCTAATTTTTGTATTTTGTGCAATAAAGTGTAACAAACAAACATCATATTTTATACAATACATACATTGCCCACCTCCCAGGGGAATGCAACGTGGGTCTCCGAGCTACGTTGGAGGGCCTACTCAGACACACAACGGACATATCCGTTGAGAAACTCTCACATGCTGATAAGACACTGCTTAGTGTTCAGGTAATGTATGATATATGAGTATACTCACCATTCCGTGTGGCGCCGGATTAGGAATAGCGTCACTCCATTTCCTTCCGTGGACGTCGTAGAAGGCGACTAAGGAAATAAATTACCAGGAGACGGGCAGCAGCGTCTTTCTGAGATTCCGATCACATTCTGCGATCGCCAACCCGCCTGCCTAGCGTGGCGATTATTGCAAAACCCTTCATGGTTAAAAACCATGAGGGAGGCCTATGTCCTGCAGTCGGCGTCAAATGGCTGATGATGATGATGATGATTCAATCAGTCGGTCTTTCAATGCTAGGCCTCCCTCATGGTTTTCCTAACCATGAAGGGTTTTGCCGTAATCGCCACGCTTTGCAGGCGGGTTGGTGATCGCAATATGCGGTTGGAATGAAGATGCTGCTACCCATCTAGTAACGTATTTCCTTAGTCGCCTTCTACGACATCCACGGAAGGAAATGGCGTGACGCTATTCTTCGTCCGGCGCTACACGGATTGAATTGGTTAGTAAAATTAGTTCGGGTTGACGGGGTGCGACCCCCCTTTTTCAGATACCTACATAGGCATTTTCAACGATAATATTTCTACCAGTGAAAACTTTTCATTGGCTCTCTGTTTTCATTGTAATGTATCTTTTTCATAGCTGTAAGTTTGTCTATTATAATAAAATATCGTTGCTTAGCTATAACAACATCGCACAAGTAATTCTTCTCTACTTTACAGGAGAGTGGAAAAGCTTTTTAATTTCGTAAACAGTTTCTGTGGTGTCTCCATAGTAAAAACGTTTGCGCGGGTGTTGCAATTTTTTTTAATAACGGCCGCTGATTCGTTTGAATGCTTAACCCCCAGTTTCTCGTACACTAACACGCTGTTAATCTACTGGTAACAGCTTGCAAATGACCAAAATGCATAATGCAGTAGATTAAAGCTTTTTAGTGTACGAGAAACCGGGGGTGAATCTTATACATTTATGTTGAACGATTGGCGCTTAAAATCTGCGCTCAATGGCATTTAAATGTCAAAACCAGTCTAATTTCAGTCTAGTTGCGGTGTTGTCGTAGAACTTCGTCACTAGCTACTTTTCATCCACAGGAAAGCATGCGTCAGACCAACGCGAACCTCACATTGGCAAGGGCGCGACTCAAACAGATCCACACGACGCTAGAGCACGCGAACTGCGCCGGCGCACTGCCCACCGTTAAGATAAAGCAGTAGTTATAGAGTCAAGCAGAGGTGGTAAACTATCTATGTGTAACGTCAAGCTAAGACAGTAAACTATTTAATTCCAATGTCCAGCTGTGGCAGTCAATTATTTAGATCTAATGTCAAACTAAATTATCTAGATCCAATGTTAATATTATATTTTTATACAATATATGCAATATTGCATTTTGTTACATGTTCAAATTCTAGGCTTTAATATAAAAATGTTACGTAGCCTATATACATGTCACTGTAAGGCGCAGGCTTTCCCTCAGAGAGACAGAGTACGGGCTTAATTACCGCGCAATTTCAGTCGTATGGGTCCAGACAGACGGATGAGCAAAAATTGCCACTGAATGGTTTCCACGCGACGGATTTCGCAGACGTGGTCGGCTAAGGCGTTGGTGGCGGGACAATCTCTCAACATTCTTGCCCGGATGGGAGATGACAGCTCAAGACGGAGGAGTGGAAGATCATGAGGCCTTTGCCCAGCAGTGGGACTCAAATTAACTAAAAAAAAACGAAGAATTAAGAATTCAACATTGTGAGCCGAAAGGGAATTTTCGCCGTACCTCTGTGAGTCGGAAATGAAATTTTTGGGCGCGCATTTACCGTCGTATTCTACCATTTTTTGTGTGAATGTAGATTTAATTTTAATTTCAATAACTAATAAATAACATAGACCAAAAAGAAATCAATATTTTTAAGTTTACATAAAATAATTGTTTTGTAGATTGAATCTTAATTTCAATAACTAGTTAATAATCAATATTTTTGAGTTTATATAAAATAATTGTTTTGCCAATTTAAATTTCAAAACTGGCCAAAATATTTTTGGAACGTAACTTAATATTTTTTTGCCGAGGGTAGTAAACTAACAGTTTAATGCTTTCAAAAAGACGCCTGTCACCTCAGTCTACCGAGACCAGGGCCTAGATTCTGTTAATGCATTGTAGTAACATGACAACTGCATGAACATGGCGGTTTTCATTTCATGGCTGCTTTAAGTCTACGCGGGCACACCCATCAAACCTTCTAGGCGTCAATGGTACGAAAAAACACGTCATGTGACCCGACAGTGTACCTGTCATTATACTACAATGCACTAACAGTATCGAGGCCCAGGCCACTTGCAAAAGTACTGAAACGTCGGAAAATTGTAAAATGAAAAATAAAGGAGTAAATATCCGTGCAAATTCAGTTTTTCATTATCAGCCTACCTATATACCTACCTGCGTCTCACTGTAGGGCACAGGCCTCTCAGAGAGAGTATGGGCTTAATCACCACGCGTGCCCACCGCGGATGGGCGATTTCAAGCGCTGAGGTATGTGAATAGCTCAGACGTTTCCGTTCAGACGCTCAGAGTTTCCTCACGATGTTTTCCTTCGCTGTTTCATTATTTAATTACGATAAAATAAACAATTATTAGGCCCCCCACCAGACGGTCTGACGACCTGGTTACGGTGGCAGGGAGTCGTTGGATGCGGACGGCACAACACCGGGAAGCTTGGAAAACCATGAGGGTGGCCTATGTGCGGCAGTGGCCGTCAAATAATGGCTGATGATGATGAAATTTAGTGACAATAACTGTATACGAGCAGAGGAGAGCGTGTGCAACTCAACTCTGTCGCACAGCAGATGTAATTGTAGATTGTAGGACGGTGGTGGATGAAGAAAGTGGATGCTGATGTTTCAAGTCTTCATGGTGTTTATTAGATACTGTGCACAGTTACATGTTGTGAGACGTCAGTATGTTGTTAATGAGAGGCAAAGGCCAACTGTCTGGGTGTGATCAAACAAAACCCGAGAGAGAATGTGCGCGGTGCACAGTCACAGAGAATATAATCACTATGTGCACAGTCGGCAACAGGGCGACCTAGAAAAGTGTACGATGCCCGATGTACGACAATAACATCGGATTAGGTCTTCTGTCAGCTCCAACAATATAACATTAACGAAATACTGTGCGGACAGACAAACGGACTCGCCCGTACAAATCCATTTTCAATTTAGTAGTTATACTCCGTAGTAAAGATACCTACTCTTCAAATGTAGTTCAAATTGATATTTTCCTTTACTGCATTTGAGGCGGGATTAAAGAAATCGTGTTTTATAAATACAAATTACTTACCACATAACACACTCACCCTGGTCCCAAACTAGATCACTTTCCCAAACTAGGATACCATTTCCTATGGTCACCAGGCAAGGACATCAATGATGTGGCCTCCAGATGGGGGCCGTTAGTTCATGTATAGATGGCGGCCTCCAACGGGAATCGAACCCACGACCTGTGTTTTAGTAGCCGAGCGGTTAAGACTCACGAATATCTCAGGGAACCTTTTTTTTCCATATTCAAACGGTTGTTGTCAACAATAAATTATCCACGGACGGATGTGGTAAACTTAGGGATTAGGCATTTATTAGATTAGAACACTTTATTGTACACACCAGAAAACAAAATACATTAAAAGGCACATGTCTAATTTTTGCCGTATACACTTGGCGGCCTTATCGCTAAAAGCGATCTCTTCCAGACAACCTTATTCTGGCATAATTATCATGGATAGTTATTATATAAGCATCGAGTTCTACCTATGGGAATTTGTTCAAAAGCAAAAAAAAACTCAAATGATGAAGATACAACATTTATTAGACATTTTGATAAAGTTAATTAAAAAATTTCAACCAATATTAAATCTATTTAAGTAGGTATACTCATAGCCATATGAAATACAAACGGTGATACTATTACTCTACTCTAAAACACTCCTCAGAGGCTGTTTAAATAATCGGTGGTTATGTTTATCTCTTTACTATTAATCCTGCCTCTGAGGAGCGTTTTAAGGAATCGTGTTTGCATAAATAAGACCGGAAGTGTACAGGGTTACTTCTAGAAAGCGTAATTCCTGAAGCATGATAGAGATCGTTTTCTCAGATTAGTATATGAACACTCAGGTTTGTGAGGAACAATGTTTTTCTTCGCGGTTAGCAAGTGGTATTGTCACTATCTGCGGTGGGCCCGCGTGGAAATTAAGCCCATACTCTCTCATTGAGAGAAGGCCTATGCCCTGCAGTCTATAGGCATGGTTTTCGTAAAATTCGCGCTTTACGCGCTCTATCAATGTGACAGCTTTCAGGAAATCATTCTCTTACATAGAACATTTTCCGTTCTATGTAACACAAATGTTGTCAAGCATTATGTATCATACAAATACGCCACTTTAAAACAGAAAAACCGCGATAATTCATAAAAAAAAAATTGGTAGAAAGATAGATCGAATATTCTTTGTCTTACACAGTAAGAAATCGAAATATAGTACAATTGGCTGCCTTTTTATTGGGGTTCCGTGGTCAACAAGGAACCCTTATAGTTTCACCGGGTTCCCTACTTGAAATCGAATGCCGTAAGCACGAAAAACACATGCTCGAAAACTATATCTCGACAGTTTACAATCTCGATGCATCAAAATCTCGAAAAGCCATAAGCGCGAAGCATCGGCTGCGCGAAGCTGTAATATATCGAAAGATGATGATCTCGACAGACTATTTGATCGAAAATACTAAATAAATCTTTTGTGTTATTTGATTAAAGATAGGTTAAAATAATGAGGCAACATTCATGTCAAAAAAACAACTTTCATTTATTAGTATAGAATCAACAAAAAAATAGTCATATTATTATAATTCACCCAGAGATTTTATAATTTTGTATTATTCGCAATACCTTTTAAAAAAATTAGTAGGTCCACTTTCTCTTTACTCTCGCATAATTTTGTAATAGAGTCATTACGCTGTCGGTTTTTCTTCTTTGGTGGAGTCTTATTTACTGCGGCATGAGCTTTTTCTATAATGTGTTTTGTGTTCACTTGTTCTTCAATGAGTTTCTCGATTGTTTGATATAAACCAAGTTTTTTTTTGTCTAACAATGCATTCCAACGACGATGCCATCCTTCAACGTTATTTTGGGTTCTCGGGAATCTCTTGTCATTATTGAGTTGAACTGACCATAGAGCAGGTGGGAATAGAGGCTGTTTTCTTGTAATTGTAATTTTGGTTGAGCTAGTCCCAGGTTCTAATAAGTTCAGTTTTCCAGTAACGTAATAACTCTCAAACCATGTCTGTATTGTTTCTGTGTCCGGTGGTAATACTTTGTCTTTGAGAATCTGGTAGGCTTGAGGAATTTCTTCAGGTGCCAAGAACGCCAAAGCAAGTAGATGGCGCAATTTTAGCGCAAATTCGCTATCTTCACCGTACCTAGCAGCTAGACCGCATTCTTGGATTTTTCTCCATTTTTTAAAAGGTATTGCGAATAATACAAAATTATAAAATCTCTGGGTGAATTATAATAATATGACAATTTTTTTGTTGATTCTATACTAATAAATAAAAGTTGTTTTTTTGACATGAATGTTGCCTCATTATTTTAACCTATCTTTAATCAAATAATACAAAAGATTTATTTAGTATTTTAGAATAGAATAGAATAGAATAGAAATCGTTTATTACCAAAACACGAACAATTTTCGATCAAATAGTCTGTCGAGATCATCATCTTTCGATATATTACAGCTTCGCGCAGCCGATGCTTCGCGCTTATGGCTTTTCGAGATTTTGATGCATCGAGATTGTAAACTGTCGAGATATAGTTTTCGAGCATGTGTTTTTCGTGCTTACGGCATTCGATTTCAAGTAGGGAACCCAGTTTCACCATGTCTGTCCATCGTCTGTCCGCGGCTTAGCACAGAGACAAGTCCTAGAAAGCTGAAATTTGGCTCATATAAACATATTCCGTGTGGCGCCGGATTAAGAATAGCGTCACTCCATTTCCTGCCGTGGATGTCGTAGAAGGCGACTGAGGAAATCAATTACCAGGAGACGGGCAGCAGCGTCTTCCTGAGATTCGAACAAAACCCCTCATGGTTATGAAAACCACGAAGGAGGCCTATGTCCTGCAGTGGGCGTCAAATGGCTGATGATGATGATGAAACATATTCATCAAGCCGACACAACGGATAAAATCTTAGGGGAGGGTATCACCCCTCCCCTACACTTAAGTTAGGGATGCATTTTTTTTTCTCTCGCCTATACCACAGATTGGTCGTTTAAGAATATTGTGAGTGACTCAAAAGGAAAACTATCACGGCTAAGTGTAGGCTTTAGAAGTTAACGAGTAATAGGCGAGCAACTTGTAAAAGAAAAATTTCGTACAAATTTCATCGAAAACCCTTACTGTAAGGGAGGTAAAAAACCCGTTCTTCTACGGAACACTACACTGCGCGTGAGCAGACACGCACTTTGCCGGTTTTTTGGGAGATGTAACAAAAAATATTTTACGTAAAAATTACAATCTCTAACAGACACGTTTCAGAAATTGCGCATTTTATAAATAACCATGTACGAAGTAGGAAACTTATTTATCAACTACAATACACGTAGAGAAAGTTATGTTCAGCTGGGTTTGTAACTGTCACAAACCATAATACCTTTTATGGTGCCACAGGTATCCCATTTCCGAGGCTTTTATTTGTTAAATGTAAATAATTTCTCTTAAAAATAATTTATTATGAGGGTCCTCGTGAGGCGATTCGCATACAAACATAATTCGGTTTTAATTTACAAACGACATGCCGCAATGATCGCAATGAAACTTTACCAATACGTTTAGGACACAGATCGAGGCTTGATCTTGCTTACCCCCGGTTTCTCGTACACTAACAAGCTGTTAACAGCTGTCAGTGGTTTTTTTTTGTATGCACTTTGGTCAATTGACAGCTGTTAACAGTAGATTAACAGCGTGTTAGTGTACGAGAAACTGGGGGTTAGAATTGCAAATAAAGTAATCGAAACGACTTGTGAAAAATTAAAAATAACCACACTACGTTTGTACGGGAATTTTGGCTTGAAGCGCCCACTTAACGATGACTTACTTAACGTATAATTCAAAAATATTATTTCGTCACGACAGATCAGATAGTTTAGGAGGAGTATACACCCAATTAATTTTTTTAAATATTATCTTATAATTACAATTTAAATAGGGTCAACAAAGTCCACAGTTTCTCATTTAAACTTACAGAAAGTTAAATTATATTCTTTTTGTTGCACTAACCCGCGCTAAGGACCATTTTAAAAACCTTTTTAGAGGAAAAAAAATCCACCCAAGCCTGGCTACTCGTGCCAGAGGTCGCGGGTTCAAGTCCCGGCATGAGTGAAATTTTTAGCTTCTAAATAGGTTTTAGAAATCGAATTTATAATCACAACGTAAATATCTACTCTGTCTGAATAACGTAAATGTATATATTATTATCTTAATTCCGGATTCACTTACTTGTATTTTTGTCGGAAGAGTCCGACCGGGTTTCGATCTGATTCGCAGAGCTTAATCATGGCGAATAGAGACGGAGCTCGCGTCGTCGGTTGGTCGGACTCTTCCGACAAAGTAATTGAGTCCGGAATTAAGCTAATAATGTGTCGTGCTTACGAATGTTTTAGTTCATAAATGCATATAGTTTTATAACACAGCCATAATTTTACCACAATCGATAGACAATAACACAAGCAATAAACATTGTATTTTCGTACCTTCGGTGAAACTGATCAATATCGTCGAAGAATACTAGGGTATACAAGGAGTGTCAAAATACCTTTATTTATCTTTCCCACAAGGGACTATTACGATCGACTAAGTAAGAAAATTTCGCTCCTTACCCATGGTCCACCTCTTGAGACCACCTGGGTGAACCGTGGAATTTTTTTTACAACGGTTCACCTCAGGAGGCGGACCATGGGTAAGAAGCGGAAAATTTAAAATCACGAACAAATATTAACTTACACCAAAGCTGCCCGACCTTCAACATCACTATGCATGGAATATATGACTTTTGCGATTACAAAGTAATATTCATAGCAAAAATGATTGCTTGGAGAATTTAATGTAAGGATAAGTAAAAAAAAATATTTAATAACATATCTCTAACTATTTTGTACATTCTATTCTCGGACAAACATTTTCATATTAAAATAGTCTTAAAGTAACTAACAATTATACGAACTAGATTATCAAAATACTGAATCACCATAACAACATAGCGAGGCAATTGGTAATTATTTTAAGCTTCCCAAAATATTAAGATTACTTAAGTAAAAAGCATCTTTTTTTTACAAATACGATATTACTTAATTTAAATTTATAAAAGCTTTGCTAGGAGAGGCCCGCACAAATATAATCCTAAACTAAGATTTAAAACGAATAAATAAAAAAATAAATAGTAAAATGGAAGTACAAAAATAAATAAAATAAAAATTTTGTAGGTATACCTACCTAAGTAACACAGGAATCTTAATTTTCAATTATCACATCTCATACTCATGTCACATCATATTTTTCACCTAAATACATGGAATAAAATAAATAGAACTACAGGGTGATTTTAAAATCGTTAGCAATATTTTGAGGGAATGTAAGAACATGATTTAAACAGTATTATTAATTATTTATCAGTTATGATTACTGATAAATCATTAATAATACTGTTTTTCTTTTATAACATAATATTCGTAAATATTCGTGACTTCTGACCTCTGGCTCCAAACTGTGAATCCAAATTCGAAGTGGTAGGAAGTACTGTAAGGTTTAAAATTGTTATCTAGTACGTTAAATGCTTAAGCATCAAGTCTGTCGTAGCCTCGTAGGATATGCGAGAAAAATTAAAAAAATAGAATTGGCCGGCGCCGACCATAAGACGCAAGAAGATAGATTTTTTGAAGAAGAAGAAAAACATTTATTTAACACCACAAAGACATACATTTAACAATGATTAAAAACGGTCAAACAATTGAACATGAAAAAAAAAAACAAAAATAATCCCAAAACAATAAGGGACCCAGGGTATGTCTATGCAGCGGTAAAATGGCCTCGAGCTCAGTATACGCTGCGGTTTTGCCCACAGCACTGAATTTCAGCACGGGCCTTTGGTAAATCACGGAGTTCCAACCGAACGTGAACAAAAAAGTTATACTTAATAAAATATATTAACATACATACACTGAAAAATAATTACTAATAAACTAGATAGCATTAGAAGGAGTAGCATTTAATGCTGGAAAAGAAAGAAAGGTTCATGTTTTCTGGATACTCAACAAATAACCCCTAAGTTTGACCTTAAAGGCATATCTGCTGGTAAGGAGCTTGATAGGAGGAGGAATGTCATTCCAGCATTTTGACGCCGCGAATCTGAAGCTGCCTCGAAAGGCTGCAGTTCGATGTGCCGGCACTACTGCTCTGGTCTTGAATCAGTTCTGATGATATTGAATAGCAAGCCAGCAAGATGAAGGTTTCGTCGCGCGGACATCTTTAACAGATTCGCATTGTCCAAATACGGGGTGACATGGGTTCGTGGTGGTATTCGGAAACAGAAACGAGCACACGCATTCTGCACACGTTGAATCAATCTTTCAGACCTGCGAAGTAAACTGCCGCTATAGACAACGTCACAGTAGTTTAGTTTTGACAGGACAAGCGACTCACACAACTTGTCCCGCATGTCAACACTGAGATAGTCTCGTATTTTTTCGATATTTATTACTTTTAGTCCTGATATTGTTTGTTTATGCTTAAGTGAAGTAATTTTATATTCTTTTTGTTGCACTAACCCGTGCTGAGGACAACTTCAAAACTCTATTTAGAGGCTAAAAATTTCACCCATGCCGGGACTTGAACCCGCGACCTCTGGCTAACCGTGCGAGAAGTCGCGGGTTCAAGTCCCGGCATGGGTGAAATTTTAGCCTCTAAATAGGTTTGGTTAGCCAGAGGTCGCGGGTTCAAGTTCCCGGCATGGGTGAAATTTTAGCCTCTAAATAGGTTTGGTTAGCCAGAGGTCGCAGGTTCAAGTTCCCGGCATGGGTGAAATTTTAGCCTCTAAATAGGTTTGGTTAGCCAGAGGTCGCAGGTTCAAGTTCCCGGCATGGGTGAAATTTTAGCCTCCAAACAGGTTTGGTTAGCCAGAGGTCGCGGGTTCAAGTTCCCGGCATGGGTGAAATTTTAGCCTCTAAATAGGTCTCTAAATCGCTCGTAGCCCCGGCTGCCTGAGTGATTTTAAACGATCACGAAGGTTAAGCAACACAGGGCGCGTTCAGCGCATGGATGGGTCGGCGTCTATGCCTAACGCTAGTGGCATTTTTCCGAGCGGTTCCGTGCTTCGCAAGGCACGTTAAGCTGTTGGTGCCGGCTGCCGTCGATAGATGGCAGTCGTTAAGCCAAGTCAGAGGCCTTAGGGCGGCTTGACAACTTCTGACAGTAGACGAGCCACTAGTCTACAAGCCTCCACCAATCCGGACTTGGCCCCCGTGGTGGAGTATGGCCTATACCTTCCTCAGGGAAGAGACCCGTGCCCCTCGGTGGGGACATAATGGGTTGATGATGAAATAGTTCTTTGAAGTAATTTTGTCAAGTATAGCGCCATATTAACCACAAAATCATGGTTAGAATGTCGCCAGAAACGTTTGTTAGTAATGTCACCTGCTCAGTAGTGTCTTGGATAATGATTTTGCGGTCTGTAGTGTGACAGAGGAAACAATTTCGCCTTTAGCATTACTAGTATTTAAAAGGCGGTGTCACGGGAGAGAAAAGTCTCCCACGGCCCAACCAGTAGAGCTAAACAGCAGTGCCTAAGTAAACAAACGCGGTAAACGAATTCAGTAACACCGCAGTAACTATGTAGACACAAATAGTTATGCACCAGTACAATACTTAGCCTCAGTTTCTGAAAGACTGTTCAAATGTAACAAGAGATTAATCTAAGATTAATTCAAAATACCGGCACGTGATTGGCTGAAGTTAGCTCGACGTGAGATTAACATGAGATCATTTAACATTTTGATCGCTCTTCTAGAAACCGAGCGTTAGTCATAAAATGCTTCTCTCACTTGTTAGTGGGTAATCTACAGAATAGAATCATGTTTATGTAATTGTAATGTACTTGGTTCTATGAAACTGGATATGTAACTTTTTGTGTCTTTTTTCTCTCTAAATTTATAAAAAACTTGTAGGCTCATCATCATCATCATTCAGCCACAAGAAGTCCACTGCTGGACATAGGCCTCCTCCATGGACTTCCAAAAAGACCGGTTGGAAGCGGCCTGCATCCAGCGCCTTCCTGCCACTTGGATGAGGTCCTCTGTCCATCTTGTGGCTGTTCGTCCTACGCTGCGCTTGCCGATATGTGGTCTCCATTCGAGAACTTTTCGGCCCCATCGGCTCGTAGGCTCACTCAAGTTCAATTATCTCTTAAGTTGTGGGGCAACCTTTAGTTAATTATTATTAATTTAAGTACAACACCTATGGTTTTAGCTTTCAGTCATCTTTTCAATATTTATATTCTATACTTTTCAGTATGAAGGTCTAAGGATGCAGTACCTACTCTACGTTTTATTTGTGTATGTTTGTTGTCAAATATTTAATTTCTTCACCTTCTAATAAAATAAAATAAAACGTCAATGTCACAGAATTAAGTTTCAACTCCCTGAATATTCAGCTTTGATTGCAGTTATTTTTCCTTATAATAATAATGTTTATTTATGTCAGGGTTAGGCACCTTTTTTTTTAACAAATAACTGAAAAACAGATAAAAGTCAAAATAAACACTAAATAACAAATTATGAGCACGCATCAAAGATACCAGCAAAATAACATGCGCTTCCCGCTCATCTGCACAGAGATCCGTAGTCTGTATATAGGACTTGTGAGATCGCCGTAAACGGCTCGTTTTATTTATCTATTTATTTAATATTAGGAAGACTAACAGCACATAACAATGAATAACAGAAACTTTAGACATACAGACGGCCAGTTATAGAATAGTCTCCACTTATAGAATAAACAACGTCCATCTTTCTTGTCTAAATTGAATAACAAAAACAATTGAAAGTCGATATTCAAATGTTTCACATTTTTTAAAAATAGAACATCAT
The DNA here is from genome assembly GCA_963969515.1 of Yponomeuta evonymella. Classification (NCBI taxonomy): domain Eukaryota; kingdom Metazoa; phylum Arthropoda; class Insecta; order Lepidoptera; family Yponomeutidae; genus Yponomeuta; species Yponomeuta evonymella. The sequence goes on along the minus strand of OZ018370.1, from coordinate 3,264,878 downwards.
AGAAACCATTTGAAAAAAGTTTCATTCGAAAACCTCAAACCATGAAGATTCTATGTCAATTCAAAGAACCTATTGCAATAAAACGGCAATTTCATACTTTAACCCCTAATAATAAAACGGAAAACTGGATGGCCCGTCGCCATCATGCGTCACGTCGTAATTGTAAACGCAATATTGCCGTTGAGTTTAGAATTGTCCTTATGTTTAAATAATTTCTGTTTGCGTAATCGCAATCCGCAATCCGGCCTCATTTTAAATAAATTGTACTAAAATTGTCGGGATACCGCCGTTTAGCCAAAGTATTTTTCGCCAAATTTTACTTCCCAATAAACTTATGGCATCAGTTTCATTTCCCAAATGAAACTTTAGCAAGTTTTCATTTCGCATTTTATTAATTTGGTCAAATTATCATTTCGCATAATTTTACTGCGTCAAGTTTTATTAAGACAAACGTTTATTATGCTAACGTTTTATTTTGGCAAGTGTTATATAGCAAATAATTGTTTGATTAAATTTATATTTAATCTTTAGATACAGATTAGAAAATTTAAGCTTAAGATACATTTATTTGTAGTATTATATTCTGATTTAAAAAAAAAACTTACGAAAGCAATTTGGTGTAAAAAGTGTGTTTAAAATTTGGTTGTTAGGTCAGTACACATAAGCAAAAATAGGTTCGAACTTAGTTTTGAGTCAAACAAAAAAAATTTTTGTTCTAGTTTACATTTCGCGTTTTATTCATTTGGTCAAATTATACTTTTGACTGAATAATGCTTGGTAAAATGAATTTTGACCAAGTATTTATTTGGTAAACAATAACTTGCCATAATAACTTTTGCTAACTGTTTATTTGCTTTAAGTTGTTTTGAGAAATGTTTTTTTGCCAAGTGATAATTTGCGGAAAATAGTTTGGGAAGTAATACTTTGGGAAACGATTTTTGGCAATACATTAGTAAACCAAAATTGTCATATGCTCCTGACATATTAATTCTATTGGAAGCCTTTCATCGCAAAAACGTCTGTTCTCGCATTTCATTCGTGCCATGTGAATGTCTAAAATCTAAATGATCACAAAATTCTTTACACCCTTTCAAAATCTGTCCTATTTGTACATAGTGGGCATTATTGAAATAAAAAATACCCCAATTCTTATACATATAAAAGATTGTCTTACCCACCCCTCTGGGATAGAGGCGTGAGTTTATTTTATATTATAAAAGATTGTCCAAAGAAATCTTGGAAAATCGTCACTAAATGCTGTCTTTTGTAACGCAATTGAAACGCCAAAGATACAGTGTTTTTTTTTTGAAGTTCATAACAAAATTCACATACATAAACCATTTTCCGACAGATCGAATTGCCACTTTTCTATAAGCATTCCATGGATAGATAAACATTTTGTTTATAAACTGTTTATAAATTTCGCTCCCGATCAACTATTTGTAGACTGATTTGACAGTACTCGAATACAACTGTGTCAAATATTAATTGTCAGTTTCCGGTTAAAGGTGTTAATAAATGTGGAGTTTCTTTGTTAGCTTCTTCTCCGCATAATCTATTAATTGTGAAACTAACAGCTTTGACGTTCATTAAGTGAACATTTTGTTTTTATAGTGAATAATAAATTTTTTGTCTTTGACTTTGTTGATTTGTAAACTAACGCCCGACTCGGGTACTACTACTCATCAATACGAACAACTTTTACTATGGGACCAATTCTAAAATCTTTAAGAAAAATTAGCTGTTGCACACATTTTGTGCCCAGCTTTTTGTTTCGTCGCGAATTCGAGGTCGACCCAACAGTAAAAGTTCTTCGCGTTTATGAGTAGAAAGTACCCTGAGTCGGGCGTTAGTTTACAACTGAACACGTTGTATATTTGGGGCTACATGAGGTTCACTCAAATGGAAAAAAAAACATAATTTTTCCACAGATAAATTTTTGCAAGTGTCTGCTCTCAGTCGTGTTAATAGCGATTTTTAGGATCCACACCGAGAACCTAGGAGCACGGACCTGTGACTTGATAGCATTTATGCGGAAACAGGCCGTTTTTGACGTTAATGCTATCTGCAGGGTGACTTTGAATTCGTTCACCGTATTTTAAGGGGACATTCTAACCATAATTTAGAAACATACATATAGTATTCCCACTAAAATCACTCTTGCGCCCAAGGCCCCCTAAAATCACTCCAGCGCCGCAGGCCCTCTAAAATTTTGAAAACGTTTTGAAAAAAAATTACGCGTCAAAAAAGTAATGTTTTTGACTAAATCCTAGGTTTTTGTCTTAGGCTCTCGGCCGTGGGCCCTAAAACTCGTGATTAGACTCCACAAATAAATAGTAACTTATGAAGTATAGTAACATAGCTGGCTATTATAGGAACCATAGTAAAAATTGGAACACCCTATATCCACTTATCGTCTTTTTTCAGCAGCGGAGTGGATTCGAGCTCCCGGTCACCCTTCAGAGGGCTCACGTCTGGTTTCCCGTTGACATACTTGACAGCGCTAGAGACGATGATGGGAATCCCGCTGAGGTCCGACGTCAGAGGGTTGTAATACTGCCGGTATGATAGTGACGCCATGCCGAATCCCAATAGCGATCCCACGAGGACGTCTGGAAAATAGCGACTGTTTATGGGTAGGAATGGAGAGGTTAATAGTGTTGTAATAATAATGGAGCCTATATACGTCCCACGGTAGGCCTTCTCTCGGATAGATAGTATGGACTTAATCACCACAAGTGCCCGCGCGGCACTGCAGCGCGCTGAATCACACTGGAGACTGTCGCGCTAGGTTCTTACTGCAGTCGGTAGAGGGAGAAAAAATAACAACCGTGGACAGTACGACACAAATTTATTTTTCGTGGATTCACTGAATATAATGCCTACACCCGATCAGTCACTTTCTGGTTAGCACAGATAGGCACTCTCCTGAAGTCGAGGTGGGTACGCAGCGTGACCCGTGATAGTGCAACCCGCGGGATAGGATTTCCTCCGTAGTGGCCGGTTACTTGTAGTCCAAGGCAGCGCGGTGATAGTGGGCTTAACCTCGGGAACGGGACGTGGCCCAAGTATGTATGGCCTGGCAGGTGTTTGGCCCGGAACTTAGGTCCTGGAAATAAATCCAACCGCATGAGTATGCAGCTATCATTAGGGTTTTCGCGTGCCGCCACTGACTACCACTAAGAAGAACCTAATCTAGTTTGATTGTGGCGGCAGCGGAAACCAGAAACGGAGTGCTATGCAAAGAAGGTGAATTTAGAGATAAAACTAGCTACAGCAGCATAACTAGGTGGAAATAAATATTAATGAAGAGAATCTAAGCAGGCTAGTGCATTACAATATTTACAATGGATGCAGTATGAAAATAATTGATGATAAAGAAATGGACGGACAATGATGGTGCGCATTTAGTAAGCCGCCATTTTGACATGATGCAATAGAATAGATAGGCAATGGCGCGCAAGCATACCGTAAAGGCTATTGTCAAGGTCTTGCATAGCTAGCGTTACATTTTGTTCGGCAGGAACAAGTAAAATAATCTATCGGCTAACACATTTAGAACACACAATAAGCACGATAAATTCCTAATAAAATAAGCAACAAGATCTGTTCACACTTACCCAATAGCGGGAGATAAGTTTACTCGATTTTGGAGTATAGTAGTACTTAATCAATTTAATGGTTTATAAAGTCATCCGACCGTTCAGAGCGGTCCCGGAAATATTGTGAGCCAGCAGAGGCGTGTACGCGCAGCTCTCAAAGCGGTCCGTGATCGAATGATGTGGTGACGACGCGCAGCAAGACCATGGCGGCTATCGTTAGGCAGGTTAGAGAACAATAGCCTTCCTAACGACTAGTGATGTAGGCGCAGTCGATAATTGTAGTTTATCGATTGTCGATAATTTGTTATCGATAAGTCGGTAACCAATCATCGATACTTGCTGTTTTATTAGGCTTATTAATTAATAGATTAGGGTTTAGATTTAAGTTGTAAAATAGTATGAAGTTTAATCTTGATTAACTGTTTCTTTGTTATTACATTTTTATTTTTTTTTTGTTAATTTAGTCTCTTATTTATTATTGAGATAATAAATAACGCTACAAGACTAGACACTAGAGAGACTTTCTAACGCCGCAGGCCTTCTAAAATCACTCCAGTGCCTCAGGCCCTCTGAAATCACTCTAGCGCCGAGAGCCCTCTAAAATCACCCTAACGCCGCGGGCCCTCTAAAATCAATATTATTATTAATTCTTTATTGCACAAAGACAGTGTCACTCTAAAGCCGTAGGAATTCTAAAATCACTGTAGCGCCGCAGGCCCTGTAAAATCACTGTAGCACCACTGGCCCCCTAAGATTACTCCAGCTGCACCGCAGCGCGCTGAATCACACTGGAGACTAGACACTAGAGACTTTCTAGCGCCTTAGGCCCTGTAAAATCACTCTAGTGCCGCAGGCCCCCTAAAATCACTCTAGCGCCGCAGGCCCTCTAAAATCACTATGGCGCCGCGGGCCCTCTAAAATCACTCTAGCGCCGCAGGCCCTCTAAAATCACTCTAGCGCCGCAGGCCCTCTAAAATCACTCTAGCGCCGCAGGCCCTCTAAAATCACTCTAGCGCCGCAGGCCCTCTAAAATCACTCTAGCGCCTAAGGTCCTCCAAAATCAATATAGCGCCGAAGGTCCTCCAAAATCAGTCAATCACTATAGCGCCGCAGGCCCACTAAGAACATTCTAACGCCCTCTAACAGATCACCCCACTGACCTTGCCAGTGATGGTGGTAGTCGCAGGTCCGTGACAGCGCGACGCACAGAGCCAGCGCGAGCGGCGCGGCGGCCACCACCAGCCGCGCGCCGCCCGCGCCGCGCCGCAGCGCGCCCAGCCGCCCGCACGCCCACAGCGCGCCCGTGCCCAGCGAACTGAACGACACTGGGCCGAGAAATCAGAAATCAAAAATTTATTTTTAATACAGTTGCTCAAAAAGTGGCGTATTGCAGGGCCGTATAGCGTTCGGGTTGTATTACATACTCGAGCTTTTTCTTTGCCTTTTCCGTACTCGTGCGTTATCTTTCCCAACTGTCAAAATAATGTCTATTAAACAGAAAAAACCAACCACGAAGTTTTTGCAAAAAAAAATCATGGAAGTTTTTATGATTCATGCAAATATTTCTAAAAAGAAGCTACTAATTTGTTTCAATATCAGATTTAAATCTGATTTGATTTGATTCAATGAGTTAGATTAGGTTTCATTTCATTTCATCTCATTAAATTTCATTTTCATTTCATATCAATAAAAAAAATCTACTGACGACTTGGCTGTAAGGGCATAGTTCCCTTTGGCTACCCAGAATGGGTGAAGAAAAAAAAACTCTGATTATATTCTTTTACGATTGGCGCCATTTTCCAAAAAAATTTCTTTATTAAATTGCTTAATTTTTTCGCAACTGTATTAAAAATAGTTATTCAGTACACGTGCGGAACCGTCATTGCAACTTGTTCCGACTGTCAACCCTCAGCTTCGGCTGCGCCTCGGCTCGAGTAGACATTTGTCGGAACTCTTTGCAATGACAGGCTTTACGCACTCGTAATGAAATGTATCATTATATCCCTCTTACATATAGGTATTGTAACTTATTTATGTAGTAAGATAAGATAAGATAAGATAAGATAAGATAAGATAAGATAAGATAAGATAAGATAAGATAAGATAAGATAAGATAAGATAAGATAAGATAAGATAAGATAAGATAAGATAAGATAAGATAAGATAAGATAAGATAAGATAAGATAAGATAAGATAAGATAAGATAAGATAAGATAAGATAAGATAAGATAAGATAAGATAAGATAAGATAAGATAAGATAAGATAAGATAAGATAAGATAAGATAAGATAAGATAAGATAAGATAAGATAAGATAAGATAAGATAAGATAAGATAAGATAAGATCAGATAAGATAAGATAAGATAAGATAAGATAAGATAAGATAAGATAAGATAAGATAAGATAAGATAAGATAAGATAAGATAAGATAAGATAAGATAAGATAAGATAAGATAAGATAAGATAAGATAAGATAAGATAAGATAAGATAAGATAAGATAAGATAAGATAAGATAAGATAAGATAAGATAAGATAAGATAAGATAAGATAAGATAAGAAAAGAATACTCTTTATCTACACTAATGTTGTAACATTCTACTTATGTTTTCAATACTTGATTTATAATTACTACTGTTATAGCGCAGACAACAAAAAACTCAATTTAAGCAATTTCACATGATGGTATAATATTCACATCGATATCGTAAAATCTCATTATAACATCAATAAAACGCGACCAACTTGATTGCAGGGCCAATCAGGTTGGTCGCGTTTAATTGAAGCGCGCAGCTGCGCTCTCATTGGTTAAATTTTAATGGCGGCAAAATCACTGTGATTATACACGTACGCGTGAATTTAATTTTTAATTGCATTAGTGAAGATAAAGTAGTGTATGCAACTGCATATAACACGGGTATTAAAACACTCGTTACTATTATGAAACTCGCTGCGCTCGTTTCATAAACTCACACTCGTGTTTTAATACCCTTCATTATATGACAGTTGCATAAACTACTATTATTGCACACAAGAAGCGAGACATAAAATATGAAAGTATAACCAATGGGCGTAGTTTATAACAATTATTTAAGTAAGATTTATTATTAAGTTTAAGTATGTACTATTCATATTTGCACCAACTACCCGTCTCCCTTTCTCCTTCGGAAACCTTTCCGTCACAAGGTTGTCTGGAAGAAATTGCTGTTAGCAATAAGGCCGCCCATTGTACTTTTCATATTTTATGTCTCGCTTCTTGTGTGCAATAAAGAATATTTATTTTCACTTCTCATGCTCTAAAAGTTCGTCTTTATGTCGTGCGTAGGCGACATAAAGTCGCTTTTTATGCTCTAGAGCATAAAGTAAAATCTTCGTCGAAGACCAAGGCAATCGCTGCAACAGCCACACGAACATCTTTAACTTCATACAACAACCTCTTTATTTTATTTCGTTTCGTTCGTATTCTAAGACCAAGGCAAAGATACCAACAGCCAAAGTACACAATAAAACTTCATGAAATAAACTTATAATTTGTATTTCGTCTCATTTATTATTTTTTATATTTGTTTATTTTTCAATTTAGTAGATCAGTATAGTATTTAAGCCATAACAACAACTTATCATAGTTATAAAAAGAAAATGTTTTTATAACTGAGCAGTATGTAACGACCTTAAGTCAGGTGTCACGTCCCTACAGAAAAAAAAAAGAAAAAAAGTTAATTGGCGGGAACCATAATTATTTTTTCATTGTAATATTTGTGTTACAACTTAAAATTGTTTTTTGATTAACGATAAATAATGTCGTCAATCGAAGTGAAAAGTAGAGTGTACAACTCGTCCATAAAACCCATTTTACACTCGACTTTATATCTATCCTCGCTCGCAAGCTCGCTCGGATGGATAAACGTCTCGAGTAAAATGGTGCGTTTTATGCACTTGTTGTACAATCTACTATTTATTTTTATTTTATTTTATTTAGGACACAAACAGTCAAACAGGAAAAAATAAAAAGTATATGTAAACAAAAATAGACCTGGAGGTCCCTTAAGATTTTTCCCTGTGCCGATGACCTTGAGCGTTTGACACAGGTGTGCAGCACTTCAACATTTCACCGCTAGATGACACGACTGAATTAATTCCTAGTAGTAATCTCCATAGAAAGACGCTCGCGCTGCCGCACACACACAGTCTCATTCCCTTCGCGTAAGCACACGCCGCCAAACGCACACATATATAGCCGAATTTCGAACGCGTCGAGCGAGCCGAGCGGTTTCTACTTTTCTAGCCGGCTCGCCAGCCCGCCCGCGTACCTACGCGTAGATTGAATAGACTTCAATCTAATGCTTTCTTGTATAGCATGCGCCATTACAAACAAAAAAGATAAAGGTAGGTACATCTCTTCAAAACTTATCTATGCTTTGTAGAAAGAATAGCTTTCAAACAAAAATCACATGTTTAGTACGTATTTGTTTATCTACCTACTTACGAAATAGTACATGTTTTTTCACAACCACAGGTTTTTATGTCAAAAAGTGAAAAAAAATCATCTTATCTTTTTTCAATAAAGTGAATTTGACTTTGATTTCACATGGATGTATTTCGGGACTCAGTGGGAAAATTGGAACGTAGGAAGCGACTTCCCCATATGAAATAAAAAATATATTTCAAATGCCAATTCCATGGAAAGTAGAAATTACGACCATTTTAATTGTTATCCGGATTTTACGTCGTTAGGGTTGTCACGCTCTCAGATAGTAATTTATAATCCGGATCTGATTTGATTTTGAAAAAAATATGTAAATACCTGGTGCCATTATTATTGATATATTAATTAAAATACTAACATGATATACATCGCATATAACAACTTTATGTACACGGTGTGACGTGAAGAATGTATATACCTACATAAAGTTGATCAGCGAAAAACAGCTAGATAAAATTGTTGTCCCATTTTGATGTTACTAACTTGAAATTTTCTATACGATTAGTTTTTTTGCTAAAACTGACGGAGAAAATCGAAAACTTGGAGAAGCTTCTTTTTTTTTTTCAACGGCTTGGGATAATGGTAACACTTAGGGGTGGTCTTTTAAAACAACATAAACTCGTTGCATAAACCCTAGATAGGACGGTGACGTCAACAAATTTTTATGGCAAATTTAATAGTGCCGATTGAAAAGTAAACTTGCTTAAATTTTCAACCAACACCTAATGCAGGTTTTGCCACCGGGCCCCGCTGGTCTAGCGGCTGGACTAATATTGTATCAACTTTATAGTCACACAGCATTTGAATGCTAAAATAACTAGACGTGCGAAAATTCTTGAATTTTTGGTTGTTCTAATTTCGGTCTTATCAGGTGCTAAAAGATTTTCAAGTTCCACATATGGTATAAACTTGGAATTTTCCATCCTTACAGGGTGATCCCTCAATCCGATAAGAAAAATCTGACTTGGAAAATCCGGTCTTTACAGCTTTTTTGTCAAAGCCTGAGAAAACGGTAACATTACGGGGTAGTCTTGTCGAACAAATGTTGAATAAGACCTTGGGTTGGATGACAACGTTAACTTACTTTTTACAAAATGGCGTAAGTCGAATTTCAAGCTGGCTCCTAAAAATTTAAAAATTCTGATTTTTATCTCTGGCTCCGTTTTTGTATGAAAATTAGTATTGGAGGTTTTTGTGGTTACTGATGACTACTCTGCGCCATGTTTATAAGCTGTTTTCGAGGGTCCTCACGAATCGTCTTGAACCTCCCGAACAAGCCGGTTTCCGAAAGGGCTTTAGTACCATAGACCACATCCACACGTTGCGGCAAATTATACAGAAGACTGAGGAGTATAATTTGCCATTATGCTTTGCGTTTGTGGACTATGAGAAAGCCTTCGATTCGATCGAGTTATGGACAGTGCTCGAGTCTCTCCAGCGTTGCCGTATTGACTATCGGTATATCGAGGTGCTGGCTGAAATGCTTGTACAACAGTCCACTATGACCACAGAACCACTATGTCGGTCCGAGTACAGGAACAGAGTTCGGAGGCAATTCCATTGAAAAAGGGCATAAGACAGGGAGACGTTATCTCTCCAAAAATGTTCACAAACGGACTGGAAGATACCTTCAAGCTTCTGGAATGTCAGGGACGCGGCATCAATATCAATGGCGAGTACATCACTCACCTTCGATTTGCCGACGATATAGTAGTCATGGCAGAAACGATGGAAGACCTCGGCATAATGCTCGAAGACCTCAGTCGAGTTTCCCAACGGGTGGGCCTTGAAATGAACATGGACAAAACGAAGGTCACATCGAATACTCGTTTCGTGCCCACCCCGATAACATTGGGGAACTCGACTCTCGAAGTTGTAGACGAATACGTCTACTCAGGACAAACAGTCCAACTAGGCCCGTCCAACTTTGTGAAAGAGGTCAATCGTCGAATCCAACTCGGCTGGGCAGCATTCGGGAAACTTAGAAAAGTGCTTTCGTCTAATATACCTCAATCGCTCAAGACAAAATTATACAACCAGTGATGACTTATGGCACTGAAACGTGGTCTCTCACTATGGGCCTCATAAGAAAGCTCAAGGTCACGCAACTAGCTATGGAAAGGCCTATGCTTTCTCTACGATATCGAATCAGAAATGATGAGATTCGTAGATGAACGAAAGTCGTCTACATGGCCGAAAAGTTCTCGAATGAAGACCACATATCGGCAAGCGCAGCGTAGGACGACCAGCCGACAGATGACCTCATCCAAGTGCCAGGAAGACGCTGGATGAAATCCGCTTCCAACCGGTCTTTTTGGAAATGCATGGAGGAGGCCTATATCCAGCAGTGGACTTCTTGTGTTTCCATGACTCAAGAGGTTTATTTACAAAAGCTGTTGAAAATCTTTAAATATAGTGTAAAAATACAGAGGATTATAAATATTTTAAAAGAGTGGAAATTTTGATAAATTTGAAGCTTGGATTAAGATTTTGGCTCAAAATCTTTGAATTTAAATCATCGACTTTACGCAATTTTTTATTTTATTTTACACTACGCGCATTCACTGAAGCGGTTTTAAAAGGGTGAATATGTGTCATCGCTTCTGTGCCTGAGTGGCCACATAGTCCATTAAGCGAATCTGACAGGAGTATTTTTTTTCTATGGTATAACACAAACAAAATAATAAAAATTTTAAGAACAAAAGCAAAATAATTTATTTTTTACAGAAGAAAAAAAAACATTTCAAAATGGATATTGACCAAAGAAATAAAACAAAAATTATGAAAATGGATAAAGACTTCGTTGCTAAGGATGTTGGCAAAAGAGCTACAAATGGATTTGAGTGCTTATTTGGCCTGCATCCTTGTTTCAGCACAAAGACTGATAAATATAATTATTAATAAACAGTGCCGCCTCGTCTTAACTTATATTGGTATATTATTACAGATTAATCTGTTGATAATCGTATTAATAGTGTAATTCATACCATTTCTATTATTTCATTCCAATAGCACAGGAAACATACAGCATTTAAGTGATTTTTGTCATTAAAGCTGATAGTTAAAAACTATCCATACCATAGTACAGGGAATTCTAGTTTGATTGCGTTGTGTGGACGTTATTATTATTATTATAATTTTGGAACTCCCCACCGACGAATATTTTCAAGATACATTAAACTATTCATTGTGACACTTAAATAAAAATATGTAATATCGGTAAACCAGGAACGCAGATTTTTATTTAATCTATTGTGTGATACAGTACTTCTATTTCTATTTGGTTACTTTTTGTTACACTTTTCCTTTTTGTTAAGGTTTCAGTTGTTTTTTTTTTTTTGTTACGTGTACTACTTTCTTTTATTGTCATTATGATTACGGAACCCAAAAAATATTATGAGCGTTAAATTATATATTTAAATTACGTTGTACCTAAAAATGAGCATCGAATAAATCATGAATAAAAAAACCCGGATTTTGTGACAACCCTAGCAAAAACAATTGAATAGGATCAACTTATACATGTCATGGAAGTGTGATTTATATTACATGTAGGGAAGGTAAAGAGCATAATTATTGCAGTGTAGATAACTTATCCCAATACGGCGGAATTTCGAGAAAATAAAAAAACTAAAAACAAGTACACATGTATATAAATTATAATTGCTTTAAAATTTTTAGCATTACGCCATTGATTCTTCTAACAATACTTCCGCATGTACAATAAAATGCGTGATAAAAATATACAGCGTTTTATTTTATTTAAAACAGAAAAACATGTCAGGCAGATAGAAAAAAAATTTACAGACGAAATCTACACAGATTCGTTTATGAATCAAGTATTATTCGTAACGCCAATCGAAGTTATTATTTACCAACACATTATTTACCGCCTATGTACCCTACAATCTAACGAGGAGGCGAAGTGCGAGCGCGAGGACTGAAACAAAACTCCATCAAACTAAAATGAACCTTAAATGCTAGGTATTAGAGACTACAATACTCGAGCAGAAAGTCTGGCCGCGTGCGGCCGACCTAATCGCGACAATAAATGGATTATAATACATAGGTAGTTAGGTTTCATTTTTAGTGAACCTCGCTTTTACCGTGATTTAGGCACAACTAATAGAACGATGTTTCGCTTAGATTCATAATGTTACAATAGCTCGGATGGGAAGAGGCGTCCCTTGAGCGACAGAGAGCTTTTGGTTCGAATAATGATTATAATAAATGATCGGTTTCCTTTTTACTTTTCTTCTTTTTATTTTCTTTTTTAGTTATTTACTTAATTAAAAAAATACAGGAAATGGAAATTTACATTTTATGTTTTTCTAACGATTGAAGCTCGATCACTACTACAAAAATCAGTCCCCGTGCGTTGGTCTTGCAAAAACTCGAAAATGTCTCCACCGATTGGACTAATAGGTATATAATATTGTTTGTTATGTTCGGACATGGGACGTGGGGCGAGGGCGCGGAAAAGACCCATCCCTTCAGGATCCTGTTTCATAGAACTACAATTCATTGTGACTATGACCGAAAGCCGATTAACCCACAGATTAACAAATAGACTCTGCTGCGCAGTGTACCTCGAATTGTCATAATAAACTACGAAATTATAGTTTTATGAAACTTGACCCAGTACATTTTGTACGAAAGTGAATTGGAAAGATGCGGCGTCTTTTTCGGTCCCTCACCCCACGTCCTTGGCCTACAATCGGTAATTTTGTATGAGAATTGCTACTTTGAATTAATTTCACTATATGGCGCTCGAGGTGAACTTTGGAAGGTTGATTTATGATTGATGAATCGCTTATGAAAAGTTACAATCAAATCAATGGTGATGCGAAGAGCGCCTGGTCACAGACAACATGCAACGAGTAGCTGGGCTTTTCCTCGTAAGGCGTAATGTGATAAATTGATGAAAACGTTTTTTCTGAATGAGTAACTATTGTTCCTGTTAGTTTTAAACGTGAACATACAATATTTTGATATTGCCCGTAAGACTGTATAAGCTTAAACGTAATCCACTGCGCATTTAAAATGGCACATAAATTCTTAGGTTTGTTTTAAGCATTCTTACGGAATATATTTACTCATAGAAGGCGTAAGGTTATGACAGTTGTCATACATGCCATAGGGAATCGAGGAGTTAAATTATATCATATATTAATTTCAAAGGTCTGCCATCTTCCTAGAGGATGTCACAAGCGATTCAAAAGCGTCTTCCAGCCAGTTCCAGCACACTGTAGCCCCTTAAGTAAACAAAATTATAATATTATAAGCATGCGATCTTAACCAGTTTTGATTCTTAGTATCTGAGACTTAGTATTGGTTACAGTAAAATAAAAGTACAAGTATGAGCCATTTTAACTTAATTGTATTTGAGCAATATTCTATCTTATCTTATACTATTATGCCACACGTGGTCAAAAAGCGGTGTTTTCCGCACGCTACGCGTACGGAAAAACCTATACACAACACGGGCTGTTATGTAAATGACTGCCGCGTTGGTCTAGCCGTTAAGGCGCTTAGCTATCAGAAGAGGTCGTGGCTTCGATTCCCACTGGGGGCCGCCGTACATGGCCTCAGTCTGTGTGTGTTTTCATTTCGTCCTTGCCTGGTTACCATAGCACAGGGCATCCTAGTTTGGGACCAGATCAAGTGATTGTATTGTGTGAAAGTATTTTATTACTATAACCAACGCGTTTCCGAAAACGACGGAACAGCCTCGATTGATTAAAATAAACGTTGAATGAAAATATCAATTTCCTTCTCTTACAAGACGTACTTATCCTTTGTTGTTTTTTCGATCATTCTGAATGGCCACAAGCTTTGTGTCCGAGGCCAACAAACTTATACGCACCATCGAACAGCGGAAAGGAGCCTATTTCAGTCATGTCCTCATGTCTATGACGACCTCGTGGCGCAGCGGTAGTGCACCTGCATACCATGCGAGAGGTCCCGGGTTCGAATCCCGGCCGAGGACAAAAAAAGAAACCCGAGGTCTTGGATGTTTACATGTTTGTGATGTCGTTGTTTCTGGTTCCCACGACACAGGGTATCCTAGTGTGGGGCCAGAGGCAATGTATGTGCCTGTATGTAAATGTTTATGTTTTTATGTGCTATGAAACAAAAGATACTAGTTCAGACCATTATGACGGAAAGAAGCCGGAAGGAAGAAGGATTTGTTATTCACATATAATTCTCAATAAAACAAGAATAAAAAACCGGCCAAGTGCGAGTCGGACTCGCGCCCGAAGGGTTTCGTACCATTTTATCTATACAAAGAATAAGGATAAAGTTTATTTGACAACATAACAAAGAATTGAAGGAAAACATCGTGAGGAAACCTGAGTGCCTGAGCTATTCATATACCTCAGCGCTTGAAATCGCCAATCCGCGGTGGGCACGCGTGGTGATTAAGCCCATACTTTCTCCCTGATAGAAGGCCTGTGCCCTACAGTAGGACGTATATAGGCTGCTTATGCTTATGCTGTAAGTACCTACATGAAACTTCGACGTACAAAGTTGTCAAAAATGGACCAGTTTTCAGACTAAACCATGAAAGAAAAAGATGACTTGTTTTACAGAAATAAAAATATTTTCATTTTGTATACTGCTGTATTACTGGTGTGCAATAGAGTTTAAACTATATAATTGCGGACGACTTTTGAATATTTCAAACGTCTACCTAATGCCGTTATTAATATCGAGCGAAAAACGACAAAAAAATCACGTTTGTTGTATGGGAGCCCCCCTTAAATATTTATTTTATTCTGTTTTTAATATTTGTTATTATAGCGGCAACAGAAATACATCATCTGTGAAAATTACAACTGTATAACTATCACAGCCTGGTGACAGACGGACAGTGAAGTCTTAGTAATAGGGTCCCGTTTGGCACCCTTCGGGTACGGAACCCCAAAAATGGTCTTTAGTTGTAGTATATATGGCCCAAGCTTTCAAGAACCGGTTAGGTTCTGATACACTTCGGCTAGTCAGTTCCTTAGACCTGTGATTGCCGCACTTACCCCCGGTTTCTCGTACACTAACAAGCTGTTAATTTATTGTTAACAGCTGTCAGTGGTTTATTTTTTTGTATGCACTTTGGTCGCTAAGAGTTCCACCCACCCGGAAATAGCTTATTTATTCTTAGGTTGTCAGTACTGCGAGTAGGCTTACAACTGCTGTGTCCACTGGGGAAGGACTTGCGGCCCTCTGCGACGTCCGCAGGGTCCCCGGTGCAGCCGCCCTGCACCTCGCCGTCGGGGTAGCAGCGATAGAAGAAGTCTGGCCTCGGCCGACCTGCAGGAGGAGAGAGGAGCATGGTTTTTTTTTTTTTTTTCAAATACAAAATCATTTATTTGTGGAATGTAGGTGGATATAATAAGTTGGTAAATACATTTATGTACTCTACATTCTGCTAAAAAAAGCATACAAATATTTTCATTACTTATAGTCTAACATTTACATAAAATATTTTCATTACTTATGGTCGTTGAACAAAAAATTTAAACGGTCCCAACTGCAAAATCAGTTTTGCTGGTGATGCGTTCTGCCCTCGCAACGAAGAACACAGTAATCGTAACAAGGCGGTTACGACTAAATAGCGAAAAACATATTTTTGAAAAACTATGATAAAAATTATGCCGCAGATAAAAATTTCAACTTTTGTACTAGACAAATTAAAAATAAATCCAGGTACAAATACATACATTCAGTTCATGTAAAAATCAAATATAATGTAAGGAAAGTCGATTGCTTTGTTTTTCCTTACCAATTCAATACTCTTTTTGAATGAAATCTTAAGGAAAAATGTAGTACTTGCGTGGATTACTGTGTTCTTTCTTAGAATGTTAGAAGAACTAATTAGGAATTGATGTATTTTTTCTCCCTGGTTACATAAAAGATCCGAAGTAATGATGTTGCAAATTTTCTTAGAAAATATAGTAAATAATATTCCCTTATTTGAATCGTGTGATTTTAAAACGACACATGTCCTTTCATTACAACTTTGCAGGAAATAGAAAAAACTGTTTTATTCAAATACTAATATCTACAACAGCAATATTTTAACATATTATGTTAATTTCTGTATGAATAAACTACAATTTTTTTTACTAATGTAAATCAATAGGTAGGTGTAAATAATTTAATTAAAAAAAATGAACAAGTGTTATTTTAAAAACACATGTGACTTGTGTTGTTTTAAAATCACACGATTCATTTATAATCTTTTCACTTGTGAGTCTAGCAGAATAGTCAGAAATAAAGCGTAAGTTCCTATTAAAAAAAAACAGTTATTATAATTAAAATGGCACTAATCAAAATTAACCGAATCATAGTCTTTCAATCTACATACGTAGTAAAAATTAATAGAAAATCTAACGGATTTTACCGTTTCATCAATTAACACAAAATTTGAATCCTGCCAAACAAAGTTTTAACTATACCTACCTAGGATTCAAAGTATAATAGGAACTTAATCATCACAATTAGCAGGTTCCAGGTTAACTTACAATTGACAACCTAAACTACTACTTAAAACACTATTTTAGTTTTAAAATTGAGGTAATTTGGTACTATAGAAACAACAGTTGTTCACAGCACACAACAGCAGTGCATGCTGAGTTGGTGACCTTTTTTAGGGTTCCGTACCCGAAGGGTACCGTCTGTCTGTCCGTCTGTCTATCTGTCTGTCCGTCCGTCCGTCCGTCCGTCCGTCCGTCCGTCCGTCCGTCCGTCTGTCTGTCTGTCTGTCTGTCTGTCTGTCTGTCTGTCACCAGGCTGTATCTCATGAACCGTGATAGCTAAGCAGATGAAATTTTCACAGATGATGTATTTCTGTTGCCGTTATAACAACGAATACTAAAAACAGAATAAAATAAATATTTAAGGTGGGCTCCCACATAAGAAACGTAATTTTTTTGCAGTTTTTTGCTCGATATTAATAGCAGCAACAGGTAGAGGCTTGAAATATTCACAGAAAATGTAGTTCTATATTCGCTTCAAAAATAAACAATTAAATTAAAATAAACATTTAATGGGGGCTCCCATACAATAAAAGTGATTTTTCGCCGTTTTTTCCCGATCTGTGTGTCTAATGTTGTATTGATAGTAGTACTGAACCCTTCGTGCTTGAGTACGACTCGCACTTGGCCGGTTTTTTTTTTTGTTGCCACGGAGGTACAATTTCATCATTTATTTTGTTTTTTTTCTCATTCTTGTTGTAACTAGGTATATAAATTATGTTATTTAATATGTGTGTGCTTTTTTGGCAATGTAAATAAATGTTTTCTTTCTTTCTTGTGTGGTGAAGGTTTTCGAGTGGAGCTGGAGACCACGAAATGGCAAACGCAGCGCAGGGCGCCCACCAGCTCGGAAGCATGTCAGAGATCCTATAAAGCATCATGGAAAGCTCTAAATTTCTAGCAACACCATAACTAGAACTTTGTAAATAATTATTCAAGTGGTACCTCTTTAAACAGCAAGCGTATAGCAATAAATATACATAAAATCTCGCCGGTATCCTGAAGGGATAGGCAGAGACCAGCTTAATTAAAATTCATTAGTCGTTACCAAAGAGAATATACACAAAGAGTGACAATCCCATACAAAAAATCGTACTCCGCTAGAAAGCTGAAATGCCCGTTGACGGATAGATGTCGCCACGATCTCGTCAGCGAGGTTCGATTTAGCTAAAAATATGTAACGCTATCTATCGGTACTTTGACAAACCATGTAAACGGCAAATGAGCCACGCTGACTCGAGTGGCGCCCACAGGTGGCGGTAAGATTGCATGCGGTAGGCGTGTTATGTACTTGCAATACTTGAGTCAACTTTACTTATTATATAAATTATATTATCACCAAATTATCACCTCGCTCGAATGCGGAGCCTCTCCGCTCGCGATCACCCTGTGTCGCTTTGACAAGTCCTACGGTCGGTCGGTTTGCATTTGCCCGGCAAAGATTTTAGAACTTCGCCAAAACAATAATAATGTCTGTTGCTGTTTTTCATACTATTAATATGGTTTAAATCAGAAACTTTTTATTAAGTAGGTATACCAACATAATCGCAAATAATCGTTACGATTTTAAGTAGATATACGGAACGCTGTTCCATTTCACATAAATCAAAAATAATAGTTAATCGTGACTTTCACCAAATTTAACCGAAATTTTATGATATTTGATCAAGAAAAAAAATATATATTGGCAGCAATAGTTTGTTGAGAATTGTATTTTTATGCATACATTGTCGATTTCAATTTGAATGAATAGGAACGCAAGGCCGTGTTATAAATGAAGGCGCCATCTACCACATTTTCATTTATCTACTTAGGATTTTGAAGAAGAAGCTAACTAAGAGGGTAAGATCGGTTTGCTAATTTGCTATCAATAGTGTTATTTTCCTAGTCGTAAAACTAGTAGCGTAACCTATCGCATTATTTATGAACTAAATTGCGAATTACGTTCGAAAGTACGGAGATTGTCACTCTATGTGTATATTCTCTTTGGTCGTTACATGCGGATTAGTAAGTTGAAGTGGCACTGGGCGGAGCACATAGCACGCGGAACTGATGGCCGATGGGGCCGAAAAGTTCTCGAATGGAGACCACATATCGGCAAGCGCAGCGTAGGACGACCAGCCACAAGATGGACAGATGACCTCATTCATCCAAGTGGCAGGAAGACGCTGGATGCAGGCCGCTTCCAACCGGTCGTTTTGGAAATCCATGGAGGAGGTCTATGTCGTCGATGAGTCGTTACACGCACGCATGCCAGTTTCGGGTACCTACTTCCAAATTAGTAGGTAAAAAGCTACAACTGATACAGGGCACAGGGCGTGTTCTGCGCCCCAAAACAGAACCATTCACTAGGGAGGATACTCGAAACAAATCGAGTTAATCTACAAACCCCGAGGAGGCGGCCCGGACGACGGGACTCCGGATCATATCTTTTTTAACTGCTCAAAATTATCTTCTTCCCTATATAATCATCTTCCTTCCAATCTCCCTCTTCACACAAATTTTCGTTCTCTGTTACAATTGGTCTTCTCGCCATTTATAAAAGATCTATGTAATTTTATGAAAAGTAACAAAATTCGATTGCGATTGTTTGTCTATTACTAATGTATCTAGTAATTTATGTATTTTGTTATTGGCACTACATCACCATAACAAACCTACGGGGTTTTGTTAAATAATAAAAAAATTAAAACTTGCTATCTCCAAAACTCGACATTGGCAGAATCCTTAGGGTAGCCTTTAATTGTGTTCGAGTGTTTTTCAAAAATTTTTATTTCCATCCATACATCTCTCCAGTGCAAAGTGAGACACTTCATCGCGTAATAACTTTCCTCCGGGAATTCGAATCTCACTCGGGATCGCACACCGGAAACCGGTTGAACCTAATCCCCTACTTGTCTGAAACCAAACGATTCAAAAAACGAACACAGTAAGTAGGTTAAAATTTGGTTAAAATGAACCAAAAGGATTTTTTTCAACACACCTGCTCGTAAAGTAGGTCTTATTACAGCATATTTACACTGATAATGCAGAATATTACCCATGCCGTGCCTTTTACATTACATTATCGCACTAGTGCCTTTTCATTACATATCTTTTTAAATATTAGCAAGAAGTATTAATGTTTCGAAAACAGCTAAGTAGTTATTTGCGTAAATATAAAATTAAATTCAAAATGTGATAAATAATTAAAGAATTTCATGAAACTGCTTGTTAGCTTGTTGGTATTTATATTTTGACGGTGTATTTTTACCTATAAATACCCAATTTCAAAATTTATAAATATGTGGCTGATTAGCTACTTTGCCGGTGCCCTTATCTCAGACTTGCGCGCGCATGCAGCGCTGAGCGCGCGAAAAAATAAAATTACGGCCGCCATCTTTTAAATGGGTTTCTGTTTGTTAAGTTTATTCACAGTATTGCATTTCGTTAGTGTTGTTTTTTTATTTACTTTTCCTCGCAAGTGTGTTGAAAAACGTCGTATGAAACACGTGAGCATTGGTCATTACACTTCTCGTCTCCATTAAGCCTTCGCCTTCGGCTCAGGCTTAAAAACCGACTCGAGTGTAATGACCAACATACCACACTTGTATCATAATGTACTATTATTATTACTATTAAAAGATGTGTTAAAAATGTATCTTTACCAACTATTAACTTCATTGAGTTTGTGAAGAAGCCTGTCAGCCCCAACGACAGAGACCATACCAGCAGAATCTGAAAAATAAAACGGTTTTTGACGTGAAACGTTTTTCAGCTCGGTAGTAGGGGCTCACTTGCTAAAGCCGCATGCAACGAAAACATGTCGCCTCGGTGAGGGCTGTAACTACGTGCCGTGAGCAATACGGTATTTGACACGATCAACAATAAATTATTTCATATGCTCAATGAGCCGTTTTCAGCACAAATTCACAAAGCACTTCATAGATGGCGCTTATAGGCGTGCACATACAAGAACAGGGATACGTCTGTCAAATTTTGCTTAGCGCAGATTAATTTTGACAGCCGCATTCCGGTTCTTCTATGGCCACGCCTGTAAGCGCCATCTATGAATTGCTTTGTGAGTTTGTACTGAAAACGGCTCATTAAAACAAAAATGACAAAATATCTCGGAAAACGTATTAGTCAATTACTATAGTCGGTCCAACCGTTTATTTAACTTTTGACAGCTCAATGTAGTGATGTTCTACGAAGTTACCGATTCGATTTTGTGTGATAATCTATTTGAATTAGATTGAAGTTTTAATCGATTGTTTGCATTGCTATTTCATTTTGATATTTTCATAGTTTGTCTCTCTAAGCGTAATAAACAAAAAACTACCCAATGAGCTTTCATATATTTTTTTTTATAATATTTAAACCTAATTTCTTATAGTATACATCTTTGTAATAAGATAGGTTTATGTTTTTATAGAAAATCAACTTGAATAGTCTTAGCTACATAATCTACTCGTTATAATATTGCAGCAAAACATGTCGCATCACTATTGTGAAAAAATAAAGGTGTCCATGAAGTGTAACATTTCTTGCCTATGGTTTCTTATCAAATAAATAAGGAACTTCATGGATGTGCATCTGTCAAAAGTTAAACAAACGATTGGACCGATAATAGTTATTACAATTTTTAAATAGATTAAACATAAAAAGAGTGTTCTGAAATGTGACGTCATAAGCCAGTATTTTCATACAAAATTTTTCACTTGATGCGACCCGTCTTCAAAAAATTGAAAAACATGGCTCTATTCACCGATATATAAATGAATTGGGTATTTGACAAAATATCAAATGAGTTACTTTTAAAACGGAATTTTGTATGAAAATACTGGCTTATGACGTCACATTTCGGAGCACTCTTTTTATGTTTAATCTATTTAAAAATTGAAATAACTAGTAATTGACTAAAAGAGTAAAATTTTCCGAGATATTTTGTAATTTTTGTTTTAATCGAGCATATGAAATATTTTATTGTTGATCGTGTCATATACCGTATTACATATTTTTTTTTTAATCTATTTTATTTTGGGAACTTTTGTCACAAGGTGACGATGACAGTTCCATCGTACCCGTTATGAAGTTATATCCTAATTAACTATATACAATACATAACAAAAATAACTTAACTTTAGATAAGGAACATTAGATCAAAAACAAATTTACTCTCTTAGCCTGAAATAGAATAATAATTTAGCTGAGTCCGACAAAGGCTCAGCCAATATACTCTGAACAAGTCCCACGTGTAGCCTATTAAGACAGAACTTATCTACCAGTACTTGGTATTACATATGGCACTGAGTGTATCTTGATTGACACATGTTTTAGCAAACACCTAAATTAATCTTTACCAAGGACCGCCGACCGACCGCCTGGTCACGGTGGCGGGGAGCCGCTGGACGCGGGCGGCACAAGACCGGGAAGCTTGGAAAACCATGTGGGAGGCCTATGTCCTGCGGTGGGCGTCGAATGGCTGATGATGATGAAGGACCACACCACACGGTGCCGTCGAATCGCTTCAGTACTTTGTCCTGCTTGCGCAATATAGTGTTCTCACCTCGAGGGCGTCGTTGCAGTCGTTACACGCAGCCCAGGCTAGCAAAGAGAGTGCGCACGGCACAGCAAGCACGAGCGCCCAGAGCGCGCCGCCCGGTACGTAGGACTCGCGGCGCGGGTAGTGTAGCTCCGACTGCAGCTCAGCGGGCTGGATCACGCGCACGAAGGGAGACATGCCCTCCATGTAGCTGGAGGTGGTGACGTTTGGAGTGTATAGGTACAACCGTGCTTAAATTTTTCCGAAACTAACTCCCTGTTTCGCGCTTAGTTCACTTTATGTTTTACTAGCTGTGCCCGCGACTCCGTTCGCGTACATTTCGATTTTTACGAAGCAGCATTTGTATGGGGGCCACGTCTTATCATAACTGGAGCTAGAATTTAAATAGCCTATCCTGTGTCCCAGATGTCTATATGTTTTTATACCAAATTTCATCAAATTCGGATAATTGGTTTAAGAGTTATGGAGGAACATACATACATACATACACACATACAGAAAAAAATTCTAAAAATCGTGAAATTAGTTTCAGTATCATATATTGAGCCTATAAACACAATATCTCTGAAAACAAACTAACTTACTCCATGACCGACCCTTACAGATTTATTATTAGTATAGATAGAAGATAAATAACACAATAAATGTCAAGTTTTCCTCAGCACGGGTTAGTGCAACAAAAAGAAATAACAATAAATGTCACCCGTGTGGCGCCGGATTAAGAATAGCGTCACTCCATTTCCTTCCATGGATGTCGTAGAAGGCGACTAAGGAGATCAATTACTTGGAGACGGGCAGCAGCGTCTTCCTGAGATTTCAACCGCATACTGCGATCGCCAACCCGCCTGCCAAGAGTGGCGATTATGGCAAATCCCCTCATGGTTATAAAAAAACACGAAGGAGGCCTATGTCCTGCAGTGGGTGTTAAATGGCTGATGATGAAATGTCACCCTTAGTCACTGGGTCAATAGAAGGGAACGTCTGGCACGCCATTCTTCATAAAAAAAAACTGCTTTTGGACTGACGTTCGCTTTTCCCTTCACAAACAATTGTACAATTTTTTCTGGTACAATAAAGAATTTTAATAATAATAACAAACTACTTTCATCACAAGGTAATGCTCAACTAACTTGTATTCGCTAATATTTGCATTACTCCGTACCAGATACTTTACCTATTGTTAACAATTGTGTCTAAGTAAATAAAATAAAAACCGGCCAAGTGCGAGTTGGACCCGCGCACGAAGGTTTCCGTACCATTATCTATATAACATTTGAATATTTCAAGCGTCTACCTGTTACCATCATTAATATCGAGCAAAAACCGGCAAAAAAATAATGTTTGTTGTATGGTAGCCCCTTAAATATTTATTTTATTCTGTGTTTAGTATTTGCTGTTATACCGGCATGCGGCAATAGAAATACATCATCTGTGAAAATCGCAACAGTCTATCACAGCCTGGTGACAGACGGACGGACGGACGGATGAACAGCGGAGTCTCAGTAATAGGGTCCCTTACCCTTTGGGTACGAAACCCTAAAAAGCTAAACCTATCTTTTAGGATTTAGGGTTCCGTAGTCCGACAAGGAACCCTTATAGTTTCGCCATGTCTGTCTGTCTGTGTGTCTGTCCGTTCGCACTAGAAAGCTGTAATTTGGTATGTGTATACATATTTATCACGCCGACAAAGTTAAAGAATAAAATGTTGGAAAAAATTTTTTTTTACTGTACCTCCCCTAACATGAAAAGTGGGGATGTTATTTCGTTGAAAAATATTGTGAAAAATACTGTAAAGTGACTTCGATGAAGTTGTTAGTTCTGTGAAGCAAATAAATAACCCCTCTTTCTACGGAACTCTACATGGCGGATGGCCCGAAACGCACTTGGCCGGTTTTTTTGTTTACCATTTTTCACCAAGCAATTGGGAACCCAAAGTTTTTTTTTACCTGCTGAATCGAAAACCATTTCGAGACTAACATCCAAATAACAGTATTTTCTATGTTAGAGATGTTTATCTCAAAAGATGAGCTTTATTTTAGCTTTAACACCTGTGACCTTCATTTGACCTACTTAACATGTGACGTCACATGTTTTAGGAGTAAATAAATTTCAATTCTAGCAACACTACAGCTAAGGTTGTCAAAGTCTATAGTTGTCAAAATTTGCTAGGGAGGTCTATTCACACGGCAAACGCAATCGCGCGGCTAACACAGCAAGGGTAGCATATGACATCACGCAGTTTAATAGTTTTTAAAATTATTTAGTAGTGTTTAACTTGATGAATCACAAAAAAAAACTAAATTAGTTTCTTAAAATGACTTATTTATACTATCGGGAAAAATATAAAAACTCAACTGTTTCAAAACTTTGCATTGTGAATAATTGTGTTATGCAGAAGATGTCCTAGGTAAAGATTTTGTTTTAAAATACATTTGTCATTTTGTTTCAACCGCATACTGCGATCGCTAACCCGCCTGCCAAGTGTGGCGATTATGGCGAAACCCCTCATGGTTATAAAAACTACGAAGGAGGCCTGTGTCCTGCAGTGGGCGTCAAATGGCTGATGATGATGATGATGATACATTTGTCAACTGCTGAATATTAGGCTGTTGAACATTGAATTTGCTGGTTCATGGTTTCCACTTGAGAACCATTTTACTGATAGGTTTATCAGTCAACATAGGTAATGTGGACAAAACGTAGGTAAATAAATCTAAACTCACACTCTCACGCACTCATATATAGCTACTTAAGTCATGAAACTATGCATCTGGGGGCATGGCAGTGCCCCCGCCAAGTCGAGCAAAAAAGCAGCACAGCCGTACCATCCTTTTCTCGAAGCAGTTCTGGCCATTTTCAACTTCGTTTTGGATAAAACTATGAATAAATTAACCAACTTGGTATTTTTACAGTAGAAGAACTGAGTTGCGAGACTTGGTTTTTTTACAAGCTATGCTTTTAATGGCTTTATCTTATCAATATGTACCATATGGCAAGATTTGTAAAGTACCTATGTATGAAAGTTAAAGAAATATTCACTTTTTGAGTATGTAAGTTACTGTAATTTTGACTAAAATACCATAAAGACATCGATTTGCATTAGTAAACAATGTAAAATAGCTTTTTCGTTTAACACTTCGAACATGTTAACACTTTCTTACCAAAATGATGAGAGTAGAGCAATCCGGACAAGGACTTCTGTGAGTAAGTTGAGACTAGCGGAACGTATTAGAGGCATGGTTTATAGTCTTCGAGGTCTACCTATTTCTAAAACAAATAAGAGTAAAATTTATCGCAGGAACTGCCGGATTTTGACTGTTTCGACCAGTGATTATTTTCTCTGTGGTTTTGACTTTTCTTTCTTTTTAATCTGTGGTTGACTTGACCAGTGTTGCCACCTTGGATTTTTTTAAAACGCTAGCTCATAAGTAAAATGTCGCCAGGTTTAACAATAAATTATGGATTTAAAAAACACCAAATTCCGCTAAATTACTGCATTTAAAAAATCTCACAGTAAAGAAACCTCAGTTTAAATTAAATACAAACTACATTTATAAATAGTAGTAGGTAGTAATTCTTATTAATTATATAATGTTACGTATTATTAAGGTAAACTAATGAGCCGTTTTCAGTACAAATTCACAAAGCAATTCATAGATGGCGCTTACAGGCGTGGCCATAGAAGAACCGGAATACGGCTGTCAAAATTAATCTGCGCTAAGCAAAATTTGACAGACGTATTCCGGTTCTTCTATAGCCACGCCTGTAAGCGCGCCATCTATGAATTGCTTTGTGAATTTTTACTGAAAACGGCTCATTACGTAAATTGTAGCTGACATTTTATGTGTGTATATATGTATAGTACTTAATAATTATTGTACACTTCCTCACCTTGTTTATAATGTTCGTATCACCACATCAAGGGTTGGCTGGAAGAGATTTCTGCTGAAATAAGCTCGCTATGTACACTTTTGAATTTTTCTGTAAATGTTGTGTTTTATTTATGTGTTTTTATGTATGCAATAAAGTATGTCCCGCCTGACTTTGAACCGTGTGTGTTGTGTTGCTGAAAGGGCTTAAAGTTTGATAAAGTTACTAACAGTGTTACTGCTACAAAACATAACTCTATCCAACTTTAAGCCCTTTCAACAACACAACACAAACAGTTGATAGTCAGGCGAGACATAGAATGTCAGCTGAAAAGAAAACATCAACTTACAAGTGCGCCTAGGGGTCCCTCGGTCATAGAGTAAGCATAGAATATTACGAAATTCGGGAACGGAAGGGGGATTTCCCTTTCGAAAATGTGTTTCCAGATTCCACATTGAAAAAACTAAATACCACTAAATAAAATAAAAACGCTATTTAATAATTAAAAATACCACCAGTAGCCTAGAAAAAGCAGCAGTTCTGGTGGGAAAACCTCTAAGGTGGCAACACTGGACTTGACTATGAAATGAATCACAGATTAAAAAGACTAATGGATGATGACAATATGGATGACTTCATGTCTTTGATGACGTGACGATCAGCATTGCCAGCACAGAGACATATTAATAGAGTTGCCATAATTTGAGTGGTTTTTATCGCCCGATTTTGATAAATTGAAAAAAAAGCAGACATTACTTTAAAATTTTGTATTATTTTGACTTAAGTAGTAATTTATGTTTAATAATAGTGAGTTAATAAATTAAAATTAATAGACTGATAAAAAAAACAGTCGGCTACGGAAAAATACATTAGCATCCTATGTTGGATCTCGGATTTTTAATTTTTCACACGATTGAGGGCCGGTTTCTGAATTGAGAAATTAACTAAGTAAATACTTAAGTAATGTTCTGTCAAGCTCTTTTCTGAGAATTTCGAAGAGACAGCACTACCGTTAACTATTTTACTTAGCGAAATTCTCAATTCAGAAACTGGCCCTAGTCAAGTATGTCCAAAAAGTGAAAATAAATACAATTGAGATTTACTTCATTCCGGATTCACTTACTTGCTTTTTTAGTTGGAAAACCATTGAGATTATTAAACTATTGCTTATTAGAAGTAGTTTTAGGTATTGCAATGAAGAAAAAGTTTTACGACCTTATAAAAACACGATTCCTGTAAAAGAGTCAGGTTATTTAAACTGTGGTTATGACTTTTCCTTGTAAAATCTCCACTAAAGACTATTTTAATCAGAGTTTTAAGGAATAGTGTTTTTTATAAATAAGATCGTTAAGGTATAAAAGGTCACTATTTCATAGAACTACAACTAATGATTTAAAGACTCGGCTACGCATGTAATATACCGAATTCTCGGTATATTACTATGGCCGGCTTAACGCCGTAATTTTATAAACGCCGTTGTCAACGACGTTAAACTTTTGCCTATACCTAGGGTGGCGGTCTCTTTCGACACATTAAAGGGATTATCGCGTTTCTTGCATTGAGGTTTGTCATCTGTAATTCGAGAACGTGTAGACTTGATTTGATTTTGTTCTTTATCTGTGGTTCGGAGTTAGGAGGTTGTTTGTTGTTTTTGTTTTGTGAGGTGCGTTGCTCCAACTTTAGTTTTGTTTATTTTAATGAGTTTATGTCTAAAAGATTGTTCAGCACTATGGATTGGTCATATTATTAGGATTTTTTTTTATTTACCGCCATAATTATTGCCATTTAACATTGAACACCAGTGTAGCCAACGGAATTATCGCGTTTTTTGACGCGCTAATTTTCCACTTTAATTAACGCGTTTATGGCCATTAAGCGTTTCCTTAATGTAGCCAAGACATAAGGGCTCTGAAAAAATTACCGTCTAGTGACAAGCACTTTAAGTGGGCAACACTGCGTGGTCATAACAACCAATGTGCGTCGACCTTCACGTTTTTACTGCAAAATCGCCCGTAGTGCAACTACAGAGAGTGTACTACGAAGGTCGACCTTTGTTGTTGTTATGAGAGTCGTGCCAGACCAGTCAGGGGAACCGCGCGGGGCGCGGGGTGAAGAGGGCGTCGAACGCTCGAGTTGGCGCAGTTGGCGGCGCATAGTGGGACAAAATGGTATACTAAAGCGGCAAGTTACATTTACATGTAGTTTGGTTTAATTTACAAAACGACATCGCATCGAAATGTAACTTTACGTTTGGAGAACACTAATAGAAGTTCAATCGTGATTAGAATTGCAAATAAAAGTTTTATTATAAAAGCAAAGGTTTTAGTTAATTACCGTCAAAACATTTTGTTACAGAATGAATTGATTATGTAGTAGTAATACATAACTTTCGAAGAACCAAGTACCTAAAGTAAAATAAGCGAAATTAAGTGTTTAAACTACAGTTGTCGAGACTTAATAGGTCTGTTTGGACCGCTGTCATTATAACGCAATTAGAGATGCAAACCAAATAATTCGGTATCCTGAATATGCGATTACGACAAATTGATTTCAAACTATATCAACTCTGATTTGCTTCTTAATTATTTTAGTTCTTACAAGTTATAGAATGATACACAAAGATATCTGAGTTTTGTTTCAAAAATAAAGGAAATAGCTTTAAAATTTATAAAATCACGATTCCTCAAGGGCACTCGTCAGAGGAAGTTGATTTAATATGTGTTTACGTCTTTTCCTTGTAAAATCTTTACCATAGACTATTTTTATTGAAGTTTATCGAGCGTTTTAGGGAATCGTGTTTTATAAATAAGACCGTGAATCTTTGTTATTCACTTTCACTACATGACCAGTTAAAATTATCTGTTGAGCTATTGTCGCTTGTATAAAGAAACATATCATACATCCTATCTTCAACATATTAAAAAGGATATTGTTAACACCACACAACTCTAATGTTAAATTCAAATTAAAGTCCAAATGAATACGCTCGAAGTCTAGTAAACAGGAGCCAAAGCCAAACGTATTAGAAACAGAATCAGTCGGTAAAAAAAAAACAAAGCCAGTCACAAGAAAACTACGCCAAATACAAAGATACATCGTCAAAAGTTTTGCCCGTAAAAAAACATTTTTTTTAATTGATTCCATTTTTATGTAAATAAATAAAGTTTATTGAATCGAATACAGCCGGAGAAAATCTACGATCAAAAAGTTACACTACGAATTAAAAAATAAAGAACCAAGAACGTAACCATGAACGGTTTCGTGATAATTCAAAATACCAATTAACTTTGGAAATCGCGTAAGAATAAAAGTACTTCAATTGTGTACTTACATATTATTTACCGCGTGAACAAGAAAGGGATGTTTTGGACCTACAACTTAACTATTTGTTTTTTTTATAAGTTGTTGATTTTATCACAAATTACATTCTATTGTCATAGCTAGTCAAAACGGACCTATTAGATCTCGACTACTGTAATCACTTATAAGTAACACGTTCTATAATAAATTCAAAAATTTACCGGAG
The DNA here is from genome assembly GCA_963969515.1 of Yponomeuta evonymella. Taxonomy (NCBI): domain Eukaryota; kingdom Metazoa; phylum Arthropoda; class Insecta; order Lepidoptera; family Yponomeutidae; genus Yponomeuta; species Yponomeuta evonymella. The sequence goes on along the minus strand of OZ018370.1, from coordinate 3,235,317 downwards.
TTGAGTAGCTTACAGAGTTGGATTCCCGTCCCACTGTGCGGTGTCGCTCGCACGCAGTAGGAAGGAATGAAAATCCGTCAGTTGGCCAGCGACCTTTAATACTATTGCACGTCAGACGCCGCAACGTTCGCCTGTCTCGCTCACTCCCAGCGGACGCCGAGCACAGTAACATTGATCCGTCTCGTTCACTCCCGGGCGCCCTGCTCCGCCGACCGGCGGTACCGTCAGCACACACGGTGAGACATTATATTGCAATATCTACACTCGACGCGCGCTATGTCGAACTCGACCGATCAAAGAGGCTCAAAAGCTCTCGACATTCAAGCTCGCGAGGTCGTCGCATTAACCTACCAGTACATGAAGCATAGACACACCTGCAGCTCCAACCCGAACCAGCCTTTTGATATGACTGTCACCGCCATGGGCCTACCCAGACAAACGGTGCTAGAAGTTCTGACGGAGAGCGGTGACGACGTGGTATTGAAAGACTACAGCATTAGAAGTTCATCGCTTACTAGGAGAAAACCGAAGCCAACGATCAGGGATAAGGAAAGGTTAAACATAAACAAATTCGCTATGCAAAAAATAAGAAACATCCTGTTGGATCTGCATCTTACTAATACGTACCCGGCCAACTTGACATTGTTAACTAAGGTGATTAACGAGAAGCTGCAATCTGCATTTACTTGGCTGTCTTTAGAATCACAGATACGCAGCTCGGGGTTCAAGAATGTCGGTAGACACTACTTTGTTGAAAAAAATAATGTGCGCGTGCAAAGAATACGCTTTATAAAAGAACTTCAGAGGTTACGGGCCGAAGGTAAAAACATTGTGTATATTTACACGAATGAGTTTAGTGAATACAGTTTGGCAGTGGCGCATGCGGCAGACGCGCGAAAGCTGCGCGGCGATTGGCTGCTACCGCTCAGTCTGTCACCTAACAACGGCTGGTACACCCGCATTTGCGACAGCTACCATACATGGCTTATAAAAAAGTTGCTGCCATCTCTCACAAAAGATTCCGTTCTTGTATTAGAAAATAAATCCTACGAAATGATGACAATAGCGACACCCGATTGGTTTGCTTCTAAGCAGTTCATGATCAAATGGCTTGCGGATAACGACATGTATCAAGATAAAAGTCGAACAAAAATTGAAATCTTTGATATGATAAAGAAATATAAATCGAAATACGTAGAATTTCAATACGGAGTACCTGTTCTGCTGTTACCCAACTCAATGCCAAGCTTAAACCCTTTGGAGAGTGTATGGAAAGAATTAAAGACATTTTTAGATGATAAAAGAGAAGATTCCACAATGACTCCTGCTATGGTGGTTTTAAATATGTTTACGGCCATGACAAATAAAAGGTGGAATAAGTCTGTAAGAAATTCAATCCAGTACGAGAACAAGCTATTAATCGAAGATGCTCAATATGACAAGATAGATACTATGACTACATACTATCCATCATCGGTGAGCGAGTCTAGCAATAGTGGTGATTCTAGTGATAATGATGAGAATTAATAATATTGAAAATACACATTTTAAACTCGAAGATAATAATACAATAATAAAAAATACAAAATTTTTTAATAAATTTTATTTCGTTTCCTATTTATTTGGTCGTGTGTGCTTACAAAAAAAATAACGGTTGTGATCAAAAATAAAATGTTTTCGGTCAGAAATAACAGTCTTTTGTATACTTAAAATATGGGGCAAATATAGCCCAATTTAAGGAAAATAAAATCCTAAGGAACCAATGACTCATGTTGTACTGCCCAAGTAATCGTTTTACAGATCGATTATTTTAATGGCCAAATAGTTATGTGACCCTGCACAAAATGAATTTTATTTGTTTATTAGCTGAATAGCTGTAGCTTAACATGCTGATCATTAATTTGTCCCAATAAATGATTTTTGTCTTTCTTTCTTAATTTATTCTGATCAAAATAATTGTTTGCAGATCAATAAATTTTGGTTGCTGATCAAATACTTCTTTTGCGATTCATTTCATTAGTTCCAATGAGCTATAAATTAAGTTCACACAAATTAACATATTTACATTTCATATACCACACAGGTGACGGCTTGCAGTTCTGGCGCGGTTTCGTCTTCTGCTTTTCAACCCTTCGCCGTCAAGCCGTCTGGACAACTGGAACTAGTAAAGCTGCTAAACAATAACATCCCATTATGGCAAACAAAGATGCGAGTGGACAAGCTTGCGAACTTATTTACCGTTTTTACAAATTCTTAAAAGAACAACGCAACATGCACACTATTGCATTTCGGGATACCGTCGAGGTTTTTGGGATAGACGGCAAAACTTTAAAACGTTTCATAAACTACAGAGGTAACGAAGAAATGGACCACTTAAAGAAAAAGCTACCTCTCAAAAAGAGAGAAACTATTACAGCATCACAATATCAGGAGATACGTCACATTATTATGAATACACATGTTCAAGAAAAATCTTTACCAGAGTTAAATTTTCTCGTAAAAAAATTAAATTCTCCGACAGTTTATGCGGAGTCCTTGAAGAAGAATCTGCTTAAAATGGGCTTTAGAGTCTGTAGAAATAGATACGTCCTAGAAAGTAAAAAAAATCGTCAACAACGTTTAACATATTTGAAAGCGATAAAACAAGCTAAATCAGAAGGCAAAACTATTGTTTATCTGTTTGTAAAATGCGAACGCATGGGTACCAACAAAAGACGCTCATTTACGTTGGCTCAAGCAGCTACGCATGCGGGCTTTATGCCAAGAACTCTCAGAGTATTCAGATCATTAAGAAATGTACATCACAAGAAATCGACATCTCACACACTGTTAGTATGGCTCAAATCTACGGTGATGAAGAATTTACCGCCAGATTCTCTATTCGTCCTAGATCAAGAGTCACATAAAATGTTAACGCAAGATACACCGAAATTGAGTTACTCCAAGGAAAATATGTTACAATGGCTATCACACCATGACATTTATGTTGATAAGGATCTCCTGAAACCGGAAATTTATGAAATCATAAAGCGCCACAGATCAAATTACTTCGAATTTGAGTTTGGACTGCCTGCGATCAAGTTACCTAAACACGACAAATTTTTGAATCCACTGGAAGGCGTATGGTCGATCCTTTTTGATAGAGCACTAACGATGATATCCATTGAATCAAATGATATGCAACGCATATCGCCTAAACTGGAAGAAGAAATTACTTCAGAACATTGGGAAGCTGGCCTGTCGCAAGCTGTCATGTATGAAGATTCCTTTTTAGAGGAGGAGGCTGTTCTCGAAAAACATTGGGATGATATGATCTCACGACAGATTTTGCTAGCACCAAGCGAACACGAAGAGGGTGAAAAGGCTGCGAAGCCAGAGCCTCAGCCCGGAGCATCCAACATACCCCTATCAGACGATGACCTTGGGGAAAAATTCTCTGTTGAAATTAGCGAGCTGTTGACAGACGATGTTGACCTAACGTGCGATGAAGAGTAAACACCGATGCTAAAAGCTACATTTTTGTTGGAAATCCAACTCACAGAATTTTTTTATGATTTTTCAAGTAACCATGAACGTATAAAAAGTTGTTAAGATTCTATTTGTTTAAATCCGAGCATTAATTGTCATCTCCATTTTTAAATATAATTAAAATTAAATACGGCACTGAGAATTTTGGGCACATTGGAAATTCTTGGAACAGTGCATAAGAAGATTGTTTGACGGTAAGTCGCACGTCCGTTCCGTAGCGAAGGCAATATTCCCTATTTGAACTACCTAGTTACTTATCAATCATTCATTAGACTGGTCAATAATTCACATGAATGTATAAAACTATCTTGATACTATTTTGTGCTCGAAATCTGAACGAGCGAGCGCGGTCGCACACACAGCCTCATTCCGTTCCGCGTGTTTACACGCCGCCAAACGCACACAAAGGCGAATGTCGACCGGTACAGGAGGTATTGTCTAATGGGTTGTCTAATGCGCCCGCCGCGCCGGCACGCCCCGAGCTCGATTTTATTCAACTTAAGACTTGCGCATGACCTGCACGCACGTCGCTCAAGACTATTGGCAAGATCGGACTAACATATTGTTATATTGTGTTAGGTTGCGTTAACAATAGCGAGAACAAAACAATATTCAAGGTACCCCGGTAAAAAGAAATGTAAGTACCGTAGATAGTTGTTTGTAGCAAATTTGTAAATCTACATAAAGGTAGAAATAAATAGGTTAGTTATCAACGGTAAATTACAAATAAAAAGAACGGTTCTAACGTAAATAGTGAATGATACTCCGCACTGTAAAAATTGTAACACTGCAATAAAATAACTTTACAAATAAAATACATCTGACTTCGAAGTAATTTCCGTTGCTATATAAATTTATTATCAGCTCTAATACAACGCATGTTTTCCACTATAAATAAAAAAGTGGCTCTAAAATGTGTTGCTTAATTTCTTCGAAGTGTCATGTCTGGATATCTCAGTGGTGTTGTGCCAAGATTCTGATATGAAGGATCCAGGTTCGGTTCCCAACTATTCATTTTAAAGAAGAAGGTTTTTAAGTTCAAATTAAATTTGTATGGAAGAGTTATTTATGGTTAATGTCGGCAAAGTGATTGAGCAAATCATTCTTATAGAGATCACAAGTTATAGTTGGAAACCTCTATTTTAAAGTACATTTAAATATACCGCTTAAAAATGGCGAATATTATTATTAATTTGTGATGTCCTTGCCTGGATACCGTAGCACATGGTATTCTAGTTTGGGACCAGGACAAGTGATTGTTTTGTATGTATTGTTATCATCATCATCAACCCATTATGTCCCCACTGAGGGGCACGGGTCTCATTCCTGAGGAAGGTATAGGCCATACTCCACCACGGGGGCCAATTCCGGATTGGTGGAGGCTTGTAGACTAGTGGCTCGTCTACTGTCAGAAGTTGTCAAGCCGCCCTAAGGCCTCTGACTTGGCCTAACGACTGCCATCTATCGACGGCAGCCGGCACCAACAGCTTAACGTGCCTTGCGAAGCACGGAACCGCTCGGAAAAATGCCACTAGCGTTAGGCATAGACGGCGACCTATTGTTATAGGTTATAGAATATAAGATTTTCCATTTTAATTGCTTATTGATATTTCTTTCATGCCGCGATACCTTCAGTGTTGTAAATAAACTTATTACATATAATATTGTTTAAAGTCAGATTACGAAACGATTTACGCTGTGTAGGAACTTTCTCCACTCCACTATAAGTAAACTAATATCCTAATATGATTAAGAATGATGAACGGGGTAGCCGCCTGCCTATGTTATACTTGATAGATACCTACTTTACCGTGCAGCAACTGGCGTCCGGCGGGCGGCCCGCGCCGCTCGCTGCATAAACATTGCACCTTGTGGAGCCTCTCGTGCACTCGCATTCGCGCGCTCGCCCGGCGTCGCTGAGCCATACAGCCCGCGCTATTTTAGCTAGTGTAGACACAGAGGAAAAAAGGAAGTGTGCTATTATGCTTCGCGCGAGCCCGTAGATTACCTACTATCTTTATTTGTACTGTGCCTAAGCAATGTAATCTAAAGTTATTTCATTAAGTTAAAAACTTCCTTCTCACAAATGCAGTACATTGGCACGGCATGTTACTTTAACTGTGTAAAATGATCGAGATTACCATTGTATTCTAGCTTTAAGTATCATTGTACTGTGTTAAATTAATTTGTGAATAAAACTTTTTCTATTCTATTCTATTATATTCTAAAAACAGCACAGGAAATTAAAATATACATCCTATTCTGACCTTAACATTAACCCTAGACAGCTAACCTTCTCACATAGGTACCCCATAATACCTAACCATTCGTCAATTCCACGACCATTTTTGAATCGTTGTTTTAAATAAACCTTTTTTGTATTTGGTACTTTTATTGCACTGAGGTTTCAGGCATATTATATACTTTTTAATAAAATAAATTTTTAATAATATATTTTTTGTCATTAATCATATACTCTTATTTATCTTTCTTTCTGTTTAAAATGGCTTGCGTTTCTACAGATTGAAACCGAAATTCTTATGAAAAATTTAATTAAAACAGAAATTTAAAAAAGTAGTTCATTTTAAGGGAAATTTAAACTGTATACATTAGAGAGAGAGAAATATACTTTTTTATGCACACTCAGTACAAAAATCCATATTTTGTTCACCATAAATTTTATTGCGATGTTGTACCATTGAGTGAAACTACTACGTACGTACTTAGTACTTTAACTTACTGTGTTGTACCTACATAATTATGTAAAATTTCGAAAAGAAATACTTAGGTACTTGGCTGCCGGAATTCGTTGCCTCTCGCCAGGCGTGGCAAACCTGTGTGGCGAACACCGAGTTGGTAAGAGACGCCACGGTTATCCGCACACGCACCAAAAAGATGCAACAATTTCTGTGTCATGTATTCGTCGAAACGACGAAGGTTAGGTGTCTAGGGCTAAAGTATCCATGCAGGTCTCTCGTTAATTGACTATGATAAATTAATCATAACAGATTGCTTTCCATACGTGTATATAGATAATATAGGTAGGTAATAAATTAATAGTTCAAATAGGTAGTACATAATATGACGACTTTGTTGTTGACCCTACTGAACAGAAAACCAGCTGTCGCAAAATGACAGCGGATATTTAGGTTGTCTCGTTATTGGTTATTGCTTTCTTTTTCGGTAGGTACTGATTGTCCCTAGCGAATCAGTAAACAATCCCTATCTCCATTAGCTACAAGCTTTTTTCATACCTTTCTCGTTACTAATATTTTTAAGTGCAACAATGCCAACAATAGTGACATCTTGGTCGCAGATCACGCGCCATCACCACAGAACACATGCCATCACACATTTCCTACGGAGATGACTTGTCAAGTTGTCACCATTGGAATATTTGGAATAAAGACGAAAATATCTCAGTAGTGGCGCAGCGTTGCTTGACAGGGGGAAAAAATCTGGCGTAGTGTGACCACATGTGGTGGATTCCAATTTTATTGTAGATATAGGCCATCTTGGATTTAGAACTTTTTCTTTTTCGTTTAGTAGGAATAGGTAGTTGCCCTCAGTCTAAGTGTATTTCCATGTTTGTGATGTCCTTGCCTGGTTACCATAGCACAGGGTATCCTAGTTTGGGACCGGGACAAGTAGTCGTATTGTGTGGAAGTTATTATTATTAAATAATACTAATAATTACATATGAAGAAAACCTACAACGAATAAACTCAATAATAGTTCGAAATCTTAACACTACAAAGATAATACTACACGCAGCTATCCGTCTTTGTAATCTCCTTCAGCAACTTTCCATCGTAAGGTTGTCTGGATGAAATTGCTTTTAGCAATAAGGCCGCCAATTATAGTATGTATCTTTGTAAATATTTTGTGGAAGTATGTATGTTTTATTTTTATGGAAGACAAAGATGTCTGGTACCTACCTATTTAAATAATGTTAACGGGGACGATTGTATTGTATGTGATGTAGTGTAACTTTAAGTTGAAAACTCTGTTGATTAAGAAAACCTGGTTTGAAAAGAATAAGTGTGGAGTTTCTTTGTTAGTTTCTTCTCAGCATAATCTATTAATTGTGAAACTAACAGCTTCAATGACGTTCATTAAAGTAAACATGTTTTTTTAGTGAATACAATTTTTTACCTTGACTTTGAAGGCAGGTTCAAGTTTCAACAAGTTAGCGATTGCTTACCAGGGTATCCTTTTTTGGCATTGTCTTTGGACAAAAACCGTACTATACGGTTTAGCCTCAACCGTTTTGAGACGATGGACAGAAAAGGGTAGCAAATAGGATATCAATATTTTTAATAAATCGACCACAGTATGAATTTTACCTACAACTGTGATTATCAAACTTTTCTGCTACGTATTCCGTTCCGTTTGGGTTCCGTACCCAAATGGTAAGGGACTTTATTACTAATAAGACCACTGTATCTTTTGAACCATGATACTAAAACAGTTAACATTTTCAGCCGCTATAGCAAAAATACTAAAAACAGAATAAAATTAATATTTAAGGGTGACTCTCATGCGACAAACGATGTCTAAAGGTATCGCTCGCTATCTAGCGGCAGTCTATGTAACAGAGCCATCGCCGTAACCTTCACAGCGCCGATGTCATGACGTTGAATGTCAATGTTAAAAGCTTCTTGTTGGTTTCTATAGATCGGCGCCATTCTCAAATTCGATCTTTGTCTAATGTTGTATAGATAATGGTACGGAACCCTTCGTGCGCGAGGCTGACTCTCACTTGGCCGGTTTTTTAAGTACTGCTACCGCATTTTCAATCTCCCCATACGGCAATAGGTAGATGCTTGAAATATTCACAGAATATTTAGTTCTATATTCGCTAAAAAAATAAGTAATGAAAATAAAATAAAATAAAATAGATATTGAAGTGCGGCTCCCATACAACAAACGTGTTTTTTTGCCGGTTTTCTCGATATTAGTCTAATGTTGTTTAGATAATGGTACGGAACCCTTCGTGCGCGAGTCCAACTCGCACTTGGGTGGTTTTTGAGGCACTGCTATTGCATTTTCAATCTCCCCATCTGGCAACACTGCAAAAACGTCTCTTTTCGAGCTTTAAACTTGGGGTGGCAATGGCAACACTGTTTTTTTTAAAAAGTTAATTTGTTTGTTTTTAGCCGGTTTGTTGTGTTGTGAGCAGCTGCAAACTCGTCAATTTCAGGGAAAATACACTCTGCAACCATAGTAGGGTGTTGGACTGGCTGAGCTAATCTCTCAATCTATTCATATCTATATTTTTCACGCATAGTGCGCGGCGAGACCACATAATTTTCCATCGAAAGTTCTACCTGCAGGAGTTTGAAAATCTTTAACCATGGAGCGATGGGAGGCCCTGATCGAAGGCTACCCACCTGCCCCGACATTGAGAGACTTCAGCACAGCTGTAGAGTCCGCCAAGGTGGTGCTGAAAGAAGATCTGGCTCCGTTTGAAATAGGTGAGGTTACTGGAACATTTTCAATCAATGCCTTTATCTTATTAGACCTTTGTTCCTCGACAGTACGCTGTCAGCAGACCAACTGGGTTGGACTGGACTGTCTAGTAGACTTGAATTATGATATAGCCCCGAAAACTGCCGTAAGCACTAGACATGTTGCTGCATGACCTCTTGTCAGGCAGACTTGACTCTCCCGAGTTAGTCTCGGAATTGCCCCTATCCGTACCTATTCGTCGACCTCGCCATACTTGTAACAAGATGTTTCACGTTTCGTCTGTGAATAAAAACTGACCCAAACACAATGTAAAGATGGCAAATCTTGATTAGTATAAATTATAATACGATATTATATTTATTTTGACGGCCTCAGGCCTTCGCTCAGAAATGGGCAGCCAATTAATAAATTATATTTTTTTTAATTGAAATGACAATTTATAATCAATTTAATCAAATTCAAACTAAAATGTATTTCAATTGCTTATTGTTTTCAAATCAACAAAGTGCAATAATACATAATACAATTAATTAAAATAATAAAAATAATTAAATAATTAAAGCATGCTAAATATATTTTGTTATTTAAGATTATTGGCAAATAAAGGCTATTTTCATATTTTCATTTATTTTGAATTTTAAAATATGCATGTAGGTACATATTTTTATATTGTTATGTGTTATTGTGGAATATTTATAGTAATTATGAATGCTCATTTGTGGATGTCTGTTATTGGCCTTGTGAACTGTATCTTTATTATTGTGATCAAATTAGGTATTTATTTTCACTGTTGATGTCCTTAATAAAATAAAATACATAAACTAAGTATAGACAGCAATAGAGGGTTTCTTGGGGTTCAATTCGGTATTTGACACGATCAACAATAAATTATTTCATATGGTTGATTAAAACAAAAATTACAAAATATCTCGGAAAATGTATCTCTTTTAGTCAATTACTAGTTATTACAATTTTTAAATAGACGAAACATAAAGAGAGTGCTCTGAAATGTGACGTCATAAGCCAGTATTTTCATACAAAATTCCGATTTAAAAGTAACTCATTTGATATTTTGTCAAATACCTAATTGAACCCATTCAGCGTATCTTTTAGTACAGCGCTGCAATATTAATTTAGGTATTACAGTTAAAACAAAACTTACGAAATATGGGCAAAAGGCCCATTCCATGGTGACGGGTGTGACATTTTAACATACATTTTGAACTTTAATTCTTATTAATTTCTAAAATGTCTTACAAATTTGCCACGATATGATAGATTTCGATTATATTTATTAAAATGTAAACCAAATATTCGCGAAGTTTGTTTTATTAAAATTTGTCAATGATTTTAATCTCTGTGACGGGTGTGACGCTTAAGGAAACCAAATTAGTTACTCCATGCATGATTCACAGTATTTCTGTTATTTATTTATTGGAATAGTTCAGAAGTCAGTGAACGAAAGTCTAGCCTACATCGCTATAATTCTTGTTAACATATAGTTGATATCATAGATTTTACATCCAAAATTCAGCAGTGACGGGTGTGACAAGTACAGAATGAACATTAGAAAATATTTAATTGCATGCGTAAATATTTACATTTTAATAAAAATTAAGTACGTTAAATTATAAAAAAAAAATGTATTTCCCACCACACAATTGTAGTGATCAGGCGTGTCCCGGGACGGTATATTTAATTAGTTTAATTTAATATTTAGTTTACTCCTTAGTTACAAAATGTATGTGTGTAATATTTAGTTAAGATACTTTCCCTTCATGCCCCATAACTTTGGGACGCCCTGTATAAGAACTTGCCAATCTCGTTGTGTTCGCGGAATGAGCAGTATAATAATTAAATTAAAAGATTTTAAATTGTAGTTTCATTCTTTTATTGTTTCTTAAATAAGCAAATAAAACAAACCAGTAACTTAAAAAAAATGTTTTATCTCATCCTGACTGCGAATTTTTGTTGAAGTTGCCGCCACCGGGCATTATAAAAAACAGACATCATCACCATCAGCCATTTGGCGCCCACTGTAGGACATATGCCTCCTTCGTGGTTTTCATAACCATGAGGGGTTTTGCCATAATCGCCACACTCGGCAGACGGCTTGGCGATCGCAGTATGCGGTTTGAATCTCAGGAAGACGGTGCTGCCCGTCTCCTGGTAATGTATTTCCTTCGTCGCCTTCTACGACGTCCACGGAGGGAAATGGAGTGACGCTATTCTTAAGCATATTCAGGATACGCATATTCATACTATGTATGTCGCATTTCTTAATCCGGCGCCACACGGACGCGTATAGATATACAGACATAACATGTGTTTGTTCTCAGAATGGCTGCTCCAGACGTTCCTTTCCGTCCCAGTGAATGCCCTCGCAATCCTGTCATCGCATTACCACGAAGACGCCTGGTCGAATGTCAGTGGACGGTGCTTGGAACTGCTGATGAGTTTGGTGACCGATCGCACCAGTCATTTGCAGGTCTACATGGAGGAGATTGTCAAGGTAAGTAAGTATTTAACTTTTAGATATTTGTCGATTGCAAATAAAACCTGGACTAGACAGGCCAAAGATACAGAAGCTTGGCACCAGATGGAGGAGGCCTTGGTCCTAAAGTGGACATCACAATAATTTAAGTTAAAAATTAAATAAAGCTATGAATAGAACAACATAAATAATTAATTTTATCGATGGAAATTTTAATTTACACTAATCATGAATTTTGTTGATATTGATATAAAGCTTGATTAATACATGCATGAAACTTAAATAGATTTTATTGATTGTATAAGAACCTAATCGAGTTTTCTTGAATTTAAACCATATCATGAATGCACGAAATGTAACATAATCTTATTTTATTGAAACGAAAATTAATTTAAAAGAAATTTCTTTTAAAATTATTATGAGTTTAAACATGCACATAAATAGAGATTAATACTTAATAGATATTTTATGAAACCTAAAATAATTGTGAAATAAAAGGCTATACCTATTATTATTATTATTATTATTATTATTATTATTAGTGAAATACATTTGTATAAAAAAAAATTATCGCCCTGAAACTGGTGTACCTTATGCGTAGATGGACATACCTCCGATTTTTCGTCCACTAACAAGCTGTTAATCTACTGTTAACAGCTGTCAGTGGTGTTTTTTCTTTGCACTTTGGTCAATTGACAGCTGTTAACAGTACATTAAGAGCGAGTTAGTGTACGAGAAACTGGGGGTAAGTCGCGTTATTTATGACTACGCATAGTGCGAACTTGACATATAGTTAGTTAGACCTAATGCGGTATAGGTTTGAAGAGAGGAGCAGTTTTATAGAGCTTCATAGCGTTAACATAGAGTACACACTGAATTACAGTTGAAGAGATATAAATCCTGCTGCTATTTTTGGTGATTTTTAAATGAAGGGTTAATAATGAGTGACGATGACACCCATCATGTTTATTTATTGTTAGTACACGATAAATAAACGTGCCAGCACATAAGAACGATTAAAGAAGTTCGCATGTTGGCGATCCTTTCAAAGATATGACATTTAACAACAAAGGTATCGGCAGAATACCAGCGCTGGAGTTTTCTTTTTAAACTCTCAGCACATGCTGAGTCGAAACCTATTTGCATTTGCCACACCCACGTTTGTCACTTTTTATTCCTTCTATATCAATAGCCTTAGGGCGGCTTGACAACTTCTGACAGTAAACGAGCCACTAGTCTACAAGCCTCCACCAATCCGGACTTGGCCCCCGTGGTGGAGTATGGCCTATACCTTCCTCAGGGAAGAGACCCGTGGCCCTCGGTGGGGACATAATGGGTTGATGATGATGATGATCAATAGGTACTTACCGTATCGCATAAAATGTCGAGCTATGTTTGTATCGTTATTCATTATGCTTCTGTTTTTGTCTTATGTTTACTGTATGCTGTTAATATGTGTGATATTTTGTATACGTGTGTGTGTTATGGAAATAAATATTTTTTTCACACCTGCTATTCAGAAAAGATCCCTTGATTCCCTCAAATGAGGGATCAAAGTTGTACTTTTCTTCCCTGATATTCTAGTTTTTTTTTTATTGCCCTCAGCATGATCCGTGTGCAGATTTTCACAAAATGTAATTCCAATTCGATTTTTATTTTGTTGCAATCGATCATAATTGTCTTCCACGGCACATAAATAATTTAATTTCGATAACTTAATTGTGTTTGATTTAAATTTTCCTTATAGCAGGTGTGAAAAGCAGTATGTGTCACTCGGTAGCAAAATTATTTCCGTCTTGGGCGTAAACACTTGAATCCCTCGCTACGCTCAAGATTCTACTTTAGAATCTTTCGCTTCACTCAGGATTCAATATACCGCCCTCGCCGTAAATATATAATTTTGCTCCCTTGAGACACAATCTACTAATCTATCTATTTATCTATCTATTTAGGCAAAACGCGACGTAGGCTGACGAATATTTAAGCAACCTACTAAATAGACTATCACCGTCCTAGGCACAAAGCGAATTGAGCAATTTGTTAAATAGACAAACAACGTCCTAGGCATAAAGCGAATAAATATGACATTTAGGCAAAACATGACTTAGTCCGTCTATGCGTAAGGTACATCGATTTTGAAGGTCTTGTATGAAATTTTGGTATTTATTATACATAGTAGAATATATTCACTTTTATTAATTAGGACTGGATATTTCAAGCGTCTACCGGTTCCCATTATAGGCAAAAAACGGCAAAAAAATCATGTTTGTTGTATGGGAGCCCCCCCTTAAATATGTATTTATTTTATTCTGTTTGTAGTATTTGTTTTGACAGACGGACAGCGGAGTCTTAGTAATAAGGTCCCTTACCCTTTGGGTACGGAACCCTAAAAACGTAGAACGTAACTTTGGAAAAGTCTTAATAATAATATTGTTTATCAAAGAGCAACACATTTTTACACTCGACAGCAATGACGGAGGGTCAGTATAGTGAATTATCATATTATAAAGTTCTCTATTTAAAAAAAAAAATAAAAAAAATAGCTCAGTTGGTAGAGCGCTGGCACGGTTAGCCAGAGGTCGTCGCGGGTTCAAGTCCCGGCGTGGGTGGAATTTTTAGCCTCTAAATAGGTCTTTAAATTGTCCTCAGCACGGGTTAGTGCAACAAAAAGAATATATTCTCTATTTCACTTATATTTTTTTTTACTGAGCTAGCATTCGCCATTGGTGACATAGCAAAGATTTCAACCCACCCGTATTCATTGCTCTCGAGTGTAGCTGTTTTACTTTTGCATTCAATTTGCAATTTTTATTGGATTTTATAATTTAAATGGAATGTGTCTTTTTAATGGTTATTCTAGAGTTTTCTAACAAAGGTCCAGGTACCTTCCGCCCTTCACAGAGTTTTCTCCCCCTCCCCAGCGCTGCACCCACCAGTACTCAGTGCACGTGCGCCGGCGCGCGCTCCAATGCCTGGCGGCGGCCGCGGCGCGCGCGCCGGCGTGCGCGATTGCGCGCGTGTTTGCGCGCGTACTGGACGCGCTCGGCGCCGACGAGCCGGTCACGGCGCGCGTTGCGCGGGCGCAGTTGGTTGGTAAGTGATGCTAGATAAGGTGAGATTATATGTAACTCATTTTAGGATGTAGTTACTGACTCTGGCACGGAACAGAAAAAAACAGTGGAAGTGGCATACGCCTGAATTACAATCAGAACCGCTGTCGCCAGTACTCACACTATCACATGGTTAACTACAAAGAAATCTTGAACATTATTGGCCGTGACGTTTTACTTAAGATGAAATTATAAACCCCGGCATGTTGACATATTTTAAACCTTATGATAGCGCCACGCTGTCGAAATTACGTTGTATTTGTCTGTTACTTACGATGTCTGAAAACAAAATCCAAAAATTGCATAGAAAGTGCTGTCATCTAGTGACAAGTAGCCGAACTACGACGCATCAACAAACCAAGTAGTTCGACCGCCCGGCAACAGATGTCCATCGATTGCACTAGTGATGTGCGTAGTGCGTAGCTTATGATATCGATAATAACTTTTACTATCATAACATCTGTGATTATGAATTTAAGCGAAAGTAAGACATTAATAGTATAGGAGTTTCATTATGTTTTTATCCTTATCTAAGATTTTAGTATTATTTACACAAAGGAGATTATTGTACTAGCTTGTACAATAATCTCCTTTGTTCATATATCCATACTAATCCATATACATACTGTAAATGCAAGTGTGTCTGTGTTTCTGTACCGATTTGAACCGATTTAGATGGGGGGGATAGGATGATTTCTGGAATAAAAATTTCATCGCAATCAATTCAGCGGTTTAAGCTTGAAGAGGTAACAGACATACAGACACACTATGGCATTTGTAATATTAGTAATAATTAGTATATATATATATATATATATATAAATCGTCCCCGGGAAGCACATAGGATAGTTTTAACCCGGATATCATTCCCTAAGGAGGTGAAATGGAGGGGTGAATCGCGGGCAAAAGCTAGTATATATCTATCCATACTAATTTTACAAATGCAATAGTTAAAGGATCAACTTTACTAAGAAAAAGAGGACACAAACAAACAACGAAAAATATATCTTTACTGGCCCTGAAATAAAACGTATTTATTTAACAATTGTCTTTTAGATATTTTAAATTTTAATTTAAGTAAATGATGTATGCGGATATTAAGGTAGCGCACGATGACAGCTTTTATTAAATCGGTTACATGGTTAGAAGCTGGAAATTCACCTAACTGATGGTTTGATATAGCATCAAAGATGTTTGAGCCGACGAATTGTCGCAGTATTTGTGTTGTTAATACTTCTTTTTTTATATTACCGCCATCTAAATTTTTTATGAATTTTTCTGCCACTTGACATATCCGTATAACATCTTTAGATGGGTACTGCAAACCTCCTTTATCTTTAACTATTATTAACTTATGAAGATGCGGATCTTTTGATGTTATAAGCGCGTTACAGTTTATCGATTTGATCATTTTTTTCACAATATATCCGGCTATGTGTGCAATAGCATGGTGACTGAAGTCTGACACTTCAAAATCGGATTCATCATAATCAGAACAGTCAGAAGATTCATTTTCTCTCAAGTTACTCTCTTCTTCTGCGGTGTTCAGCCCCGATGTTCTGTTAATGCGTTCTTCCGCAGAACTACAATTTAAAATTGACAACTGTTCTAATGCCATGCAGTTTCCTGTATTGGAATCTTTCAATTCAACGTGCACTAACATTTTTTTGTAGGCAGATATAAATTGCCTTGCCGTAGGATTATTATTTGATCCTCCATGGGACCTTATATTGCAAAATAATAGTTCCAAGTGGTCCTGGCTTAGCTTGTAGAAGGGCAAATATATTAAAATGTTGCTCTCAATCAAGCTAATGTATAACTGTCTTGACGCCTGAATGCAGCACAAAAATCCAAGAAAACCAGTCTTTCTTAAACTTTTTACGGCAAGAGTTCCGTCTACTAACCTCAGAGAAGATATGTAATGGAATGCCATGCTCAAAAATTCGAATACACTGTTTGCATTGTTTTTGTTCAGGGCCTTTTTGAAACCATATTGGTGGAGATTTTTTGAATTGAATATATCAAATATATTGTTAAAAATCACTAAAAACTTCTCTGTAGGCCCACTGAACGCAAAACTTTCCATCTGTAAGTCTTCTCTGCAAAATTTGATCGCTTCAGCAACGCTAAGACTAAAGAGTTGCGTAGCCAGTTTAACTTTCATTCTCTCATTTTTGAAATGTATGTGTCGGTCTTTTAATTTATTAGCTAAATGGAAAGTTTCTGAGTATTGCAGATTGTTTAACAGCTCTAAATATTTCCATTCTATTTTATTCCCTTCCGCATCTACAAAGGTCCTGTAGTTTTCGAACGAATTTCTTATCAACTTTATCATATGACATGGATCTAGTACCGCAACAACAGGATCATGCGTTGCTGGGTGATCAAATTTAACCTTAAAATCCTGAAAGCAGCAACCAAGATGTCCAGCCATTGAAACGTTTGCAGCGCAGCCATCAAAAGTTAAAGCCACAATTTTGATTCCTACAATGTCAGCCATCTGCAAGCACTGCTTAACAAGCTCAGCACGCTGTATTCCGGTGACACCGTCAACGAGGAAAAATCCCACGGGTACTTTAAAATTGCTGTTAATCGCTGTTATTAAAAACACCAATGCTTCTTTTGCTTCTGCTAAGTGATCACCCTCTAAACCAGTGCCCATGTCGACATACCCGTGAAGCTTTTGACCATCCCATTCAATGCGACGCCGAATACTCATCTCGTCTATCACTAATGTTGCAACTAGTGGTGATGTTGATGACTCCACTTTGCATTTTAAGGCTGCAAAGGCTTCTTTCGTAAAACCGGGGTCTCCACCAATTTTCGAGTACCACTTTTTTAAGGTCCTAGGATGGGGCAAACTTGTGTTAAATACTCTTCGCACGTATTCGTATGCTTTTGGCGAATAATAATTCAAAGTAAGCGCGAAACTACGTAGGGCTGGGGAGTATTTTTTCTTTGACACTATACTGGCTTCCACATTGGCAATTTGCCGCCCGATTAGATCTTGGACCTGAAACATAAAATGCTAATGTAATAATACTTACTTCTGAACACCTGTCGTGATATTTCGATCAAGTATGAACGGTTTGATAAAACAGTGAGATAAGGTAGAAGTAGAAGTGCAGGCAGAGTGCACAACCATGTAACAAAATGCACGAGTGGTATATTCAACATAATTACGATAGCTATAAGGTACAAGTATTGAAAATCTGACATTTATTTTAAAAGGAAAATTTCAGCGAAATTTTAAAGCAGGGTCAAGGTTATGTTCAACAGTAAACTAACAGAAAAAATTACATTGCAAATATAATATGCAGAGAAATAGATTCGTCAGTAGCCAATCAGAATCCGTAATACCTTCGGGATTGTAAAGTAACATGCAAAGTTAAGTACCTAGTTTTTAAAATGTCGATATGTACCTGCACATTAAGATTCTGTAAACTTGCTAGGTTCTCATTCGTCATAGCAAACTTTTCCTTCAATTCTTTCAAAATGTCTTCCACTTTAATTAATTTTCTTTTTAATCTGCGACCTTGGGTTTGTAACCTTTTGATTTTCAGTTTTTGATTTATGACTTTATTTTCAGTAAAACGCAACCTGGCACTAAGTTTTTGTTTACGTGGAGTTGAGTATGTAGATTCTGGTAGCGTAGTTGTATCCATTCGTGATTTCTTTGGACCTATAAGATAATCTGGGGTAAAATCACTGACCCGTTTCTTGGCAGGACTTCGTACATCTTCATCTTTACGTATTTTTTTATTAATAACGGGATCAGCCTCCAAAAGGACATTTGAACCCCGTTTTGACAAAGTTCTTGGCACACACTCGGCACG
Organism: Yponomeuta evonymella; assembly: GCA_963969515.1. NCBI lineage: Eukaryota > Metazoa > Arthropoda > Insecta > Lepidoptera > Yponomeutidae > Yponomeuta > Yponomeuta evonymella. Next base: position 3,216,877 of record OZ018370.1, on the reverse strand, counting down.
ACTTTTTTTCTGTGGAATTATGCTCTCGCATTCCTCCGCCGCCCGCTTTTGGAGTCCTTTGGATGAGTTTTCAGCTGTTTGCTTATGTATAGTGGCACTTTCATCCATTCGCGGTTTCTTGTTGACTACAACTGCAACTTGCAAGTCATTTATCTTATTTAGATCTCGTTTTCTTGAAGGTCCAGGCAGATTTTGTATAATATCGAGGCGTGTATCTGTACTTGTTTTACAAGCTTTTTTTATCTTATTTAGATCTCGTTTTCTTGAAGGTCCAGGCAGATTTTGTATAATATCGAGGCGTGTATCTGTACTTGTTTTACAAGCTTTTTTTTTACTAGGTTCAGTGTTTGGGCCACACTCATTGGCGAAATCGGCCTCCCTTTTTTTTGGAAGGTTCAGGCTCATTTCACTGCCTGCATTAGTTTGCTATAAAGATAATTACATAGTGTCTGGTTAAATACGTAAGAAAATTATATGTAATTACTACTCGCTGCGCTCCAAGAAAACGCCACTTGCAGGCCAGGGGAGGATGTTAGATTTTGTACATAAGACAGCAATCGCATAAGTAACGCCCTTTCATTCGACTCGTGCGACAAATACTATTATATTGTACGTACTATTAGTTGACTGAGCTAGAAGGTAGGTAGTAGGTGCCCAATGAAAGAAATTAAAAACATACAAATATTTATACTTACATCCATTACTGTGACAATTCTTTGAGTTGGAACAGCCGTGCTATTTAGATACCTATAGCCTTTTGCGGTAATGAGAAAATCAGTCTGGCTGAAATGAACTGAACATATCGTACTTGTCTTTGCTGGCATCCAATTTTGTCTCCCTGTCGCATCGATCCATTTTTCCTTATGAAAAGGATCTTTAGGAAATCTGAAAAGCAGTGGGAATATATTTCAGTCTTTTATTCGAAGATTCGGAAATGATCATAAAACGTACACTTTTTACAAGAAGTTACGCGTACTATTACATGTAGGTACGTGGAAATAATATCATAAGTCAGCCTAGAATTAATTTAAAATTATTATTACATTCATTTTAATTTTAACTCGATAACTAGGAAACAGTAGTAAAACCACTCAAACTCTGCACGAAACGAATATCGATAACTTTATCGACAACACCCTCTCACTATTTTCGAGAGTTCAATGTACGATTGAGTAGCGAACATTCTAGAATCGCTCCATTGAATGACACAAGACAGAAATAGACCTTATTGCATTCACACAGAGTTCATTTTTTTATTTTGCATTGCTGTAAAATGCCTTACGGAATTGAAAATTGAGAAACTTATCAAAATTAAATGAAATACTACTTACCGATGATACGAAATGCCACCATGGGTGATGTTTTTGGTGCGGCTATCGTTTTTGCACTCCAAAATGGAGCAATAAGGCATATTTAGAGCGCAATCCTTTTTTTTCCGTTATGGTTGACACAACTAGCTTAACCAACACTCTGCGGCGAACTGGGCTAGGTTGCGCGGAACTCCGCGTACTAGTGGCACACGCGACACGCCTACTTTACACTTCTACTGTTTTTATTGTTCTGTGGACTCTGGTGCTGATTCTGGTGTCTTCTGGTGGTATGCTGTTTTTCTTGGTATACTGCCGTCCACAAGCTAAAACGCCGTTATCTCAAGAAATCAACTTTCGAGTTATGCGCTAAAACCAGGGAAATAATAAAAATATCATGCTACTTGATAACTATACATAATTTGACTACACTTGAGGTATCAAAAGATAAATCTTTTTGACTACTTTAAAATAGCTTTACCTTTAATTAGTAAAGATAAATTCAGCTTAACAAAAATATATTTTTGGCGTTACTAAACACAATTATTATTTAATTTATCATCATCATCATCATCATCAGCCATTTGACGCCCACTGCAGGTCATAGGCCTCCTTCGTGGTTTTCATAACCATGAGGGGTTTTGCCATAATCGCCACGCTCGGCAGGCGGGTTGGCGATCGCAGTGTGCGGTTGGAATCTCAGGAAGACGCTGCTGCCCGTCTCCTCGTAATTGATTTCTACGACATCTACGGAAAAAATAAAATAAATAAATAAATAATTGTTTATTCTGTAAAAGGTGCATACATTTTTAAAAATGAAATGGAGTTAATTCACTTATTCAATTACTTAATAACTAAACTAACATAACGGCATTTTTCAGTTCTTTTATCTCTGGAAGTATAAAAGGTAGGAAAAATTGGGTTGGAGACATCGATAGAGATTTTTTTTCTGATTCAGGTGTCATCAAAAAGTCAAAAAGGACTTTATGGTCGATAACAGTATTTTAGCTAGCGGACGGCAGTATATGGTTTGCTTGAAATAAGGCTATCTGTGAAAACTCTTTGTTGGCTTACCACATCAAATCTCTTTCGTTAGCGTTGTTGATGCGTGCCAATTTAATTTGTCAGTGAGCTAAGCAGTAAGTCAGATAAGCTGTTAGTTTTTAGGGTTCCGTACCCGTAGGGTGCCAAACGCGACCCTATTACTAAGACTTCACTGTCCGTCTGTCCGTCCGCCTGTCACCAGGCTGTATTTCATGAACCGCGAGGCAGTTGAAATTTTCACAGATGATGTATTTTTGTTGTCGCTATAACAAAAATTAATAAAAACTGAGTAAAATAAATATTTAAGGGGGGCTCCCATACGACAAACTTCATTATTTTGCCGTTTTTTGCTCGATATTAATAACGGCAACAGGTAGACGCTTGAAATATTCACAGAATATTTAGTTCTATATTCGCTTCAAAATAAATAATAAAATAAAAATAAAATAATTATTTAAGGAAGACGAAGACCCATACAACAAATGTAAATTTTTGTCGTTTTCTGTCGATCTTTGAGTCTAATGTTGTATAGATAATGTTACGGAACCCTTCGTGCGTGAGTTCGACTCGCACTTGGCCGGTTTTTTTTCCTAATAAAGTAAATAAAATTATTGGCGTCAGATCGACCCTTTGGACAATTGTAAGTCGATCTGATACCATTACGCCATAAAAAAAATAATCCCAAAATTATTTAAATTTTTAAACTGAGGAACATTTAATTTAATTTTTAATTTATTGAGGGGTGATTCGGGTATCCCTTAGGGTATCTCTGGACTTCCGCTTAACACAATTTTTGGGACACCCTGTATGTCACGGATATATATATATATATATCGAACTCTGATCGCGGCGTCATGTTGCAGGCGCTAATTACATCTTCTAAACTGGAGACAGAGACAGATAGAGTTAACAGAACTCCTGTTTTTAACCAGGCACAATATGCGAATACCACCCCGAGCTACTAGCCAGCGAGAAAGAGATAGAAATATGGCGCGTCTACCTCACCATCTTAGAAGCCAGCAAGACTACTGTAAGTATTAGACATGCATACGTCTCATTGCAGGGCACAGGCCTTCTTTGAGAGAGAGTGTGGGCTTAATCACCACGTGTGCCCACCGCGGATTGGCGATTTCAAGCGCTGAGGTATATGAATAGCTCAGACACTCAGGTTTCCTCGCGATGTTTTCCTTCACCGTTAGCGAGTGGTATTGCTACTATAACTTCACAAATGTACATAACTTGGAAAGAAAAGTCATAGGTACATGCCCGCACTGGGAATCGCACCTGGGTCTCCCGCTTCAAAGTTCAATGTTCTACCCACTAGGCTACCACCGCTTGTGAACAGAACATTCCTATTCCTACGTTTTATTTCAGGACTCCCTAATTAACGGGGCGCTTCTGGGACTGAACGGACTCTTCAAGCATTTCGGCGTGAATCTGCCCACGAGTGAATTAAACAGCTTCTATGACAAGCTGTCCTCGAAGTATTTGCTCATGGAGAGTTGCCAAGAAGGTTTGTGGTCATTAATTTTATTCTATAACCTGTTATAATAATCTGTTAACCTACCGTTCACAGATGTCAAAAGTTGACCGAAGTGCATACAAAAAAAACCGAAGGGTTCCGTACCATTATCTATATAACATTTCAACATTTCAAGCGTCTACCTGTTGCCGTTATTAATAGCGAGCAAAAAACGGCAAAAAAATAATCACGTTTGTTCAATGGGAGCCCCCCTTAAATATTTATTTTATTCTGTTTTTAGTATTAGCTGTTATAGCGGCAACAGAAATACATCCGTGAAAATGTCAACTGTCTATAAAAAAAACTATGACGGTTCATGAGATAAGCCATACGGGCGAACGGACGGACGGGATCGTAGTAATAGGGTCGCTTACCCTTTAAGTACGGAACCCTAAAAAACCATACAAGTATTTCTTTCTACAATATTCACTCTCAAAAACGGCCTCTGTTCTCTCGATTAGTCTGTACCAATGAAATGAGCGCAAGATGTGCTGTAGAGTAAATCTCACTATGATTGGTCCATTCTGTGCGCCTTGCGTGACGACGTGAACGTTGATTGGGCGATAGTAAATGACAGCGAACTATGGAGAGAGCTATGCACGGTGTTTCTCTGCGGGATCGAATCCGAAACGAAGTAATTCGCCAGAGAACTAAAGTGATCGACATAGCTGAACGGATTAGCAAACTCAAGTGGCAGTGGGCTGGTCATATCTGCCGCAGGACCGATAACCGTCATGGTAGACTGGTTCTAGAGTGGAGACCGCGAATCGGCGAACGTAGCGTGGGACGCCCTGTGACCAGGTGGAGTGACGACATTCGCAAAGCGGTGGGCAGTGACTGAAAAAGAAGAGCCTTAGATCGGGCTCAGTGGCGCGTCTTGGGAGAGGCCTATGTCCAGCAGTGGACTGACACCGGCTGATTATGATGATGATGAAATGTTTATATAAGATTGGTTGTGTACAAAGACTTCGTTATGTATAATATTAAGTATTCTTAATTACAAACAATAGTTTTAAATTAAACAACGTGGGTATAACTCGTCATACGATTACTCGTAATATATACTTACGTATATATTAGGGGTTAAAGTATGAAATTGCCGTTTTATTGCAATAGGTTCTTTGAATTGACATAGAATCTTCATGGTTTGAGGTTTTCGAATGAAACTTTTTTCAAATGGTTTCTATGATGTTCTTTTTTTAAAAAATGTGAAACATTTGAATATCGACTTTCAATTGTTTTTGTTATTCAGTTTAGACAAGAAAGATGGATACTGCGAAAATTCGAGTGATTATGAGTCACCCATTTTTCGTATTTTTTTATTTTATTGATTTGACGCAAGTGAGTCAATATTGTGGGTAAGGTAACGTTAAACCATGCCGCTAATTCCTGGGTAGTTTGACTAGGGTCGGCTTCCACTATCTCTCTTAATTCATCGTTATTCACCTGTGTGGGCGGTCTTCCTCGTGGCTCGTTCTTTAAGTCGAAATTTCCATCACGAAAGCGTTTAAACCAAAATCGCACGGTGCGTTCATTAGTAGACCCATCTCCAAACGCAGCATTGATATTGCGGGCTGTTTCTGCCGCGTTAGTTCCGCGTCGGAACTCGTATTCAAAAATCACTCGAATTTTCGCAGTATCCATCTTTCTTGTCTAAATTGAATAACAAGAACAATTGAAAGTCGATATTCAAATGTTTCACATTTTTTAAAAAAAGAACATCATAGAAACCATTTGAAAAAAGTTTCATTCGAAAAGCTCAAACCATGAAGATTCTATGTCAATTCAAAGAACCTATTGCAATAAAACGGCAATTTCATACTTTAACCCCTAATATTATTACACTAACAAATATGGTTATTATTAGAATATCTGATTAAGTATATTTATTTACAAATAAATTTCACAGCCATCGCAGTCGTAATTCCAACGGTTATTCCGAGCAATTGAGATAAAGACTCCTTCTTTCATTTCATACTTTAACCCCTAATATAACCCGTCGAAATATCTAGGTACCTCGCAAGATGGCGGTCTGACGGTGACAGGTGCATAGACATTTAGCCGCGTAATACTGAACTCGCTCCGATTGGTAACACAATTGACAAGCCCCGCCCGCCTTGCCGTGATCGAACGTGGGGTCATTTTTTAAAGCTGTTTTTAACTATCACTGGTTTCTAAGCATACGAAGTGAAGTGGGCAGATCGCACGTGGCGTCGTGTACGTAGCATCGGTGTGGTTCAACCTTTCCTCATGTTGGCAGCTAGTCTCCAGTTGCTGAGCAACTACCCCCACCTGTTCCCGGAGCGCGTGGCGGCCGACTTAACGCTGCGCGCGCGCCTGTGGCGTGTTGTGACCTGCGCCGGCGCAGCGGGTGCGCTGAAAAGTGTTTATGGCGTCTCCGTACGGGAGGATAATGTGCAGGTAAATTGTAAACTGAAACTGAATGAAATTATCAATCCGCGGTGGGCACGCGTGGTGATTGGGCCCATACTGTCTTTCTCACTCGGGCTCTCTCTCTCTGAGAGCCCTCTCACAGAGAGAGAGACTGACTGAGAAAGACTGTATACCTATTTAATTCGCGTCCGTGGTAAGCACGCGTGGCGATTAAGCCCATACTGTCTTTCCCACTATCTTTCTGAGAGAAGTTCTATTTAATTTGCTCGGGTCATACCATTGTAATGACACTGTACTGCCTTTGCTTTGTAGACTACCAAATAGAGGCAAATAACAGCTATAGTCGTACATGTTTGTGATGTCGTTGTTTCTGGTTCCCACGACACAGGGTATCCTAGTGTGGGGCCAGAGGCAATGTATGTGCCTGTATGTAAATGTTTATGTTTATGTTTATGTTATGTTTATATCATTCTATTGGAAAAACTATGTGTGTATTATAGGACATGTGATTGTTTTTTTATTCGTTCGTTTGTTACACTTTATTGCATAGAATACGAAATTTTGCACTTAAAAACAGAATTGTGTTGTGTGAAAGTTATTTTTATCTCAACTCTACTGATTTTATGTTCCAGAACATAATAACCACAGAGGTGTATCCACGGACCGTGTCTAAGATACCACAAGAGAGTAACACGGCCAATTGTATCCTGTCGACAATTTTACAGAAGCATACTGATAATAGTCTGGCCGATATAAGGAAAGCTTTTGGCAAGTAAGTCATGGAAGTTAAAGGACTAATGGGGAACTTGCATCAAACTTCGTTAGGGTGACAATTATATTATAGTGACAATTATATTATGGTTAGTGCAACAATCCGTGCTGAGGACAATTTTAAAAACCTATTTAGTGGCTAAGAATTCCACCCTTGTCGCTGCCTACATCTGGCTGAAGTAACACTTGCATCACTTGCAGCCCCGAACACCCACTTTGCAGTTTATTTATTTTTGATTTATTTAATACGGAGATATTACAGAAACATGCCACTTCTTCTAAACTTAGATGATAAAAATAATAGAGGTTAAAGTATGAAATTGCCGTTTTATTGCAATAGGTTCTTTGAATTGACATAGAATCTTCATGGTTTGAGGTTTTCGAATGAAACTTTTTTCAAATGGTTTCTATGATGTTCTTTTTTTAAAAAATGTGAAACATTTGAATATCGACTTTCAATTGTTTTTGTTATTCAATTTAGACAAGAAAGATGGATACTGCGAAAATTCGAGTGATTATGAGGCACCCATTTTTCGTATTTTTTATTTTATTGATTTGACGCAAGTGAGTCAATATTGTGGGTAAGGTAACGTTAAACCATGCCGCTAATTCCTGGGTAGTTTGACTAGGGTCGGCTTCCACTATCTCTCTTGTAATTGATGTATCAATTGTAAATATTATCAATATTGAGGACAATGCCCACATCCAATCCGCGATGGGCACGCGTGGTATCTAAGCCCATGCTCTCGCTCTGAGAGAAGGCCTGCGACTTCCAGTGGGATGTATACGCTACATTAAAAAAAAAACTGAATTGAATTAAATGAATGAAAGGACGTGTATTTTGTGTGTTTCAGACAAGTGTCAAGTCTGTGCACGTCACTGGAGTTCGCTCTGGCTGCTAAAGTGGACACGGCTCCGCTGGACGAGAAATGGGAGTATGATCACAACCTCGCCTCTTTGGTGCAGCAGGTAAGGTCGCATCCGTAAGTGACGTCACACTTTAAGAGGGAAGGAGGGGGCCAATAAAGTACGACGGGGGGGGGGGGGAAGTTTCGGGACGTCACATACAAAAAATACAAAAAAAAAATACAAAATCTTTTTTTGTTTCAGTTTTTTTACATTCGTAATAAGTATAATCATATATTTTAATCTTTTTATTTATTTCATTATATAAGAAAGACGATTGCGCGTTATACTGCATTCTCGCAAATTTTGTTCGCGTTGAACACCGGTGTTTTTACTACAATATAATTTCTTCTTTTATTTTTTATGTTAGGGTCATATGGTGAGGTTTTGTGTTTTCTTAATATTACATGTAATATATACAGCCTTCTAATGTAACCTAACCTAACCTAACCTAACATGTATATATTATACACCATGAGGCTTGAAAGCCATAGCAAATTGAATCCAAACAATAGCTATCGAATACGCTAGTTTGTTTAAAAAAACCGTCCGAGTGCGCGTGGGACTCGCGCACCAAGGGCTCCGTACCATAATCTATCATCATTCATCATTCAGCCAAAAGAAGTCCACTGCTGGACATAGGCCTCCTCCATGGATTTCCAAAAAGACCGGTTGGAAGCGGCCTGCATCCAGCGCCTTCCTGCCACTTGGATGAGGTCATCTGTCCATCTTGTGGCTGGTCGTCCTATGCTGCGCTTGCCGATATGTGGTCTCCATTCGAGAACTTTTCGGCCCCATCGGCCATCAGTTCTGCGTGCTATGCGCCCCGCCCACTGCCACTTCAACTTACTAATCCGCTGGGCTATGTCGACGACTTTCGTTCGTCTACGGATCTCATCATTTCTGATTTCTGAACCATATACATATGAATATTATTCATACGACATATGAATATTTCAAGCGTTGCCGTTATTAATATCGAGCAAAAAAACGACAAAAAAATATCACGTCTGTTGTATGGGAGCCCTCCTTGAATATTTGTTTTGTTCCGTTTTTAGTATTTGTTGTTATAGCGGCAACAGAAATACATCATCTGTGAACATTTCTATTGTCTAACTGTCACGGTTCATGAGATACAGTCTGGTGACAGGCGGACGGACAGTGGAGTCTTAGTAAGGGACCCTCCCTTACCCTTTGTTATCTATTTTTAAAACACAACGTTCCCTCGAACAACGCCATCTATTTTAAACTTAAAATAAATATTATCCCACGGGAACGCATTACCATATCAAGTATGCTATGTATTAATTCAATTTTCAATTCAATTCAATTTATTGCGATAAATTACAGTAAATAGGTCTTAAGTAGGTATTATTCATACAAGTAAAAGTGTAATTTTACCGGGCACGGCATGGCAATATCATAATAATATTTTTATTAAAAATAAAATACTTATGTCAATTCAGAATCATTTAGAGTCAATAGCATTTGACAAAATATTTCCATTTCTATATAAATATTATCTCACTCACAAAAAATATTGTTATCACAATTTTCATAAAATTCATTTAAATTATATGGGGATATTTTTATTAGAAATTGCTTTAAAGCCTTCAGGAACTGATCACCTGCAAGAGCCTTGATTTTAATTGGGAGTTTGTTGTAAACAGTAACAGCCATATAGCTAGTGCTTTTACTGTAGGACGTAGCCCTACAAGGCTTTAATGCAAGGTTAAGCTTATAAAATTCTCTTAACCTAACACTTTTTCGTTCAGCACTAAGAGGGAATTTATCAGGATATCGTCTGACCAATTTGCACAATTCAATAATATATAAGGCAGTGACCGTGTGGATCTTTAATTTAGAAAATAATGCTATGTATTATTTCAGGTCTGTCTGTCTGTACGCCAAGGTTCATATAAATCCGCTCAGCCGTAATTGCGTGATTGTGTAGCAAACATCTAAACATCTTCACACACTTTCACATTTATAATATTAGTAGGATGCGGATTGCGGAGAAGAAGCTAACAAAGAAACTCCACATTTGTTCTTTTCAAACTCCACATTTGTTCTTTTCAAAACGGCTATTGACTTAATTACAAGAAACACGTGACTTTTTGCGTTCTCTCAGGCATCGTGGTGCATAGAGACGGGGCAGGCGGGGTGCGACGCCTTACTGCGCTCCGTGCTCCTGCTCTACCCACAAGTGGCGCCGGCGAGGAGGCGCAAGTTGGTCGTTCACACGCTGCTCTACGCTGCCGATGGGCTGAGGACGGTGAGGGTCTCTTTGTTACAGTAACCGCCCAGGAGGGGAGGGCGGGATAACAAGTTGTAGACCCTTTGTACGGGCAAGTGGCAGACCCGGGTCTGTGCCTACCTTTCCGGGATACAGGCGTGAGTTTATGGTATGTCATCTGTTTCCCGCAAGCTTACCAAGTATGTAAAGCTAATGGGAAACTTGCATGAAACTTTTATTGAAGTGGTATTGTTTTTCATAATAGACAACGCAGAAAAACGAAAAAAAAATTAGCACGGTTATTTAATAATTAATTAATAATTTATTTGCTTCGAACAACAAGATTCATATTTGGTTAGTACATTTTAAACTTATATTTATGTTAGTAGCATCTGTAGCTCGAGCGATGTAATTTGTTGACTATTTATCTTTTAACATGACCTCTTCTTTTTTTATGTAGCGTATATACGTCCCACTGCAGGGCACAGGCCTAATTATCACGCGTGCCCATCGCGGATTGGCAATTTCAAGTGCAGAAGTATGTATTTGAACACCTCAGACAAATATGTAGTTAAAAAATAAGATAAATATTTTTTCCAGGCAGCCGTAACCTTCCTCATTAGCGACTCCTGCGCAGCCCAAGAGCTGAGCCCGCTGTGGCGCGATCTGTTCGACGGTCGCGACCCGTTGGTCGCGCGTAAGTCGCGACTAGTGTTCGGTGACGTCACCGGCTACGCGGTCTTCGTACTGGGGGCGTTCGCTGAGGGTCGTCTTGAGGAGGTGGGTGGGGTACTGGAGAGAAGAGAGTGGGGGAGGGGGTGGGAGGTAGGAGGGGAAGGGAAGGAACAGTAGCAGCAGTATCAATTTTGTTTTTGTTGCTAAAAGTAAGAACTTAGCATTTTTGTCGCAAGTTTATTATTTTAGACGTAAAACAAAATTTACCCTCAAGTTTTCTGTGAGAATTTTTTTAAATTAAACTCATTTGCGAAACTCGACCTGTGTCGTTTTAATAATATAGTTTAGTAGTTTTCTTCTAATTCGGTTCGCATTTTGCAATTTAAAACAAAGCTACGTTTGTATAGTTTTGATTTTGTATAGTTTTGATTAGAATTCCGACGCTACAGCTCTTAGAAAATTTTCTAAATATATTTATATTCACCATTTGGACGATGGTAGCGGATATTCTTTTGTTATCTATAGTAAACCCGTTAACTTCAGTCAACCCGTTATCCTTAGTAAGCTTTAGTCATCCAGTTATCTTTAGGCAACCAGTTGACATTAGTTATTCCGTTAACCTTAGTCAATCCGTTATCTTTTCAGAACGCACGGGACAGACTGTCCTCTCTGATGCTCTTCTTGTCGCAAATGACTGAAATAGAGATAGTCAGAGACTACTTAGCGGATTATGTGGAGACGTTGCTGGGTTTGACTCTCGATTGCAGGTCAGTGGCTCTAATCCTTAATCAAGCCATGGTGTAATGGATCTCACAATAAATTTAACCTTGAAATACAGTCCAAAACCAATTAAAAATTCTTACTATCCATGCCCGATCAAGATTTTTGATCTTACTACTATCGGACCGAGTGACTAATAGTAGATTGTTAACCGAGGGCTGCAAGGCACCCATTCCTGACGAGATGTTTTGGCGCTCGAACGAAGTGAGAGCGCCAATAGTTCGAGGCAGAAATGGGTACTATCACCCGAGTAAAACACTCTACTTTTCATTACGAATACGAGGAAAGTAAACACAAGCCAGTTAAAATCAAACAAGTTTAAAATATAAAACTTAAGGAAATCACGCCGAAACAGACGGATGGTCTAGCTCGCGGCGAGATAGCTCGCGCGCCAACTTGTGCTAGCCGTACATCACAATTCGCAAGATGGCGCGCGACCGCGAAAGACGGCCATTTTCAATTTGCGTATTTGGTGGTTTTATCTGTGTCTTAAACAATATTTTAATTTATTTCGCAAATCACATCGAGCCTTGAAAGTGACTAATAAATACATAAAGTACATTATATTAATTATAAACATCAAAAAGAATTTAAATGTCAACAAAACTAATAAATGAAGAATTAATCGTTTTATGGCTGTATAGGTTACTACCATTGCGTTGTTCAATATAAACTACGATTCATATATATATTTTTTAATACTTTTCTGCTTTAGAGCAGGCATGTACCACTTTCATCACGGTGCCTGGATGAACAATGACCCCCTTTCAGAGTATGAGTAATGAAAATGTATTTTACTGAAAATAATTATATGCCACACCTGGCGAAGAAGCGGGGTTTTCCGCACGCTACGCGTACGGGAAACCCCACTTTGAGGCCAAGTGACGACATAAAATTGTGTACACAACACGGACTGTGAAATAGAAAGCCCTCTATCGCATATTTATGACCCTCGCCTGCGGCTCGGGCCTTAAACTTCTGCGATATCGGTCTTTCTTTATTTTACGGCCCTAGTTGTGTAATGTACTATTATCTACACTAATTTTGTAACATTCTACTTATGTTTTCAATACTTGACTTATAATTACTACTGTTATAGCGCAGACAACAAAACACTCAATTTAAGCAATTTCACATGATGGTATAATATTCACATCGATATCGTAAAATCTCATTATAACATCAATAAAACGCGACCAACTTGATTGCAGGGCCAATCAGGTTGGTCGCGTTTTATTGAAGCGCGCAGCTGCGCTCTCATTGGTTAAATTTTAATGGCGGCAAAATCACTGTGATTATACACGTACGCGTGAATTTAATTTTTAATTGCATTAGTGAAGATAAAGTAGTGTATGCAACTGCTCGCTGCGCTCGTTTCATAAACTCACACTCGTGTTTTAATACCCTTCATTATATGACAGTTGCATAAACTACTATTTAGTCACTCGGTCCGGCCCGTACATTTTCGTACATTTGTAAAAATATCCCCACTGTGGTTGTATTTCTCATAGTATGAAGCGTACGTTAGAAGGTCGAATGAAAGTCACACACTTATTAAAATACGAGAAATCTGTGAGTATTATTAATTTATTAGATACACATACATATACTCACTCCTGTATCCCAGAGGGGTAGGCAGAGACCAGGGACTGCCACTTGCCACGATCCTGACAGATCACATTCGCTTCATCAACATTCATTAGCCGTTACATGCACGCACGACGTTTTCGCATTATAATTAATTGATCTATAAAAACGCCGTGGGATTAGTAACTTGTCAATACTTAGGACCAGAGGCGGCTCGTGACTTTATTTTATGGGTGTTCACAAAAAGATTGAAAAGTCTTGCTAGTTGGGCAATTTGTTCGGGCTTAAACACACGCGTAAAAGTTTTAGTTTTTGAAGCACATTTTTGTGTCAGGGCGAGTTCAGGCCGTGGTGGCCCCTTTGATTTTAGGTCAAGACGCTTTTCTAAAGTCTTTTCACAGTTTTTAATATAACATACATTGTATTGTTCCATTTTCAGCACAAATAACGCACAGAAACTAATTTAAATAGCGGAATAACACAAAACTGTCGTAGATATTCGCGCGAAAAGTGATCGACTGACTTGATGTGATTACTTGATTAGATTGGTGGGACGCGTTTGTTTGTTTACTAAGATCGGCAACAGCTCAAAATTACGTGCACCGCATTGTCACCTCGCACCATTTGGCAACGTAGCGCATGAGCGGCGCTCCAGATTAGGCTCATTTCTCATATGAAATCTTTTGTTTCACGTACCGGGCCGTTCCAATGTTTCTCTTTCGCACTCATTGAATTTAGTACTAGGCATTGTACTGAATTTCGTTTCATAGGAGCGCAATCTCTGGCGCTCCACTCGGTAACAACTTGACACCAAATCTTATGCTTGAGAACATTTTAACTTCGTACGTAGTTAATAATTTCTAGTAAACTACTATAATGTGTGTAGGTCTTTGTGTGCATAGGTTTAAAAATTTATAGGTGGTAGGTAGCAGATAAAATTTTAATTTTTTTTTATTAAGTAATGTACTTGCTTACTTATTTTTGTGGGAGTGCACTGCACCAGCGCTCTATAAGACGAGCCGCCTCTGCTTAGGACAAATGCCAATTTGCTCAGTGTAGCGGACGAAGCCTGCAGAATGGTTGTTATGTTTATGTTATTTTATTATGGATTTTATAATTATTCCCTTTTTTGGTCGAAGTGGACACGCCTAGGACGTCCCTTACCTCCCTGGGCGAGATAAAAAGTACCCGAAACCGGCGTGCGTGTGTCATGATTTTGCGAAATATATTTAACTTCATACGTAAGTAATAGTCTATTACCCTTCAAAGTAGGTACCATCATAATAACAGTCGCATCAGTCACCATTTTATTAAAGAGTCATGGATTGTGGGGTATGTGAACATTAAGTTGACAAGCATTAAATAGTAAAAATATTGAAGGGTAGTTGTAAAAGGAAACGGAAACCCAAGGGGGGTTTGAAAATGGTTTCACGTCGCACGCTAGCGACGAGAGGCCATTGCGTTCGCGAATATGGTGCCTGTCGGATCTCACGAACAAACATCATATTACATGCATGCAACGACAAATGAATGTTGAGGAAGCGAAAGTGATCTGTCAGGATCGTGTCAAGTGGCAGTGCCTGGTCTCCGCCTTCCCCCTCTGGGATACAGGCGTGAGTTTATGTATGTATGCATGTTATATTTATGTTAACTTCCCTTCGCAGTGCAAAATACGGTCTGAGCGAAGGCCTGGTGCAATTCGTGGCGTCGTTGCTGAGTGTGGCCGACGAAGCTTGCATGTTTGAGGACGGTAGCCTTTCCGAAGAGCTGGTCGGGGACTTGAAGAGGTTCTATCAGGTAATGATTCTTCTATCTATCCTGGCTTCCGTAGCATATGGAAGTTTCCTCCGTTTCCTTCCGTGGGTGTCGTAGAAGGCGACTGAGGAAATCAATTACCAGGAGACGGGCAGCAGCGTCTTCCTGAGATTCCAACCGCGTACTGCGATCGCCAACCCGCCAGCCAAGCGTGGCGATTATGGCGAAACCCTTAAGGGAGGCCTATGTCCTGCAGTGGGCGTCAAATGGCTGATGATGATGATGATAGCATATGGAATCCTAGTTTGGGAGCCAGCAATCTTTCTTTTTGTAACCGTTTGACATTAAAGTGTTTTTTACAAGACGCCTGCCCACTCACGGTGTGTTTATGTCATGCCCGGCGGGAGACATGAACAAAAACCCGCGCAAGCCGGGTTATTTGTATTGGGAAATAATAAAAAGCTATTGTAAGAGCGGTGGTAGCCCAGTGGGTAGAACATTGGACTCGGAAGCGAGAGACCCAGGTTCGATTCCCAGTGCGGGCCTATGACTTTGCTTTCTAAGTTACGTTCATTTGTGACGTTACAGTAGCAATACCACTCGCTGACCGTTAAGGAAAAACATCGTGAGGAAACCTGGGTGTCTGAGCTATTCGCATACCTCAGCGCTAGAAATCGCCAATACGCGGTGGGCACGCGTGGCGATTAAGCCCATACTTTCTCCCTGAGAGAAGGCCTGTGCCCTGCAGTGGGACGTATTTAGGCTGCTTATGTATAAAGCTATGTTTGTTTCAGTGCCTCCGCATAGACCGATGTCGCGACGAGGCGTTGCTATGCGCCTCATGCCTCGCCCTGACGCGCGCCCCCGCCGGGGTCGGGGACGCCCCCGCGCGGCTGCAGGCCTTGCAGGTATGTGTGTCTCAAGCCCAAGACCACATTTATCGAACGTATAATAATTTTATTACAACCACAAAAAAAAATTGATTGTGCGAACGAGATAGCATTCTTGACCTAACAGCAGCCTCAAACATTACAATGATAGGTTCATCATCATCAGCCATTTGACGCCCACTGCAGGACATAGACCTCCTTCGTGGTTTTCATAACCATGAGGGGTTTTTGACATAATCGCTACGCTTGGCAGGCGGGTTGGCGATCGCAGTATGCGGTTGGAATCTCAGGAAGACGCTGCTGCCCGTCTCCTGGTAATTGGTTTCCTTAGTCGCCTTCTACGACATCCACGGAAGGAAATGGAGTGACGCTATTCTTAATCCGGCGCCACACGGAACAGCAGTGACTCGCCGATAGGTTGTATCCTTGTAATGTTTTAAAGCTGGGTTCTCCGGGCGCGCGGAATCTGTATGAGCCTTATTGCGTTGCGCGAGCGAATTTTTGGGGGAAAAGTGGGTGTTTTTGAAATCACAGAAATGCAATGAAATCCTATTAATGAAGTGAAGTGGCAGTGGGCGGGGCACATAGCACGCAGAACTGATGGCCGATGGGGCCGAAAAGTTCTCGAACGGAGACCACATATCGGCAAGCGCAGCGTAGGACGACCAGCCACAAGATGGACAGATGACCTCGTCTAAGTGGCAGGAAGGCGCTGTATGCAGGCCCCTTCCAACCCGTCTTCTTGGAAATCCATGGAGGAGGCCTATGTTCAGCAGTGGACTTGTGGCTGAATGATGATGATGATGAAATCCTATTAATAGAATTTTGACGACCGACGTCACTAACACATTGAGTGATCGACATTTTGGTATATTTTTTATTGTACTAAATGAAGTACAGCTCAAAAAAAACATGTCCAGTGATAGTTTAGACTCATGTTCGCGATTTTTTTTGATGCCATATAGTTTCAAAAATCATAAAAACAATGACCGACGGCCATAGATAGGATATTGAATATATTTTATATATATATAAAGCTACAATCCGGTATACTCTATAGATTTCCTCGGAAACGGTAAGAGCTACGTGAAAATGTTGTATGACAAAGTTTTAGGAAATGTACGACATACAGCCATCCTATGAAACCGATTTTTGAATTTCGAACGCCTTCTCCTATACCAATCGGCTAACTTTTTTGTTTACCGCCCGATTTGGATGAAATTTAAAATAGGCATTCTGATATATATATATATATATAAATTTTAAATACTCACCATTAGAAAGTAAAATGTATTTTACTGGTTTTATGGTTGACTGCCTCGTCGGTCCAACCGACTGCCTCTTTGGTCTAGCCGTTAAGGCGCTTAGCTACCAAAACAGAGGTCGTGGCTTCGATTCCCACTGGGGGCCGCCGTACATTTGTACAAATGGTGTATTACCATGTTTGTGACGTCCTTGCCTGGTTCCCATAGCACAGGGTATCTTAGTTTGGGGCCGGGTCGAGTGATTGTGTTCTGTGGAAGTTATTATTATTATTTTAAAACGACTTATTTAGTGGTAATGTCGGAGAATCCAGCCTTTATTTCTTTATTTACTTAATTGTTACTTACATAAGTGTAATCTTAGTTCAAACGCTATTATATAATAGAGTCAACAAAAATGTCGATATGTTGGACCTCTGTAAGAAAACCGTTGAGAAGAACAAGTGCTTTAGGCGTCGGCGCGTTGTTGGCGCGGCGCGTGCGCAGCGCGCTGTCCGAGAACTACTGGTGTCGGCGACGCGGCCCGGCGCGCGTGTAGCTGTCGGGGACGAATATTTTAATACTGCATAGTACAGAGGGATTGTGAATAATATTACGCATCAACAAGCAGCAATGGATACCTAATTGTAGCTTCCGTCTCAGCTCCAACGTATCAAGACCGACCATGCCATAGACAAATAGGGAGGGGTAAAGGAATGGGTTAAAGGTGTTTCGTTCCAGGTGATATTCTCGCGAGCCGACGTGGACGCCGCCACACTGTCGCAGGCGCTGCGTAACTTTGAGAACTTGCTGAGCGACGACACTTCGAACGAGTTCGAGCCTATCATTGCTGATGTGAGTTATGAGCATTGGTCGGAGAAGGTATATTGATTTTTCCCACTTGTATCATATTATCATAACATGGACATTCCATTTTTCTTATAGTCTTAAACGTCATCGCCATTGTCATAGTTACCAATTGTTTTTTTTTTTCTAAGTGGTAATGATGAAATGTAAATGGTAATGATGTAATTTGTGTTATTTATTATGAAAAAATGAGCAATAAGACGTATAGTTTTTGGTCATTTTTCATTATATGTATTATTATTGTCGTCTAACACTTATGGGAAGAAGAAGAAAAAACATTTAATATAAAAACAGTGCACACGCCACAATAACAAAACAAAAAACAACCAAGAAAATATTTCAACAGAAAGATTAGCAAAGGACAAGATAAAAAGTACCCGAAACCGGCGTGCGTGCATGCAACGACTAATGAATGTTGAAGAAGCGAAAGTGATCTGTCAGGATCGTAGTAAGTGGCGGTCCCTGGTCTCTGCCTACCGCTCTGGGATACAGGCGTGAGTTTATGTTATGTTTAAATGTTATAAAAAAGAAAGGAAAACGAAAGGTCACGGCGAGTCACTGCTGCTCTTCTGCTGCTGCACATGACATCATTACCATTTACAAAAAACAAATGGTAATGATGACAATGGCGATGACGTTTAAGACTGTCTAACGACAGCGCCATCTTTTGCATATCATTGTAACATTGGTAACACATCGCCTTTGCATCCAGGGATGATCAAAGACTTTAAGAAAAATGGCATGTCCATGTTATGACATCATGATACAACTACGAAAAATCAATATACCTATTCCGATCACTGGTTATGAGTGAGATCAGTGAGTTTTTACCTGGTACCGGTGTAAGCAAACTCCCGTGCACATTGGAAAACTGGGGGTGCCTTAGGTAAGGGCACCTAAGGGAGCGGTGGTAGCCTAGTGGGTAGAACATTGGACACGGAAGCGGGAGACCCAGGTTCGATTCACAGTGCGGGCATATATCTATGACTTTGTTTTCTAAGTTATATACATTTGCGAAGTTATAGTAGTAATACCACTCGGTAACGGTGAAGGAAAACATCGTGAAGAAACCTAAGCGTCTGGGCTATTCACATACCTCAGCGCTTGAAATCGCCTATCCGCGGTGGGCACGCGTGGTGATTAAGCCCATGCTCTCTCCTTGAGAGAAGGCCTGTGCCCTACAGTGGGACGTATATAGGCTGCTTATGATGATTGCTAACTTGATAATATTCGTCGCTGTTACGCGGTATCTAGGCTAATAATTTACATTGCTACGTTAGCACAATCACTCACACTAGATGGGTGAAGGGACGCCGCAGCGCCTGCGATATTGTTTAAGCAGCGGGTTTTCTCACGATGTTTTCCTTCACGGTTAGCGTGAAAATACACATATAATACTTCGTTAAACCATTGCTGGTGTGTCTCATAGCTAGCGTCTTCGGACATAATAGTAGGTATATTGGTAATAGGTACATAATTAATTTCAGATAATATCAAAGGTTTCCCAGCTAAGCTCTAAGAAAGACCTGTCCTCAAAGGCCGGAAGGGTCCTGCGCAGGGACGTACTGATGTTCCTCGGGAAATACGACGACAGATCTGCTCACTGCAACCCTAGTGACTCAAGCGTCACTAAGCTTAGAGATTTATTGGTGCTGAGCCTGCCCAATGTACTGGACGGTACTAATCTGAAGGTAATTTGGATGAAGAAAGCTTCAGTATTGGTTCGGGTGTGCGTAAGAATGTTCCACGAAAGTGTTGCTCATTGAGACAAAGAAAATGCGTCGAATTCTGACACAATCGACCCGGCATTGAGTGAGTGAGTGAGTGAGTTAATGAGTGCGTGAGTGAGTGAGTTAGAGAAAGAGGTAACGTAAAAGATTGACTAGGTCCCAATACGACGACAGGTCTGCTCGAAGCAGCCTTAGAGTCACAAAGCTTGGAGATTTATTGGTGCTGAGTCTGCCCAATGTACTGGACGGGACTAGTCTGAAGGTAATTTGGATGAAGAATGCTTCGAAATTGTTGTGGGTGAGTGAGTGAGTGAGTGAATTCAGATAGAGTCACAGGGAACTAATAACAGATAACTTGTCTGGAATTATAAGGTAGTCGTTATGCATTCTATGAAATGTAAACTTTTTGATATTTTTGCAGATAAATCTAAAAAGGACCTTGGACTTGGCGCTAACACACGAAGATCCAAAAGCGTTGCACTCACTATTGCTCATCTTATGCACAAATCGTAAGTATTTGTAGTAAATAATAAATCCACATATTAGACAATTTGGTGTGACCTTGAATTTGCGTGTCTTGCTAGAGGTCTATAATAGTAACATCTTCCATACGATACAACCGCTTGTCCTGGTCTCAAACTACAGGGTGATTTTGAATTCCTTCACCGTATTTTAAAGGGACATTCTAACAATGAATGTTTAAAAAACATTACGCGTCACAAAACACTTTGTTTGATCTCCAAAATTACTTCACTTAAGCATAAACAAACAATATCAGGACGGAAAGTGATAAAAATAAAAAAAACTATTTTTTGAGCGTCTTATGGTCGGCGCGGGCCAACTCGATTGTTTTATTTTTTTACGCATATCGGACTCTCCTAATACGTGAAGAATTTCTCATATTAGAAAACATTTTTCAACGTTACGGCACTTCCTACCACTTAGAAATTGGAACAGTTTGGAGCCGAAGGTAAATCACTAATATTTACAAATGTGTTTTACTAGTGCTGTTAAATCATTAATAATACTGTTTTTCACAATGAAAAGAATATCGCCTCAAAATACGGTGAACGAATTCAAAGTCACCCTGTAGAATACCCTGGATATGCCCATAGTGAGAGACGACGTTTCAGTGCCATAATTCATCACCTCCTAGATACAGGCGCGAGTTTATGTTATGTATATTTCTCTTCGAACAGCTTTGGTCTGGGTGTTTAAACAGTTTTTGACTTGAAACGTCGTCGTAGAGTTTGACGCCATACTTGTAACAAGCACTCATTCATCACACACACACACACACACGCACGCACGCACGCACGCACGCACGCACGCACGCTCGCACGCACGCACGCACGCACGCACACACGCACGCACGCACGCACGCACGCACGCACGCACGCACGCACGCACGCACGCACACACACACACACACAATGGGCAAATCTTGAATCTTGATTAGTTTTAAATTGTAATAAGATATTTATTTTGATAATAAAAAAAAAATGCATGTATTTTTATATTGCTGAGCGCTATCGTGGTATATTTCTAGTAATTATGAACTGCCTATTTGTGGATGTCTGTTATTGGCCTTGTGAACTGTTTCTTTATTATTGTAATCAAATTATTTGTTTTCGCTGTTGATATCCTTAATAAAATAAAATAAAATAAAAGAACGTATTTCAGTTCGTTGGTGGGGAGTCACTTGCTAGAACCGCAACCGACTCTGTAAATACGTGTCGTGTGCAATTCATATCGTATGTCATGTATCGTTGAATAGAGCAAAGATGCCATTACTCAGATCCTCTTGACTCGCGCCGCTAGACGGCGCCAGTGTCGTGTAACAAATTACGCAGTTTCAGCTAAAAAATAACGCTTATAGACGTTTCACGTTAAACCAGCAGCAGCGGCCGTGTAACCCGGCACAGCTCCATCCGTTTTTATTTAATCTTTTAAATACTATCGTAGTCAAGAAATTGTGTATTTGACAAAATATCAAATGAGTTACTTTTAAAACGGAATTTTGTATGAAAATACTGGCTTATGTATGACGTCACATTTCAGAGCACTCTTTTTATGTTAAATGTAGTTAAAAATTGTAATAACTAGTAATTGACTAAAAGAGATTTAGTCAATTACTAGTTATGACATTTTCCGAGATATTTTGTAATTTTTGTTTTAATCGAGCATATGAAATAATTTATTGTTGATCGTGTCAAATACCGTATTGAAGGGCAAACAATACGACATATATTATTGCCTCGGGTGTTTTAACGATTTTTATCAACGATTCGCTTAAAGTCAAATATAAAGAGCGGTGGTAGCGGTGCGGTAGAACGCCGGCTTCTCATTCGGGAGGTCGTGGGTTCGAATCCTGGCGTGTACCAATAACTTTGTTTTATAAGTTACGTACATTTGTGAAGTTATAGTATAGCTAACGGTGCAGGGGAACGTCGTGAGGAAACCTGAGTGTCTGAGGTGTTCACATACCTCAGCGCTTGAAATTGCCAATCCGCGGTGGGCACGCGTGGTGATTGAGCCCATACTCTCTCCCCGAGAGAAGGCCTGTGCCCGGCAGTGGGACGAATATAGGCTACAAAAAAAAGAAGTGGTTTTTTTTTTAAATATCACAGCAACTGCGTTTTAAGGAACGTTACAAGTTAAACTAGGCGTCGAATTTAAAATCTAGATCATTTTGGCACAAAAATGGATGAAACTCCATTAATGGGCAAAAAATCTTCACTTTACATGTAGAATGAGATTAAATATTTTACGTTTGTTTGTTCTTTTCCTGGTGTACAATTAAGAATATCCTTATATAGGTGTGTAATGTGTATATATTGTCTTGTGAATAATAATAATAACTTCCACACAACACAATCACTTGACCTGGTCCCAAACTAGGATACCCTGTGCTATGGTAACCAGACAAGGACATCACAAGCATGGAAATACACCCAGACTGAGGCCATTCCGTCATTCCACAGTTGCCTCAAAGCAGGACCCACTTCTCCACGAGGCCTTGACACTTGTCATTTACAAACTGTCACGCTGTCATGGGCGCGGCGAGACTGAGGCCTCGAGCCTGGAGCAGGCTGTCTCTTTCTGTCGCACCGTGGACTGTGTGAGGAGTCTCGTGCAAGTAAGTCTGTCTCGCTCAAACACTGGCATAAGGCAGTGTTTAGGTGTTTCACGTGAGCTTCACGAAGCAGTGGTAGCCTAGTAGATAGAACATTGGACACGGAAGCGAGAGACCCAGGTTCGATTCCCAGTGCGGGCATGTACCTTTGACTTTTAAAAACCTATTTAGAGGCTAAAAATTCCACCCGTGCCGGGACTTGAACCCGTGACCTCTGGCTAACAGTGCCAGCGCTCTTCCAACTGAGCTAATAGGCAAGTGGGTAATACAGAGTAGTTTGTAAAGAGGCTCGAAATTTCGCCGTTGCCTGCACTTGCCCATTAGCTCAGTTGGGAGAGCGCTGGTACGGTTAGCCAGAGGGCGCGGGTTCAAGTTCCGGCATGGGTAGAATTTTTAGCATCTAAATAGGTTTTTAAAACCATCCTCAGCACGGGTCAGTGCAACAAAAAGAATATTACGTATGATTTTGTTTTCTAACTTATGTATATTTGTGAAGCTATAGTAGCAATGCCGCTCGCTAACCGTGAAGGAACACGTCGTGAGGAAACCTGGGTGTCTGAGCTTTTCACATACCTCAGCGCTTGAAATCGCCTTTCCGCGGTGGGCACGCGCGGTGATTAAGCCCGTACTCTCTCCCTGGTAATTTCGGGAGCCTGGATTAAATATTTAAACCGAAAAAAAAAGAATCTGAGTCTTCGAAACAGTAATTACGTCACGAGCGGAAGTACGTCATCAACCAAAAAAAAAATTTGGAAGGTAATGTGCAATTTTTACATTAACTCGTTTCCGCCAAACTGAATGATAGTTCATTGGCAGACTTACTCTCAGTTTGAAACTGAGTTACTTAAAATACCTAACGAATTACTTAAATTCAGTTTACATAGAAAAGTGAAACAAGATACTTAACATAGGATCAATTTATGGCACTGGTTACAAACTGGTTCATTAATTCAGAAGCTACACACTTTTTATAAGGCATAAAAGATACTACATAAAAAATACAAGCTCTATGGCCATGCATGAACATCATCATCAACCCATTATGTCCCCACCGAGGGGCACGGGTCTCTTCCCTGAGGAAGGTATAGGCCATACTCCACCACGGGGGGCCAGTCCGGATTGGTGGAGGCTTGTAGACTAGTGGCTCGTCTACTGTCAGAAGTTGTCAAGCCGCCCTAAGGCCTCTGACTTGGCTTAACGACTGCCATCTATCGACGGCAGCCGGCACCAACAGCTTGAACATCGCGAGTCGTTAAATACCGGCCAAGTGCGTGTCGGGCCACGCGCAGTGTAGGTTACCGGAGAAAGATGGGGTTTTATCTGCTTTACAGTACTAACAACTTCATCAAAGTAATTTTCAATTGATTTTGTACGACGTTTTCCGTATATATGAGTTGGTCGCCTATTACTCGTTAACTTGTAAAGCTTACTTAGCCGTGATAGTTTTCCTTTTAAATCATTATAATATGTGCTACTGCCCTGAATTTTTTCATGACTCTACAATCAACCGATTAGCCAGGAGGGGGGAAGTCTGACAGACAGACAGACAGACAGACAGACAGACAGACAGACAGACAGACAGACAGACAGACAGACAGACAGACAGACGGACGGACATGGCGAAACTGCAAGGTTTCCTTGTTGACTACGGAACCCTAAAAACAGCCTTAAAACGTTAAATTTTCACCGCAACTCCCCCAGTACGTGACATCGGAGCGATCGCCGGGCGTTCGCAAGATCCTGTCCAACGTCCTGGAGACGCTACTGTCACTGGACGCCCACTCGGAGACCACTGAGCGATCATTGACCGTGGTCATCGAGCAGGCGGGGCTGATGATGGCCAGTGACAGCTGTAAGTGTGCTTTCTAGCTTTTTAATTGAATAGATTAAAGAATTAACTAGGTACGATTACGAAGTAAAGCTTTCTCTGTAGTAAAATTGTCTGTATTGAAGATAATTATGTATGCTATGTATGTTAAACACCATCTATCAATACCAAAACAAAATTACTAACTTAATGTCGGATAAACTCAATAAGGAACGGTCGGAACAGTCCGACCAGGTTTCGCTCTGATTCGCAGAGCTTAATCATGGTCAGTAGAGACGGAGCTCGCGTCTTCGGGCCTAAGCAAAGTTTAAAATTCTCCAGTTTATTTGACAATTTTAAACTTTCGTGTTAGAAGACTTAGGTTAGAAGGCCTGCGCCCTACAATGAGAGGATAAAGAGGGTGCATTATAAACGAATCTGACTAGACATTTCAACGTAATTATGAATTTCGATTTCAGCTATAACTAAACGTGCTGGCCTCGACTTGGTAGAAACAATCATAACGGCTTTGAAAGAAAACGATAAACTATCCGTAGATTATGTACCAAATCTTCTTGTTTCCATACTGAAAACCGACGAGAAGGACTTTGAGATCGCTTACGAGCTAGCCTCTGCACATTTCTTGGAGAAACTTGTGCTTTACAAAGAAGATGCTTTGCAAAATTTGGCGAAGAAGCTGATTGAAAGTGTGAACGCAATTTGTGACGAAATGAATTTGAAGTTGGCCATTGAAGCTTGTATGGCGACTTTCAAAGAAATATGCGTATCTGCTAAATGGCATTCGTCGCAGAAATTCCTAGAGATGTTCACTCAAATCTTTGAAGAACAAGGCCTAGATAAAATGGCAAAGGTCAGATACTTACTTTTGCTGACAAAATCTAAAGAAACTCTAGAGTTCGACGCAGAAACCTCTCGAAGAGTAGCATCAATGAATGATTTCATGCTGTTCAAAATTGTGAAAGAGCTGTTGGATGTAAAAGGTGATATCTATAGAGATACAGTGCTTAGGACACTCGGTGTGTACGCAGAAGTGTCGTTGGAGGTCAAATACGTGGTAAGTAGACAGAATTATTACGACTGCGGTGCGGAACCTACTTATAGGTAGGTAGATTAATGTCACATATTATGTTCATCGTCATCATCATCAGTCATTTGACGCCCACTGCAGGACATAGGCCTCCTTCGTGGTTTTCATGACCATGAGGGGTTTTGCCATAATGGCAACGCTTGGCAGGCGGGTTGGCGATCGCAGTATGCGGTTGGAATCTCAGAAAGACGCTGCTGCCCGTTTCCTCGTAATTGATTTCCGTAGTCGCCTTCTACGACATCCACGGAAGGAAATGGAGTGACGTTATGCTTAATCCGGCGCCACACGGAATACATATTAATGTGAGACTACTAAGTTTAGCGGTCATATTTACAAAATACACGATTCCTTTAAAACACTCCTCAGAGTCAGTTCAAATCAGTTAACTACTGTAGTTACGTATTTCCCTCTACTACGGACTATTCAAACTGCCTCTGAGGAGTGTTTTAATGAGCCGTGTTATAAGTAAGACCGTAAGTGTTTTTCCATGTTTATGATTGTTTTGCCTGGTTACCATATCCTACGAGTATCCTAGTTTTGGACCAGGGCCTAGAGTCTAGGCCCTGGGCCTAAATAGGATACTCAGTCATCCCTAACTATAGAAGTGCCTTTATCGTAAATTTTCATGCGACTACGAAAACAAAGGTTTTTCTTTTTTATGCGTTAGATAACTTGGCAAAAATGTAAAAGTTCGACATCAAACCTTGCTTATTATTTTAACGAAAATTTAGTCACTTTGTTACCTTCATTGAAGTTCCTACAAGACCAATTTCAGCCTAGAAAAATAGAGATAGTAACAGACAAGAGACAAAAAAACTCAGCGAAAATCTTTAAATTTCTTCCTCTTGAATTTATACTCGTTTTGCCGAATGTTCCTTAATGACCACGCGGCTTGATCTTATTGCCGCGTTTCACAGAACTACAATTCAAAGTTTATAATGACAATTCGATGTACATTGCGTAGCTGACTAGTAGAATTGGTCGTCCTACTGGAGATTAACAAATCTGTGTGTTAATTAGCGATGGGCGACTCGAGTCAATTTACTCGAGTTACTCGAGTTGGGCTGCCAGCGAGTAAACTCGAGTCGGATGTTCCGTCAACCGAGTTGACTCGGCGGGTGTGCGCGAGCGAGCTGACTCGCGAGTGTGGCTGAGTGAGTCAGTACTATGCGACCGCGCTGTGTGTCAGAGTGAGAACGGTACAACATGCAACTCACAGTATCAACGTGGCTGTGGATACATAAAGGATGAAACAAACCAACGCGTTGGCGGTACTTACATATCCATTTACTGCAGAACTATTTATATGGACGGCCACCGCCACCGCGTTGGTGTGTCAGGTCCGACAGACTCGCGCGACTTGACGCCGGTGTGCGCGCTGAGACAACGCTGACTCGAGTTGACTCGAGTTGCTGCTCGAGTCAGCCCTTATTTAAACTCTAGCTACTCGAGTTGGACAAAGTGTGACTCGGCCCATTGCTATGTTAATCGTCTGTGCAGTGTACCTATATCGAACTGTCATAGTAAACCATGATTGTACATGCATAAGATAAGATAAGAAGATTATTTATTGTACCAGTAAAAACTAAAACATGAAATATACATACATAAACTCACGCCTGTATCCCATAGGGGTAGGCAGACCAGGGACTGCCACTTGTCGCGATCCTGACAGATCACTTTCGCTTCCTCAACAGTCATTAGCCGTTGCATGCGCGCACGCCGGTTTCGGTTACTTTTTATCTTGCCCTTTGCTAACACATCCCCTATTTGGTCGAAGTATGTCCGCCCGGGACGTCCCTTACCGGCCGTTCCACCCACATTAGCTCGATATATTTGTTTCGTCAATTTCTCATCCTTCATCCTCTCCACATGTCCAAACCAACACAACATTCCTTTCTCAATTCTATTCATAAGATTCTCTTTCAGTCCGCAACGTTCTCTAATCAAACCATGATTGTAGTTCCATGAAATGTTGCCCCGAGTGTCACTAAGTACATGACGTAACGCAAAGGATCATTACCCAACTCCTAAATTAGTAGTTTATGTGACTGTCACATAATGAGGGTTATTAAAACACGAGCGAGATTTTAAAAAACGAGCCTTGGCGAGTTTTTTAATAGCATTGGCGAGTGTTTTAATACCAAGTTATGTGCAGTCTCATACACTACTTTATCTACACTCATAATGAAATTTTTGAAACTAAATGGCGCAATTTCGACAAAAGTATCTTGACATTCAATCGTCTGCACTCAGTTTTGCGCGCGCAATTTTAGGTATTTTTAGTTGCACTTTTGGTACTACGAAAATGAAATTTGGTTTTTTATAGAGTCAACTTTTGACATTAAAAACAAAAACTTAAGTTTTGTTCCGTGATCACAGCAACACTTTAAAAAAAATAACTGTAACATAAAGTGAAAAATCTGACCTTTAATGTAACTTTATACACTTTTTTTTTATTTTCTTTAAAGTTATGTATTGTTTAAAGCCTGTCAATATGTGTTTACCTTTGAATTCTTAATTTCAAGATTATGATATGAGTGTAGATAAAGATATTTATCTACGTGTATTCGTTTCCAGATGACCATAGAATACCTCGGCCTCGCCATAGCGAAACTAAGTCCGAAATTCATCAAAACACATCACAAAACTATCGAAAAATGCTTGAAAACTTACCAAAGACTGTGGACAAACCCCCCTCAAGGTATCGTAAATAGTTTGGAAACTTTCTGTGAGAAACTACCAATAAAAACGATAACGGAGAATATAGAGAAAAGAATGTTTGTGCACAGACAAGCGGTAATAATATACTCAATGAAAAAGCTCTTTGAAATAATCAACTTGTCAAGAATTACAAGTATTTTACTTGAATCCCGAGACTTCATAAAGAGATGGCCCAAGATTCTTTTACACAGCTTCGCCTCAAGCTACGACTCAACGGATCTGTTCAAATCCAAGATGGCGGACTTGTCAGACATTTTGACAGTCTCCCTCCACTTTTTGACTGCCGAAGAAGTCACAGAAATCATTCTGGAGGGTTGGCAACTTCGAGGGATGTCCAATGAAAAGATCGGCTTCAAGTTTTGCCAATATTTCATGAATGCCTTTGCGCCGTATTTGTTAGCGAATGAGTGTCTTCTTAGAGAGGAATTGAAGTGTGCCGCCATGTTGGTCCATGATTTGATCAAATGGTGCTCGAAAAACAATGCCGAGGAGGATGTGCGCGTGAACATCTTCGGTCTGGTGGAACAAGTAAGGATTTAGATTTATTATTTTGGAGACTATTTTAGTAAGACGTTCACTAGCGAAAGCAATAAAAAAAAAAGATACAAAAAAATGTTTGTGCGAAAAGTGTCTTTTTCTTATTGCAATCATGTAAATAGGTTGATAGAGAACACTATTGCTCAACCAGAAAAAAAGAATTACAAATGATTTCTTATATTTACGTTTTATTAAATAGTAGAGAGTCCTTCTATAACATCTTTCAAGAAGAGATTAAAAGAGCACTATTAGGTTTATCCTCCTCAGTCCTGACCTTGAAAATAACAATGGTCTTCAATTGTTATTTTCAAGGTCAGGACTGAGAAGGTTAAGTACGTATAAGTATGTTACCTTATTTATGTAGACTTTATAAATATTTCTCCCTTCCTCCCGTTATCTCAATTTAAACACCCTGTGCTAATCTTGGCTGGAAGAGATCTCTCTTACAGATAAGTTCGCCTTTGTAACAATGCTGTGTAATTAATTTTCTAATTTATGATTTGCAATAAAGAATATAGAATATAGTTTTAGAACCCACGGCGAAGATCCTGTAACTAAGTTGGTTGTCTAGGAAAAAAATATTTTAGTAATAAGGTCGCCAATTGTTCTGTACTATATATAAGCAGCCTATACACGTCCCACTGTAGGGCCTTCTCTCAGGGAGAGAGTGTGGGCTTAAGCAGCACGCGTGCCCACCGCGGATTGGCGATTTCAAGCGCTGAGGTATGTGAATAGCTCAGACACTCAGGTTTCCTCACGATGTTTCCCTTCACCGTTGGCTGTGTAACATAAACCTCGTAAACACGCCGTGGTCTCCTCAATAAACTTCTAAAATTTTGTCTCTTCAAGAATCTGTCCCGAAATCAGCTGTACCCAAGTTCCAATTCTTATTCCGTTTTCCAGCTGTTGTCCATCCTCGCAAACACTCACAACAACTTCAACGGCCTACACAGCATCTTAACAGACCTCTCCACTACGAACTTTCATAATTTTATACTCTTTTTGTTGCACTAATCCGTGCTGAGGACACTCTTTTAAAAACCTATTTAGAGGCTAAAAATCCACCCATGCCGGAACTTGAAACCGCGACCTCTGGCTAACCGTGCCAGGCACGGTGGAATTTTTAGCCTCTAAATAGGTTTTTAAAAAAATTTCATCATTTTGTTTTCTCATGGAACTGTCCAGAAATCCGCTGTCCACCCTGTATTATTTCATTAGGACAGTTTGACACTTGACCCCAGTCACGCCTGATGGTAAACGAAGACGGAGTTTGTTGTTATGTTAAATGCCGATTAGCTCTAGTTTTAAAGGTTATATATCTCTTTAAAAAACAGACGACGTCAACGCGTTCCACATCTTTGCCATTCTCATATAAAAAAAATCGCGAAACGCATGGTGCGAATTCGCGTTTCAAAATGTATTCCGTTTTCCAGCTGTGGTCCACCCTCGCAACCACTCACAGCTTCAACGACCTACATAGCATCCTAACTGATCTCTCAACGATTACCCCACCTGGCCTGACGCTGGACTCCACACCTGGCCGCTGGTGGCTGGCCTCCATGACCGGAAGTGACGAGGACGAGCGCGTGAGGCTAATGGCGGCACTTCCGGTGTTGCTCCAAGATGGCGTCGCTGAGGGCTGTCGGGAGGAGTACTTGTAAGTTCAGAGAAGGAGAGGTTTGTTCACTTGTAAGTTCAGATTAGTATAAGTAGGTATAATACTACTCTGAAAATAGAAAGTTAAATAATAAATAAAGTAAAATAAATGAGAAGGGACGCCCAGGCGGACATACTTCGACCAATTACGTGGCAAGTGGCAGTCCCTGGTCTCTGCCTACCCCTCTGGGATACAGGCGTGAGTTTATGTATGTATGTATGTGTGTAAAATAAATGAAAGTTACGATTAAAAGTTTTAAAGTTTCAATTAATCAGCCAATGAGCTAAATATTGACAATAGTTACAAATGATACTTTATCTGAAAGGTAATAAGGTCAGCAAATATAATGCTCCAATAACCGCCGCCAGTAATCTGGCTCAGATCGTCGGTCCAGCGTTCTGGCGGGCTTCCTAAGGGTCTTCAACCGGTGTGTTATACCAGTGCATCCTGCCAGTTATGACCTACGGAGCTGAGACATGGACATTGACGGTGGGCCTTGTCCACCGATTCAAATTCGCTCAGCGTGTTACGGAACGGGCTATGCTGGATCACATCAGAAATTAGACAATTCGTCAAAGAACTAAGCGATTGACTGGTGATGCACCAATCGTCATCATCATCAGCCATTTGACGCCCACTGCAGGACATAGGCCTCCTTTGTGGTTTTCATGACCACGAGGGGTTTTGCCATAATCGCCACGCTCGGCAGGCGGGTTGGCGATCGCAGTATGCGGTTGGAATCTCGGGAAGACGCTGCTGCCCGTCTCCTGGTAATTGATTTCCTTAGTCGCCTTCTACGACATCCACGGAAGGAAATCCATATGGAGTGACGCTATTCTTAATCCGGCGCCACACGGAAAACAATGAACTAATAGTCGTTGGGATGTAAAGGTTCTCGAGTGGAGACCGCGAATTGGCACACGTAGCGTAGGACGCCCTGGGTGGGCAGTGACTGGAAAAGAAGAGCCGAAGGTCGGGCTCAGTGGCGTGTCTTGGAAGAGGCCTACGTCCAGCAGTGGACTGACGCCCTCATCCTAATCTGATTTCAGTTCGGCCCTCCTCGGCTACTCTAATCACGTTCCGCGGCGTCTCCAGAGTACGTCGGCGGCGGATCCCCATTTGTTGGCACTTCTCCACGCCGTTTCAAGAACTGGCGAAGTGGAACTGCTGGAGTTGCTGATTACTTGTGTCCCTCGTAAGTGCAGTGTGTAAAATTCTGTTGTCGGTGCGCCTGAGACTGTACAAGGTGGCGGAAGATTGTGGACATAGGACAAGAACTGGCGGAAAGAAACTGCCGGAGTTACCGAGGACTATTGACGCTCGTAAGTGTAGTCTGTGTAATTCTATTGTCTGTGAGCTCAAGACAGAATGGGATGGCGGTACATTGTGGACGCTCTCTGCCCTAGTTAGGGGACATAGGACAATAACCGGCGAAGAGAAATAAAATTTGGTAAATGTGTCTGGAACCTGTTTTGTGTTGTAAATTAAATTATAATGATTAAGACATCGATAGATAGATTCGGTTTTCTAATACTTGTCTCTGTGCTAAGCCGCGGACAGACAGACAGACAGACGGACGGACATGACGAAACTATATGGGTTCCTTTTTGACCACGGAACCCCAAAAATAGTGGAGTCACTGCGGTACATTTTGCCAATTCCTCATTGTTTCACAAAGATTTGAAGGCGGCCAGCAAGCAGGCCTCAAACTACAGTTCTTTTGTAGACGATTCAACCCCGCCTTGGCTGGACGCGTCGCTTCAAAACGCCATGACTGTGTTGGCGATCAAACAAGACGTCGCCATACTGAAGGCTGTCTACACACTGTGCGATAAGGATGAGCTTTCAACGGCGCTGTACGAGCGTGTGTTGGTGCCCTTAGTCAGGTAACCTACTGGCTTTAATCCTTATTGGGGCTAAAGTATACAAAAAAAAAACAATTGTAAAAAAAACCGTTGTTATTTTAATTGATTCCTAATGGCCATAGAGATGGCAGCGATGAGTATTGTTTTATATTTAAAAAATAATCTGTTAAGAAAAGTGTGCGTTAGTGTAGCGAAAGATGTAAATAATAACAAAATAAATATGTTAATATTTTATTTTTATTTTCGTGCTATATTTTATAAATGAGATTCTCATTATACTAGATATTTGTCCCCGAAAGGTGCGTTACCTATTTTTGTTACACCTTATTTGGCGTCAGCCATAAAGTACGTCACATTATTTCTTTATTTTTTGACCCCCGTCTTTGTCAGTTGGTAAATCTACTATACAGGGCGTCCCAAAGTTATGGGACATGAAGGGAAAGTACCTTAAATATCGTAGATAGGGTATTTTACTGAAAAAAGACTTTACGTTATTTTTAAAAGTTAGTAATTCTGCATTCAAAGATTTTCTAAAAAATACTTGCTTCGTCTGGGAATCGAACCGACTTAAATTAAAAAAAAAAACACCCCTACTTTTATGATGACAATCGAAAGAATGGCCAAAAACTAATAACTCTTCTTAAGTAACATAGTATTTTAAAAGAAAGGAACAGCGTGAAATTAATAATTTTAATCAAATTAAAAATATACAGGAAACTGCCGTAGTCAATGCCGTAGGTATTATTTTGTAAATAAATTAATTAAATGCTCAAAATGTGATCCCTCTTGTCTTACGCAAATCGCCAATATTTTAATGAGTCCGCTGCCAGTTCATTTTCTTATCTTTTTATGGTGAATACTCGATATGATATGGCACAATTCTGTTTGTAAGTCGCCCAGGTTCTCGTATCGCTTTTTGTATAGCATATCTTTCACATACCTCTAAAAGAAGAAATCTAATGGTGTAAGGTCCGAGGATCTGGCCGGCCATCGAATCCAAGTGGGAAAACATTCATTTAGAAAATCTTAAGAAGAGTTATTAGTTTTTGGCCATTCTTTCGATTGGCATCATAAAAATAGGGGTGTTTTTTTTACATCTAAGTCGGTTCGATTCCCAGACGAGGCAAGTAACTTTGAATGCAGAATTACTAACTTTTAAAAATAACATAAAGTCTTCTTTCAGCAAAATACCTTATCTACGATATTTAAGGTGCTTTCCCTTCATGGCCCATAATTTTGGGACGCCCTGTATATATTGTTCACGGTTGTACCACACCGCGGTATGTGACGCTCGCGGGGTAACTCCTGGCACTGACTGAAAATCAGCGCTGAAGGCTTGACCCTCAGCATACTGCTGAGTCAGTTGCCATTCATAGCAGCAGTGACACGCCGTGACCTTTCGTTTTCCTTTCATTTTTATAACATTTCTGTTGAAATATTTTCTTGGTGGTTTTTTGTTTTGTTATTGTGGCGTGTGCACTGTTCTTATATTTGCCCCGAAAGGTGCGTTACCTATTTTTGTTACACCTTATTCGGCGTCAGCCATAGAGTACGTCACATAAATTTTTACACGTTTTCTATAGATTAATACCTACAAAGACAGAAAATTTGTTACATAATTGAATCTTGTGATTTTAAAACGACACATGTCCTTTCATTACAACTTTGCAGGAAATAGAAAAAAACTGTTTTATTCAAATACTAATATCTACAACAGCAATATTTTAGCATATTATATTGATTTCTGTATGAATAAACTACAATTTTTTTTTCTAATGTAAATCAATAGGTAGGTGTAAATAATTTAATTAAAAAAAAATGGGCAAGTGTTATTTTAAAAGCACATGTGACTTGTGTTGTTTTAAAATCACACGATTCAATTTGCAATCTACTCTGTTACGTACGTAAGCAGTGAATTGTCTAGGTACTTTACTTTATTTTCTAAATGCTGATAATTTTTTTTTGCCGTTACCCACATTTCGGCTGATATTGTGTTTTCTGGTGACTGTTGTATTTTGTTTTGTGATTTTATGTTTTTGAGTATTGTGTCGTCAAATAAATATGTCTTTCTTTCTTTCTTTCTTTCTTTCTTTCTTTCTTTCTTTCTAATTTCTTTATTTTTTTACCCCCCTCCTTGTCAGTTGGTAATATTAATTTGTACGTACGTTTAGTACGTAAATTTGTTGTTGTAGCTAACTGTGAAGGAAAACATCGTGAGGGAACCTAAGCGCCTGAGGTGTCTACATACATCAGCGCTTGAAATTGCCAATCCGCGGTGGCCACGTGGTGATTAAGGCCACACTCTCTCTCCCGAGAGAAGGCCCGTGCCCTGCAGTGGGACGAATATAGGCTACGTAAAAAGAATATCAACATCATATCAACCATTAAAAAATAAATTATTAATTGTATTTTTTTAATGTTATGATAGAAACTTAGGACCTCTCCCACACCTTGTCACACGATGTCGAACTTTGTCAGCTTACAGCAGCGTTAGTAACCTACCTCTAACCTGGTGATATAAATTTATTTAATTACATTTATTGTATGTGCTTATTGTGTTAAACCTTTCATCATCATCATCATCATTCAGCCAGAAGAAGTCCACTGCTGGACATAGGCCTCCTCCATGGATTTCCAAAGAGACTGGTTGGAAGCGGCCTGCATCCAGCGTCTTCCTGCCACTTGGATGAGGTCGTCTGTCCATCTTGTGGCTGGTCGTCCTACGCTGCGCTTGCCGATATGTGGTCTCCATTCGACAACATTTCGGCCGGCCGGAACTTTTTCGGTGTTAAATCTTTGTATTCATTTTATTTTTATATATTTACTTTCTGTATTTACTTAATTAAGGTCTAACCAAAATAAGTAACAAACCTTTCTCGGTCAAATAGTATTAGAATTTTATTTCTTACAATATTCAATTAAAAATATTGTATAGAATCAGGCGTTACTTTGCGGAAATCCATAATAGCATTAAAGTGTGGAAATTACTTTGCTAAATTCTGCCAAAATCCCATAAGCACCATGCGATTAGTTAATTAAAAATGTTAGAATGAGCATAACGGCAACTTTAATGTAACTCACAGGAACTCCCCCGCGCCAGTATGCGTGGATCTGTTCAGCCACGCGTTGCCGCGCGCGCTGTCCGCCCTGTGGCGGCGCACGCGCAGCTCGCCCCCCCCGCGCGCGCACGTCTGCGCGCTGGCGCGGGCGCACGTGCTGTGCGCGCTGGCTTTCGAGAAGGTGCGTGTCTTAGCTCCGGCTTCTCGTATGCTAACAGTCTTTCGAGAAGGTGCGTGTCTTAGCTCCGGCTTCTCGTATGCTAACAGTCTTTCCAGAAGGTGCGTGTCTTAGCTCCGGCTTCTCGTATGCTAACATTCTTTCGAGAAGGTGCGTGTCTTAGACCCGGCTTCTCGTATGCTAACCATCTGTTTTTCTACTGTTAGGGGTCGTGCTTGGTCTACGTGCTTTATGGATGACCCCTAACATTCATAAAGCACGTCACACTAATTTAGTGACTTTTTGACCCCTTCGCCGACCTTGTCACAGTTTGTCACATTTGTAAGACCAAATGTACGGCGGCCCCCAGTGGGAATCGAACCCACGACCTTTGTTCTGGTAGCTAAGCGCCTTAACGGGTAGAACAACGAGGCAGTCAAATTTCGTCAGTTTTTAGATATAAACCTGTATGGTCTGGGCTGATTTTAAAAATGTTAACTAATGTCTTGGCTTTTAAAGTTACTCATGGCGATCATGGAATCTTATCATACAGGCTCTGGTGTATTAAGTTCAAGATGATTCGAGAAAAGATGGTCGGAGTGGAGTTTTTCTTTTCCCCTGCGTTTTTCTACAAATACGGCCCGAAGGCAGCGGCTAACATAGTAACATAGTACATTGACATTCAGCAAACAGAATGTAAATTCTTTACGTTGAAATAAATTATTGATTTCTGATTTCTGAAAATAACCCTGTATAATTTCGGTCAATCTGTCCCAGTTGCCCCTCTCGGAGCTCCAGTCGCCGAGCTCCCGTCTCTACTCCAAGTTGGAGCTAAAGCGGAGCGCCACGTTGGCGCAGGAGTTGTGCAAGCTCTGCGCCACGCTGAGGACCGAGGTTCAGTGCCCCGAGGACGCCGGCGACGAGTTGAGGAGCTCTATCAGGTAATATTTTGATACTTCCACTTCTATTTAGAAATCGAGTCGTCTAAAAGACTCGTTAAAAAGGAGTTGAAACTGTTTTTAAAATAGTGTACGAGACGGTGCACCAAGAAAGTTCGTGCATAATATTAATTTTCTTTTTTATGTCAGAAAGACTTAAATAAGCAGCCTATATACGTCCCAGTGTAGGCACAGGCCTTCTCTCATGGAGAGAGTATGGGCTTAATTACCACGCGTGCCCACCATGAGAGGTATGTGGTATGTGAACACCGCAGACACTCAGGTTTCCTCACGATGTTTTCCTTCACCGTTAGCGAGTGGTATTGCCACTGTAACTTCACAAAGGTATATAACTTAGAAAACAAAGTCATAGTAGGTAAATGCCCGCACTGTGAATCGAACCTGGGTCTCTCGCTTCAGAGTCCAATGTTCTACCCACTAGGCTACCACCGCTCTCAGAAAGACTTGTCTTTATTAATTTTCAAAATACACCTACCATGATTATTGTATTAGTGCTATTTTAAATTTTTACCCGACTGCAGCGGAGCCCAAAAGGAGAGTAATGTTTATATTCTTTTTTTTGCACTAACCCGTGCTGAGGACAATCTTTAAAACCTATTTAGAGGCTAAAAATTCCACCCGTGCCGGGACTTGAACCCGCGACCTCTGGCTCACCGTGCCAGCGCTCTCCCAACTGAGCTAATGGGCAAGTGCAAGCATCGATAAAATTTCGAGCCTCTTTACAAACTTCTCTGTATTACGTACAGGCAGCGACATCTGGCCGAAGCAATTAACATCACTTGCAGCCCCGAGTAACCCACTTAGGAATGGTATGATATCGCTGCACCTACATGATTATATTCTTTTTGTTGCACTAACCCGTGCTGAGGACAATTTTAAAAACCTACTTAGAGGCTAAAAATTCCACTCATGCCGGGACTTGAACCCGCGACCTCTGGCTAACCGTGCCAGCGCTCTCTCAACTGAGCTAATGGGCGTAATGTGTTTGAGTAATGTGTTTGGCTCGTATGCATGCATGTATGTTTCTATGTAAATGTCTTTCTTCTTCTTCTTAAAACGCAGTATAAATCGTCTGTGATGAAGACTTTCGCTAGTAAAGAGAAAATCTTCCTCAACCTTAGACTATTTTATAGAGTGAGTAGGGATGCCGTTAGTCTAATTTATAAAAAGTCTGTTCACAAATCAGAAATGAAAAAGATGTTTCAACGTAAAGAATTTACATTCCGTTTGTTGAAACAGTCCACTGAGACACTCTCAAGACGGTTGAAACAAAGTCATGTCATAAACCGACATTAATTCCGTCTTAACAGGGTTTTAGTGGAATCTACTTTTAACTAATAACACCTTTAGTCTGCAAGAAAATGATTTTTAAAAACCTATTTAGAGGCCGAAAACTTCACCCGTGCCGGGACTTGAACCCGCGACCTCTGGCTAACCGTGCCTGGCGCGGCACGGCACACATTAAAAAATTGTCCTCAGCACGGACTGCAGGGGACAGGCCTTCTCTCAGAGAGAGAGAGAGAGTTTGGGCTTAATGGATAACTTGCACCAAAAAATGTTTTAACAGAATAGGAGAGGACACATCATCATCATCATTCAGCCACAAGAAGTCCACTGCTGGACATAGGCCTCCTCCATGGATTTCCAAAAAGACCGGTTGGAAGCGGCCTGCATCCAGCGTCTTCCTGCCACTTGGACGAGGTCATCTGTCATCATCGCTATGTAAAAAAGCCTATTATAGAATAGACCTAAACGATATAAGCCCTTGGTAGTAAGCCAATTCCACTGCGATTTCATTGTTATTTAATTATTAATATTATAATTTATTTAGTTTTAAAAACGTGTACTGACGACGTGATTGCACATTAATAACTATAGCACACATTTTATAGCTGACAAGAACTCAATCTGCAGGTTTGCTAAAGGTCATTCGAATGGTGGCGTGGTGGCCGGGTCACCTATCTCCCTCTAAAATGGTTGAGACTGGTGATGGCTGACCCCTGCGTTATGCTCGTGAACGGGTGCTGTTCGTGTGTCTGGCCGCAGCATTACTGTTTTTCCTACTTTTGTAAGAAGTGTTATTTTGGCTTTTAAAGTTATTAGTGGCTATCACGGAATCATATCATATAGGCTTTGATGTATACCTAAGTTTAAGATGATTTGAGAAAAGATGGTCAGAGTGGAGTTTTTTTTCCCGCTGCCTTTTTCTCCACTACAAATACGGCCCGAAGGCAGCGGCTAACATAGTAACATTCAGCAAACAGAATGTAAATTCTTTACGTTGAAATAAATTATTGATTTCTGATTTCTGTCCATCTTGTGGCTGGTCGTCCTACGCTGCGCTTGCCGATATTGACGACCTCGTGGCGCAGCGGTAGTGCATCTGCACACCATGCGAGAGGTCCCGGGTTCGAATCCTGGCTGGGGACAAAAAAAAAAACCCAAGGTCTTGGATGTTTACATGTTTGTGATGTCGTTGTTTCTGGTTCCCACGACACAGGGTATCCTAGTGTGGGGCCAGAACAAGAACGTTTTACCCAATGGACGCGACACAGTTGACGTTTTCGCCTATTCCCCGCGTGCCACTTACCGAGGCTAATTGAACTCTGTTCTAAATTCTTATTGTCAGTGTGACATCAGACTTTCGAGGAAAAACGTCAAGAAAAAAGTGAGAAAATATGACGAAGTGCGCAGTGTTGTTCTGTAAAAATTACAGCAGCAAAACAGCTAATGTTTCTTATCACCCGTAAGTATGATTTTGTACTTATTAATGCGGTATTTCTTTAGTAAATTAATAGAAAGTGCAACATAAACAACATATAATACGCCGAAATTAAAAAGTTTCATGCTTCTGACAATATAATAGTATTGTGTATATAATAGTAATGTCACTTTGACATTCTGTAATTTATGGTACAATATCATTCATTCACACCTCATTCCCTTCTTTATGGGTATTTTTTTCTTGGAATAGGGCTTGACACAGTCGATAAAATATTTCGATATTTCAATCGACTTTACACCAGGGACGTAAACATTTTTTTTTCTATAGATCGGTGTCGACTCCGTTGTTGATCTAGCGGTATCACGACTGATTTCGAAGCCGGAGGTCGTGGGTTCCGTTTCCACTGGGTGCCGCCGTACATTTGTACACATCTCGTTAGTCTGGGTGTATTTCCATGTTTGTGATTCCTTGCCTGGTTACCACAGCACAGGGTATCCTAGTTTGGGACCGGGACAAGTGATTGTGTTGTGTGGAAGTTGTTGAATAATTAAAAACGAATAATATATATATAAGTATTTTATGACGATATTTTTTTTTTACTTTATTGTATGTATGTTATTGCATTTGATTTAATTCTGCTGTACTGCACCACGGCACGCACTCCGTAGTACAATTATAGGTTACCGGAGGCACTGACTGAAATCCGTTGTGGTGAGGAAGTGATCCTCAGCGGGATCACTTTCTCAGCACAACGCTGAGTCAGCTGCCTTTTGTGGCAACTTAAGTACACCACTGGCTACATCTATAAACCTGTTTTATTTATTAATTTTGTCTGTTGTGTATTTAGTTTTTTTTCTGTTTTTGTGCATATTATGTTACTTATCTGCTTATTTTGTTTCTGTGATGTATCTTGTTGGTATAATAAATGTCTTTCTTCTTCTTCTTCTTAATATTTATTTCTTATTTATTTTGTAGATTTCCAGTCGATCCGTTAAGGAAAAGAAAGTGGGTGGAAGCGGTTCGTAGAAAACAAACATGGATTCCTACCAAACACCACAGAATTTGCGGCATTCATTTCGAATCAAAATTTTATAGCCAAACCGCAACAAAACAGAGAAAACTATACAAAAATGCTTTCCCAACACTGCAACTGCCAGAATGTGTAACTTTATTTTAATTATTGTTATAACCAACTATCAGTAGTGAAAGACTGCGATTGAGTCCCAGTGCTACGTTAGAAGTTAAAATACCAAAGAAAAAGATTTGTTAGACTATCATATCATGATTATTAGATAAAGTTATTTATTTAGTAGTATCATTTTGTTGATTTTGGACATTATCCATCAAATACTAAATCACTCGACTGGTGAATCGTTTCACTGCAGTATTGAACTGCAAATAAAATAAGATACATATATGGGTTATTCAGATTTAACTGCACCTTGCCAAGATAATTAAATTTTCAGTCTTATGTGATGGAAAACGAATAGGAAGACGTAGAAATTTTTCAAGACAAAATGCCAGATGAGATGAAAGCATCCACGCCAGCTCACGTAAATATTCTTTCACTTATATACGTCTAAAATACGCCATCTTATTTAAAACTGCTGTTACGTCTGTTATGGTGCCTCAGACGCACAATCATAAAAAAATGTGATCATTTAAAAAAAAATTAATTAACCGTCATTTTCCTGTACTCCTTTAGGACAAGAAAAAGATGTCTTGAACTGGCTTGCTGGTCAAGATATATTTTAAGATAATTTTATTTCTAAGATAATTTTGTCTCGTGAGACGGAAAATAAACCCGAAGACATGGAGACTGTACAACATACAATGCAAGAGGAGAAGAGAGCATGTACACCAGAGAACGTAAATATTCCTTCGCCGCAGCTATGGTTGTAGATATGTCAAACATTGACAATATATAAATATGTGTTCTTTTTAGAAAAACTGTTATTGCTTGAGCCGCAGATATTTATTTTGTTGTTAAAATTGTCTCTGTAAATAAGTACATCATTTCAGAATTTATGTTACTGCAAGAGCCGCAGATATTTTTATAGTTCTTAAATTTTGTGTATTTGTAAATATATAACTAATTTTCTAATTTCTGTCATAAATTTTTGATAATCAGAGCAGCAGATACAATTTTTGTTGCTGTAATTTGCATAGCTAACTATAACTTATGCTATTTGCATATAACTTATGTCGCTAATAGCTTTCGTTGACACCAGATTCTTCAAAATAATTCGAGTACTTTTGTCATTTGTAAAAATAAAAAATAAACTAGAAATAGCAGCTCTTTATTGCTTGCATTCACAAACGGCAAGTAATAATTAGTTATACTAAATGGAAATAAGACTTTTCTTACAGAAATAAATAATCTAAAACTACTTAACTAGTACTTCTTTATTACCTACGAACTACCTG
The DNA here is from genome assembly GCA_963969515.1 of Yponomeuta evonymella. NCBI lineage: Eukaryota > Metazoa > Arthropoda > Insecta > Lepidoptera > Yponomeutidae > Yponomeuta > Yponomeuta evonymella. Next base: position 3,175,011 of record OZ018370.1, on the reverse strand, counting down.
TAACTGCATGTAGTTTACCTTATTCTTCATCTGTTCATTTCGTTCATTCACCATTTATCGATAATATTTTTATCGACATTTGCAAGCTCTAAAGTGATGTTTTGACAGTAATAGCTTCCTCCCGCCCCCCAAAAGTTGGTCGCATGTGTTTTCCTACAAAACGTCAGCCATGTCATATCCCGTGGCTAAAACTTCCTTGGGCCAGAAGCAACGTATGTGCCTGTATGTAAATGTTATGTTATATGTGATCTCCGTTCGAGAACTTTTCGGCCCCATCGGCCATCAGTTCCGCGTGCTATGTGCCCCGCCCACTGCCACGAATTATTGGAGAGGACAGGTTAAAAGATAAATAAACGTGGTATTTTTTTTTCTCTTCGACTAATACTTCTTGTAATATAACCAGTCGGAAAGTCAATATAGTCACGTGGTACTAAAACGCGCCGTACAAAGCGCGCGACCTTAGACTATGACGTCACTCCCTACCGTATCAATATTTGAGTTATCTCGTAAAATAAAGGTTTTTATGCATGTACACCCTTATAAGAAAACGTTCAGAATTCAATGACAAAACGAAATGTAACAAGTTTTATTTTATTAGAGCAACTTTATTTTTCGCATATTTTGTGACCCCGAAAACCCGGAAAAAAAATATTTTTATTGTTTTGTTTTTTAATTTTTCTTAGGTTTTTATATGATTTCTATGGTATAAAACCAATGTCATTCCAATCTGAGTTAGACGCAAGTTCCCCTGCCAATTACACGCGTGCCCACCGCGGATTGGCAATTTCAAGCGCTGAGGAATGTGAACACCTCGGGCACTCGGGTGACCAATGACTTTGTTTTCCAAGTTACGTACATTTGTGAAGTTGTAGTAGCAATTGACGCCCACTGCAGGACATAGGCCTCCCTCGTGGTTTTCATAACCACGAGGGGTTTTGCCATAACCGCCACGCTTGGCAGGCGGGTTGGCGATCGCAGTATGCGGTTGGAATCTCAGGAAGACAGTAGTAGCAATACCACTCGCTAACTGTAAAGGAAATCAACGCGAGGAAACATGTCCTAATTAAAAAAAAAAAAAACCATGCCCGCAGATGGTTCCAGACGTCAAACTTCAACTGCCTAGCAACAGTGCTCTGTCGAACCCGGCCGGGGGCCAAGTTCTATGCGTCGCTTCTCCTGCCCAGTGTGCTGGCAGCCTTGGTGGACACTCAGAGGCCGTATCGCCTCTACATACAGCCACAAGGGGTAAATATAAATAAATGTAATATATAAAAATCTCGTGTCACAGTGTTTGTTATCGAACTCCTCCGAAACGGCTTCACCGATACATTTGTTAGGTTTGAGACTAAATAATATGGCGAAGCAACGTTTGCCTGGTCGGCTAGTAAGTAAATAACGTCCACGCAACACAATCACTTGTCCTGATCCCAAACTAGGATACCCTGTGCTATGGTGACCGGACAAGGACATCACAAACATGGAAATACACCCACGACATCCACATGTATTTATTTGAAAGGAGTATCTTGTCGTCCCTGTGAAAATTGCAACCACTTTTAAAATTATATAACCTTAAAGTAGTTAAGTAGGGTTAAATATTAGGGGTTAAAGTATGAAATTGCCGTTTTATTGCGATAGGTTCTTTGAATTGACATAGAATCTTCATGGTTTGAGGTTTTCGAATGAAACTTTTTTCAAATGGTTTCTATGATGTTCTTTTTTTTTAAAAATGTGAAACATTTGAATATCGACTTTCAATTGTTTTTGTTATTCAATTAAGACAAGAAAGATGGATACTGCGAAAATTCGAGTGATTTTTGAATACGAGTTCCGACGCGGAACTAACGCGGCAGAAACAGCCCGCAATATCAATGCTGCGTTTGGAGAGGGGTCTACTAATGAACGCACCGTGCGATTTTGGTTTAAACGCTTTCGTAATGGAAATTTCGACTTAAAGAACGAGCCACGAGGAAGACCGCCCACACAGGTGAATAACGATGAATTAAGAGAGATAGTGGAAGCCGACCCTAGTCAAACTACCCAGGAATTAGCGGCATGGTTTAACATTACCTTACCCACAATATTGACTCACTTGCGTCAAATCAATAAAATAAAAAAATACGAAAAATGGGTGCCTCATAATCACTCGAATTTTCGCAGTATCCATCTTTCTTGTCTAAATTGAATAAAAAAAACAATTGAAAGTCGATATTCAAATGTTTCACATTTTTTAAAAAAAGAACATCATAGAAACCATTTGAAAAAAGTTTCATTCGAAAACCTCAAACCATGAAGATTCTATGTCAATTCAAAGAACCTATTGCAATAAAACGGCAATTTCATACTTTAACCCCTATTATATAAATCAAGAAACACAATTAAACCAGTGCCGCAAGCAACATAATACTAACGGTGCAAGTTGGCGCTGCCTGTAAGTGAGATAACACTTAGCTTATTTTTAGTTTTATGTTTAGTATCTTGTTGGTAGTCCTGGTAGTTTAGTCCGAAAGTAAAATAAAAAATGTATTCCCGTGTCCCCCAGCGAGTCCCTACGGCGCTGGTGGCGGCGCCCGAGGCCGGTGGGGACTCCCCGCTCACCTGCCGCGGCACTGCGCTGGCCCGGACGCTGTCTGACAACCCGCTGGCTTATGACTTCCTGAGCGTGCAGGTTGAGGAACAGGTTAGTCACTACTCACAAATAAATATATCTGTTTTTATGTATACACTTATTACACGTCGAGTAAATATAGAACATGGTTGCAATCCATTATCCCTCGTCCTTGTAACTATTTCCCTGTCTCCCAACCTGCCGCGGCACTGCGCTGGCGCAGACGCTGTTTGACAACCCGCTCGCTTATGACTTCTGAGCATGAAGGTTGAGGAACACGTTAGTCACTACTCACTAATATATCTGTTTTTATTTATACACTTATTACACTCAAAATAAATGTACAATACGGTAGTAGTTTTCGGGTAACTATCTATAACTACTCACTAGCATATTTGATGATTAACAAGCGGCGAGAGATCTCTCTTTTCTCTCACTCTCTAACTATCAAATAAGATATAAAAAAAATATTTCAACTTTCCATTTGTTGAATGTCAATCTATCTATAACTACTCACTAGCATATTTGATGATTAACAAGCGGCGAGAGATCTCTCTTTTCTCTCACTCTCTAACTATCAAATAAGATATAAAAAATATATTTAAACTTTCCATTTGTTGAATGTCAATGTTTGCCGCTGCCTTCGGGCCGAATTTGTATTGGCGAAGAACGCAGCGGGAAAAATAAACTCCTCTCTGACCATCTTTTCTCAAATCATCTTAAACATAATACATCAATATAACACACATCGTCTCACACACTAACTAGCAAACACACAGCCCAAAGAGAGGTTCCCTACTTTCTAAACACGGTTTTGATTTTAAATTTCTTACTAATCTTAAGTCTTTTAGGTAACCTACCTACTCATATTAAATTATATAATTTATGTTCAAACACGCCCTGTAAACATACATACTGAACCTATTCGGGATGTGGGCTAGTTTGCTCCAAAACAGCCTCTAAGCCTACCTCAGTAACAGATGCTAAAGTTCTTGTGCTATTTAACTTGTATCAGTGCTGTATAACCATATCGTCATCATCATCATCATCATCATCATCAGCCACTTGACGCCCACTGCAGGGCACAGGCCTCCCTTGTGGTTTTCATAACCATGAGGGGTTTTACCATAATCGCCACGCTTGGCAGGCGGGATGGCGATCGCAGGATGCGGTTGGAATCTCAGGAAGACGCTGCTGCCCGTCTCCTGGTAATTGATTTCCTTAGTCGCCTTCTACGACATCCATGGAAGGAGATGGAGTGACGCTATTCGTAATCCGGCGCCACACGGTGCTCTCGTCATCTCGTACTTATTTGGTCAATAAATTATCCTACTATCTCCCTGTCTACCGACCTGTCCCCCTTTCTTTATCTCTATCTCTTTCTTTCTCGCCCCGCCCCCCACCGGGTCTTCCGCCGAGTTGCCACGGCTCTATCATTTGTTCCTCTCTGTCCCCCCCAGGCGCCCCCACAAACACTGGCTCTGCCGGACACCGAACTGAACGCCCACCCCTGCGCCGCCACCCTGACCACCGCAATTAGACAGCTGAGCGCACTGGCGGCCAGGATGGAGAAGCTGGAGGCCGTGTTCCACGATGACTCGCTCCACTGTTACGTCAAGTGGTTTGTCACGCAGGTGAGTGAGGATGGTGTGCCCGTACGTCTGCAATTTGTTTATTTTATTTAATATAATAATAGTTCTGACTTGGCGACCGCGGACCGGACGACGCAGCTTGGGAAGGCCCCCCACCAGATGGTCTGACGACCTGGTTACGGTGGCGGGGAGTCGCTGGATGCGGGCGGCACTACACCGGGAAGCTTGGAAAATCATGAGCGAGGCCTATGTGCTGCAGTGGGCGTCGAATGGCTGATGATGATGATGATGAATATAACAATAACTTCCACACAATACAAGCACTTGACCTGGTCGCAAACTAGGATACCCTGTGCTACGGTATCCAGGCAAGGACGTCACAAACGTGAAAATACACCCAGACTGAGGTCATTCGTACAAATGTACGGCGGCCCCCAGAGGGAATAGAACCCGCGACCGCTGTTTTGGTAGCTAAGCGCCTTAACGGCTAGACCAACGAGGCAGTCAAAACGCATTTTATTATACACAGCGAAAAGGTGTTGAGTTAGAAAAATATTACAGACACATTGTAGAACTTACAATGTAGCCTAACACCCTATTACAGGCATGCAACAACACACTTATATTACCAGGAGACGTTCAGCAGCGTCTTCCTGACATTCCAACTGCATTCTGCGATCGCCAACCCGCCTGCCAAGCGTGGTGATTATGGCAAAACCCCTTATGGTTATGAAAACCACGAGGGAGGCCTATGCCCTGCAGTGGGCGTCAAATGGCTGATGATGATGATGATGAACACTTGGCGGACAGTTACTTACAAAACTAATTATTATCTGGCTTATAAAGTAAAGTGAGATCCGTTAATGAATTAACACAAGTTTTTAAAGTTAAATCTGAATATACTATAGAATAGACTATAAAAAGAGCATTTAAAAATTTAACAAAAATCAAATTGAATTCGGTTGCAACATTTTTGATCTCGACACTACTAATTTATCATTGTAAACGTCTAGTTCAATTCAATTTCAATTCAAATATTTTTATTCATTATAAAACAGAATGTTTACTTAATGAACGTCAAAGTTGTTAGTTTCACAATTAATGGATTATGTGGAGAAGGAGCTAACAAAGAAACTCCACATTTATTCTAGTTCAAGTGGTGTTTCCAAAGCGTGGCATAACCTTTATAGCAAATACTGAAATACAAAATAGCCAATAACCCGAGTCATCATCATCATCATCATCAGCCATTTGACGCCCACTGCAGGACATAAGCCTCTCTCCTCCTTTTCATAACCACGAAGGGTTTCGCCACAATCACCACGCTCGGCAGGCGGGTTGGCGATCGCAGTATGCGATTGAAATCTCAGGAAGACGCTGCTGCCCGTCTCCTTCCTTTACTTCCTTAGTAGCCTTCTACGACATCCACGGAAGGAAATGGAGTGACGCTATTCGTAATCCGGCGCCACACGGACATAACGTTGTTGCGCCTATTTGCGTTAATTCTAGTTTTTTCGGGGACTCCCCCGTACTTTTGTCCAGTTCAGTCTCTCGGTGTCCTCGGCAATTCGCGGGGTACTTTAAATCCTTTGTGCGTGTTATTCGATACAATTTATAAGAGATCTATATCGATGGACAAAAAATTACCCAGGGGAAAGTACCTCGCCTGCGCAGGCCTCATGTAGGCGGGACCAACCTAGGGACCTCGCCATGAGTTACAATGTTGATTTCGGGTTCCGCCTGCTTGGCAGTCAGTGCTCAGCAGTTGGGTTGTTGATTATTCTTACCCAACTGCGGCTGAGCCCAAAAGGAGGGTAATGTGTTGCATTGAAGGTTTTCATTTTTGTCGTTTTAGTGGTCTACTTTTTTTTATGTTGATTTCATATAGCCTATGTCACTCGCGCAAACACGGCTAATCGATTGAGATATTATTTATCAAAATCTGACTATTGGTGAGTTGTGAGGGAACAATCCAATCGCTAACGGTGAAGGCAAACATCGTGAGGAAACCTGAGTGTCTGAGGTGTTCACATACCTCAGCGCTTGAAATTGCCAATCCGCGGTGGGCATGTGCGGTGATTAACCCCATACTCTCTCTCTCTGAGAGAAGGCCTGTGTCTTGAAGTGGGACGAATATATGCTACATAAAAAAAGGAAACACAATCGGATATACTTATACATAAATACGAGCCATACACATTAACCACCTTTTCAGCTCCGCCGCAGTCGGGTTAAAAATACCATTCTTTGGTTTTGTGTCGGAAGCGAGAGACCCAGGTTCGATTCCCAGTGCGGGCATGTACCTATGACTTTGTTTTCTAAGTCATGTACATTTGTGAAGCTATAGTAGCAATACCACTCGCCGAAGGAAAACATCGTGAGGAAACCTGAGGAGATTCACATAGCTCAGCGCTTGAAATCGCCAAACCGCGGTGGGCACGCGTGGCGATTAAGCCCACACTCTCTCTCTGAGAGAAGGCCTGTGCCCTACAGTGGGACGCATATTGGCTGCTTATGTAAATGAGTCCTTGTGTTTGTGAAGCGATCGGCTACATCTATGGTCCTGTTTTATTTATTCGTTTTGTCTGTTGTGTATTTAGTTTTTTTTCTGTTGTTGTGAATATTATGTTACTTATCTGCTTATTTTGTTACTGTGATGTATCTTGTTGGTATACTAAATGTCTTTCTTCTTCTTCATTAGATGGTGCTAAACTGCAAGCAAGACCTGACGGAGCATTCGGCCTATCTCACCCCAGCATTACTCCACGTCGTAGCAACCACGCCTTATGAGACCCAAGGAGAGCAACTGCTGAACGGACTCCATGTTAACGTTGTAAGTTTGTTTTATACACCCTGTGTGTGAGGTATGGTTCCGTGTGGCGCCGGATTAAGAATAGCGTCACTCCATTTCCCGCCGTGGAGTCGTAGAAGGCGACTAAGGAAATAAATTATCAGGAGACGGGCAGCAGCGTCTTCCTGAGATTCCAACCGCATACTGCGATCGCCAACCCGCCTGCCAAGCGTGGCGATTATGGCAAAACCCCTCATGGTTATGAAAACCACGAAGGAGGCCTATGTCCTGTAGTGGGCGTCAAATGGCTGATGATGACGATGATGATAATGATGTGAGGTATGGTACAGGCGACAGCACATAGACCTTTACATACGTGCCCACTAATCGGCTAAGTTACGGGTGACTGCAACAAAAATGTAAAGGTTGACCCGCTGTAGACTGCAGCCACCAACTGTCGACTAAATACTTTATCATCATCATCAGCCATTTGACGCACACTGCAGGACATAGGCCTCCATCGTGGTTTTTAACCATCTCCCTCATGGTTTTCCAAGCTTCCCGGTGCAGTGCCGCCCGCATCCAGCGTCTCCCCGCTACCGTAACCAGGTCGTCAGACCATCTGGTGGGGGGCCTGCCACCGTAACCAGGTCGTCAGACCATCTGGTGGGGGGCCTGCCACCGTAACCAGGTCGTCAGACCATCTGGTGGGGGGCCTGCCACCGTAACCAGGTCGTCAGACTATCTGGTGGGGGCCTGCCCGCGCCGCGTCGTCCGGTCCGCGGTCGGACTAAATACTCGAATCCACCAAGATAAAATACTCGAAACCGGCGTGCATGCAACGAATGATGAATGTTCATTAAGGGAAAGTTTTGACAGGATCGTGGTAGGTGGAAAACCGTGGTCTCTGCCTTGTGCACTGCAGCGTCCGAGTGGTCCCTTCACCCATCTAGTGTGTGTGAAGGTGCCACTGTGTAAATCATCTCATCATAACGGCGATTGTTTGTTTTTATTGATTTCTCTATAAAATTAACTTTCATCATGAAACACGATTCGTGAAAACAACTTTTTACAATTGGAAATAAACATAACAACATACCATAAACTCACGCCTGAATCCCAAAGGGGTAGGCAGAGACCAAGGACTGTCACTTGCTACGATCCTGACAGATCATTTTCGCTTCCTCAACATTCATTAGTCGTTGCATGCACGCACAACGGTTTCGGGTACTTTTTAAAAGTACAATTGGAAATACTTAGATATTTAAACAAGCTAATTTCCAATTAACATTTTAATGTTAAAATTAACCAATTACATTAATATTTAATGTTCATTTAAGCACTACTTACGTAACCTTTGGTAAGCTGAAGAGGCTGCACAGAGCGGTCTCGTTGCTTAGGAGCAGATCTGCACCAATGAGACTACCTCACTAATGAAAATAAGTAATCTAGGTAGTAAGTAAGAATTTAAGTTATAACTTTTTATAATCCTAAGTTAGCAGCGCCCTAGCAGGGTTCTTGTTTGTTCCTGAAAATACTTATCTAAGACCCTATGTACAACAAGAAAGCTAATAAACGTCTATTCTATTCTATTCTACCTTCGTGTTTTGGACCATTTTATGTTTTAAATATATGTGGGTAGAACATTGGACTCGGAAGCGAGAGACCCAGTTTCGATCCCCAGTGCGGGCATGTACCTATGACTTTTCTTTCTAAGTTATGTACATTTGTGAAGTTAAAGTAGCAAACTGTGAAGGAAAACATCGTGAGGAAACCTGAGTGTCTGAGCTATTCGCATACCTCAGCGCTTGAAATCGCCAATTCGCGGTGGGCACGCGTGGTGATTAAGCCCATACTCTCTCCCTGAGAGAAGGCCTGTGCCCTGCAGTGGGACGTATATAGGCTGCTTATGTATGTATGTTTTATAGTAGTTTATGCAACTGTCATATAATGAAGGGTATTAAAACACGAGTGTGAGTTTATGAAACGAGCGCAGCGAGTTTCATAATAGTAACGAGTGTTTCAATACCCGTGTTATATGCAGTTGCATACACTACTTTATCTTCACTAATGCAATTAAAAATTAAATTCACGCGTACGTGTATAATCACAGTGATTTTGCCGCCATTAAAATTTAACCAATGAGAGCGCAGCTGCGCGCTTCAATAAAACGCGACCAACCTGATTGGCCCTGCAATCAAGTTGGTCGCGTTTTATTGATGTTATAATGAGATTTTACGATATCGATGTGAATATTATACCATCATGTGAAATTGCTTAAATTGAGTGTTTTGTTGTCTGCGCTATAACAGTAGTAATTATAAGTCAAGTATTGAAAACATAAGTAGAATGTTACAACATTAGTGTAGATAAAAGTTTTTTCTGTATTTTTGTCAGCTGAACACAATATCCCAATGGACCGAAGAGGCCAAGGAAAAGCCAGCGCTAACTCAAGCCGATAGAGATCACATTCAAACGATATTTGAGCTCCTTCTTACCACATGCGTGCACCATAGGAGCAGGCATTATGTGTTCAAAACTTGTATGAACACGCTGCATGGCTTCCTGAAGTTGTATGGAGAGATGTTGCATGGAAAATGGACGTTCTTCGAGGAGGCTCTGAAAGGTGAGGGAAATAAATAATTTTAAATCAAATCAATCAAGACCGTGGTAGCCTAGTGGGTAGAACATTGGACTCGGAAGCGAGAGCACTAGGTTTGATTCCCAGTGCGGGCATGCACTTTGTTTTCTAAGTTACGTACATCTGTGAAGTTATAGTAGCAATACCACTCGCTAACCGTAAAGGAAAATATCGTGAGGAAACCTGAGTGTCTGAGCTATTTACATGCTACAGCGCTTGAAATCGCCAATCCGCGGTGGGCGCGCGTGTCGATTAAGCCCATTCTCTCTCCCTGAAAGAAGGCCTGTGCTTTACACGGCACGCACTCCGTAGTCCAATTAAGGGTTACCGTAGGCACTGACTGAAAATCAGCGCTGATGGATGACTTCCTCAGCTCAACGCTGAGTCAGCTGCCTTTTGTGGCAACGTAGATACACCACAGGCTACATCTATGGTCCTGTTTTGTTTATTCGTTTTGTCTGTTGTGTATTTAGTTTTCTTTCTGTTGTTGTGCATATTATGTTACGTATCTGCTTATTTAGTTTCTGTGATGTATTTGTCCTCAGCACGGGTTAGTGCAACAAAAAGACTATAATGATTTGATCTTGTTTGTTATCTGTGGTGTAGAGCTAGGATGTTGTTTGTTGCTTTGTGAGGTGCGTCGGTCCAAAATTAGCTTTGTTTATTTTAATAGATTTATGTCTAAAAGTTTGTTCGGCACTATGGATTGGTCAAATGAAAAAAATATATATTTCATAGGAACTTTTGCAAGCAGAGCCTTTAAGCTTTGTTGGATCCGCAAAATAAAAAAGCTGCTTCGACGTCCATCTTTGCTCTCCAATCCAAATAAATTCCTTGAACTGACGTCCATGTTGAATTCGCAGACGTCACAGATTAGGATTTTTTTTTAATTCCACGTAATTATTGCCATTGAAAATTGAACACCAGTGTAGACAACAGAATTATCGCGTTTTTTGACGCGCTGATTTTCCGCCCCCTATAACTTGTAGACTAGTAAAAAAAATTCATTGTTTTTGGACTTTATTTCAAAGTGATAAGGTTCAATTTAGGGTGGCAACTTTTATGCCGCTACAAGGTAAAGGATTGTTTAAGGCGTTCATGGCCATTAACCGTTTCCTTAGTGTGGCCAAGACAATAGAGTGTAGGCACAGCTGTTAGCTGTCTAATCCGTCACAGATTAGATGAGATAAGATCAGATAAGATTTCCTTACAATTTAAAATACCCATTTAGAGGCTAGAAACCTATCCTTTTTGACAGACCTATACCCATTAGTCGCTCTAACAAATAGCCTGATCCTAATCAAACGCCATGTCGTCAGTTAAATCGAACGAGACCGCCTGTCTGGAGATTCTTATAGCTGTCACCAAAAACAAGATCCACATACCTGAGCTTCTGGACAAAGCCCTCGCCAAATTGGAATCTAAACAGGTAAACGTTAGAGTTTCGATTATTTTATATGTGTTTTACCAATTTACAGTCCGTTCACAGTTATTTTACCTCTGACAGATGTCATTGTATCCTTTCGTTATGTTGGTACACAGAAAAAAATCACTTAATCGGCAGGGTTGCCATCCGTACGAGGTTTGTCATACAAGTACGAGATTTAGAGGTCCCGGTACGAGGTACGAGCTCACATCCATCCTCGTACGATATTGTACGAGATTCATTGATACAAATTTTAATTCTTAGGTACAAGATAATCGTTTGGAATGCATCTTAATCGGAATCGAGATACACTGCTGCTTTCACTGAGAGTTATAAGCACGATAAACCGTGCCGTTATCAGAACCTTATTACGACCATAACTTTGAAAATTATAATACTATTAATGCAGACAAGAGATCCGTTTTGGTATGCTTATTAAGTACCTTGTTACATAATCTTTTTCATATTTTGTATCGAAAATCATAAAGCTGAATATGGCAACACAATGCTCAGGTGGGCCAACCTAATAGCTAGAGGTAAAATAACTGTGAACGGTCTGTAGCTATTTTACATTTCCAGCCAGTGACAGTTAAAAACATAATTGGTCTAACTAGCGCTAGGAAATGACCCAACGTTCAATTGTGGGATGGCGGGCGAGGTTTGTCAATGGGCATTGTTCAGGGAGGCATCGACTGTCGTAAAGTGAAAACCATTTCGATTAATAGGGATTCTGATTACTATTAGGGGTTTAAATAAGTAAAATAAAGACGGATTATTAATATTTATCGCAAAAAATGTATAACCTTCATTTGTCGTTCAATTACGTCATCGTTGGCTCCAATGCGGTAGGTCCATTATCTTCAAATATAAAAAATTAATACATTCGTTCGTTAAACAACTGTCAAAAGTGTCAAATTTTTAAATACAGTGAAGACAACCTCAATTCTCAACAAATATTCAAGTAATTTGAACGAGACGCTAGCTTGGTATTTACATGAAAAGATGAATTCAATACAATTCTTGGTCATTGGCAATATGATTAGAAAAGAAAATATCAGCAAGAAGTTGACACTGACTGATATTTGTTTTTTATTTTTAAAAAGCATGAAAACAGGCAAAGGAACGTGTATCATTACGCCAGTGGTGACATCATACTTACTAAGCTATTAGAAATTTTAAATAATTAATAAAAAATTAAGAAAATATTCAAATTAGTTTATCATATTAGTCTATATTTTCGATTTATAGAATAAAAAATTGGGGTGAACAATGCCCATTGTGTTACCAATCGGAGCGAATTCGGTATTACCCGGCAAAATATCTATGCACCTGCCACCGCCAGACCGCCATCTTGCGAGGCACCTAGATATTTCGACGGGTTATACAACAATGAAGTCAATGATTTGACGTTTTTGTATAAAACCATTAGTTACGCTGTCATTTACTATCGCCCAATCAACGTTCACGTCGTCACGCATGGCGCATAGATTGAACCAATCACAGAGTGATTTGCTCTACAGCACATCTTGCGCTCACTTCATTGGTAAAGACTAATCGAGAGGACTGGGGCGAATATAGTAGGCAGAATTACTTCTATGGTTTTCGCACGATGAACTTTTCCAGACGACATTTCTGTAGGGTCAATAACCCATATTTTAGAGGGACAAATAGTATTTGATAAGGACTTCGATTATCCCAAGTTGTATTTTTTTATGATACTTTTCATCTTTATCTCATCGATTCTGTCTTTGTTAGACCCTAAATAACACTAAAGTCATAACTATACTCGCTATAAATCAAATTATAATCATCATCATCATCAGCCATTTGACGCCCACTGCAGGACATAGGCCTTCTTCGTGGTTTTCATAACCATGAGGGGTTTCGCCATAATCGCCACGCTTGGCAGGCGGGTTGGCGATCGCAGTATGCGGTTGGAATCTCAGGAAGACGCTGCTGCCCGTCTCCTGGTAATTGATTTCCTTAGTCGCCTTCTACGACATCAACGGTAGGAAACGGAGTGACGCTATTCTTAATCCGACGCCACACGGTTCAAAGTATAATAATTACAGGTAATTAGACCATATTTAATAAATATTATACAAGTTACTTTCCCCACAGTCGCTGGCCAACAAACTAGCTGGCACAGCTGAACTGTACGGGCTCGCGCTAGCAGCCTCTAGAAGTACAGACTTGAGCAAGTTCTGGAAGGTCCTAGAGCGACTGAGGAGCACGAACAGCCAGGATTACGTTAAACTTCTGTTTTATGCTCAGAATGGAAGTAAAGAGTGCTGTAATGAAATCAATTTTAGGTGAGTAACTTTAGCGCTAGCTGCGTATAGAAGTACGGAGTTGGGCAGGTTCTGGAAGGTTCTAGAGCGACTGGAAATCATCAACAGCCAGGATTATTTTAAAAACCTATAAAGAGGCTAAAAATCCACCCATGACGGGACTTGAACCCGCGACCTCTGGCTAACCGTGCCGGCGCTCTCCCAACTGAGCTAATGGGCAAGTGCAGGCATCGGCGAAATTTCGAGCCTCTTTACAAACTTCTCTGTATTACGTACAGGCAGCGACATCTGGCTGAAGTAATTTACATCACTTGCAGCCCCGAGTAAGAGTCAGTTGGGATAGCGCTGGCACGATTAGCCAGAGGTCGCGGGTTCAAGTCCCGGCACGGGTAGAATTTTTAGCCTCTAAATAGGTTTTTAAAATTGTCCTCAGTACGGGTTCATAAGCAGACTATATACGTCCCACTGTAGGGCGCAGGCCTTCTCTCAGAGAGAGAGTATGGGCTTAATCACCACGCGTGCCCACCGCGGATTTAGCGCGCAGCACGGGTTAGTGCAACAAAAAGACTATAGCCAGGATTATGTTAAACTTCTGTTTTATGCTCAGAATGGAAGTAAGGAGTGCTGTAATGAGATTAATGTTAGGTGAGTTGCACTTGTTGCTTCTAGAAGTACGGGGCTGGGCATGTTCTAGAGCAACTGAGAAGTACGAACGGCCATGATAGCGTGCCCTACAGTGGGACGTATCATCATCATCAACACATTATGTCCCCACCGAGGGGCACGGGTCTCTTCCCTGAGGAAGGTATAGGCCATACTCCACCACGGGGGCCAAGTCCGGATTGGTGGAGGCTTGTAGACTAGTGGCTCGTCTACTGTCAGAAGTTGTCAAGCTCAAGCTGCCCTAAGGCCTCTGACTTGGCTTAACGACTGCCATCTATCGACGGCAGCCGGCACCAACAGCTTAACGAGCCTTGCGAAGCACGGAACCGCTCGGAAAAATGCCACTAGCGTTAGGCATAGACGGCGACCCATCCATGCACTGAACACGCCCTGTGTTGCTTAACCTTCGTGATCGTTTAAGATCACTCAGGCAGCCGGGGCTACGACGGGGGACGTATATAGGCTGCTTATGTAAGCTAATATTGTGCAGTGGTTACGACAGTCTTGGTTCAATAATGTAGGAATAACTATGTATGGGTGTATTATGTGATTAGGTTGTTATTTTCAGACACATAGCCGACCTGACACCGAAGATGCTCCGCGAGCAGAGGTCCAAGTGCTTCGAGGTGCTCTCCGGGTTCGTCTCGCGCTTGGCCGCGGCTCGCGACCATGTCTCCGACATGTTCGACAGTGTCGACATTTGCGAGTCGCTGGCTGCCGGGGAACATCGGTATGGATTCTTTCTTCTTTTACTTGCTTTCGATTTATTTTTTTCTCTTTTTCTCTTTCCTGGTTTCTATTTCGTGTCATTCTTCCTTTCTTTCGATTTATTTTTTTTCCTTTCCCTGTTTCTATTGCCTTTCTTTCTTTCTTTCTTTCTTTCTTTCTTTCTTTCTTTCTTTCTTTCTTTCTTTCAATTACTTTTTTATCCTTTCCTTTCCCTTTCCTTTCTTTCTTTAGATTTCTTTTTTGCTTTCCTTGTTAATAGTTAATAGGAAATAATAGTATTTCCTTTCTTTCTTTCTTTTTCTTTCTTTCTCTGATAGGCAGAGAACTCTCCATTATATCTGTCTCTGCTCTTAGAAGATAAAATTCTTTCATCTCTTTCTTTTATTCTGACTCTCGGAGATTATACTCTCTCTTTGTGTCTGTGCTATTTGGGAATAACCGTACAAGTGCGAGTCTTATTCGCCCACCGAGGGTTCCGTATATACCCTCATGGCAGTACACCAAAAAAACCAGGCCCCCAGTCCCCGGCGGCTCCGCTATTCCTAGCTACGGTAGCGGCCACGGTAACAGCGGAGCAAGGGGTGCTAAGAATCTCCGGCAGAGATCTGGCTACCACCCCCAAAAATGAAAACGACTGGCCCTGGTAACACACAACATTCGCACATTGAGGACAGACGAAAAGCTAATTGAGCTGGAAGATGAAATGGGTAGGTTACACTGGGATTAATTAAATATTGTAAGTAGTTCAGGATACGAGTCTCCCAGTTTTTCCGAGATTTTCCCGAAACTTCAGACAATTTTTTTGAATGATTTATACAAATGTATAGTTTACAGGTTTTTCCCTGTACTTATAAGACGATATTGCTTGCCAAATTTGATACTTCTAGGTCGACGGAGAGTACCCTATAAAATTTGATATCCTTGAGTGTCGAAATATACGTTTTTTGCGGCATAAACGGCCCTAAATTTTCTCTGCGTTAACTTAGAAGTTTTAATTTTTCACAGCTTCAAGGGACTGTTAACCTGAGTATATGGTTTTAATTTCAACTCGATTACTCCCCGCGTTCCCGAGATAAAGGGTCTTGACAGACAGACGGACGGACGGACAACAAAGTGATCCCATAAGGGTTCCGCTTTTTTTCTTTTGAGGTACGGAACTCTAAAAAGAAATAAAAACACACTTGTTGTTATCCTCATACCAGTCTACAATTGTTTACTTATTCTTTATCGTGCCAGCCAGATTAATAATTTTCTAACTAGTTAGACTTGAGATTTCCGCACTTACCCCCGGTTTCTCGTACACTAACAAGCTGTTAATCTACTGTTAACAGCTGTCAGTGGTTTTTTTTGTGTATGAACTTTGGTCAATTGACAGCTGTTAACAGTAGATTAACAGCGTGTTAGTGTACGAGAAACTGGGGGTTAGCCTCGTAGTTAGTCCATTGTACGTAGCAAGCGCCAAGCTATGTAGACACCTCGGACACTAGGGTTTCCTCACGATGTTACCCTTCACAGTTAGCGAGCGGTATTGCTACTACAGCTATGCTTCATGATATTTTAATTTTGTTGCAGAATTCATGCCCTAAAATTGGCAAAAAACGGCTTGAGAGTCATGCCCGACGGACTAAAAAGAAGGGTGGTGTTCTTGGCGTGCGATGTCTGTAGAGATAGCGCTGCTAAGATCAGGAAGGCTGCCGTCGACGTGGTCTTGGAGGCTTTTTTGGGTGAGGAAACCCGCAACTTGTATAATCGGAAAATTGTACAGTAAAACATACGTAGGCACTAACTAGTATTTATTAATGCCGCCTATATACGTCCCACTGTCACACAGACATCATCAAGGGTTTCCTCACGGTGTTTTCCTTCATAGTTAGCGAGTGCTATTGCTACTTTAACTTCACAAATGTATGTAACTTAGAAAACAAAGCCATTGGTACATGCTGGGATTCGAACCCTCGACCTCCCGAATGTGAGGTTGGCGTTCTACCGCCGCTTACGTTTTGTTTATTGTCGTTATTTATTTCATTACTACTACAAATTCGCAGATTTACGTAACTTTGAAAATTAACAAAGTTAAAGGTGCGTGCCCGCACTGGGAATCGAACCTGGGTCTCCCGCTTCCGAGTCCATTGTTCTACCCACTGGGCTACCACCGCTAACTGTGAAGGAAAACATCGTTAGGAAACCCGCGGTAATGCTCCGCACGTAATGACTTGTCTTTCCTGTGGGCTAGGCCGACTAAGGTGTCAGGATGGTACAGGTGCTGGGTAAGCCTACTCCATCTAAAAAACAATGTCCCAGGCGCTGCAGCGTCCGAGTGGTCCCTTCACCCATCTAGTGTGAGTGATGTTGCCACTAGGCGCTGTATAAATCATCTCATTACGCAGATGCAAAGGCCAAAGCCTTATTTCATTATTTACTTTAGACTGCCGACCCCTCCGGGACACAGGCGTGAGTTTATAACGTATGTTTTCAGAATTGTTCGCGCCAGCGTCCACAGAGCCCCCGTTCAAGCGCCCTCGGACCCAACCTACCAGCAAATTGCTCACTCTCTTAGCGGGAGATGACGTCTACGGAAGGACTGTCGTTTCTACAATCGGGAGAGGACTGGTCGACAGAGACGAGATGGTCAGGAGCGCTGTGGAATCAGGGGTTGGCGGGGTCCTTGCTGATGATGACCTGATCGTCAGGTATTTTACAGATGATAAATGTAAAATAATAATTCAGTAGAAATGAGGTGCTTGAGAAGCATGCCTGGTATTACTTTGAATAACACGTTACGCAATAGTTTGATTAGAGAACGTTGTGGACTGAAAGAGGATGTAGTGACTAGAATTGAGAAGGGAATGTTGCGTTGGTTTGGACGTGTGGAGAGGATGAAGGAAGAAAGATTGACGAAACAAATATATCGTTCGAATGTGGGTGGGAGGGCCGGTAAGGGACGACACAGGCGGACATACTTCGGCAAGGGCAAGATAAAAAGTACCCGAAACCGGCTTGCGGGCATGCAACGACTAACGAATGTTGAGGAAGCGAAGGTGATCGTGGCCAGTGGCGGTCCCTGGTTTTTGCCTACCCCTCTGGGATTCAGGCGTGAGTTTATGTATGTATGTATGTAATAATCGAACTTCCACTCAACATGATCACTTGACCACTAGGATACCCTGTGCTATGGTAACCAGGCAAGGACATCACAAACGTGGAATTACACCCCAGACTGAGGCCATTGGTACAACTTGAACGTTACAAGTTAAACTAGGTGTCCGTATCGAAATAAAGATCATTTTAAAGAAAAAATGGACAAAAAACTTCAAACTACAGGATGATAAATGTTGTTTTACGAAAGGCGGTGCGTGACCTTGACTCGCTGTTGCTAGGCAACGATGTCCCGAATTTTTTTAAGATACTCTGTAAAACGAGATGAGTTTGGGGAACGGGTTAAAAAGTTGCTAAAAACATCACGTGATTAATGGACGACCCCTAAGTGTATAAACGAAACATCACATCCACTAGAAACCTATTTAGAGGCTAAAAATTCCACCCATGCCGGGACTTGAACCCGCGACCTCTGGCTAACCGTGCCGGCGCTCTCCCAACTGAGCTAATGGGCAAGTGCAGGTATCGGCGAAAGGAAAATGATCAAGTGATTAAGACACTTAGTAGCGCTATCAACAAAGTTGTGCCACAATGAAATAATACCTTAATTTGAAGTACTGGCTTAGAATTTTAAAATACTATTGTTAGCATTAAAGTAATTCTCCGGACGAGGATGTAATTAGATCATTAATACTACCGCATTATTCGTGTCCTATACCATGTCATGACATGAAACTGTCATTCTCACACGTCGTGTGCATACTCTCCGCGTAACTCAGGCGAATTCCGCTAGCAAAGAGGTTGCACCGGGACTAAACTGTTCGTCCAGACTAAATTCTTTCACTCATTCTTCTCCAACCGCTCTTGCGCTGTAATAATAATAATCCGTAACCCACACAAAATGCATGGGAGCGAGTTTATTTAAGCTGTAGTACTATTTAGAGAAGAAAACGGAAGTTGATGAGTGTTGACGATAGATTTGAGGCGAAAAGGTTCGTTTGTTACTAACACTTGTTGCAGCGATGATGACTGAGACGTAGGAGAATTCTAAGGGTATTCTTACAGTATAACAGGCCAGCGCAGTGCTTAGGAAAAGCATTAGAAACAATTAAAATTATGACAATAACTGGCATCTATGCGGCCATCGCTATTTATTTCAACTGTGCTAAGGGTCAAGGTCAAGTACGACCTATACTAATTAGCTCCATAGAATTTAACTGTATATAGTGATCTAAAATATCTGGAAAATGATGTGGAGTAGCTGCTTTTGTGCCACAACACGGAGAGGGCAAAGTAGAACACAAAACACTCACTGTCATTATTCCGCGGCTGAAATAGCTTCACGAAAAGATCTTCCATCAACACTAATGGCCTTATATTAAAAAAACAGCCCAACCTTGGCCAATGGGTGCAAAAAAGTTATGTATCACGTGTAAAACCATCACCATCGGCCGACATTTCTCAAATCACCAAGTGACATTTATTGATGTGAATTGGTTCCACGAAAACCGATGAAAAAACTTTTTTTAATTTAGAGAACCGATACTACCCCATGCGCTGCGCGGCATGCTGCGAGGAAATCTTGAAAAAAATGCCATGTCCTTAGCGTAAATATACCATTATAATACGTCATCATCATTATAACCGACAGCCCGCTTTGCCGGAGATGCCTCAAAAGAGAGGAAACACCCGCCCATGTGACCATTCACTGTGAAGGCGTGGAAAAGCAACGGACCGCTATCATTAGGAAGCTAGGATCCCTTCAGGAGGCCTGTAGTGACATCAGAGCACTGCTGGCCTTCTGGAAAGAGATAGGCTGACTGGAGTAAACTCACAGCTTTGCTACGTACAATGGCCCAACCATGAGGCTAAGTGCGGAAATCTCAGGTCTAACTAACTACCTAACTATCATCATCATCAGCTATTTGACGCCCACTGCAGGACATAGGCGTCCCTCATAATTTTTCAAGCCTAGCGGCCTTGTGCCGCCCGCATCCAGGGACTCCCCGCTACCGCAACCAGGTCGTCAGACCATCTGGTGGGGAACCTGCTCACGCTGCGGCGTCCGGTCCGCAGTCACCAGGTCAGAACTATAATACATAGTTTGGTCCTAAAAATAATCAATTCAAGTAATTAAATACACACAGTGGTATTTATAAAAACTGAATTACATAAACACTCCTCAAATGCATATTTACCTAATAGTCTGTGGTAAATGAAAAGATTTTGAGAATGTTTTTTAGATGAATCGTGTTTTTAAATAACATCGGATATTTTGGGTTTCACCTACCAAATGAGGTAACATCAATATTTGAATGGCCTTTCTGCACAATCTGCAGGTACCCTTGATGTGCGTAAGTACACGTAGTATGGATGTGCCACAAGAGAAAAATACACTTCTATGCCCAAACGTAGGAGCTGCTGCTGGCTCAGACTGGACAGCATCTCGTAAGCAAGCAAAACATTCAATGCAAACCTGCGCTTCACGTGAAATCTGCAAAATATACATTATATTTTTTCAGTCAGGGGCCTCTTTCATAGAACTACATTCATGGTTTACTATGTCAATTCGAAATACATTGCAAAGTCGACTAATCCACAGGCCAGCTAGTAGCAAGACTCTGCTACGCAATGTACATCAAATTGTCATAATAAACCCCGAATTGTAGTTTTATGAAACTCGGCCCTGGTAAGGAACTCATGTCTAGTTCTCTAGGTGAATGATAGGGTATGTGGAATTAATCCATACAAAAATTATTATAAAATAAATTAAGTGAAAATGTAAACACATTTATATCCGTGTAAAATGGCGATAAAATGCGTAAGCTATAAAAGCTATCTATATACAATTAAACTTACCGATGTCGGAAAAATCCAAGTAACGAGAGTGTTGTAAATATTATAACCAATTCCCTCAACGACCTCCATTGCAAATGCCGCAATCCGAGGGAACAATTTATGCATCGCAAATTCAGGGTATCATCCATAATGATGGAGTGTGTATTTTACGATAGAATACACACCAATATGGAGACTTACAAAAACACAAGAAGTCTCTAGCTTAACTCATTTACTCCGTCACACTTCGTCTCACAAAAGTACTAACATTCATGCGAAGTAGTTAATAAACAAATATAAATTCTGATCATGAAGAAAACAATCGCAAAACCGTTATAATGATAGGTGACAGGGCATATCACAGATTATGAACGATGACGTTCAGTGCTGCAAAATGTAATTTTCAACACACCTGCTCGTAAAGTAGGTCTTATTACAGCGTATTTACACTGATAATGCAGAATATTACCCATGCCGTGCCTTTTACATTACATTATCGCACTAGTGCCTTTTCATTACATATCTTTTTAAATATTAGCAAGAAGTATTAATGTTTCGAAAACAGCTAAGTAGTTATTTGCGTAAATATAAAATTAAATTCAAAATGTGATAAATAATTAAAGAATTTCATGAAACTGCTTGTTAGCTTGTTGGTATTTATATTTTGACGGTGTATTTTTACCTATAAATACCCAATTTCAAAATTTATAAATATGTGGCTGATTAGCTACTTGCCGGTGCCCTTATCTCAGACTTGCGCGCGCATGCAGCGCTGAGCGCGCGAAAAAATAAAATTACGGCCGCCATCTTTTAAATGGGTTTCTGTTTGTTAAGTTTATTCACAGTATTACATTTCGTTAGTGTTGTTTTTTTATTTACTTTTCCTCGCAAGTGTGTTGAAAAACGTCGTATGAAACACGTGAGCATTGGTCATTACACTTCTCGTCTCCATTAAGCCTTCGCCTTCGGCTCAGGCTTAAAAACCGACTCGAGTGTAATGACCAACATACCACACTTGTATCATAATGTACTATTATATCGATCATCAATTCGATTCCATCAGTCACCATTTCATAAAATATAACTGAAATGTAATATAATTGATTTACGTGATGCGAGTAGAAAGCCCGGTTATTATGCCTCGTATCACCTTTACATAATAACATATATAATGTGCAGTCTACGTACATAAACCATGACATTTTAGTTGCAAAGTCACCCATGCGTAGGTACTGATTACGTTATGTGCCCACTTTAGGGCACGAATCGTCTTGCATGCTAGCTCGATGACTTTCAACTCCCCGAACAAGTCGGTTTCCGATAAGGCTTTTCATACGTTGGACCACACACATACGCTGCGGCAAAATATACAAAAGACCGAGAAGTATAATCTGCCACTATGCTTAGCTTTTTTGGAGTGAGGTGAGGTATGGGGACATGGGGTGTACCTCATACACATGTTTCCTCTCGATATTTTCCGTAAACGTTAGACAGTCGTACTGCTATAAAAAAATCACATACAATGTCTGATTCGAACCCAACACCTTGGAATGTGATGCAAGCGTTCTGTTAATACATAACCACCGCTTTCCTAGTTCATTTAAAGGTTTATTTAAAGATCAGCATCCGAGATATTCGGTGAAATTAAGGTCCACAAGATCCACAGATCCGTGTGGCACCGGATTAAGAATAGCGTCACTCCATTTCCTTTCGTGGATGTCGTAGAAGGCGACTAAGGAAATAAATTACCAGGAGATGGGCAGCAGCGTTTTCTTGAGATTTCAACCGCATACTGCGATCGCCAACCCGCCTGCCAAGCGTGGCGATTATAACATAACATAACATAACATAACATTTACATACAGGCACATACATTGCTACTGGCCCCACACTAGGATACCCTGTGTCGTGGGAACCAGAAACAACGACATCACAAACATGTAAACATCCAAGACCTGGTTTTTTTTTTTTTATGGCAAAACCCCTCATGGTTATGAAAACCACGAAGGAGGCCTATGTCCTGCAGTGGGCGTTAAATAGCTGATGATGATGATGATGAAGGTCCACACTGTTGAATCTGTTATCTAGTGTTAGTACCTAATATATAATGTAAACCGCAAATAATCTAAATGAACAGGTGGATAAAGAAATATGCAAATGAAGTACTTAGGTATTATCAAACGAAATAACAAAAGTTATGTTATGCTACTTTTTTCAGCTAAATATACCTATTTTTCCCTGTATCGATTCATTGGATTTGAAAAGTAGCGGTCGGTTGGATGGCAACACTACATTATTGAATGCACAGATTGAGATTTGAATAGGTCTGTGAATGGACAAATGGATTTGTATCAAGATGACAGCGGTCGTTAAACCGGAAGCATTAATTATTGTATAACTTTATTAATTTAGAATTACGGAGAAGTCATGGTTTTATAAGAAAACCCCAATTTTTTATAATTGAAAACATGAATTATGGACACTGAAAACTGGTGACACTATTTAGATTTTAGCGATACTGCTAATGGTCGAGATCCTTTCGAGCCTCTTTACAAACTTCTCTGTATTACGTACAGGCCATGCGGGCCACTGGAAGTCTTCTTCAAAATCTTGTGTCTTTTTGAGACAAAGAAAACCTCGTAGTTTTCGTACACAAAAACTCGTTTTAAATTAGGAAAACAACAGTAAATTCGTTTAAAATATAGAATAAAATAAAAATTGGAAGATCAAAGGCACGTTAACGTTGGGTGCGTTTCAGTAGAGTGTGGGGGTTCGCAAAAGTCCGGTGACGTAACGACGGATGGTCATAGACCATTATGGTGGCAAAATTGGAACGAGGCTGACGGCGCAGACACGTACAATCATGTACGTATTATGTCCTCTGCACGGATTAGTGCAACAAAAAGAATGAAATCCACTTAAAAGTCATCAATTTCGGGGCACACTTCTCTCAGAGAGAGAGAGAGAGTTGGGCTTAATCACCACGCGTGCCCACCGCGGATTGGCGATTTTAAGCGCTGAGGTATGTGAATAGCTCAGACGCTCAGGTTTCCTCACGATGTTTTCCTTCACCGTTAGCGAGTGGTATTGCTACTATTGCTTCACAAATGTATATTACTTAGAAAACAAAGTCATAGGTACTTGCCCGCACTGGGAATCGAACCTGGGTCTCCCGCTTCCGAGTCCAATGTTCTACCCACTAGGTTACCACCTATTATTGAACCTTGTAGATCTTATCTTATCTTATCTTATCGTATCTTGTAGATGGTGGTGAAATGTACCAGCGTATCTTAGACATGGAGAAAACGACGTTTTCTAAAAATGAAACCTAGCTAAATCAATTTATCGCCCCCGTAACCCCCTGCATACTAAATTTCATAGGAATTGTTGGAGCTGTTTCCGAGATTCAGATTATGTGCAAGAATTGCTCTTTTAAAGGTATTACATGATGCTCATTGTGAAATACAAAGAGCACGACCTTCGGCAGGTTCTGCGAGGTGCTCCTCATCACGGTAACCCTGCCTGGTCTCCAGCCGGCCCCCAGCGCCGGCCAGTCTCCAGCAGACGTGGCCGGCGCCCTGGCTGTGATGCTGCGGCTCCTCTTCCAAGGTCTGACGGGGACCGAGGCGTTCAGACGGCTGAGGCTGCGGGAGGAGCCTTTGGAGGTGATTGGGTAAGAATCAGTGATAGTTAAAAACACAGATTAAAAAAATTGTTAAAAACCAATCAAGTGAATCTGAAATTAAGTTCATAAAAATATGATGTCATATTTTTAATTCAATTCAATTCAAATTTAATTGAATTGAATTGAATTAAAAATATGATGTCTAACTAGCGCTAAAAAATTACCGCATGTTCAGAGCGAGGCTTTTCAATTGTGTTACCAATCGGAGCGAGTTCAGTATTACTTTCATAACCCTGAGGGGTTTTGCCATAATCGCCACGCTTGGCAGGCGGGTTGGCGATCGCAGTATGCGGTCGGAATCTCAGCAAGACGCTGCTGCCCGTCTCCTGGTAATTGATTTCCTTAGTCGCCTTCTACGAGATCCACGGAAGGAAATAGAGTGACGCTATTCTTAAACCGGCGCCACACGGAATATGGAGTCATTGGTTTGTCGTTTTTGTATAAACACAATCATCAGTTATGCTGTCACTTACTATCGCCCAATCAACGTTCACGTCGTCACGCATGGCGCACAGAATCAACCAATCACAGAGTGGTTTACTCCACTGCACATCTTGCGCTCACTTCATTGGTGAAGACTATTCTAGAGGACAGGGGCCGTTTTTGAGTGTGAATTTTGTTGAAAGAAATACTTCTACGCTTTTTTATTCGTAGGTAAGAATACATTCTTCAAAGAGACCACTTATTACTTTTTTATTTATTGAAAGAAAACAAACAATTGTACAATATAGTTACAAGACAAAACAATCTTACATTGATATATATATATATATATATATATATATATATATATGTAATACTGGTTGTACCCAGTGGCGTTTTCTATTGATTAATACAAAGACATAGAAATTAACAGAAAAACTCACAGTTACGCTAATAACAACAGTCACAGAGGAAATTAGTGCAATCTACACCGTAACGTTAGCAGTGAGTTTGCAACAGAAATGTCAGGGCTGACCTACTTACTGTCTTCTGACTTATTTTTGATCTATTTGTGCCTGAACAAAATCTTGACGACTGCGTGGCGAGTGCATCTGAATACCATGCGAGAGGTCCCGGATTCGAATCCCGGCTGGGGACAAAAAAAAACCCCAGGTCTTGGATGTTTACAAGTTTGTATGTAGTTGTTTCTGGTTCCCACGACACAGGGTATCCTAGTGTGGGGCCAGAAGCAATGTATGTGCCTGTATGTAAATGTTTATGTTTAAATATTGTTTTACTCTAGCAAGACTGACAAAAATAACGTTTATTAATACGATATAAACCTTATTCATAGAGATATGATTAAACCTACAATAATGGTGTAAGTTATGGTATACTTATGTATAAGTGGAAAAAAAAAGAAAAAACTTAAAGGCTTTTAAAAACCTATTTAGAGGCTAAAAATTCCACCCATGCCGGTACTTGAACCCGCGACCTCTGGCTCACTGTGCCAGCGCTCTCCCAACTAAGCTAATGGGCAAGAGCAAGCGTCGATGTAATTTCGAGCCTCTTTACAAACTTCTTTATATTACGTACAGGCAGCGACATCTGGCTGAAGTGAATTACATCACTTGCAGCCCCGAGTAACCCACTTTGCAGTTAAGTTTTTACATCGGAAGTCGCGGGTTCAAGTCCCGGCATGGATGGAATTTTTAGCCTCTAAATAGGTTTTTTAAAATTGTCCTCAGCACGGGTTAGTGCAACAAAAAGAATATATAACTTAAAGGCTTTGCAATAGATTTTTCTCACTTTTTCAATAGATTGATAAAAGCACGACGACAACTGTCATTCGCCACAATTTGGTAGTCTACAAAGCAATAGCAGTACAATGTCATTCCAATGGTATAACCCGCGCGAACTAAATAGGCATATCTTGAGAAGAAGATCGAATCGCGCGAGGCGCCGAGTTAAGTTGCACGAGTTACGCCATTGGAATGCGATTGGTTACTAGAATACTAATAGTATCAATGAAAAAACCATTGCCGTACTAATTTCACTATTGAACAACTATGCATTTAGGAGACTCGCATCTTTTTGTAATTTTTTTTGTATAGACCCGTTTCAACTGCTTCACCGACTCTGCAAGGTTTGCTGGAAAAAAAAGATAAGCTCGCCAGCGCTCTCCCAACTGAGCTAATGGGCAACTGCAGGCATCGGTGAAATTTCGAGCCTCTTTACAAACTTCTCTGTATTACGTACAGGCAGCGGCATCTGGCCGAAGCGATTTACATCCCTTGCAGTCCCGAGTAACCTCTAAATAGGTTCTTAAAATTGTCCTCAGCACCGGTTCGTGCAACAAAAAGAATATAAACACCAAGTTTTGACATTAGTATAGATGAGTACAGATATAGAATAGTTACCCTCCCTGGTCACTTTCACAAAGTAAGTGTCGTTTCAGCACCTCATCTGCTATTGGCCCTTCGAAGCTTCTCACCATGAGCCGGACCTACCAAGGGACGTTCAGGGCTCGCTTCACTGGAACTGGGAGGAATAAGGCTTCAAAGGCCAAGACCAGTGAGTATACAAACCAGCAGTGCATCGACACCAGTGGCTCCCAACCGATGGCCCACGGACCACCGGTGATAATGGTCACTGTCCTAAATATTGACATCATCATCAATCCACAGCACACAATTGGAGATCGCAGTGTTTGGTGGTCTGGTGTCACAGGTCGACGCTGCTGCCCGTTCCCTGGTTTCCGTTTTTTAGTCACCTCTTACGACATCCACGGGAAGTAATGGGATGGCTCATTCTAGGCCGGC
This sequence comes from Yponomeuta evonymella, assembly GCA_963969515.1. Lineage (NCBI taxonomy): Eukaryota > Metazoa > Arthropoda > Insecta > Lepidoptera > Yponomeutidae > Yponomeuta > Yponomeuta evonymella. The sequence continues at coordinate 3,147,907 of OZ018370.1, read as the reverse complement.
ATGTAACAATGGTTACATAATTAAATTACGCATTGGGATTGTCCTGTAAATAAGTTCAATTGTATAAATAAAAAAAAAGTTAAAATGATACGATATTTCAATAAATCATCATCATCATCAGCCATTTGACGCCCACTGCAGGACATAGGCCTCCCTCGTGGTTTTCATAATCACGAGGGGTTTTGCCATAATTGCCACGCTCGGCAGGCGGGTTGGCGATCGCAGTATGTGGTTGGAACCTCAGGAAGACGCTGCTGCCCGTCTCCTGGTAATTTATTTCCTTAGTCGCCTTCTACGACATCCACGGGAGGAAACGCTATTCTTAATTTGGCGCCACACAGAACATAATAATAATTAATATACTTTGACGAAATAGGGGATGTATGAGTGAAGGCCAAGATAAAAAGTACCCAAAACCGGCGTGCCTGCATGCAACGAGTAATGAATGTTGATGAAGCGAAAGAGATCTGTCAGGATCGTGGCGAGTGGCGGACCCTTGTCTCTGCCTACCCGTTCGGAATACAAGCGTGAGGTAATGTAATGTAAAATTACCGACAATTAAGATATATTTTCCACTCGATTCCAGATCAAACCAGCTGTCTGAACGTACAAGTGCCTCTAGCAGACGTGCTGGATTCATTCCTGCAGTTCTGCCAGAGTAGCCCAGAGGTTGCTACTTCGTTCTTCTTGGATACCGTGAGAGCCTTGCAGAGGCTAGAGAGCGGGGAGGATACTACGCTTGGACAGAGTGGTGAGTAGAAAAAAAAAGTTTATACAGGGTCTGACAAAAACAGGTAACGATATATTAAAAACCTATTTGGAGGCTAAAAATTCCACCCATGCCGGGACTTGAACCCGCGACCTCTGGCTAACCGTGCCGGCGCTCTACCAACTGAGCTGATGGGCAAGTGCAGGCATCGGCGAAATTTCGAGCCTCTTTACAAACTTCTCTGTATTACGTACAGGGAGCGACATCTGGCGGAAGTAATTTACATCACTTGCACATTTAAAATTGTCCTCAGCACTGGTTAGTGCAAGAAAAAGAATATTGATACTTTATTTGTGAAACATTTATACAAACATGACACATGTATGCCTGCAGGGCAGGCACAGGCTATGTAAAAAATAGGTCACATTTATATTTAAAAAATTTGCCGTTCAGTAACATTATTGGATTGATTGATGTAGTTAGAAAACATACAGGCACATACATTGCTTCTGGCCCCACACTAGGATACCCTGTGTCGTGGAAAAACAATTGAATTATGAGTGTAGTAGAGAAGTACACAACGTCAGTACTTGTCATTTAAATATCCGCATACGATTTCGTTAAAAGTAATCTCTTCAACTTAGACTTAAATTTGTCAATGGGGAGTTCTCTCCAAGCTGAAGGCAGGTATGCGTATACCTCAGCCAGACTGGTTTCCTCACGATATCTTCCTTCACCGTCACCGAGAGGTTCTACTACAAATTTACGCAACTTAAAAAACATGTCATTTTCACATTTTTCAGCTGACTCCGCTCTGAACACAAACGTAGCCTCTCAACTATCCAAGGTTCTGGAGAAAGGCCACGTGAACCATCTGACTCCAGTCGTTTTGCAGCTCTGCAGACTTTGCGTGAACGAGTGCTGCGCTGTCGACAGGTACTTTACATACACACACACACGCACACGCACGCACATACGCACACACACAAGCACACGCGCACACGCAGACACTATCTCACACACACAAACTTTTTTATTGACTGAATTTTTGCTTAATTTTATTTCATGAATTTATTTTCTAAGCAGTAAAGTAAAATACTACAATGTCATCTGTAATTAGAAATTGACTCATTTCACTGAGGAATTGGTACTGCTTGCTGTAATACAGGTGTCAAGCCTAGCACAGCATCAGAAGCTGATGTAATAATGTTCATTTATAAACTAGTTTTAATTTAGATAATATCACCACTAAGGTGTCTGGAAATAATTTTGATTATTATTACTCTATCCAGTATATTATTATGTTTCATACATATGCTCACACATACGTATCATACATGCTCATACATATCATCATCATCATCATCATCATCGTCATCATCATCATCATCATCAGCAGCCATTTGACGCCCACTGCAGGACACAGGCCTCCATCATGGTTTTCATAACCATGATTACTCTTTTCATAACCATGAGGGGTTTTGCCATAATCGCCACGCTCGGCGGGCGGGTTGGCGATCGCAGTGTGCGGTTGGAATCTCAGGAAGACGCTGCTGCCCGTCTCCTGGTAATTGATTTCCTTGGTCGCCTCCTGTGTGGCGCCGGATTAAGTATAGCATCTCTCCATTTTCTCATACATATGTACCCATAATATACGAACCCACGACCTCTAAAATATGTGGCCAGCTTTCTATAATTTACCACCATCAGAAATGAATGCCAATTGGCATTTAAAGTCTGTTACTAAGTTGGTGTAACACATTTCTATTTCAGCTTCAAATCGTCAGTGCTCAAAGTTAAGACCCTAACGGCCCGCACTAACGGTGAAGGTGTCTCTTCACTCTTGTACGAAGATCTGGTGATGAGAGAGGGTCACGGAATCGGCGCTTTGGGAGCCGACATGCCTGGCGATGATGGTGATGATGATGAAGAAATGGGTGATGAGCACAGGGAATTTAGTATTGAAGGTAAGGTTAACCTGTTAGGTTATGACCTTGAAAGGAACAATTAAAAACATTGTTATGGTGGTCCGATCGGGTCATTTAGAATTGTAGATTAATATTAGGGGTTAAAGTATGAAATTGCCGTTTTATTGCAATAGGTTCTTTGAATTGACATAGAATCTTCATGGTTTGAGGTTTTCGAATGAAACTTTTTTCAAATGGTTTCTATGATGTTCTTTTTTTAAAAAATGTGAAACATTTGAATATCGACTTTCAATTGTTTTTGTTATTCAATTTAGACAAGAAAGATGGATACTGCGAAAATTCGAGTGATTATGAGGCACCCATTTTTCGTATTTTATTTTTTATTTTATTGATTTGACGCAAGTGAGTCAATATTGTGGGTAAGGTAACGTTAAACCATGCCGCTAATTCCTGGGTAGTTTGACTAGGGTCGGCTTCCACTATCTCTCTCAATTCATCATTATTCACCTGTGTGGGCGGTCTTCCTCGTGGCTCGTTCTTTAAGTCGAAATTTCCATCACGAAAGCGTTTAAACCAAAATCGCACGGTGCGTTCATTAGTAGACCCCTCTCCAAACGCAGCATTGATATTGAGGGCTGTTTCTGCCGCGTTAGTTCCGCGTCGGAACTCGTATTCAAAAATCACTCGAATTTTCGCAGTATCCATCTTTCTTGTCTAAATTGAATAAAAAAAACAATTGAAAGTCGATATTCAAATGTTTCACATTTTTTCAAAAAAGAACATCATAGAAACCATTTGAAAAAAGTTTCATTCGAAAACCTCAAACCATGAAGATTCTATGTCAATTCAAAGAACCTATTGCAATAAAACGGCAATTTCATACTTTAACCCCTATTATTATGGTAATGTATTTAATTTTAATTCGTAGTTTATTATGACAACTCGAGGTGCATTGCGTAGCGGAGTCGTTTTGTTAAATGTGTGGGTCAATCGACTTTGCAATGTACATCGAATCGTCATAGTAAACCGTGCATCGTAGTTTCATGGAAAAGGCCCCAGAATGTTTGTATGTCGCAGGATATAGTTGTAAACCGGCGAGATTTTTACTTTATTTCAGTGGCCCGGCCTGTCTCCTTCTCTTTCATTCATATCCACACCGACAGGGATGGAAAGAAGAAAGAAAGAAAGAAAGATATATTTATTTGACGACACAATACCGGTTGGCACAATAATGGCTGAAGCTGGTCTGTCAGTCTCTGAAAGGGCCCTGTAAGGTCCACTAGATAAATAGATAGAATATTCTTTTTTGTACACAGAAATTACACCAAGAGCACTAGCACGTAGCACCAATGGAAAACGTCATATCTTCTTAACCCACTTCAAAAAAGGAGGAGGTTATCAACGCATATATATACATACAAGGAAAGGAAATCAATATCCAGAAGACGGGCAGCAGCGTCTTCCTGAGATTCCAATCGCATACTGCGATCGCCAACCCGCCTGCCGAGCGTGGCGATTATGGCGAAACCCTTCATGGTTATGAAAACCATGAGGGAGGCCTATGCCCTGCAGTGGGCGCCAAATGGCTGATGATGATATACATATATCTTTTACATTTCTTTTTTTGCCGTATTCCTACATAACTCCGTCAAATATTAACCGATTACGACATTTTTTTTGTTCGAATAGATATAACGTCCCATTGGTCCCATTTTAATTTGGTGAAGATCTGATGAAGACTTTCAGAGATGGAGAACGGAACTCTTCAATGGACAGCAGTAAATAAGATATATGGGGCCCATCCTTTAGTAATATCCGTATGTATCATAAAATAGCGTAAAAGTAGTCCCAAGGTGATTTGGTGATGTTCTGGTGAAGACTTTCGGAGATGGAAATTGAGAACGTCAAATTGCAACGAATTAAGTAGGGTAAATTATGATTATACGGGTCTTGTTTATTTTTCTCCCGCTCCCCCACTAAAAATTGAAAAATAAAAAAAATTAAATAAAAAATAAAAACCGATTTCGAAACACTACAGCACTAAAAAGTTACTAATAATTTAAATAATTAGAAGTATGTATACTTTTAGGTATTGTAGAAGTATAATATGGAGTCGGTGCCCAGTTTCATGACCAGCACCAAATATTTTGGGCACCGACTCCAAATTATACTTCTACAATACCTACATGTATACATACTTCTGATTATCGGTCGGTTTTATTTTTTAATAAAAAAATTTTACAGATCGTTTTTGTAAAAAGTGTCTTTCTGCTCTCTCAAACATGTTCATAGTGATTTTAGGACCCACGACGAAGAACCTAGGATCAAGGACCTAGCCCTAGATAGCATTTGTGCCAAAAACGGCGGTTTTTAGCGTTAATGCTATCTAATACTAGGTTTTTCGCCTTAGATTCACGGTCGCTTCGAGTTCTTAGGTTCCAGGCCTATGTCCTGCAGTGCGCGTCAAATGGCTGATGATGATGATGATGATGATGATGATTTTTCATTGGTGGCGCTAGTGGACCTCACGGAGCCCCTGTTTATCTCTTTATAAATACTTATCTAGGGATACACAGATAAATATCTGATTGACAGGGTTGCCAACTTCATACAATTTAACTATGGATAGATATATATCATGGTGCAAGACTTTTTTTTTTTAATGTAGCCTATATTTTACGTCCCACTGTGGGGCACAGGCCTTCTCTCAGAGAGACAGTACGGGCTTAGTTACCGCGCGTGCCCACAGTGGAATGGCAATTTCTGGAATGAATACACCTCAGCCATTCAGGTTTCCTCACGATGTTTGCTCTTATTCACTGGGTAAAGAGATAAACAGTACCGTCTGATAGCCTGGGCGCCAACCGGCCTTGATGATTCCTCAATTCTCAACTTTATTTCCCGCAGGTCTAGAGTCGACATTCGGTCGCCTCTGCAACTGGGACCAACTTACGTTGCGAGAGAAGAGATATGTAGAAAGTTCCACTCTTTCTCCACTTTGGACTGATGATGCAGGGTTCAGGGAAGCCTTAGAGGGCCACCAAGGTAGGTATCAATACTTGTCAATCGTTTAAATATTGATTCTTAGGACCCAATGTTGTACTTTAGAGAGTGTGCACAAGGACTCATGGACTTATACCCCCATCCCCTTTCTTCCATCGGACAACCAGACGGCTGACTCATTTCGTGGAAATTCCGCGAATTGGCACCAAGCGATTCGCGTATTCTTTTATGTCAAGAACGGCAAAGATGTGGAACGCGTGGCCGACGTCTGTTTTTGCAGACACACGTAACCTGGGTGTCTTTAGAACTAGGCTCAACCGAAATTTAACAGGTGAACACGTAACATGTTTGACACGTCTTTGTTTGCGATCAGGCGTGAGGGGTCAAGTGTGAACATGACCTAATTTAAAAAAAAAACCCACGACCAGGAAGCTTAAGCCTAGGACCTAGGACTGAATTGCAGTGAAGTGTTTTCTCCACCAAGAATAACGTAAAAGTGATCCTTCTCGCACTTCTATTCTCCCCTACTCACTGAGGCTCCCCGCCATATTTTTTTCGCAGTAGTGCCAACCTAACGGTCAGTTACTTTTGAATAGTGTCAACGACCCTTCCGATTTTGGACGTATCATGACATTATTTTATTGCGTACTTTTAATGTCATAACATTGAATATTGTCCTGAAAAATAATTGGGAGCTAATATCAATAACTTCACAAATGTACATAACTTAGAACACCAAGTCATAGGTACATGCCCGCACCGGGGATCGAACCAGGGTCTCCCACTTCCGAGTCCGAGGTTCTACCCACTAGGCTACCACCGCCATCAATGCCAAATAATGTCGACATAGTCAAACATAACACTGATTTTACTCAAATTGTTCAAAATCATGTAACATCTAAAGTTTAAGCAACATTGTTATTATTTTTAAGCCGACTTAATCATTCGATGTACATATGGCTTATAAAAAAACGAGATTAAAAAAAAAAAATACAGAATAATGTTATGTTTAGTTTTCTTGCTGTTGTTGTGCAGGTATTATGTTACTTATCTGCTCATTTTGTTTCTGTGATGTATCTTGTATATCCCGGCGAACTTCGTACCGCCACCGAATCCGTTTATAGGATTCTTGCACAGCGCCATCTATTTTAAACTTTAAATAAATATTATCCCACGGAAACGCATTACCGGGATATCAAGTATGCTATTTCTTAATTCAGGTCTTTGTCTATCTGTACGCCAAGTTTTATGTAAATCCGTTCAGCCGTTATTGCTTGATTTAGTAACAAATATCCAAACATCTAAACCTCCAAACATCCAAACATCTTCACAAACTTTCACATTTATAATATCAGTAGGAAGGATTTACATTGAGCGAGCCTACATCTCTCCAATGAGATGAACACATTTTTTATTTGCAAATTCTTTATAGTGAGTCTGTGGATCATTATCAGTCCATCACTTCTACTCTTTTTTTCAGCGACCACTGAGTGGCTGTCCAAAATGGTCCATCACTTCCACTTTTTTTTTCAGTGACCACAGAGAGTGGCTGTCCAAAATGGTCCATCAATTCCACTCTTTTTTTCAGCGACCACTGAGTGGCTGTCCAAAATGCAGCAATCGTTGGGCCCACAGAGAACTGGAGACCAGTACCGTTGGCTGAGGCAGCTGGATCATTGGCCAGCGAAGCCTTTTGCAGTCTCCGCTGTGAGTACTGAGCACACATAAGCAGTCTTTGACTGCCTCGTTGGTCTAGCGGTATTTGTTTACCATGCCGGAGGTCGCGGGTTCGATTCCCACTGGAGGCCTCCGTACTTTTGTATAAATGGCCTTATTTCCATATTTATGATGTCCTCACCTGGTTATCATAGCACAGGTTATCCTAGTTTGGGACCGGGACGAGTGAGGCAGTTATTATTATTATCTCCAGTTTCCCGTACGCTGACAATCTGTTAACAGTTGTCTGTTGGCGAAAGTTCATTTTCTCATTATTGTGACGTATACACACGTATGTCTATTAGTGTCTATAATCTCTCCCAGAGAGAATGCCTGTGCCCTACAGTGGGACGTATGTAGGCTGCTTATGATCGCTATTAATATTTTTTTGAAATTTGCACCGACTACCCGTTTCCCCTTCGACAAATTCTCCAATATGAGGTCGCCTGGAAGAATTTCTCTCTCCTCTCTTTCACTTATATTTGCTTGTTAAATTAAATGTATTATGGTGTTCCTCTATATTTCACACATATTAATTTAAAACTAATAATATATATAATATATGTAAGTATTTTATGACGATATTTAATTTATTTTTTTTTACTTTATTAATTGAATTTGTCTTAATTCTTTGACTGCACCACGACACGCACTCCGTAGTCCAATTAAGGATTACCGTAGGCACTGACTGAAAATCAGCGCTGAGGGATCACTTCCTCAGCACAACGCTGAGTCAGCTGCCTTTTGTGGCAATGTAGATACACCACAGGCTACATCTATGGTCCTGTTTTATTTATTCGTTTTGTCTGTTGTGTATTTAGTTTTCTTTCTGTTGTTGTGCATATTATGTTGCTTGTGTGCTTGTTTTGTTTCTGTGATGTATCTTGTTGGTATAATAAATGTCTTTCTTCTTCTTCTTCTTCTTCAATTTGCTATTAGCAATAAGACCGCCGATTGTACCTTCTCCTGTGTGACTGCTCTATACAATTGTACCTTCTCCTTTGTAACAGCTGTGTACAATAAAGAATATTCTTACATTATCTTTATCATCTGAACGTTGAGGAAGCGAAAGCGTGAGGATCTGTCAGGATCATGGCACGTGGCGACCGGCTGCCGTCGACAGGTACGTGGATCTGTGGATGAACGGGATTGTCACTATCACCGGCCGCGGTCGATAGGTACGTGGATCTGCGAAAGCTTATATGAGAATGTGCAATGTCTGAAACAAAGGCAATCCGTGGTCTCTACCTTTCCCTCTGGGATACAGGCGTGAGTTTATGTAATAAATAAATAAATAAATCTTTATTTACTATAGGTGAGACATGAAAGTATCTATATGTATGTAAACAATCTTAAAGTTAACAATATTCAGCGATACAATTTTACACTGCGGCCCCACACTAGGCAAGCCTGTATCGTGGGTACCATACTAGAGGTGAGCATAATCGTTCTAATGGCAGGATAGATTTATAGATGTATGTATGCGTCATCTGCTACCACTGTGCACGGGTGTCATTGTGCTCACTGTGACCAATCATAGTATTTTCGTGAGTTACTACTTTCTGATATTGTCCACCTGTTTCAGATAACAGAAGCGCTAGAATGGCACTGCGCAGCGACGGCCGCGGACGTGAAGAAGTTGCCCTGCAGCATTAAGTCCGCCGATTGTTTGGCCGAATGGGCGGCCAGGCTTCTGATGAGGTAAAGCATTTTTAAATGAAATAAAATACATTTAGATAGATAGATAGATAGATAAAACCATTTATTTGCATTTCCACACACACATAGATACAGAACAAATAAAGAAAATCACAAAGCAAAATCGTACAGCAAGTAGGCACACAAAAAGAGTAACAGAAATAAGCAAACACAAATCAACAGACAATACGAGAGAGCATTTTGTGGGTGTGGTAAAAGCAAAGGGGCTCTGACTCAGCATATGCTGGAGAGGCAGACCACTCCAGCGCTGGTCTTCCGTCAGTACCCGGTAGTGTACCGACGTGCAGCGCTCGGAAAAACGAATGAATTGGCAGTAATTTGGTATGTCAATGTCAAAATAAGCATAAATTAAATTATTATTGCATTATATTAGGGGTTAAAGTATGAAATTGCCGTTTTATTGCAATAGGTTCTTTGAATTGACATAGAATCTTCATGGTTTGAGGTTTTCGAATGAAACTTTTTTCAAATGGTTTCTATGATGTTCTTTTTTTAAAAAATGTGAAACATCTGAATATCGACTTTCAATTGTTTTTGTTATTCAATTTAGACAAGAAAGATGGATACTGCGAAAATTCAGTCAAATCATGAGGCATCCATTTTTCGTATTTTTTTATTTTATTGATTTGACGCAAGTGAGTCAATATTGTGTGTAAGGTAACGTTAAACCATGCCGCTAATTCCTGGGTAGTTTGACTAGGGTCGGCTTCCACTATCTCTCTTAATTCAGCGTTATTCACCTGTGTGGGCGGTCTTCCTCGTGGCTCGTTCTTTAAGTCGAAATTTCCATCACGAAAGCGTTTAAACCAAAATCGCACGGTGCGTTCATTAGTAGACCCCTCTCCAAACGCAGCATTGATATTGCGGGCTGTTTCTGCCGCGTTAGTTCCGCGTCGGAACTCGTATTCAAAAATCACTCGAATTTTCGCAGTATCCATCTTTCTTGTCTAAATTGAATAACAAAAACAATTGAAAGTCGATATTCAAATGTTTCACATTTTTAAAAAAAAGAACATCATAGAAACCATTTGAAAAAAGTTTCATTCGAAAACCTCAAACCATGAAGATTCTATGTCAATTCAAAGAACCTATTGCAATAAAACGGCAATTTCATACTTTAACCCCTAATATTATTACTATGTGTACATTGTGTAATATTATATTGAGTAAATATATGTAAATATTGGATAATTATAATAATTTAAATTGTAGCATAATATTTAAGTGCATCATTTTAACATATCTTAAGAAAAACAAAGTGATGGTACCTATATAAAAAAAAACAAAATTATAAGATACAAATAAGTACATGAGGTAAAAAAAATATTTGTAAACACACAGTGCCGCTTATTGGGTAAAGGTTTATATCAATATGTAAAACATGTGTCCCAGGCACAAATACGATTATAATTTATTATAATTTATAATTTACTAGCTGACTCGGCAAACGCTGCTTTGCCGTATTCATTAGCCTTCGACCTATTCCCAGACCTACCAAATATACACGGAAAAATTCTAAAAATCGGTGAAGCCGTTTCGGAGGAGTTCGATAACAAACACTGTGACACGAGATTTTTATATATTAGATTATTACTAAACTTTATTGCACATAATAGTAGTTTATGCAACTGTCATATAATGAAGGGTATTAAAACACGAGTGTGAGTTTATGAAACGAGCGCAGCGAGTTTCATAATAGTAACGAGTGTTTTAATACCCGTGTTATATGCAGTTGCATACACTACTTTATCTTCACTAATGCAATTAAAAATTAAATTCACGCGTACGTGTATAATCACAGTGATTTTGCCGCCATTAAAATTTAACCAATGAGAGCGCAGCTGCGCGCTTCAATAAAACGCGACCAACCTGATTGGCCCTGCAATCAAGTTGGTCGCGTTTTATTGATGTTATAATGAGATTTTACGATATCGATGTGAATATTATACCATCATGTGAAATTGCTTAAATTGAGTGTTTTGTTGTCTGCGCTATAACAGTAGTAATTATAAGTCAAGTATTGAAAACATAAGTAGAATGTTACAACATTAGTGTAGATAAAACATTTAACAATACATTTGTATATACATTACATTACGTTGCATCACATAAACTCACGCGGGGGTAGGAGCCAGGAGAAGAGGTAGGCCTGGATTGCCTGTTTGCTTCAGGAATTGTTAATTTCCCGGTTAACCCTCTCATATTAGCTTTCACCCGCAAATCCACGTACTTGTGTTCATCCACAGATCCACGTACCTGTCGACGGCAGTCAGTGACAGTGAAAGTGACAGTCTCGTTCATCCACAGATCCACGTACCTGTCGACGGCAGTCAGTGACAGTGAAAGTGACAGTGACAGTCTCGCTCGGCGCGTGCGCAGCCAGCGGCTCGCGTGGTGTTCGGAGGCCAGCCGCCGCGGGGTGCCGGGCTTGGTGCTGCAGTGCGTCAAAATAAATGCACAGTGAGTGGGTTTTTCTACAGATTTTGGGTCCTTTTGTTAAATTGTGACTGTCCGTAGACTTAACCTCCACGCAACACAATCACTTATCCTGGTCCTAAACTAGGATTTCCTAAGCAGCCTATATACGTCCCACTTAGGGCACAGGCCTTCCCTCGGAGACAGGGTATGGGCTTATTCACCACGCGTGCCCACTGCGGATTGGCGATTTGAAGCGCTTAGGTATGTGAATATCGCGGACACTAACGTTTCCTCACGATGTTTTCCTTCACAGTTAGCGAGTGGTATTGCTCCTGTAACTTCACAAAAGTAAACGTAAAAGCAATTTATTCGTAAAACATGAGTACATGATGTTGGAATTGTTACATACGAGTCCTATGCATGTTTTGCCTTAATAGGCACACGAATTTCGAGAAGGCGCCTTGAAAGGAAACAGACCTATATCGAAAAATTAAAACCTTTACCGCAAACACAAATTATCATTAAAGATATGTCAAGAATTAGTAAAAATTGTGTTCAATTCAAACTTAAAAATAAAACTTAATATGCATTAATTATGTCCTCTTAGTAATATTATTGTCATGATGCCAATGTCAAGATCTGTACATAACTTAGAAGATAATGTACATAACTTAGAAAACAAAGTCATAGGTGCATGCCCGCACTGGAGATCGAACATGGGTCTCTCGCTTCCGAGTCGATTGTTCTACCCACTAGGCTACCACCGCTGGGAAGGTGAATTGATCTCATTCAGTGTCTTCAGATGATGATGATTTGTCCCTGTTATAAAATTTTCCTGCGCTTGCCGCAGAGACCTCCACGAGAGCGAGGCTCTTAGCTGGCTTCATCAGCAAGCGTTGGCACTTCGCGGCATCGGACTGAAGAGACGGAACGATGAGCTGCTGCAGAAAGCCTTGCTGAAAACCGGTGAGCATCGTCATCATCAGCCATTTGACGCCCACTGCAGGACATAGGCCTCCTTCGTGGTTTTCATAACCATGGGGGGTTTCGCCATAATCGCCACGCTCGGCAGGCGGGTTGGCGATCGCAGTATGCGGTTGGAATCTCGGGAAGACGCTGCTGCCCGTCTCCTGGTAATTGATTTCCTTAGTCGCCTTCTACGACATCCACGGAGGGAAATGGAGTGACACTATTCTTAATCCGGCGCCACACGGTGAGCGTACATACATACATAAATTCACGCCTGTATCCCAGAAAGGTAGGCAGGGACCAGGCGCTGCCACTTGCCACGATCCTGACAAATCATTTTAGCTTTCTCAACATTCATTAGTCGTTGCATACACGCAAACCATTGTAGGTATTTGTGGTTTGCTCACCGGCGTTACTGGGAAAGTTTAACTTATTCCTCCCTACGAATAAAAAACCGGCCCCTTGGCCGGTATAAAAACCGGCCAAGTGCGAGTCGGACTCGCACACCAAGGGTTCCGTACAATTATCTATACAACATTAGACAAAGATCGAATTTGAGAACAGCGCCATCTATAGAAACCAACATGAAGGCGAGGGCTGTCTTTAAACAACGTTTGTTGTATGGGAGCCCCCCTTAAATATTTATTTAATTCTATTTTTACTATTTGTTGTTATAGCGGCGACAGAAATACATCATCTGTGAAAATTTCAACTGTCTAGCTATCACGGTTCATCAGATACAGCCTGGTGACGGACAGTGAAGTCTTAGTAATAGGGTCCCGTTTGACAGCCTTCGGGTACGAAACCCTAAAAACCTACAGAAGTATTTCTTCCTACAGAATTCACTCTCAAAATCGGCCCCAGTCGTTCATGTCACGCATGGCGCATAGATTGAACCAATCACAGAGTGATTTACTCTGCAGCACATCCTGCGTGTGGCGCCGGATTAAGAATAGCGTCACTCCATTTCCTTCCGTGGATGTCGTAGAAGGCGACTAAGGAAATCAATTACCAGGAGACGGGCAGCAGCGTCTTCCTGAGATTCCAACCGCATACTGCGATCGCCAACCCGCCTGCCAAGCGTGGCGATTATGGCAAAACCCCTCATGGTTATGAAAACCACGAAGGAGGCCTATGTACTGACATTCTGCGCTCATTTCATTGGTAAAGACTAATCGACAGGACTGGCTGGGGCCGTTTTTGAGTGTGAATTTTGTAGGAAGAAATACTTCTATGGTTTTTTATTTGTAAGTTCTAACAAACTAACTAACAGCCTATAAACCAAAAGCTTTATTTATAAAAAAGCGAGTAATCCTCAGAACCAGTTTATTTAATCTGTGGTTACGTCTTTTAAAATCTCCGCCTCGAGACTATTTTAATGGGCGTTAATCGAGTGCTTCTATTCCAGAAACATTCACCGAAGCATACCGCCAGCACTCAACACCCCATACCCTGCTATCTATGGACAAACTTAAACTCCAGTTAAACCGTGACCTCGAGTCTTTAACGACGGACAAGATCGACGCCATCTTGGATGACGCTTGGGGTCAGAAAGACAGCGTTTTAAAAGACAAAGTTTACGGGACTGAGAATAGGAGGAATTTGGTGACGATGTGCGAGATTGCCATGTGTTATTACGATGAAAGTTGGGAGCAGAACGGAGGTAAGTCAGCCGGCCACGCGCGCAAACACACACATACACACACATAAACACAAAACCAACACACACATACACACACACACACACACACACACACACACACACAAAATAAACACACACATACACACACACATACACACACACACATACACACACACACACACACATATACACACACACACACACACACAAATACAAACGCGCACGCAGACCTACAATGAAATAATGACTGTACACAATAGCTGTATCGTCTGTATGTTGTACATGATGACGTCACTTATACCCAAAATACAGGTCCACCTAGTGTCTGGCAATTAGTACAATTCATAATTGAATCGTGTGATTTTAAAACGACACATGTCCTTTCATTACAACTTTGCAGGAAATAGAAAAAACAGTTTTATTCAAATACTAATATCTACAACAGCAATATTTTAGCATATTATATTGATTTCTGTATGAATAAACTAAAAATTTTTTTTCTAATGTAAAGGTAGGTGTAAATAATTTAATAAAAAAAAAAATGGGCAAGTGTTATTTTAAAAACACATGTGACTTGTGTTGTTTTAAAATCACACGATTCAATTGGCCAATAGGTGACTTTACAAAGCCTCAAGGCGCGTTATGTGCTCATAAAACACCTTCGTTTCACGGCTCTGGCGCCGCGAGTGTGGAGCGGTCTTTAGAGATATTTCCACTGCTCACAAAAGAGATACGATATTCAAATATTTGTGTGACAGCGCCGTGTAGGCATAAATTGAAGATTACCATGGGTAGGTTATTATCAGTGGTCGGAGTAGGTATATTGAATTAAGGTCACTGACATCAAACGTATATGTTAATATGGATACGCCTCCGAGTTGAGTTGAGAGTTGAACGATCATTTTCCACTTACAAATGGATCTTAGATGTTAAAAGAAATAGCTTAAAATTAGAAAATATTGAAAAAATTATAGTTATTTATTTTAATTGTATAGAGACAGAAAATCAAAATGTAGAACTTGTAACCGATGAGGATTAAAAATAATTATTTTTAATAAAACTGTAATAATGATTATTTGTATTAACAATAAACAATTTTGTTTGCTTACATATGGTTTTTTATTTTATTACTCTATTTACCAAATTTTTGGAAACTCCGGTACATTCCGGAAGAAATGCATGTCCATGTTATGATATCATGACGCAAGTATCTAAAATCAATATACCTACTCCGACCACTGGTTATTATACCCTTACTATTAGTCAGATTGTAACTTATTTCTTCTTTCAGACGTCACAGAGCAACACCAGACCATATCGCAGATGTCGGCCTGCCTAAGCCGAGTTTCCGACTTGAATTCCGCCTCAACCGTAGAGGCGTTCACGGCCATTTTACTGAGCAAACTTGACCAGTATTCTGAGGACCAGCTCCCTGATGACTTGGCCGACGATTTGCTAACGAAGGTATGTGAGAGTTTTAGAAATTTTCGTACGATGACTGATCATTCTCGGAACAATTAGAGGCAACGTCTCCTTACGTTAGACGCTTCGCTGTGATTTGATCACTCATACTATACGCACACAAACACAGACACACACGCACAAACACACTCAATACACACTCAATACACACACACACACACACGCACGCACGCACGCACGCACGCACGCACGCATGCACGCACGCACGCACGCACGCACGCTCTCACGCACGCACGCACGCACGCACGCACACACACACACACACGAGAATTTGTTATAAAGCTTAAAATATATATGTATATATATATACATTCACCTAGCTGACCGGGCAAACGTTGTTGCGCCTTATTAGTATTTGTCGGAGGCGTTCTATGACAAATACTGTGGACACGAGATTTTTTATATATTAGATAATCATCATCATCATCATTATCATCATCATCATCAGCCATTTGACGCCCACTCCAGGACATAGACCTCCCTCATAGTTTTTAACCATGAGAGGTTTTGCCATAATCGCCACGCTTGGCAGGCGGGTTGGCGATCGCAGTATGCGGCTGGAATCTCAGGAAGACGTTGCTGCCCGTCTCCTGGTAATTTATTTAGATAATCATATGTAGTCTACTTCTAATCTTTTGATTTTTATTTACCAGAGAGATATAATAACAGGTTTTCTTTACCAAGTACAACAGCGTAATTAAATGCTTCATGTAAAAAGGAAGGAACCGACTCCTCAGATACAGGTTGCCCTAGTTTAGGATTCAGGAACTTCGATCATCATCATCAGCCATTTGACGCCCACTGCAGCACATAGGCCTCCCTCATGGTTTTCCAAGCTTCCCGGTGTAGTGCCGCCCGCATCCAGTGACTCCCCGCCACCGTAACCAGGTCGTCAGACCATCTGGTGGGGGCCTTCCCAAGCTGCGTCGTCGGGTCCGCTTTTCCGCCCCAACGGCCATCAGTTCTCCGAGCTATATCAGTAACTCGGGTTCTTCTGCGGATCTCCTCATTCCTGATCACGCAGTGAACCTCCTAACATAGCTCTCTCCATTGCTCGGTGGGCGACCTTGAGCCTTCTTATGATATTATTACTTATTAATGTTTTACCATCGCCGATGGGCGGGACACCTGCCGAGGCGGGAAGACGGCAGGTGGACCAGGGCAGTAACGGAGTGGCGGCCGAGGACCGGGCGGCGGTAGACCAACAGCCCGATAGTCGGACGATGTGGCCAGGTCGGCAGGGGGGCCGTGGATACGAATGGCTTGCACCCAGCAATGGGCAGAGGGGGGCTGATGATGATGACGAATGTTTTGCCAGCTGGACCCCCTAACGGACAGTCTAAACGACTTCCTGATCCAAGAGCTGGCGCGTCTCCAACGACGGTTCCCTGGTCAAGCGCTGGCGCGATCCAAACTCCGCGCCAAGATCAACGCCGACGCTCTGAGCGTTCCGAAGCTGCGGCTCCAACTGGTCTGTGACCCGGAGTATACGTTGAGACAATACGTGGAGGATCTGGCACAGTGGCTGAATAAGGGAGGTGAGCGATACACCACAGGCTACATCTACGGTCCTGTTTTGTTTATTCGTTTTGTCAAAGTAAAAAAAAAATGTTATTTAAAGTAACACAGAAACTGTGACTTATTGAACGTTACAAGAAAAACTAGGTGTCCGTTTCAAAATCTAGATCACTTGGAGAAAAAACGGACAAAAAAACTCCAAACTTAGTCTTTTCAAACATATTCCTTAATTAACAGAGTTTACATGTCATATCTTCTAAAAAGCTAGTACTAGGATGCATTGAACTGGCTTTAATTCCACACATCTTCGTCATCTAAATAATCCTTAATGTTCTTATTGTTGTTGTCTTATTTTCTTTTGTGTATTCAGTTTTCTTTCTGTTGTTGTGCACTTATCTGCTTATTTTGTGTCTCTGATGTATCTTGTTGGTATAATAAATGTCTTTCTTCTTCTTTAAGATGATCTAGATTTTGAAATGGACACCTAGTTCAACTTGTAACGTTCATTAAGTCGCATTTTCTGTGCTACTTTGAATAAAAAAAATTTGATTTGATTTGATTCTTCTTCTTCTTCGATGAAGGTTTTTAGGGTCCCGTACCTCAAAAGGAAAAACGGAACCCTTATAGGATCACTTTCTTTGTTGTCCTTCCGTCCGTCTGTCTGTCTGTCTGTCTGTCTGTCTGTCTGTCTGTCTGTCTGTCTGTCTGTCTGTCTGTCTGTCAAGACGCTTTATCTTGGGAACGCGTGGAGGTATCGAGTTGAAATTAAAACCGTATACTGAGGTCTACAGTCCCTTGAAGCTGTGAAAGAATCAAACTTCTAAGTTAAAGATGAACGACACTCAAGGGAATTGTAGCTTATTTATTTACAATACAAACACAGATAGCACGGCAGAGTTTACGTTGCGCTGAGATGAAGGTGTGAGACGTACATACGTCGTGGAGGTAAGTAGTTCACTGCCGGCGGCACGGTGGCCGCCGCGGCGCTGGCGCTGCGACTTGACGTTGCAGCGGATTGATCTGGGGAGCGTTTACACCGTGCGACCACGAATCTTGCTGCATGTTGTTCAGGTAATTGTTCGGCTGAGTATTATAAGTATATTTAGTGTATGTGCATGATTGTGTATGTTATTTTGAAACTATTATACGTAGATATATATCTATGTGTGTGTTTATATTATATATAAGTATTTACATGTAGTATGTATTTATGTACTACATATTTAATGTTTATAGTGTATTTTACATATATTATATTTTATGTTTATAGTATATAAGTATATATAGTAATGTGGCTACGCCACAGAATCACAATTTATAGGGTACTTTCCGTTGACCTAGAACTATGAAAATTGGCACGTAATATCCGTCTTATACTACAAGTATACTGCACATTTGTACTTATATCATTAAAAAAATAGTCTTTCAAGTTCGGGAAATATTTATAATTTGTAAGTACCTACAAATTTGTACGGAACCCTCGGTAGGCGAGTGTGACTCGCACTTGCCCGTTTTTTTAAAATTAGATTAGATTAGTTTAGATTAGAACTCTTTATTGTACGCACCAGAGAAAACAAATACCTACATTAAAAGCCTTACATCTAAGTTTTGCCGTATACAATTGACAGTCATATAGCTAAAGGAGATCTCTTCCAGACGATCTTGAATTACTAGACCGGGATGCTTAGCGAGGGAGGCCTGTGTCCTGCAGTGGGCGCCAAATTGCTGATGATGATGAATGCTAGATGAGGCTAGCATACCCTGTGCTGTGCTCTGTCAACCAGGCAAGGACATCACAAATATGGAAAATACGCCCAGACTGAGGCCATTTGTACAAATCAAGTGCGGCGGCCTTTAGTGGGAATTGAACCCACGACCTCTGTTTTGGCAGTCAAGCGTGTTTACCGCGCAAGCAGGCGCCCTCTTGGCGTGACGTTAGGTTAGTGAAGTGTTTTAGCTAGGGTAAAATTTTTAATTGTAATGGGTGGTTTTCTTTTCGACTATAAAGAAAATAAGTAGTTCCCAAGAACTCTGTAGATGGCGCTGAACTGACTACGTTACTAGCCGTGCGTTCCGATTTGCGACCGCGAGCGATCATGGGCAAATGGGAACGCACTGCAGGACGCTCATGGCTCACGTATTTGTGCGTCCGTACTCTCGTCTATGTTACGATAACCGCTCCGGAATGGACGTCAATGTATATTGCGATAACGTGAATAGATCAATTCGGAACGATATTTGTTTGTGATGTGACAATGACTTATGTAAGTTTCGTTGTATGTCCTGAAATTACATCAAAGTGAAACAACAAAAAATTATGTGACGTTCCGTTCGTCGTAACTTACCAAGTTCAACGCCTGCTATGCAGCAACTAGGGAACAATGAGGGCTTTTCAAAGCGTCATTAAAAAAAAATACAGTACCGCAAGTTAGATAGATGGTGCTGACGTCAGATAATATGTCAAAATTGACATGATATCACTGTACCTTCTCTGTGGTTTCTGTCACGTTGGTCGCTTGTTTCGTTGACGAGAGGAGAGATGTTTAGATTATCACAGATTAATAACGATGTACAACATTTAAAACGTATGATGACATTTGTTCTCCTTGCAGCGCCATCTAGTTTTTTCTAATGAAACTCAACTGGCAGCTGTCATTGAAAAGCCCTCATTAAATACAAAATACCAATAAGGCTGCCCCTTGTACTTTTTCATTGTGACTTTCATACTTCTTCTCCTCTTGTGTGCAATAAAGAATATTCTTATCTTATCTTCTCTTATCTTACCTTATTAAAATTTAATGATAACGGAGGGGGGGGGGGAAATTAATGATAACGGGGGAAAAAGGTAACGATTCCTCTTTATAGTAGCCGGCCGCCATAGCCGTCTAGTCGGATTTTGAATATTTTGAAGGGAATCGTTACGTTTTATTTTAGGTGTCAGTCGATCCCTAGCTAGGCTAGGCAATCTATGAAAATAGTTATTTATGATACACCGAGTATTACGAGTAAGTGGAATAACGTTTTACATTCGGAATAACCTTTTACGCTCACGTGTCATTCAACATTTTTCAGTGTATTTTGCGAGGAAATAAAAAAAAATATAAATACAAACAACCCATTTATTTGATGTAGGTAACTTATTACTTAGTAAAAAAATTTTTAAATAAAAAATAAAAACCAACTTAATTCGTAGCTTTAAAATTTGATGTTCTTTTCCATCTCCGAAAGTCTTCACCAGAACATCACCAAATTACCTTGGGACTGCTTTTACGCTATTTTATGAAACATACGGATATTACTAAAGGATGGGCCCCATGTACCTTATTTACTGCTGTCCATTGAAGAGTTCCGTTCTCCATCTCTGAAAGTCTCCATCAGATCTTCACCAAATTAAAATGGGACCAATGGGACGTTATACCTGTTCGAACAAAAAAAGAATTGTCGAAATCGGTTAAGATTTGACGGAGTTATGGAGGAACATAGCCAAAAAAATATATGTACGCGTCGAATTGATAACCTCCTCCTTTTTTGTAGTCGGTTAATTAAATAGTACATTACACAACTAGGGCCTTAAAATAAAGAGAGGCCGATATCGCAGAAGTTTAAGGCCCGAGCCGCAGGCGAGGGTCATAAATATGCGATAGAGGGCTTTCTATTTTATTTACGGTCCGTGTTGTGTACACAATTTTATGTCGTCATTTGGCCTCGAAGTGGGTTTTCCCGTACGAGTAGCTTGTGGAAATACCCGCTTTTTGGCCAGGTGTGGCATAAAAATATTTAAAATGGAGCGGTACAGTACAATAAAGAATATTCTTGTCTTATATTTCACAGAGCAGGACGCCTGGGCAGCTACATTCAAGCGTATGGAAGAACTACTGGACAACCCACACGCCGGCACCGCATTCCAGCTTCTGGCCAAGCACAGGCCGGCTCTGAACGAGATCAAAAACTATGGTCAGTCGATCAGTTTTTAGGGTTCCGTACCCAGAGGGTAAGGGACCCTATTACCAAGACTTTGCTGTCCGTCCGTCCGTATGTCACCAGGCTGTATCTCATGAACCGTGACAGTTAGACAGTTGACATTTTCACAGATGATGTATTTCTGTTGCCGCTATAACAGCAAATACTAGAAAAAGAATAAAATAAATATTTAAGGGGGGCCCCCCATATAAAAAGCGTGATTTTTTTTTTGCTCGATATCAATAACGGCAACAGGTAGATTAATATTCAAATGTTGTATAGATAATGGTACGGAACCCTTCGTTCGTGAATCCGACTCGCACTTCTCCGGTTTTTGTTATATTCGTTTTATGTTATATTGGCAGTGCCCATGACTACATTCGCATGGTAAACGGATTATCCAATAGCATGTGTCGACTCTGAAGGTACATTTTAAATAGTGGTGAAATTCTTTTTCAAAACGGACAAATACTCCCGCAGTTTACCTCCTACATAAAAACATAATATAAACTTACAAACTTTTCCTCTTTGTAATATTACTTATTATCGTGAGGAAACCTGAGCTATTCACATACCTCAGCGCTTGAAATCGCCAATACGCGGTGGGCACGCGTAGTGATTAAGCCCATACTCTCTCCCTGAGAGGAGGCCTGTGCCATACAGTGGAACATATCTATATATGTTGCATATACATACATATCTGCTTGTGTAATATCAGTGGGTGAATGTGGGTGGAAGGGCCGGCAAGGGACGACCCAGACGGACATACTTCGACCAAATAGGGGATGTATTAGCCAAGGGCAAGATAAAAAGTACCCGAGACCGGCGTGTGTGCATGCAACGACTAATGAACGTTGAGGAAGCGAAAGTGATCCGTCAGGATCGTAGCAAGTGATAGTCCCTGGTCTCTGCCTACCCCTCTGCGATGCAGGCGTGAGTTTATGTATGTATGTATGTGTGTATTTATGTAATATTAGTGTAGATTACATCCTAGGGTGTGGGCACAGGGTCATGCCCCCCCCCCCCCTATCTACATCAATCAATCAATCAATCGGCTCGTACTCGTCCAACGCTGGACATGGGCATGCCGCTTCCTTCTCTCCTCGGTCGTCCACATCCAGCCACTGGCAGCACTCTGCCTCAGATCGTCGGTCCAGCGAGCTGGTGGGCGTCCCCAGCTGCGTTTGAAAAATATGCCTTGAATATCCGTAATTAACGTGTGGCGCCGGATTGAGAATAGCGTCACTCCATTTCCTTCCGTGGATGTCGTAGAAGGCGACTGAGGAAATCAATTACCAGGAGACGGGCAGCAGCGTCTTCCCGAGATTCCAACCGCACACTGCGATCGCCAACCCGCCCGCCAAGCGTGGCGATTGTGGCAAAACCCCTCATGGTTATGAAAACTATGAGTGAGGAGGCCTATGACCTGTAGTGGGGCGTCAAATGGCTGATGATGATGATCCGTAATTTAATTGTCCATGAAACCCTCACACCGGATTCATCAAAAGTATACTGATTCTGTTACAATGACTGAACATCACCATCATCAACCATTTGACGCCCACTGCAGGACATAGGCCTCACTCATGGTTTTCACAACCATGAGGGGTTTTGCCATAATCGCCACGCTTGGCAGGCGGGTTGGCGATCGCAGTATGCGGTTGGAATCTCAGGAAAACACTGCTGCCCGTCTCCTGGTAATTGATTTCCTTAGTCGCCTTCTGCGACATCCACGGAAGGAAATGGTGTGACGCTATTTTTAATCAGGGGCCAGACGGAAATAACATGAAATTACAATGATTAAAAATGTTAAATTATGCGAGCGAGACGTAACAACACCCTTAAGGTCAATAAGAGTGTTTAACTTTTCAGAAATATCCAAAGAATACCAGACCAACGCGCGTCAGAGTCTCCGCTCGATCCTCTCTCAGCTCTCCGCCTCAGAAGACAAGGTCGCTCTGAGCCTGGCACAGCTCTGTCCCGCTCTGGCCAGCTACTCTCTCTGCGAGGGAGAGAAGGAAGCGGGGAGTCTGGCGGATCTGCTTGGACTGAAAGACGGCGTTCGTGTGGTTAGGTTCGAAAAACAAGTAAGTTTATTTATACAGGGTGAAATAAACAATTGACTGCCTCGTTGCCTCGTATGCAAAAAAAAAAACAAATACCATATTAAAAACCTTATTAGAGGCTAAAAATTCCACACACTTGAACCTGCGACCTCTGGCTAACCGTGCCAGCGCTCTCCCAACTGAGTTAATGGGCAAGGGAAAGTGATGTAAATTACTTCAGCCAGATGTCGCTGCCTGTACGTAATACAGAGAAGTTTGTAAAGAGGCTCGAAATTTCGCCGATGCCTGCACTTGCCCATTAGCTCAGTTGGTAGAGCGCTGGCACGGTTAGCCAGAGGTCGCGGGTTCAAATCCCGGTATGAGTGGAATTTTTAGCCCCTAAATAGGTTTTAAAAATTGTCCTCAGCACGGGTTAGTGCAACAAAAAGAATGTAATAAATACATTAACTAATAACAATAATAATTCCCTAAAGTATTATTCTTAAATCTTAAATTTAAATAATATAATGTAAAAGGGCTTAACCATCACACACACGTACAATAACACACACACACATTTATACACATCTACACACTTGCACATACCCACATTCTGACCCCCTACACACACACACACACACTCACACAAACACACACCCAATGGCGAAATGCTTTCTTATTCTTTAAAAATAATGATTTATTGTTCTTTACAAATGCTTAATTAACTCAAGCTTTTCTAATTTTGCTTTCTTCAATATTTACTCTTATTTAACTGTTTTATCTAGTCAGTGTACCGCATTAATTTGCATTCAATTATAACACTTAGTAAAGGGAATACGCACAGGTTTTCCTCGTTCGAGAGCAAGCGCGTCAAAATTCACTGTGGCATATTGCATTTCTCAATAAAGACGTATCTAATAAATACAATAACTAATCGTTATTCGTATTTGTATTGGTGTAGCGGTACGAGTATATTCATATTTGCACCGACTGCCCGTCTCATTTTTCCTTCAGCAACTTTCCGTCATAGGGTTGTCTGGAGGAAATTGCTTTTAGCAATAAGGCCGCCAATTGTACTGTGTATTTTTTTAAATTTTTATGCCATGTGCTAGAGCATGTACAATAAAGAATATTTTTTATCTTATCTTATCACGTCTGATTACCATGCCGGAGGTCGTGGGTTCGACCACCACTGTGGTCGCGGTACATTTGCACACATGGCCTCAGTTCGGGTGTATTTCCATGTTTGTGATGTTCTTGCCTGGTTACCAGAGCACAGGGTATCCTAGGTCGGGACCAGTACAAGTGATTGTGTTGTGTGGAAGTTATTATATTATTATGTACCTATTTGTTGTAATGAACACCAAACTGTTACACAAAGTCAAAAAAAGTCAAACGCAAACATTTTATTCACTGTAAAAAGAAATTGTTTACTTAATGAACGTCAAAGCTGTTAGTTTCACAATTAATAGATTAGGCGGAGAAGAAGCTAACAAAGGAACTCCTCGTTTATTCTTTTCTAAACTTAAAGTTACTCTACACTAGATACAATCGTCCCCGTTAATATTATTTAAACACCAGACATCTTTGTCTTCCAAATAATCCTTAATGTTGTTATAGGCTTTTTTGCACAGAGTATGCTTAACTCATTTTTTAAACAGCGTCGGTGGTAACTCTTAGTAATAGGGGTTACAGTATGAAATTGCCGTTTTATTGCAATAGGTTCTTTGAATTGACATAGAATCTTCATGGTTTGAGGTTTTCGAATGAATCTTTTTTCAAATGGTTTCTATGATGTTCTTTTTTTAAAAAATGTGAAACATTTGAATATCGACGTTCAATTGTTTTTGTTATTCAATTTAGACAAGAAAGATGGATACTGCGAAAATTCGAGTAATTTTTTAATACGAGTTCCGACGCGGAACTAACGCGGCAGAAACAGCCCGCAATATCAATGCTGCGTTTGGAGAGGGGTCTACTAATGAACGCACCGTGCGATTTTGGTTTAAACGCTTTCGCGATATTCAAATGTTTCACATTTTTTTAAAAAAAGAACATCATAGAAACCATTTGAAAAAAGTTTCATTCGAAAACCTCAAACCATGAAGATTCTATGTCAATTCAAAGAACCTATTGCAATAAAACGGCAATTTCATACTTTAACCCCTAATATATCTTGAGGAATCTTATTGTAGAACCGTATACAGTGCCCTATAAAGGATGTTATTAACTTTTGCAAGTCTAAAACGTGGAAATGATAATTTATGTTCATTTCTAGTATCAATATTGCGATTGTTACCAAAATTTTCGAAATTACTTTTTTTAACATACATATTATTATATTCTTTTTGTTGCACTAACCCGTGCTGAGGACAATGCACTGCACTCCACCGCTCTGGAGCTGCACTTGCCCATTAGCTCAGTTGTTGCGAGAGCGCTGGCACGGTTAGCCAGAGGTCGCGGGTTTAATTCCACCCGGAGTGGGTGGAATTTTTAGCCTCTAAATAGGTTTTTAATACATTATATTTTCATAAAATGTATTGACTTGCAACTGTTAACATGTTAGTTTCGACACTTGGTTGCAAACAAAATATAAGAATTAGTGATTATTATCTTTTTAATCGAATAAATTTATTGACATAAGAGCGAATAATTGTAGTTTAAATTTTGAGGAAAATGAATAAGTGACATTACTCTAATTAGATTGACATTTCATTGATACTTTTGTGACAAAATTCAATGTTGTGTGATTATTACTATTATTATTTTCTTTAATCGAATTATTTAATGACATTTTTTTTTAATTGTATTTTAAATTTTGAGGCGGATGAATAAGTGACATTTCTCATTTCATGAATTGTACTTTACATTTGGTTTTTGAATTAAATTTAATTTGAAATTGAATCTAAAGTAAATTGTACATAATATGTATAAAATTTCCGAGCGGTTCCGTGCTTCGCAAGGCACGTTAAGCTGTTGGTGCCGGCTGCCGTCGATAGATGGCAGTCGTTAAGCCAAGTCAGAGGCCTTAGTGCGGCTTGACAACTTCTGACAGTAGACGAGCCACTAGTCTACAAGCCTCCACCAATCCGGACTTGGCCCCCGTGGTGGAGTATGGCCTATACCTTCCTCAGGGAAGAGACCCGTGCCCCTCGGTGGGGACATAATGGGTTGATGATGATGATGTATAAAATATTAACGTTCTAATTTTTTATAATTTTTAAATCTAATATGTATAATGTAAATAATGTTTAATGCAATCAATTACGCAATAGTTTTAACTGTGATGTAATAATTTTTCTTGCAATAATAAATTATTAATCAACTTTTTTTATTTGGCAATAAAGTGTCGAGTGTTTCTAGGTCCGAGTGATCACAGGCTCAATCCGCCGGCCTTGCGTCCTACGCGCGTTACTAAGCGATGGTCGCTCTCGGCGCGTCCTACTGAAGCGAGGGGAGCCTCTGAGGCTGGACGCCGCCGCGACGACAGCTCAGCGGATGTTCAATGACCGGTCAATGGCAGCCGGGTGCGAGGCCCGGAGTTACAATGTGAGTAGTCGGAAAGTATCGTGGCCTATATACGTCCCACTGTAGGGCACAGGCCTTCTCTCAGAGAGAGAGAGTGTGGATTTAATCTCCACCGCGGATTGGCGATTTCAAGCGCTGAGGTATGTGGATAGCTCAGACACTAAGGTATCCTCACGATGCTTTCCTTCGCCGTTAGCGAGTGGTGTTGCTACTATAAGTTCACAAATGTACATAACTTAGAAAAAAAAGTCATAGGTACATGCCCGCACTGGGAATCGAACCTGGGTCTCTCGCTTCATAGTCCAATGTTCTGCCCACTAGGCTACCACCGCTCTGACCTTATACCAAACAAATTTCTGGTAGCATAGCGTGGTTAACTCTTATACCAAACAAAAATATTAACTTAATAATTTTGCCTTAGAGGTCCAAAAGTGTAAAGTTGTAAAGTCAAATATTCCAAAAATAACTGATTAAATGACGTGTATAAAATAAATTTAATCTCAATAGGTAACCCCGCTGAGTGATGACTGCGCCCTGATAGAGTACCTAGAAGACCACGTCACCTTACGAAGCATGATACCAAAGGCGTCTAGTAAGTTGTACACACACACACACACACACACACACACACACACACACACACACACACACACACACACACACACACACACACACACACACACACACACACACACACACACACACACACACACACACGCGCACACACACACGCGCACACACACACACGCACACACACACACACACACACACACGCACGCGCACACACACACACACGCGCACACACACACACACACACACACACACACACACACACACACACACACACACACACGCACGCACGCGCGCACGCACGCACACACACGCACGCACGCACGCACGCACGCACGCACGCACGCACGCACGCACGCACACATATTGCATGTAATTAACTAATGTCTAGTTACACTTATACGGATGGCCTCAGTCTGGGTGTATTTCCATGCTTGTGATGTCCTTGCCTGGTTATCATAGCACAGGGTATCCTAGTTTGGGACCAGGTGAAGCGATCGTGTTGTGTGGAAGTTATTTATTTATTTATTACTTATTAATGTGTCCACAGAAATTCTAAGTACTATCCGAAGGCCGGCCGACAGCGAACTAATACTGGCGTCGTCTGCTTCGACAATGAAGCAGTTTGAGGAAATATGCCAGAAGGTGCCAGCTTACACTCTGAGGTACGCTTCGAAAGATTGTTAAAGACACGCATGAGAAAATAGTGAACTTCTTCGTTATTTTGAAGTCTAACCGCACGTCCATTAGGGAACGTACCCACAATACGTGACCAATTTTTACCCCCCCCCCCTAGAGTTTTCACATAGTAATTCATAAATATGGTTTCAAATATTTTTTTGCGAACGAGAAGTTAAAAAAAATATATATTCTTTTTTGTTGCACCAACCCGTGCTGAGGACAAATTAACAATTACAAAAAAAGTGTACAAACTGAAAAACCTATTTAGAGGCTAAAAATACCACCCATGCCGGGACTTGAACCCGCGACCTCTGGCTAACCGTACCAGCGCTCTCCCAACTGAGCTAATGGGCAAGTGCAGGCATCGGCGAGACTTAGAGCCTCTTTACAAACTTCTCTGTACTACGTACAGGCAGCGACATCTGGCCGAAGTAATTTACATCACTTGCAGCCCCGAGCAACCCACTTTGCAGTTAGGTTCTTACATCGGAATGATATCGCTGTACCTACACGATTACATTCTCTTTGTTGCACTAACCCGTGCTGAGTACCATTTTAGAGGCTAAAAATTCCACCCATGCCGGGACTTGAACCCGCGACCTCTGGCTCACCGTGCCAGCCTTAATTAGGTTTTTAACCTCTAAATAATTGTCCTCAGCACGGGTTAGTGCAACAAAAAGAATATAATAGTGTACAAACTGTCAGTTTTAAATCGGCTGACGTCCCCGGCATAAAATATGACATGTGCTGTACCACGTATGGGTAAAAATAGCTCAAATAATCGCAAGATTTCCCTAGAGGATATAGACGGCGTGACGAAGACCTAAGCCTATAAGTCTCGCGTGCAACCAACGGCTGCGTAACCCGACACGGCCCCACCCGCTTTTTAGGGTTCCGTACCCAAAGGGTAAGGGACCCTATTGGTAAGACCCCGCTGTCCGTCCGTCTGTCACCAGGCAGACGGTTCATGTATCTCATGAACCGTGATAGTTAGACAATTGAAATTTTCACAGCTGATATATTTCTGTTGCCGATATAACCACAAATACTAAAAAAAAAATTATTTAATGTCACATAAACAAACTTCATTTGTTTGCCGTTTTTTTGCTCGATATTAAGAACGGCAACAGGTAGACGCTTGAAATATTCAAATGTTGTATAGAAAATGGTACAGAACCCCTCGTGCGCGAGTCCGACACGCGCTTGGCCGGTTTTTTTTATCCAATAACAAGCGTGTAGAATATTTGTATTACTTTCAGATCGACAATGGAGGAGAACAGTCTCTCCATGCAAGATTTCTTGCAGAAGCGGCAAAGGTTCACGGATAGTCTCAGCGCTATGACCATTTGCCATTGGCTCCTAGGTAAATGCTTCAAGTTTTTCTTCTTTAACCTATTAGCTATGGGCCTCATAAGATTGCTCAAGGTTGCCTAGCGAGCAATGGAGAGAGCTATGTTAGGAGTTTCACTGCGTGATCGAATCAGGAATGAGGATATTCGCAGAAGAACCCGAGTTACTGATATAGCTCGAAGAATTGCTCAGTTGAAGTGGCAGCGGGCGGGGCACATAGCTCGGAGAACTGATGGCCGTTGGGGCGGAAAAGCGGACCGGACGACGCAGCGCAGGAAGGCCCCCCACCAGATGGTCTGACGACCTGGCTACGGCGGCAGGCCCCCCACCAGATGGTCTGACGACCTGGTTACGGCGGCAGGCCCCCCACCAGATGGTCTGACGACCTGGTTACGGCGGCAGGCCCCTCACCAGATGGTCTGACGACCTGGTTACGGCGGCAGGCCCCCCACCAGATGGTCTGACGACCTGGTTACGGCGGCAGGCCCCCTACCAGATAGTCTGACGACCTGGTTACGGCGTCAGGCCCCCCACCAGATGGTTACGGTGGCAGGCCCCCCACCAGATGGTCTGACGACCTGGTTACGGCGTCAGGCCCCCCACCAGATGGTCTGACGACCTGGTTACGGTGGCGGGGAGTCGCTGGATGCGGGCGGCACAACACCGGGAAGCTTGGAAAACCATGAGCGAGGCCTATGTCCTGCAGTGGACGTCAAAATGGCTGATGATGATGATGATGAACCTGTTAAATTATGGCCTTGAAAAGAACAATTAAAAAACCATTGTTATGGTGATCCGATGAGGTCGTTTATAATTCTACCGATTGACAACAAGTAAAAAAGTAATTTTTTTTTGTGCAATATCTCCAATTCGCCATTGGTAAACGGCAAATCCCGTACCCCAGGCGTGGGCGACAGGCACCTCGAGAACTGTCTCTGCGACGTCCACTCCGGCGCAGCGCTGGCCATAGACTGGGGCTCGGCGCTCCGCCACTGCCTGGCCTCCCGGCAGCCGGAGCTGGCGCCCGCGCGGCTCACGAGGAGTCTCCTGGCCGTCGGCGGCGTCCATACGGGTCAGTAAACAAAGAAAGAAGACATTCAAATTTCCACAGAAATACAGAGTCAGGATCGTAGCAAGTGGCAGTCCCTGGTCTCTGCCTACCCCTCTGGGATACAGGCGTGAGTTTATGTTATGGTATGTTACAGAGTAAATCCCCCGGTCTAAGGTCCCCGCGTCACAGGCTTACCTAGTGTGGTGAACTCAGTTTCACATCTACCCGCTCTTTTTAAAACTGTTGTTAATTTTAGTTTGTGTAACAATAATAAATAAAGAAATAAATATGTAGTAGCTGTAACTATTATTTTTTATTCAACATAGCCTATATTATTAGCAAGCTGAGTCGGGTCACCTATGCTTGTAAGATTAGCAAGCTGAGGTGGCAGTTGTCGGGTCACGTATGCCTATAACATTAGCAAGCTGTGGTGACAGTGGGCGGGTCACATAAGCCTATAAGATTAGAAAGCTGAAGTGGCAGTGGGCGGATCACATATTATGCCTATAAGATTAGCAAGCTGAGGTGGGACTGGGCGGGTCACGTATGCCTATGACATTAGCAAGCTGAGGTGGCAGTAGGCGGTCACATAAAAATGCAATTTGCCACTGAATTTTGAAGCCCTTGCTTAATTTTGCGTTGGTCAATGATAGGTGACCGAAAGAGAGTTAGGGCATGTTCAGACCCGCTTGGTGTGCCTGTACACCGAACAGCCGCTTTCCGCGGTAGCTTTCGGTTCCAGGCCACTAAGTGCTGGAATGACACCCCTCCACCCCTAAGACAGCTTAATTCCAAGGCTAGCTTTAAAGCGAAATATAAAAAGATCCTCCTGGAATCGCAGAAGTCGGTCCCTTGTTAGATTACTACCTACTTATTGCTAGTTCATTTTTGCACATTGCACATTGACAGGTACTTCTCCCCCAGTTTGCTCAAGTTATACTTATTTGTTTATAAAATTAATTGACATTTAATTGACACGTTATAAAAATAACCTGACATACGTATATATTATTATTATTATTATTTTTATTATTTTCATTATTTTTATTATTCCGATTACATTATTATCATTTTATTTTTTAAAGGACATACAATTATTGTGCATTACTTCGTTATCACGAAGCAAGACACTTAAATATTATGCTACAATTTATATTATTATAATTATCTTTACAATGACATTTATTTGATTACAATCCAATCTATGTATTTACTCAATATAATATTACATACACACATAATAATATAATGCAATAATAATTTAATTTATGCTTATTTTGACATTGAAATACCAAATTACTGCCAATTTATTCGTTTTTCCGAGCGCTGCACGTCGGTACACTACCGGGCACTGACGGAAGACCAGCGCTGGAGTGGTCTGCCTCTCCAGCATATGCTGAGTCAGAGCCCCTTTGCTTTTACCACACCCACAAAATGCTCTCTCGTATTGTCTGTTGATTTGTGTTTGCTTATTTCTGTTACTCTTTTTGTGTGCCTACTTGCTGTACGATTTTGCTTTGCTTTGTAATTTTCTTTATTTGTTCTGTACCTATGTGTGTGTGGAAATTCAAATAAATGGTTTTATCTATCTATATATCTATCTATCTATAATGTTATCGCCGTCTCCGGGTCGAGTTGTTGTGAAAAACGTAAACTTAACGTAACGTAACATAAACGTAACATAAACTAACGCCCGTATCCCAGAGGGGTGGGCAGAGACTGCCACTTGCCACGATCCTGACAGATCATTTTCGCTTCGTCGGCGTTCATTAGTCGTTCGGGTAATTTTTTTCTAGTGAAAAAGTGACTTTATTAACATTTCTTTCTCCTTCGCAGTGCTAGAAAGTCGGCTGGAGTCGATCCTGACCGCTCTCCGGTCGTCTTACAGACTAATAATGCCGGTGTTGAAAGTGCTGTTCAGATGGATGCCCGACTATGAAAGCGACGGAGCGAAGAAGGTACGCTTACTGTAGAAAACTTCTACACTGTATCGACTCGTCGGATTTAATACTGGTCTGACCTGTAATGAGATAGTTTGTACAGCGTCCAGTGGCACCTTAAATCTCACTAGATGGGTGAAGGGACCACTCGGACGCTGCAGCGCCTGGGACATGGTTTTTTAGATGGAGTAGGCTTGCCCAGCACCTGTACCATCCCGACAGCTTAGTCGGCCTGGCCCACAGGAAGAACAATTCAATACGCGCGGAGCCAACGAAGCCGCGGGTTTCCTCACGGTGTTTTCCTTCACCGTTGGCGTGTGGTATTTCTACTAAAACTTCGCAGATGTACGTAACTCTTAAAATAAACAAAGTAATAGGTACATGCCCGAAATGGGAAGTCTCTCGCTTCCGAGTCCACTGGGATACGTACATAATATTTTCACACGCCGCCAAGAACTGATGGCCGTTGGGGCGAAACAGTTCTGACCTGACGACGGCGGACCGGACGACGCGGCGCGGGCAGGCCCCCACCAGATGGTCTGACGACCTGGTTACGGTGACAGGCCCCCCACCAGATGGTCTGACGACCTGGTTACGGTGACAGGCCCCCCACCAGATGGTCTGACGACCTGGTTACGGTGACAGGCCCCCCACCAGATGGTCTGACGACCTGGTTACGGTGACAGGCCCCCCACCAGATGGTCTGACGACCTGGTTACGGTGACAGGCCCCCCACCAGATGGTCTGACGACCTGGTTACGGTGACAGGCCCCCCACCAGATGGTCTGACGACCTGGTTACGGTGACAGGCCCCCCACCAGATGGTCTGACGACCTGGTTACGGTGACAGGCCCCCCACCAGATGGTCTGACGACCTGGTTACGGTGACAGGCCCCCCACCAGATGGTCTGACGACCTGGTTACGGTGACAGGCCCCCCACCAGATGGTCTGACGACCTGGTTACGGTGACAGGCCCCCCACCAGATGGTCTGACGACCTGGTTACGGTGACAGGCCCCCCACCAGATGGTCTGACGACCTGGTTACGGTGACAGGCCCCCCACCAGATGGTCTGACGACCTGGTTACGGTGACAGGCCCCCCACCAGATGGTCTGACGACCTGGTTACGGTGACAGGCCCCCCACCAGATGGTCTGACGACCTGGTTACGGTGACAGGCCCCCCACCAGATGGTCTGACGACCTGGTTACGGTGACAGGCCCCCCACCAGATGGTCTGACGACCTGGTTACGGTGACAGGCACCCCACCAGATGGTCTGACGACCTGGTTACGGTGACAGGCCCCCCACCAGATGGTCTGACGACCTGGTTACGGTGACAGGCCCCCCACCAGATGGTCTGACGACCTGGTTACGGTGACAGGCCCCCCACCAGATGGTCTGACGACCTGGTTACGGTGACAGGCCCCCCACCAGATGGTCTGACGACCTGGTTACGGTGACAGGCCCCCCACCAGATGGTCTGACGACCTGGTTACGGTGACAGGCCCCCCACCAGATGGTCTGACGACCTGGTTACGGTGACAGGCCCCCCACCAGATGGTCTGACGACCTGGTTACGGTGACAGGCCCCCCACCAGATGGTCTGACGACCTGGTTACGGTGACAGGCCCCCCACCAGATGGTCTGACGACCTGGTTACGGTGACAGGCCCCCCACCAGATGGTCTGACGACCTGGTTACGGTGACAGGCCCCCCACCAGATGGTCTGACGACCTGGTTACGGTGACAGGCCCCCCACCAGATGGTCTGACGACCTGGTTACGGTGACAGGCCCCCCACCAGATGGTCTGACGACCTGGTTACGGTGACAGGCCCCCCACCAGATGGTCTGACGACCTGGTTACGGTGACAGGCCCCCCACCAGATGGTCTGACGACCTGGTTACGGTGACAGGCCCCCCACCAGATGGTCTGACGACCTGGTTACGGTGACAGGCCCCCCACCAGATGGTCTGACGACCTGGTTACGGTGACAGGCCCCCCACCAGATGGTCTGACGACCTGGTTACGGTGACAGGCCCCCCACCAGATGGTCTGACGACCTGGTTACGGTGACAGGCCCCCCACCAGATGGTCTGACGACCTGGTTACGGTGACAGGCCCCCCACCAGATGGTCTGACGACCTGGTTACGGTGACAGGCCCCCCACCAGATGGTCTGACGACCTGGTTACGGTGACAGGCCCCCCACCAGATGGTCTGACGACCTGGTTACGGTGACAGGCCCCCCACCAGATGGTCTGACGACCTGGTTACGGTGACAGGCCCCCCACCAGATGGTCTGACGACCTGGTTACGGTGACAGGCCCCCCACCAGATGGTCTGACGACCTGGTTACGGTGACAGGCCCCCCACCAGATGGTCTGACGACCTGGTTACGGTGGCAGGCCCCCCACCAGATGGTCTGACGACCTGGTTACGGTGACAGGCCCCCCACCAGATGGTCTGACGACCTGGTTACGGCGGCAGGCCCCCCACCAGATGGTCTGACGACCTGGTTACGGCGGCAGGTCCCCCACCAGATGGTCTGACGACCTGGTTACGGCGGCAGGCCCCCCACCAGATGGTCTGACGACCTGGTTACGGCGGCAGGTCCCCCACCAGATGGTCTGACGACCTGGTTACGGCGGCAGGCCCCCCACCAGATGGTCTGACGACCTGGTTACGGTGGAAGGCCCCCCACCAGATGGTCTGGCGACCTGGTTACGGCGGCAGGCCCCCCACCAGATGGTCTGACGACCTGGTTACGGCGGCAGGCCCCCCACCAGATGGTCTGACGACCTGGTTACGGTGGCGGGGAGTCGCTGGATGCGGGCGGCACTACACCGGGAAGCTTGGAAAACCATGAGGGAGGCCTATGTCCTGCAGTGGCCGTCAAATGGCTGATGAAGATGATGATACGCCGCCAGGCTATTTGCCATGTTGTCTTTTCCAAACCAAACAGCACGTACTTATATTTGTACGTTTGTATGAGAATTGCCGATTGAGGTACCCCTCCCCCCCCCCATAAGGTGTATCTTTAATCAGAAGTGGGATTTAATAGCTATGCGACGAAAATTTAACATTGCTTTTCTTTTCGTATTGGGATAAAATGAATGATCTAACCTTTCCCCGATCCTCAGATGACGTACATTGAAGACATCCTGCGTGGCAGAGCCCTGTCCTGCCACATTACCCGTGGCGTGCTTGAAGATAGCGACCACATTCAGAACGCCGATAAATACATTGAACTGCTGGACGGAATATTCGAGGGTTATCCGGTGAAGGAGCGGTATGATGTGGAAGATCAGGTGAGAAATACAATATCACAGTGAAAGTTTATTTTCAGTGCCAAGTACCAAGAAGGCAGGCATAGGTTAGCGTTGAGCGAGCGTTCGAAAAAAGTTCTCGAACGATTCGAATAATTTTTAA
This sequence comes from Yponomeuta evonymella, assembly GCA_963969515.1. Lineage (NCBI taxonomy): Eukaryota > Metazoa > Arthropoda > Insecta > Lepidoptera > Yponomeutidae > Yponomeuta > Yponomeuta evonymella. The sequence continues at coordinate 3,112,246 of OZ018370.1, read as the reverse complement.
TAATACATACACTCACGCCTGTGTCCCACAGGGGTAGGCAGAGACCAGGGACTGCCACTCGCCACGATCCTGACAGATCACTTTCGCTTCCTCAACATTCATTGGTCGTTGCATGCACGCACGCCGGTTTCGGGTACCTTTTATCTTGCCCTTTGGTAATACATCCCCAATTTGGTCGAAGTGTGTCCGCCTGGGATGTCCCTTACCGGCCCTCGATCAATTTGTTTCGTCAATCTTTCTTCCTTCATCCTCTCCACACGTCCAAACCAACGCAACATTCCTTTCTCAATTCTGGTCACTACATCCTCTTTCAGTCCACAACGTTCCAACTATTGCGTATCCTGTCATGCATACTTATGTGCTTATTTTGTTTCTGTGATGTATCTTGTTGGTATAATAAATGTCTTTCTTCTTCTTCTTCTTCTTCAAAGTAACACCAGACATACCTCATTTCTACTGCATTAATCCTACTTTCTTGCTTCTTTTGCCATACCCAAGTCTCGCTACTATACGTAAGTGTTGGGACCAGCACTCCAGGATAGCCTGTATTATGGTAACCAGGCAATTTTATTAAACGAATAAATGGACGTTAAAAAAAAACTCATACCACACAATCACTTGTCCTGGTCCCAAACTAGGATACCCTGAATTATGGTAACCAGGCAAGGACGTCACAAACATGGAAAAAGAGAACTAAAGAGAACATGAAACTATTTTATTTAATAAACAATACTTTACTTTAACGAGAACGTAACTTTTTTTTTGTTTTGTTTGAAAAGGTCGACCTCAGACACTCAGATTTCCTCACGACGTTTTCATTCATGGTTAGCGAATGGTGCTGTTTTCTGTCGTATAGATATCTCTAGGCCAAGTGCAGACAAAAGCATAGTCCACGATAGCGGTGGCCGATAGTTACTCTAAACAATGGAACTATTATTTGAGTTTATTCGATGACAATCGAATAACTATTGCTGTGCCCGGTCGGTTTGATTAAGCGTTTGCGTTGTGTTCCGCGGGTGGGCACGCGTGGTGATTAAGCCCACACTCCCCATCTAACAGAAGGCCTTGGGATCTGAGCCTTCAATTTCTTTTCAGGTATCGTGCCTGCTGCGTCAGTGTACTGAACCCAGAATCCTGAGCATCACACGCAGCGGCTGGGAACCGTGGCTGTGAACGTGCACAATATTGTGATAGTTTACTTTAGTAATCATACATAAATAAATAAAAAAAGACATAAATACAGTTGAATAAACACATATTTGTTCAGTAGAATTATTTTAGCACGACAATAGTTGTTATTTGCCTCCATTTTGTAGTCTACTAAGCAATAACAGTACAATGTCATTCCAATGGTGTAACTCGGGAAACTCTCGGGGACAAGTTCGAATCGCTCAGGGCGCCGAGCTAAGTAGCACGGGATCATCATCATCATCATCAGCCATTTGACGCCCACTACAGGGCATAGGCCTCTTTCATGGTTTTCCAAGCTTCCCGGTGTTGTGCCGCCCGCATCTAGAGTACCCTGTGCTATGGTAACCGGGCAAGGATGTCACGAACAAGGAAATACGCCCCGACTGAGGCCATTCCTACAAATCCATTATGGCCGCCTTCAGATGGAATCGAACCAATCGAGAAGGAACACGTGCTGACCAGTCCTAGTGGAGGTTTCTGGGATGAAATACGCACTGTTATTATAACAACGGTGGGTATTTGGGGATTTTACGTCCAGAAATACCAAACGTCGTGGTAAGATTCATTTTACAGTAGGCAATCTCGTATTTGTTAATTGTTAATCTGTAGAATTATAAAGGACCCGATCGGGTCACCATGACGATGGTTTTTAATTGCTCTTTTCAAGGTGATAATGTAACAGGTTCATTATCATCATCATCAGCCATTCGACGCCCATTGCAGGACATAGGCCTCCCTCATGGGTGTTCATGCTTCCCGGTCACGTGCCGCCCGCATCCAGCGACTCCCCGCTACCGTAACCAGGTCGTCAGACCATCTGGTGGGGGGCCTGCCGCCTTAACCAGGTCGTCAGACCATCTGGTGGGGGGCCTGCCCACGCTGCGTCGTCCGGCCCGCGGTCGCCAGGTGAGAACTTTCCCGCCCCAACGGCCATCAGTTCTCCGAGCTGGCACGAGATAACCATTGCCAAGCGTGGCGATTATGGCAAATCCCTTCATGGTTAGGAAAACCATGAGGGAGGCCTATGTCCTGCAGTGGGCGTCAAATGGCTGATGATGATGATGATGATACCATTGGAATGCGATGGGTTACTAGGCTACTGATAGTCTCAAGAAATTACCATTGCTGTACTAATGTTTCTCTATTCTTGGGGACTCGTCTCCCAGGTCCCCCAAAGACAATGATTTCGACCAAATACAATCGTGATTTGGTATTTGTGAAATTGAATCAACCAATCACAGAGTGGTTTAGTCTACAACACATCTTGCGCTCATTTGATTGGTAAAGACTAAAGACTAATCGAAAGGACTGCGGCCGTTTTTAGTGTGAATATTGTACCAGGCCCTCGTCACTTCATACAAAAAATATTAGGAACGTACTTTGTGCCGACAATGAAACAAAAAATATAGTCCTACTAAAACAAAAGGCATTAACTCCGCAGTGAATCACGTAGATGTATCATGATTTAAAATTAAGTCGGGTTATATGTCAAATCTAATGTTGGTAATGTTGGTATTACGTATTTTGCAAATGGCAAATTTTGTTCGTTTGTTGTTTTTGCGTCGAATTATTTTATTTATTTTAACTTTAGAAGTAGGTGTAGTGCGTGAAAAGTGATTATACAAGAAATATAGGAGGAAATGTGAAATTTGTGGCATTGGAAGAGTCAGAAAATGTACGTCTGGCATATTCTTAGCCAGATTTCCACTGGAGCCAAACAGGTAAAGTTAGCAAGTTTATCATAATAAATGTACGCAAATTATGATATTTATTTAATGCGCTTGAATAAAACAGCTGAAGTATTTAGAACAATTTACGATTTTGACAAATTTAAATTAACGCCATTTGTAGTGCGGTACCCATGTGGTACATTTTTTTATCGATATTTTGGACGATTGATTTCTGCCAGATATTTCTACTTGCTGTCTAAAATTAGTAAACAGATGATTTAAACGTTCCTTGACATTAATATTATTAGCAGTACCTATACCATATTTATTTGGGGCTGAGACATAATGTAAACAACTTTTCAGTACTCTAAATTATTTTCATTGTCAAAAAATGTTATTTCGGTTTTTACACCAAGAAATAAGTAAATTAGATTTAATACTTTATAAAAAAATGACGTATGGGTGGTTATCTGAAATTTGGTTAACTTGCTGTTAGCATCAATTTTCACAAAATTATAAAAAAATATCCAATATTTGAAACTACTAAGTGATGTTATAAAGTCCATTTAGTTCGGTCACTCATTTTGATATATATCATAATATTCTTTATTTCCAAAAATTGGCATTTCTTACTCCAAATATCAGGCCCTAGCCATGTAAGATCTCCCGAATTTAGTGTTCATTTCAATGTAATTATAATTCTATAAGAATAATTTTATCAAACTCTATTGAAATTCGTTTACTATTACATTACTAACATTGTCATTTCGATTGAATAATTAATAACAATATTTTTCATCACATTATTTCAAGTCAAAAAGTGTAAGCGATAAAAATATCAGGCCCTAGTCATTTACGGAATTCAAAAATACGCGGCATCCAAGCATATGGCTTTTTCATAACTCACTCAATACGATAGCATCGGTGTGAAGTTAGTAGCAAACACGACCCAAGCCGCGGCAGCCATTTTGTTATTAGTGCGGTCGCCGACTTTGCTGCGAAATACGTGCTGTGCCAGTCAAACTCTCAGGCCCTAGGTAAGTCGTTTTAAAGATAGTTAATTACTAATTGATCTCATTACTTATTGTAAATATGAGTTTGGTCTGCCTTGTTATTTTGAACGCCTAAATGGTTTTGATTTTGATTTTAAATAATAGGTTTCATTTGATTTTGTTTCGTTTCGTCAGTCCCTAGACCGTCAGGCCCTAGTCGTAATAGTGACTAGGGCCTGACGCCAAATCTAGGGACTGATGGTCATACTGTGTGATGCATGGTTTTAAACATAATAACAATGTGTTTGTTGTAGAATATGGCACCTAGAAAGAAAAAACCATTTGAGTCACTTACAGAAAAGGATGCAGTTATTCACATGGACTTCTCGGAAAACTACACAACTAAATGCAACCAAGAAATTCAGTCGTATGATTTTGGCGGCTCCAGGACTCAAATTTCTTTGCATACAGTGGTGGTTTACACAAAGGATAAAGTAACATCTTATTGCACTGTGTCGTTAAATTTATCTCACAACGCTGGAGCCATTTGGGCACATTTACAGCCTGTCCTCATAGGATTGCCATCCGATGTAGAAAACCTGCATTTTTTGAGTGACGGTCCTGTAACCCAATATCGAAATAAAACAATGTTTTATATTTTGGGTTGCAGAATCCACGATTTCTATCCACTGGCTATGAAATACACGTGGAATTTCCATGAGGCGGGACATGGGAAAGGGGCACCAGATGGAATCGGCGCTACATGCAAACGTACTGCAGACCAGCTCATAGCTCAGAGAGGTGACATCACAAACTTGTATGACTTTGTAGCTGTGCTTCGAAAAAGGTATCCAAATATACAGATCTCTGTTATCGAAGATGTTGATATAGAAAAAGTTAAAAAAATGATCAAGGAACATGAGAAAGAGCAGAAACCGTTTAAAGGAACTCTCTTAGTGCATCAAGTCTCGGGTCATATTTATAACCCTAATAAACTTGTCTTGAAGTCACTAAGTTGCTTCTGTGATAATGTTGGTTGTAATCATTATAACTTGGGGATTATAACGTACCAAACCAATACACAGCGGCTTCATGTTTCAGATATTTTCACGGATTCTGAAGATGATACGCCGTTAGCAAGTATGAGCCACATTGCGCAAGAAAAATCTAAAACGAGCTATGGCAGTGGAGATTATGTTCTAGTTAAGTTAATAATGAGAGGAAAAGAATACCGATACGCCGCAATTTGCTCAAAATATGATGACGAAGATGGAGAGCTGACAGTTACATTCCTTAAAGTTTGCAATGATGGCACAGAATTTAAAATAAATGATGATGATATCGCCGACGTGCCTTACGAAGACGTTATAGAAAAACTGCCAGTTCCTAATCTAATCGTCAAGAGAAATACAGTATTTTACAAATTTAAAAAACCCGTGAATGTTTACGAGAAGTGAAACAAATAGTGATAAAACTAAATACGAGGTACTAGTTTAAGTTTGAAATATTTGTGATTCTATAATAATTAATGAAAGTCTGAATATTGTGTTCAAATTATAATTAAGTTACTCAGAAATTTAAAAGGCCGATTATTTAAAATAATTGTTAATTACTTAAAGACTATTAGTTTGTAAGTATTAAACTAAAAGTACAATTTAATTGTTAAGAAATATTGATACATTATTTTCATGTGCATAATTAATGAAATAAATCTTGTGATAATAGTTCAAAAATTTGTGAACTTAAGAGATAATTTGTTGTTTCAATTGATTTTGCAATAAAAAATGTGATTTGACATAATAACCGTGTTTGGCGTCAGTCCCTATCACGTCTCGTCAGTCCCTAGGACACTGATTTTAAAAAATCATTAATTTCTCTAAAAATATCAAGTAAAGTGACTGGCCCTTTTAGTTGCAGCAAAGTAGATGTTATACCCTCAGCATATAATATAAACTTTTCTGATTTTTAACTAAAAACACCAATTTCAAAATTACATCAGAAGTTAACCAAATTTCAGATAACCACCCGTATACAATATTATCAGACAGTATCATTTTAAAAGTTTCATTTTGTCTCAGCCTCAAATAAATATGGTATAGGTACTGCTAATAATATTAATGTCAAGGAACGTTTAAATCATCTGTTTACTAATTTTAGACAGCAAGTAGAAATATTTTTTGACTTATTGTTTTGTTTGTTGCAGACTCCAAAGATCTGAAATTCGACCAAAGTTTTGATAGCGACGCGACGCATTGGTGACATTAGGTTTTCTACACTTGATGCTAAATAAATTATTTGATTAAAAGAAAATGCCATTTTCATAACGAAAGTAAGCGATAATCCATTCACACCATGTCATACCCGTTGAGTTGACGTACTGTGTTGGGATTTATCGCCTACTTTAATTTTCAAAGCATGAAAATGAGGTAAGAGGAGAGACGCCTCGAATTTTTTTTGCCGATATCGATATGTGATAAGTAGTCAATCACTAATGTTTTGCAATTTCATTCTCATGTTGGTACTATTTTTTATTAGGTTGGTACATACAACGTTCATAATTTTGAAAACGTGTTGTTAGCAAGTGCCGACTCTTAAAACGTAGTGATTACAATACTCTTTGTTTTGTACGAAGAAAATACCTTTAGGACTTTTTTTTTATTCCTAGATTTAGTGTACATATTTATTTTCTGCTTAAAGTAGGTTAAGGATTTATGTAGTTTATTTTGTACACGTATTTAGACCCGTTTTTTACCGCTGCTGCGACTCCAAGGTTTGCTGGAAGAAATCGCTTACAGAGATAAGCTCGCCTTTGTATATGCTATTTCTTATGTAATGTCCTGTTCAATGTCTCGTGTGCCATAAAGCATAATTGCGAGGTAGACGAGTTCTCGAGTGGAGACCGCGGATCGGTAAACGTAGTGTGGGACGTCCTCAGACTCGGTGGAGCGATGATCTTCGCAGGGCGGCTGGCAAGAGCTGGATGAGAGTGGCCGAGGACCGTGCTCAGTGGCGTGCTATATGTTGGCCTATGTCCAGCAGTGGACAAGCATAGGCTGATGATGATGATGATGATGACGATGAAAGCATAATTAAGAAATGCTAATCATTCAATTGATGTTCTTACAGTCAGAGCTTAGTCAGCATAGACACACCATAAGACACGTAAGCTTTCTTTAGAGATAGGTGTTAGCCCTAAGATAAATAAACATAAACATTTACATAAACATTTACATACAGGCACATACATTGCTTCTGGCCCCACACTAGGATACCTTGTGTCGTGGGAACCAGAAACAACATCACAAACATGTAAACATCCAAGATGACGGGCGCTCTCCGAATCGAGTGGACGTATTCACTAGTTTTATTTTTGAATTACATAGGTACATACATAAACTCACGCCTGTATCCCAGAGGGGTAGGCAGAGACCAGGGACTGCCACTTGCTACGATCCTGACGGATCACCTTCGCTTCCTCAACATTCATTCGTCGTTGCATGCACACACGCCGGTTTCGGGTACTTTATATCTTGCCCTTTGCTAATACATCCCCTATTTGGTCGAAGTATGTCCGTCTGGGTCGTCCCTTACCGGCCTTCCACCCACATTCGCTCGATATATTTGTTTCGTCAATCTTTCTTCCTTCATGCTCTCCACGTGTCCAAACCAACGCAACATTCCTTTCTCAATTCTAGTCACTACATCCTCTTTCAGCCCGCAACGTCCTCTAATCAAACTATTGCCTATCCTGTCATTCAAAGTATATTTTATTTTAGAATTATAAGTCTTTAAAAAGTACCTTGGCTCCCGCCACAACTTGTCAAGCTACTCGGTAGGTTTTTTTATTAGGGCGTGTCTCCTGTAAAAACATTACACAACATTCCGTTTTCTTTGCGCAAAACATGTTCGTTGCTAGGGGAAGCAAAATAAAAAGTTAATTTGGAGCATTGAAAACCGATTGTTTTGTGTAACGTTTCATAATAAAACACGAGCAGGAGATCCGGCTTTAGTGATGTTGGAAAACAACCCTACTAATACACACATATTTTTACTTAACACAAGACAGTACTTTTTTTTTTGTTAAATCCGTCACCATCAGTGTGTACCTCCGTGTGATCTGGCAAAAACTACCTATCTCGCGTAGTGCAGTGACCTAAAAGTCACAGCCTAAGCAAAAAACAAAAGGTCGAGGCGGAAAAAAGAATTTTCATTATTTATCTGCCATCTTTATCCTGTCCGTATATCCTGTATAACTGTCCACTGCATTGTGCATTTTCAGACTTCCTCTCCACCAGAAACTACCGTACAAAAAATTACGGTTATATTTATAAAAAAAAACACGATTCCCTTACATACTCCGTAATTAAACGCAGTCTAAAGTAGTATAAATATGTGGTGGTAGTCTAGTGGGTAATGGGGTGGTAGCCTAGTGGGTACAACATTAGACTCGGAAGCGGGAGACCCAGGTTCGATTCCCAGTGCGGGCATGTACCTATGACTTTGTTTTCTAAGTTATATACGTTTGGGAAGTTATAAGTAGTAGCAATACCACTCGCTAACGGTGAAGGAAACCTGAGTGTCTGAGCTATTCACATACCTCAGCGCTTGAAATCGCCAATCTGCGGTGGGCACGCGTGGTGATTTAGCCCAACTCTCTCACAGAGAGAAGGCCTGTGCCCAACTGTGGGACGTATATAGGCTGCTTATGATTATGATGATAAAATAGTCTGTGGTAAACTCTTTCTAGCACAGACTATTTATACGACGTTTATAGAGTGTTGTAAGGCGTGGGGTACATAGGAAGGACGTGGGACGAGGGCACGGAAAAGTCGCGGCTTTCTTCAAATTCACTTTCATACAAAATGTACTGAAGCGATGAGATAAGATCCAAACAGATAAGACGGGGTGAGGACGCCTCTCTACTGCATAAATTTTTGGTGATTTGAAAGACATGGCAAAATTAACGTGCCTGACGCTATCTGTCGAATACCTACACATTTTTGACACAACCTCGAATCTATTAGAACCATTACTGCAGAGCGATGCGTGCGTGCCGCGGATCATTGTTCTGTTAGACAGAGAGGCGGTACTAATAGTTCAAGCATTTTTTAAACAAGATTTCTCTACTCGAAACAAGCTTTCTCAATTAAATATTTTTATTTACGTCTGTGCTTAAAAGTAATAGTCTAAATAGATGCTATTTTTAATTACCTACTAATATCACAACCGCGCTTTCAAACCACCCAGCAATCAGCGTGTATACGGCGCGTCGCGTCTTTTCCGCGCCCTCGTCCCACGTCCTTCATGAGTGCCCCAGGCCTTAGGAATCTTGTTTTTATAAACCACACCGTTAGTCGTATAAGTCGTCTTCCTATCGTCTTATACGCACGTAATAAATTAGCATTGGACAGTTTATAAAGTTTTTTTTAGAATAATAGAATAACTTACAGTTTTCACTGATAGAAATAATTTAGTTGAGAATGCCTAGGTACATTATAAGAAACCCACTCCAAAACATACACAGAGACAGACAATCAACACTTAGGTACTTGCAAATTTAATGGTCAGAGAAGCGATTGCAGAGTTACAAAAGTTGGAGGTAAAAGATTTACGTACCTACGCTACTTATAATGTAGCAGAATAAATCGATGCTGGTGTTTATTAAACCCTACCTACGAAATTTATTAAGCGGCCCTTAAAAGGCATAAGGTAATTTTATGAATATTACATAATATCGTGAATAAAAACGCCATCACTTAGGGGCGAAAAAGTTCTGACCTGGCGACTGCGGACCGGACGCTTGGAAAACCATGAGGGAGGCCTATGTCCTGCAGTGGGCGTCAAATGGCTGATGATGATGATGATGATGATGAAGGAAGTCCGACTTCTGTAGTTTGCCCCTCTATTTTGTTTTCCCGCGCAAATTTCCCTCGCTGCGACTGACAGCTGACGGATGGCCGCCATTTTGTCAGAATTTATTCCTCTATTCCCGCCATAAACCATTTTGCATTTGACACGCTGGCGCATCCAGCAAATGCTTGGAATACTTGGCTGCTACGTTTTTGTGAATTTCGCTCTGTTGGACGATGATGGGTAATTTGAATAAATAAAACGAAATGGGCAATTAATATTATATTATATAAACATAAAGTGTTATTTATAAAAAGACGATTCGCAAGAGTTGTGTAAATAATAGGTTGGTATGTCAGGTACCAAGGTACCAGGTGTCAGGTACGTGGTAAAGTCTTTCCATTGTAAAGTCTATTTATACGCCGCTATTAAAATTTATACGGCCTATAAGGTATGCATTATTTTAAGCAATTGTGTTTTTATCAGTTATGATAAAAAACGGACTATTTAAACTACAATTGATGACTGTATTAAGAAATGGTGTTTTTATAAATCAGACTGTTTGTCCAAAGTCGGAAGATCATTGTACAGGCTTGTATAGCTCTCTTCATTGCTCGTTGGGCGACCTTTCACTGCACGGTTCGACACAACACAATGACTCATCCTGGTCCTAAACTAAACCTGTGGTACGTTAACCAGGCAAGGTTATCACAAACATGGAAATACACCCAGACCGAAGCTATTAATTCGAGTACTAGCGGGGGTCGAACCTACGACTGCTGTTGGTAGTCAAGCGTGTTGACCGCTAGACCAACGAGGCAACAGGGACGTAAGTATTTCGTAAAACTATGTTAACTAACTTATATCAATTCGATGTAAGTACATTCCGTAGAGGCGTCTGCCTACTTATGAATGTATGGGTTAATTGACTATGCAATGTAAATCGAATTGACATAGTAAACCATGAATGGGGATTGTTCATTTTTTTTTACCCCTATTTTTTATTCCAGATATCGAAAATATAGACTAATTTAAGATACCAAATTGAATATTTTTAAAATTTTTGCTACCATAAATTTTTTATTAATTATTTAAAAATTCTAAGAGTTTGGTAAGGATGACGTCATTGATGGCATTATGTTGCGTTTTTCATGCATAAACAGTAAGTAATCTGTGCTTAAATACGTAAATACTCACCTCTACTGTCAAGTTGACAGTTGTTTAAGTTTTTTTTATTCTATGGCAATGGATCTAGGCCGAATGATGACGATAGTGACGTCATTGAAGTGCAAATGAAGGTTATACAGTTTTTGCGATAAATACTAATAATCCGTCATTATTTTACTTAAATAAATCGATAGAAGTGATCAGTAACCCTATTCCTCGAAATGGTTTTCACTAAACGACAATATAAAAAAAATTAACAATCCCCATTGTAGTTCTATGGGCCTTGGTAAACTGTACCTAAAGCTCAGTGTCTACTTCCTGCTTTGTATTGTTCATAATAAATTGAACCTTACATTGAAACCAGTTTTACTGACTTTTAAACACCACGGCGCACAGTGCAAAATACGCCTTATCTCAACACCAAATAATTGCTTTAAATATAAATTTAAACTATATTTATTAAGTGTACAGAAAGAGAAATAATAAATAGTAACGAACCCACTGATAATGTACATCTGTAATATATTAAATTCCTTTCTTTGTTGGGACAAACCTATATTCATGTTTTACTTGTAAATTTTTGAATTTAGGCTAATTAATTTAATGTAGGTAATTGGTAAGTTGAAGTGGCAGTGGGCGGGGCACATAGCACGCAGAACTGATGGCCGATGGGGCCGAAAAGTTCTCGAATGGAGACCACATATCGGCAAGCGCAGCGTAGAACGACCAGCCACAAGATGGACAGATGACCTCATCCAAGTGGCAGGAAAGCGCTGGATGCAGGCCGCTTCCAACCGGTCTTTTTGGAAATCCATGGAGGAGTCCTATGTTCAGCAGTGGACTTCTTGTGGCTGAATGATGATGATGATGAGGTAATTGGAAAAGAAAAAAACAATTATATAATTATTTATATTTTTATTACGCTACAATGTCCTTGATAAGATAATGTCGTCATTAAAAAGCCCTAAAGGTCAGGTCATGATGTTTTGTTTAGTTTTAGGTACTTTTTAGTTCTAGTTTTAAGTTTTTAGTAATAAGCTTTTAGGCATCCGCTGAAAATCAGCGCCGTAAGCTCTGCCACGGCAGTAAGGTGAGCGGAAACCTTTTTGGTACTTTTGTATGAATCTTAGTTAACATAGTGTATTCCATAACTGGCTAAGTACCAAATAAAGATTTTCTATTTCTGTTTCTATTACACCTTAAAGTTAAAAAATCACTGTCGCCGTACTTGACCGTAATTTTCTACGAGAATTGAGTTCACCGATTGCGTTACATAAACTCACGCCTTGTGTCCCGGAGGGGTAGGCAGAGACCAGGGTCGGAATGTGCATCGTCGGGTAGTCGGACTCACGCACGAAGGGTTCCGCACTATTATACAACATTAGACAGATCGAATTTGAGAACAGCGCCATCTATAGAAAGCAAGAAAAAGTGTTTAACATTGACATTTAACGACATGACATCGGTGATGTGATGGTCACATAGATGGCCGCTAGATGGCGAGCGCTGTCTTTAGACAACGTCTGTTGTTATGGAGCCCCCTTAAATATTTATTTTATTCCGTTTTTACTATTTTTTGTTACAGCGGCAACAGAAATACATCATCTGTGAAAATTTCAACTGCCTAGCTATCACGGTTCATGAGATATAGACAGACAGTCAGACAGACGGACAGATGGACAGTGAAGTCTTAGTAATAGGGTACCGTAATAGGGTAGGGTACATTTGAGTTATCTCGTAAATTATTTGTTTATGCACCTACACTCTTTTGAAGAAACGTTTAGAATTTAATGAAAAAAACTATAATATCTAATTAGTTATCTATTATTAGAGTAACTTAATTTTTTGCATTTTTTTGGTAACCAAAAAACCCCGAAAAAATTTTTTTTCTGGTCTTATTTTTCCTGACTTTTTCCGTTTCTCCTATGGTATAAAAGCAATGGAACTTCAATTTAACTTTGACTCATTTTCCTATTGGAATGTTCCTAGTCGGCTTTCTTCGCGGAAAACAACATTTTGTTGTAAAAGCGATGGCCCAATAATTCGAGTACATAGCCGATGTCGCACCGTGGCTGGATGAGGATGGCCGAGGATGGTCGAGGATGGCTAAAATCGTGGCACGCCTAGAAGAGTCCTATGCCCTGCAGTGGACCAAAGCGGCAGATTGATTGACCATACAACAAAAACGCGCAGAAGGACATACTAATTCATCGTGGAATTATGGTATTTTAGCCATCGTTCCGTAAATGGTGATGTTTGCGCGTCAGCTTTAAGTTTTATTACAACTTGTTATACGGATAAATCTTCGAAATCGGGAAAAAATTGTCAGCTTAACCAATTTTAGTATGTAACAACCAGCAGAATTTTTTTTATTCAAATTTTTTTTACTATCTCTACAGGCATAGTTAATTATACCGACGAGGAGAACTCCTCTCCCTTCTTTTTGGATACGTTTATAGATTTTGTTTCAACTATGACGAGATAGATAGAGATAGAAAATACTTTACAGTATACACGAGAAAGGAAATGAAGAAACGAAAAGAAAGGAAGAGAACCTCTTCCTATCCTTCTCAAGCGGCCTATCTGCGCCCTTCTGTAGTTTGTGACGGTGGTGCACGTGTGTGCGTGACGCCCTTTGCTGTAATATGAAGCTGCCTGTGAAAGGTCCGCGCTTGTGTGCGTGTTAACTGGTAGGCAGGTAGGTATGTTGTGGGTTGCCAGGCAAAGGGGTTTTGGCTGTTTTAAGGTGGTTTTTCTTAAGTTTTTTCTATAGTGTATTAGGTTTACGACATAGGAATTTGTGGTTTGAAAATTACGATATGAGGCTTCGGCATTATAAGGTAGGAAATTATGCAAACATTTACTAACAGCTGAAACAAAATGCAACAGGTAGTATTGTTTTCGAGGTTCTAAAGTTTTCCTGTCATAATAGTGGTTTGTATTGAACCCCCTTATTTTAAGATGTAAAACGTGTTATAAAGTTAAGCAAAATTTGAAACTGTTTCTTCAGTATCGATAATTAATCAACTACCTACCAATTACAAAAAAAAGTTTTTATTTTATTGCTTTATTATTCATAGAAATTTCAATATTATAGTAAAAATAAAATTAGGAATTTTAAACTATTGCTCATTGCAAGTGTTTTCATTAATCAAAACTTATTTGACAGTTTTATTTCTGACATTCAAAAACAAAGACCTTTAGAAAATCAGACATTTCGGGAAAATATGGTTTTGAGATTTGTTCATTATGAGATAAGTACAGTTTAAGAAGTTGTCCTCACCGACCGGAAGTCTCAGTTTGTCCGGTCAGGTTTTGCGCTATTTCAATAACGTGTCGTAAAGAGGGATTTCATTACATACTGTAAGTCGTACGGCATACAGTCGTTCAGCACAGCAAGGAACGCGTAGCGACAAATTAAGCTTAGGTACACACTATATAATAATAGACTCTGACTTTGCCTTGTCCTATGTTTTATGTTACTTATTATGCCTTTTTTTCTTGTGATGTGTTAATTTATCCCTATAAATTTCTTTCTTCTTCTTCTTGAATATTTTTTTCCGTTACTACACTATATATAGATAAAACTTAGATTAAACGGTACAATACTGAAAAACTTATTAAAACTTATTTTTTTTTGAAGTGATACTTGCTTGCGTCATCAATACCTCTAATTTGACACTTCATTTATCAGTCTCATCAGACATTAGGCTTCTAGCGACTATTGCTTTCGCAGTCGGATAAAAACACATGTACTACCTACTGTATGAAGCGAAGTTCAATGACCCTCTTTACCCGAATCGGCTAAAATTGCCGGGGGCAAACGAAATTTCCGCGCTGGCTACCCCATTTCACAAAGCGACTCGCCAAACAAAATTCCTCCCCCCTTCAGTTGAATTTCGACCCTCGAGCGGTGCACCGCGTCCTTGTGCGACAGAAAAACCAGTGTTTCGGACCTCCATCGTGTGAATGTACAGTGATTTCTTGTGTTTTCCGTGTTTGTGTGCAAAGAACCTTTGTTTTCCTCCGCTTGACGTCTTCCGTTCCGGTGTTCAGGTACGATTAACGTTTATTTAGATTAGTTTTTTTTTATTTTCGACACAAAAAGCTTTCGCCTGTTTTTGCGGCCAGTTTTGTTTTTAATATCATGGGCGATCCTTTTTCGTTGCACCTTTTGAATAAAAAAGTTCAAAGCTTTACAGCGTTGTATTTCGTAAAACATAAGTGCTGATTACAAAGAGAAGGACCAACTACTAACCAGTTTTGATGACCAATAAGAACGGAGTTCGGCTCAAAAGCTTTCAATTAAGCCCGTTCGAATTCAGTCAATGAATTAAAGATTTCAATTCGATTGAACTGGACAAACCACTAAAAACTGCCCGCATTTTGTGGGTTTATTTTATCCGCATTGGATTTTTTGTAAGTTGTACGGGATATAGGGAATATAGGGGATATTAAAATAAATTATTACATACGTACACAAACTCATGCCTGTTTCCCGGAGGGTTAGTAGGTAGTTTTGCCAACTTTATGACACGATTCTGACAAAACCACAAAAACGACCTCAAGCCTCATGAACTAAATAAAAGTAGTAAATTAAATTTCAGATTTAATTAAACATCACCCCTCCCTGAAAGAGAATATTTTTGCAGTAATAATAATTCAAACATTCAAATCAAATCTTCGCAGGCCTAGCATAGTGAAGTCTGTAGGCATGGCCAGGAAGAGTATCGATAAATGAGTTCCTTATCGATAGGATGACATTCGATATTGAGATAAAAAAGAAGGTTAAAAGGGTTACTAGCTCAAAAACAAGTTCTGGTGGTAAACAAAAAAAAATATTTAATGACTATTATGACTATGTAATGGCTATTTCAAATTCATTCCTATATAGGTACATTGGAGTCGCAGATATCAGAGTCGCGGGTACCATTTTATACATTTACTGAATATTAAACCATTGAAAAATAAACGAAAACAAGGTAGGCATACTTACTACTTTTGCCTTTAACAAAAATATTACCTAGTATTTTTATATGAGTAATGAATCGCGACACTCATGTACAAAACGTCGGGAATTAGAGTAATTAGGTAAGTTTACCTAAAAAAATCTCGCTTTGATTCGATAAATGTATACTTAACTAAATTTTAAATTAGTTTAATAATTATACCATATAAACCCGTAAAACCTGTGAGAGACCACTGTCAGATGTTCATATTATATTGACGCCTCAAAGTAATATTGCCGGTTTCTGAAATTCTGAATGGAGAATTTCCCCTAGTAGGTAAATTCTGACATTTTAGCGCCACAAAACGCGTGACTCGTGCCATCCTACCGCCCATTCTGGTGAATAGGCACCCGTTGGCCAGTTCGAGTAATTCGTTGCTAATAAGATTATGTTTCAGACTTGATATTTAAGCCTCTTACTTTCCTGCCAAGGGTTTCTTTAAGTTTTTCCACAAAATTTTAATAGAAAAGTTGGCGTTTTCTTTGTTATGATTTTATTGACGGAAACTTGTAACTAATTACGAATATTTTGCACAAAACTTTCCCCATGGTAACTGTCACTTGTCCTGGTCCCAAACTAGGATACCCTGTGCTGTGGTGACCAGGCAAAAACATCACCAACTTGATATTACACCTAGACTGACGGCCGTTTTCTGAATTAAGAATTTCACTAATTAAATACTATATAAGTAACCTTCTGTCACGCTCTTTTCTGAGAAATTCGAAGAGACAGTTAAGTATTTACTTAGCGATATTCTGAATTCAGAAACTGGCCCTGAGGTCATTTGTACAAATTAAATCATTTTTAAAAACTTATTTAGAGGCTAAAAATTCCACCCATGCCGGGACTTGAACCCGCGACTTCTGGCTCACCGTGCCAGAAGTCGCGGGTTCAAGTCCCGGTATGGGTGGAATTTTTAGCCTCTATATAGGTTTTTAAAATTGTCCTCAGCACGGGTTAGTGCAACAAAAAGAATATAAATTAAATCATGTACGGCATTGGACAAACATTGGACGTTGCACGAGACTACCAAAGGACCGGATGGGTTGGCGTGCAAGAGAAAAGACCTATGCCCAACAGTGGGCTCTGTTTATGGGCTGATTAGATAGATAGGAATACGGCGACCTCCAGTGGGCATCGTATCCACGACCTCCGTTTTGGTAATCAAGCGTGTTATTTTGCTAATATGCCGTAAATATCACACCTTACCGAAATTCCTTTCTGTATACCTGGAAGACATTAAAATGTCAAATTATAGAGTAATAAAAGAATTGTCGAAATCGGTTAAGATTTGACGGAGTTATGGAGGAACATAGCAAAAAATATATAGGTATACGCGTCGAATTGAAAACCTCCTCCTTTTTTGAAGTCGGTTAAATACACATTGAAGAACGGTCGACAGCTGATAAACCTTTACATTTCTGTTGCGGATTCGCCTGTAACTCAGCCGAGTAGAGTGCATGCGGCTGAAAGTTGATGTGCCGTTGACTGTACGAGGTTTCTCCGCCTCCGTATTTAAATTCAAAGTTTAACTTTTCGTTACACGGCAACACTTATCTGAAATCAAACAAGTTCGCCAAGGTATCGTCAATCAATATTATCAAAATGTATAAATACATCGTGTATCGACGTACGGACACCGTGGGAAGGCAAACATTTGCCTTACAGATGAGGGAAATCAAATATTCCGTCGTGCCTAGGTCAAATATGGGCTAAAGTTGGCTGTAATAACCTAAATTACGGTAGATAGACGGTTAACGGTTGCTATAAGGGCAATTCTCATTCTGAAAAACGAAAAGTCACAACCGTGAAGCACGCTCAGTGAATGTTAACCATTAACTCTAAGGTAGTAATTATTTATCTGATAAGATTTTGAAGAAAAAAAGATTATCCATGGTTGCGACTTTTCATACGTACATACATACATACATAAACTCACGCCTGTATCCCAGAGGGGTAGGCGGAGACCAGGGACTGCCACTTATTGCCACGATCCGGACAGATCACTTTCGCTTCCCTAACATTCATTAGTCGTTGCATGCATGCACGCCGGTTTCGGGTACTTTTACATGTAAGAGTACTTGTTTTGTAATTTGTTAATTTGACTTAAGATATCTGTCAGGATCGTGGCAAGTGGCAGACCCTGGTCTCTGCCTACTCCTTCGGGATACAGGAGTGAGTGTACGCTATGTTATGTTTGCTCTTACATGTCCGTCGCGAACCCATCCGACTGCGCGGATTTTGTTAAGTTATTTGCCGGGCATTCATTCAAGTGGCAGGAAGACGCTGGATGCAGGCCGCTTCCAACCGGTCTTTTTGGAAGTCCATGGAGGAGGCCTATGTCCAGCAGTGGACTTCTTGTGGCTGAATGATGATGATGATGATTTGCCGGGCATTGGGCCAAGTGAAAGTGTAGGAGAAAGGATAATTTACAGAAACTTCGACGTATTGTTTGTAGAGTCGACGTAACTCGAGCTTTATATTAGGGGTTAAAGTATGAAATTGCCGTTTTATTGCAATAGGTTCTTTGAATTGACATAGAATCTTCATGGTTTGAGGTTTTCGAATAAAACTTTTTTCAAATGGTTTCTATGATGTTCTTTTTTTAAAAAATGTGAAACATTTGAAAATCGACTTTCAATTGTTTTTGTTATTCAATTTAGACAAGAAAGATGGTTACTGCGAAAATTCGAGTGATTATGAGTGACCCATTTTTCGTATTTTTTTATTTTATTGATTTGACGCAAGTGAGTCAATATTGTGGGTAAGGTAACGTTAAACCATGCCGCTAATTCCTGGGTAGTTTGACTAGGGTCGGCTTCCACTATCTCTCTTAATTCATCGTTATTCACCTGTGTGGGCGGTCTTCCTCGTGACTCGTTCTTTAAGTCGAAATTTCCATCACGAAAGCGTTTAAACCAAAATCGCACGGTGCGTTCATTAGTAGACCCCTCTCCAAACGCAGCATTGATATTGCGGGCTGTTTCTGCCGCGTTAGTTCCGCGTTGGAACTCGTATTCAAAAATCACTCGAATTTTCGCAGTATCCATCTTTCTTGTCTAAATTGAATAACAAAAACAATTGAAAGTCGATATTCAAATATTTCACATTTTTTTAAAAAAGAACATCATAGAAACCATTTGAAAAAAGTTTCATTCGAAAACCTCAAACCATGAAGATTCTATGTCAATTCAAAGAACCTATTGCAATAAAACGGCAATTTCATACTTTAACCCCTATTATTTTAGTGGCAAAGTCATCCTTAATGCAGCTGATTAGAGTGCAGGCATGACATTTACATTGTAAAAATCGATATGCCTTCAACTGTATCTACACTACACGTGATGTCACCAAGAAGAAAGCCCACATATATATACGTATTTGTGTGTGTGTGAGTGTGTGTGTATGTGTATGTTACACAATATATTTTATTTCATTCGGCTTTTGTCTGTAATTAAACAAACCATTGATAAAAAAATCGTTAAAATACGGAAAGCATATGTTTATCAAGTTATTTGTTATCTCTAAGGCATTTATACGTCCTTCTGATTGGAGAAACATCTACCCCTCCCTATTTATAGATTTCTTGGCTTTGAAAGTGTTTCAAAATATTGTTTGTTAATACCCAGACCAAAGCTGAACAAAATAAAACATGAAGACAAACGCGTTTTTTTCCACTTTTCGAATGCAGAAACGAAATTTATCATACTTTCAAATCAATAGAACACAAATTCCAGTTTCCTTTCGTGTAAAACGGACCGATATTCAGAAAAAAATCCCTTTTTGCATTTTCCGCTCCGTGGTGTGGCGATAAGGAGCGAAAATTGTATTTAAGTTTAAAATCGCTTTTCCCGTCTAGACGCGGCAGCTGGCACCGCAGCCTCGCGACTGGCTGGTTGTGGCTTTGAAAGAGTGAAAAGAAAAAAGTTTTATAACTTGACATAATAAAATAATAATTCCGGTTGGCTGTTTATGGCGCGAACGGCAAAAAAAGGAAGAAAAATAATGTTGTCTATGGTATGTGAAAGAGTAAAAAGAAAAAGTGCGAAGTTTTAAACAGTAATAATTCCGGTTGGCTGTTCATGGCAAGGAATGTAAAAGAAGAAAAAAAAAGTTGTCTTTGCCATGTAGAGTATGTTTGGTATGTTTTTAGGGTTTCGTACCCGAAGGGTGCCAAACGGGAATTCACTGTCCGTCTGTCTGTCTGTCACCAGGCTGTATCTCATGAACCGTGATAGCTAGGCAGTTGAAATTTTCACAGATAATGTATTTCTGTTGCCGCTATAATAACCAATACTAAAAGCAGAATAAAATTAATGTTTATGGGGGCCCCCATACAAAAAACGTATTTTTTGCCGTTTTTTGCTCGATATCAATAACGGCAACAGGTCTATATTCGCTTCAAATATATATAATTAGGTAAATTAAAATGAAATAAATATTTAATCGGGGCTCCCATACAACAAACGTGATTTTTTGCAGTTTTTTCTCGATCTTTGTGTCTAATGTTGTATAGATAGTACGGAACCCTTCGTGTGCGAGTCCGACTCGCACTTGGCCGTTTTTTTTTTGTTGTAGTCGATTTCGCAAAAATATACCGATTTATCTGTCAGGAATGTGTTTGTATCAATAAAAAGGCAGAAAGCCCTTACGAAATAGCGGAAAAAGCGATAAAAATGCATGAGTATGTTAAACGCTTGACAAAACACAAACAAATCCATCCAACAAACACATGAAACTTCATCTCGTAATATATTAACTAGCCTATTCAAATTCACTGCACATTGGATTTAACATTTTAACTTTTAGCTTAAACTAGCAGCAGAAGGTTGCGCACCTCCTCGGTGATGTGTCGCGGGGGGGGGGGGGTACTGTCCTAAAGCCGGCATCCCACGACGTATGGCAATAGTATGGCCCCGTTTGCATCATCCCTTATGCTATAGCTCCCTGCACAAATAACTCCACAATAACACAGACACACCACACCACACACATTATATTCCCAACAGAGACAAAATCTCCAGACGGCACATTAAGCGCGAATGGGTACTTATTTTCGCGATTCTCGCAAATGTTGCTTTGGTTTGCACGTGTGGAGAGGATGAAGGAAGAAAGATTGACGAAACAAATATATCGAGTGAATGTGGATGGAAGGGCCAGTAAAGGACGTCCCAGGCGGACATACTTCGACCAAATAGGGGATGTATTAGCAAAGGGCAAAATAAAAAGTACCCGAAGCCGGCGTGCGTACATGCAACGACTAATGAATGTTGAGGAAGCGAAAGTGGTGTGGCAAGTGGCTCCTGGTCGCTGTCTACCCCTCTGGGATGCAGGCGTGAGTTTATGTATGTATGTATGTTATATCTCGCTTCCGAGTACATTGTTCTGCCCACTGGGCTACCACCGCTTCTACAACGTCGTGAGAAAATCCGCCGCTTGGTTTGCTCCGCACGTATTGACTTGTCTTTCCTGTGGGCAAGTTGTCAGGATGGTATAGGTGCTGAGCAATGTCCCAGACACTGCAGCGTCCGAGTGGTCCCTTCACCTATCTATGTGAGTGAAGGTGCCACTGGACGCTGTATAAATCATCTCGTTGAGTAGATGCAAAGGCCAAAGTTTTATGTAAACAAAATTCCGAGCACGAGCAGATTGTAAATGCCTCCTTCAAACTTCTCAGTTTTGAGAAGTGACTTATTTTTACTCTTTTCTGTTCTATTCTATTCTACTATATTATTACGTGTGGCGCCGGATTAAGAACAGCGTCACTCCATTTCCTTCCGTGGATGTCGTAGAAGGCGACTAAGTAAATCAATTACGAGGAGACGGGCAGCAGCGTCTTCCTGAGATTCCGACGGCATACTGCGATCGCCAACCCGCCTGCCAAGCGTGGCGATTATGGCAAAACCCCTAATGGTTATGAAAACCACGAAGGAGGCCTATGTCCTGCAGTGGGCGTCAAATGGCTGATGATGATGATGATCACGCTTGTATCTTGCGGGATTAGGCGGAGACAAGGGTTTACAGTTTTTTTTTTATTGAAAAGCCTCTGAATAACTTTAAACAATAATGCAATAAGTTTCGATCGGTTCTTCTCAACGTAGTTGATTTGCGATGCCGCGACACTGTCTAGCTAGCGAGCGACTGAATAAAATCGATAAGCGTATGCAGATTGATGCAACACATCACTATTTGAACAGGCTATCGTGCGCCTGCAGGAGACAATGTGTTACTACGCTAGGGATGGGAAAACGTATCCTTTCTCCCTTTGTAAAGCTATAAGATAAGATAAGAATATTCTTTATTGCACACAAGAAGCGAGACATAAAAATATGAAAGTTACAGTGAAAAAGTACAATGGGCGGCCTTATTGCTAACGGCAATTTCTTCCCGACAACCTTGTGACGTAATCGCTCGTAGCCCCGGCTGCCTGAGTGATCTTAAACGATCACGAAGGTTAAGCAACACAGGGCGCGTTCAGTGCATGGATGGGTCGCCGTCTATGCCTAACGCTAGTGGCATTTTTCCGAGCGGTTCCGTGCTTCGCAAGGCACGTTAAGCTGTTGGTGCCGGCTGCCGTCGATGGATGGCAGTCGTTAAGCCAAGTCAGAGGCCTTAGGGCGGCTTGACAACTTCTGACAGTAGACGAGCCACTAGTCTACAAGCCTCCACCAATCCGGACTTGGCCCCCGTGGTGGAGTATGGCCTATACCTTCCTCAGGGAAGAGACCCGTGCCCCTCGGTGGGGACATAATGGGTTGATGATGAAATAATAAGATTATTTAAAGATTGTATTAACTTCTCACTCAAACAACAAAAACTGTATCTCGAAGGGATAGCCAAGGATACCAGTTTATCACTAGCCACGATCCTGATCCCAGTTTATCTCCAGCACATAAGCAGCCTATATACGTCCCACTGTAGGGCACCGGCCCTCTCAGGGAGAGAGTATGGGCTTAATCCCCACGCGTGCCCACCGCGGATTGGCGATTTCAAGCGCTGAGGTATGTGAATAGCTCAGACACTCAGGTTTCCTCACGATGTTTTCCTTCGCCGTTAGCGAGTGGTATTGCTACTACAGCTTCACAAATGTACATAACTTAAGAAAACCATGTCATAGGTACATGCCCGCACTGGGGATCGAACCTGAGTCTCTTGCTTCCGAGTCCGATGTTCTACCCACTAGGCTACCAACGCTTCTAGTCCAGCACACCAACCTTTAATCATGACGAACAGTAAAGTTGATGCTATGTTAAAGTTGCAAAGTGGTGGAAGCGGAGCGGTAGAACGCCGGCTTCTCATTCGGGAGGTCGTGGGTTCAAATCCCGGCCACGTACCTACCAATGACTTTGTTTTCTAAGTTACGTACATTTGTGAAGTTATAGCAGCAATACCACTCGTTAACAGTGAAGGAAAATATCGCAAGGAAACCCTAGTTTCTGGGGTATTTACATACCGTGGCGATTGCTACGTACAATGGCCCAACTATGAGGCTAAGTGTGGAAATCTCAGGTCTAACAGGTTAAAGTTGCAATTTCGCCCGTAACGCAACTGAGTAGAGTGCATGGATTTAAAGGTTGGTGTGCTGTGGACTGTACCTTTGTTTAATCTAGTAGCTCTAGTTTATCTCTAAGATAAACCAACCGCAGACAAAAACAAAACATGAGACTGTGTCGTTAGAATGGATATTCCGCAGTTCAAAAACCATTGATTAAATCTTGTTTAGAAAAATGTCTATAGCATAAATATTTTTTTCATGTAATGAATTTGGTCGAAAACACTTGTAACTCTTGTAGAATTGTTACGTGGTTCAGAATGTTGCCAATAAAGTTTTTCTTCGTAGTCAACCATTAGGAAAAGGCACTTGAAGAAGAAAAACTGGCCAAGTGCGAGTCGGACCCGCGCACGAAGGGTTCCGTACCATTATCTATACAACATTAGACACAAAGATAAAAAAACAGCAAAAAATCACGTTTGTTGTATGGGAGTCCCCCTTAAATAATTATTTTATTTTGTTTTTAGTATTTGTTGTTATAGCGGCAACATAAATACATAATCTGTGAAAATTTCAACTCTATAGCTATCACGGTTCTTGAGATACAACCTGGTGACAGACAGACAGACGGACGGACGGACGGACGGATAGACAGACAGCGAATAGGGTCCCGTTTTTACCCTTTGGGTACGGAACCCTAAAAGTGGTAGAATAATTAAGCCTGGCGTCGACTACAGCAGAAACGCGTTGAATCGAAGCGAGTCGTATTTATTCATAGTGCGTTCATCTTTGAAGAATCGAATCGAATTGTTCATTCATCGCAACTCTTCATCAGAGGTCGTTTTTGCATCATGGACAGCTAGGACGAAGAGATGTTTTTATTTCAAATACATTTTGACAAAGAAGAGGAGAATATAGAGAAAAGGAAACGGCGTGCTCCAAAATACTGGGTACACGTCATTAATATTTTTATTTAAACAACAATTTTTAAAACGATACAAAAATACGTTGGCGCTCATCCGCTTCTCTGCGTCGACTGAGGCGCGCCGAGTTGAATCGAATCGCTTCGGTGATGAAATTCGCCTGTCGAGCAATTCGCGCGGTCGATTCAATTCGGCGTGCCGCGGCTCGTCGCTAATGGACGCAGTTTCATAGTAAATATTTAGGAGCCGATTTTCTGCGACTCGATTCGACTCGGCTCGGCGTGCCTAGTGGATGCGAGCCTTTAAAAGGTATAGAACCGCAGTCCGAGCTTTTAAAGTGAGCCAACAGATTGGCAGCCAAATTGGCATGCTTAGCGCAGCGGGCTGTCAGTGTGTTCATGGCTGCATGTCTCTTACAGCCATCCGCTTAGACTTACACATGTCATGTTATGTGTTCGTGTCGCCTCGCTTTCGAGCGGAATTCTGTTCGACACACTCTGTCTTTGCGTGGTGTGTCTATGGAGAAAAATCGTGTTGCAATCAGACATGACAAAAAAAAAACTGCAAGTCAGTCCACTGCACTATTTCTAATAACTGGACCAGGGGGCAAATAAATCATCGATCAAGGTGCGCATCGACACGCAAGGCACACCCCTCCGTGAGCCTATTACAAGCTTGACGCAACGGGAAACGGAATATTTTATTGGCGGCGTCTCTTTAAGTTTCTTTTATGTAGCCCATATAAGTTCCACTGCAGGGCACAAACCTTCACTCAGAGCGAGTGTATGGGCTTAATTAACACGCGTGCCCACCGCGGATTGCCAATTTAAAGCGCCGAGGTATGTGAAGACCACCAATGTTTCCTCACGATGTTTTCCTTCACCGTTAGCGGGTGGTATTGCTACTACAACTTCGCAAATGTACCTACGTAACTTAGAAAATAAAGTCAGTCGCTGCGTCATGTTATATGAGTAATTTTATTTGTCACTCTGTCTGTCTAATCGGGAGAGGCAAAGAATAACTCTCGACTTTGATTCTGCTTTTGGAAAAACAGAAACCCTTAACAAGTTACACTCGTTATACGAGCCTCGACACGCCAAGCCTAACTAAAGTTACCTTAGGAAGATAAGATAAGATTATAATATTCTTTATTGTACCAGGAAAAACTCAAAAATAAATACACACATACATAAACCCACGCCTGTATCTCAGATCGGTAGGCAGAGACCAGGGATCGCCACTTGCTACGATCCTGACAGATCACTTCAGCTTCCTCAACATTCATTAGTCCTTGCATGTGCGCACGCCGGTTTCAGGTACTAATAAATCTATAAAACAAAAATATTTACTAAAATAAAGTACAATTGGCGGCTTTATTATTGCTTATAAAAATATAAAATTTTCTTCCAAACAACCCGGATAGCGTCACTCCATTTCCTTCCGTGGATGTCGTAAAATTCGATTAAGGAAATCAATTACCAGGAGACGGGCAGCAGCGTCTTCCTGAGATTCCAACTGCATACTGCGACCGCCAACCCGCCTGCCAAGCGTGGCGATTATGGCAAAACCCCTCATGGTGTAATCAACACCACGAAGGAGGCCTATGTCCTGTAGTGGGCGTCAAATGGCTGATGATGATGATGATGAACCTGTACAGGTTTGAGTGAGGGTCTGCTGTATTAAATATGTACTTTGTGAAATTTCTTGAATAAATAACTATAAAAATGAAAAACATACTTATATATAGTAATAATATGCTTCCATAAACCTTTACATACCTGCTATTGCTCTCAAGTTACTCCATACTATCAAGTTACTCTCGGAGCAATAAATCATCGATCAAACCATTTATCGACATCCGACACACCCCTACGCTCGGTTTACGAGCCGTACCGTATAATTAGTGCTATCTCCGAGTGCAGTGTTTACAAACAAACAAACTAACAATCAAACGGACTAACTAACTCTGTGATGAAGTGCCCCCTAATTTATGACGTCGTGGGCGAAAAAAAACTACCTATTCATTCTATAGAATGGAATTAGAATCTTACCCGAAACCGGCGTGCGTGCATGCAACGACTAATGAATTTTGATGAAGCGAAAGGCGTCTTCCAGGATCGTGGCAAGTGGCAAACCCTGGTCTCTGCCTACCCGGGATACATCCGTAATGTAATGGTATCTACTTTAGTTACAAATTCTTTTTGTTGCACTAACCCGTGCTGAGGTCAATTTTACTAGTACTACTTTAGTGTAATGTAGAAATTTACTATGCTGTAAAATGTTATAGTTTGGATGGATGGATGTTGGTTACTAAAAAACAGGTGTTCTAGACTCCTAGAAGTTTTATTTATTTATTTATATATTTTATTGACACAGCCAACAGGTATTAAGCACAAAAATACAGAGTTCTTATGCTATGTGGTTCTTGTCTAGCCTAATACCCAATAACAGGCGTGCAACAGCATTCGATACATTTTTGAATTATAACTTATTGTAAATAATTGACAGAGCAGATTATTAGACAAATTACATTAAAGTGAACAGTTACAATTATTATTTTACTTATATTATATATAAGTAATTTTAACTGCTGACGCCTGAAAAACCTGACACTCAGAAAGACGCGCCAACGTAACGCTGGCTTATTTCTCCACCAATAGTTGTTCGTCCCACCGAACTTTCAACATCATTATCAGCCAATCGGATACGACCGATAAAAATCTTCCAAAACGCCCGTCGACTTCCAATACGTGATTGTGAACCGAGAAAACAGAAGGTCCGCGTTTCATAACTGAGTCCGTCAGCGCAAAAGTGGCCTGAGTTTAACATAGTTTAGTATGGAGATAATGAGCTATACATTTTCATGAATTTAAATTGAACACATAGGTAGTCTGCTTCGTAGACAAAAACGATACGCGCAAAAATAATGTCTACAACGCTATCTTAGCCATGGGTGAAACTAGGGATAGGCCGATTGTGCATCAAAATTTATTATGTTTTAAATAAATTGCAGTAGATAAGTACGAATATGAAAAATTGTGGGTTAGGCCACTTTTGCCTGACGGCCTCAAATCATAGTTGATTATGAGAAAGTTATGACATACATTTGTGAAGTTATATAGTAGCAATACCACTCGCTAACTGTGAAGGAAAACATCGTGAGGAAACCTGAGTGTCTGAGCTATTCGCATACCTCAGCGCCTGAAATCGCCAATCCGCGGTGGGTACCTACGCGTGGTGATTAAGCCCATACTCTCTGAGAGAAGGCCTGTGCCCTACAGTGGGACGTATATAGGCTGCTTATGTATACATGGGTACAATTATGCAATGAGTGGAATTTGTGAGTAGACATCTCCAGGTATTACCTTAGCAGGTGTATTAACATTTAATTTTCACAGTAATTGCCAAAATTGGTTTTCATCATCATCATCATCAGCCATATGGCGCCCACTGCAGGACATAGGCCTCCCTCATGGTTTTCATACCCATGAGGGGTTTTGCCGTAATCGCCACGCTTGGCAGGCGGGTTGGTAATCGCAGTATGCGGTTGGAATCTCAGAAAGACGCTGCTGCCCGTCTCCTGGTAATTGATTTCCTTAGTCGCCTTCTACGACATCCACGGAAGGAAATGGAGGAAATTGGTTTTATCTTAAGCATAATAAAATAAAATAAACTCTAAAAATCAATATTTTAACAAAATTAAAGATCTAACTCAAATTACTTACGTTCAAAAAACTCTTTTAAACTATAAAAACAGTGTCACCTTTGTCAACATTTTGAAGGTATTAATTTTTACATTCGAGTCTTTGAAATGGTTTGGTAACTGATTATATATGTCTACACACATGACAAATGAATTTTTTGATGCAATGGGTAAATTAATAGGGGGTTTGTGAAGTTTATGTGTGTATTTTGAGCGGAGAGCGCGTGTCGAGACATCTTGCTTCCGTTGGAATGTTTAAATACGAATACACAGATTTTGGAAATATATAGGCATGGTAGGGATAGAATCTGGAACGTAATTTGTAGTAGCAATAAACTCTCTAACCGTGAAGGAAAACTTCGTTAGGAAACCCGAGTGTCTGATGTGTTCGCATATCTTAATGCTTGAAATCCCTTTCTTTTGGCACGCGTAGTGACTAAGCCCATATTCTCTGAGAGAAGGCCTATTATCAGGATATTAAAACCATTTAAACCAACCATTTTTAGCGTTCCGTACCCGAAGGGTACCAAACGGGACCCTATTACTAAGACTTCACTGTCCGTCTGTCTGTCTGTCTGTCACCAGGCTGTATCTCATGAACCGTGATAGCTAGGCAGTTGTAATTTTCACAGATGATGTGTTTCTGTTGGTTTCATATTGACTGCCTCGTTGGTCTACGAGTAGCGGTATCACGTCTTTTTACCACGCCGGAGGCCGTTGGGTTCAATTCCCACTGAGGGCCGCTGCACCTTTGTACAAATGTGTCTGTAACCTGTTTTATGTCCTAATAAAATGAAATAAAAAATGGCCTCAGTCTGGGTGTATTTCCATGTGTGTTTTGTGATGCCCTTGCCTGGTAGTCAAAGCACAGGTTATCCTAGACTTGGACCAGGACAAGTGATTATTATTATTATTATATACGTTTATTTCAGATAAACAAATCCATAGAGTTGTTAGTACGAGCTTAGTCTATGTTAGTAAGAAACGTATTTTTTTTATTATGCTGTGTGGTAGTTATTTATTAAATAGTTTATTTATTATATACTCTTCTTTTAGTGCGTGTGCGTCTTTTGTGCGTACTTACCTAGTTTTTTTTTAAGTACCTTAAAAAGAAAGATGCAGGACTTTCTTATTTAGTTTTGCCCTTTTAGGTAAATCGAAGCGTAATTTCTGTACTTACCTCCGTTTCTAGAGACAACAAAATGTCCAGTAATCACTGCCCACGCGCCGCCATCTTGATTCGCCCGTATCTCGTGATAAACGTCAAGTGAATGTCTCTGTTTAGAGTTCCGTAGGTCTGTCTATTTCCGCTAAGCAGGACCGTTTTGGAAAAAATGGCAGGTTTCTGGCCCAGGATTGTACGCCCTGGCCACAAAGAAGGGACCTGGGGCGGGGGCGCGGAATAGACACGACGCGTTGTATAGAGTTTGTGCTCTCGCCCCGTCTCTTCTGTGTGGGCTTCATCCCGTCCCTCCAGTACATTTTGTATGAAAGTGAATTGGAAAGACGACGTCTCTGCCGCGCCCTCGCCCAACGTCCCTTCTATGTGGCCAGGGCCATAGCTGTAGTTTTTAAATATAGGTATCACATTATGGAACAAATATAGGTACGGACATTCTGGATATTCACTTTCTGGCAAAAACCTAGTATTTTTAGCCTCTAAATAGGTTTTTGAAATTGTCCTCGGCACGAATTAGTGCAACAAAAGGAATATTATAATCATGTAGGTACAGCGATATCATTCCGGTGTAAAACCTAACTGCAAAGTGGGTGCTCGGGGCTGCAAATGATGTAGATTACTTCAGCCAAATGTCGCTGCACAGCCCTTCTCTCAGAGAGAGAGAGAGAGAGAGAGAGAGAGAGAGAGAGAGAGTATGGGCTAAATCATTTTAGTGTACCACGCGTGCCCACGGCGGATTGGCGATTTCAAGCGCTGAAGTATGTAAATAGCTCAGACACTCAGGTTTCCTCACGATGTTTTCCTTCACCGTTAGCGAGTGGTATTGCAACTATAACTTCACAAATGTACATAACTTAGAGAACAGTCATAGGTACATGCCCGCACTGGGAATCGAACCTGGGTCTCCCGCTTCCGAGTCCAATGTTCTACCCACTAGGCTACCACCGCACCGGGTTCTGGATAATAAAACATATACTAAAATGACTATCATCAAATGTATTAGTGTCATCGGTCTTTTAATTGGATTTGTATTTCTGTAATTTCAAGAATGTCTCCTTCTCCCCCTACTATTCGCTCGCGCAGCGCAATATCATCATCATCATCAGCCATTTGACGCCCACTGCAGGACATAGGCCTCCTTCGTGGTTTTCATAACCATGAGGGGTTTTGCCATAATCGCCACGCTTGGCAGGCGGCTTGGCGATCGCAGTATGCGGTTGGAATCTCAGGAAGACGCTGCTGCCCGTCGCCTGGTAATTGATTTCCTTAGTCGCCTTCTACGACATCCACGGAAGGAAACGGAGTCACGCTATTCTTGCAACGCAATAAGTCCCATACAAATCCGTGCACTCGGAGAACGCAGCCTTAAATTGTAGCTTCCTGAAACCAGTGACCCTGTCCACGCCAGAAAGTCAGGAAAATTATGCCGTAGTTCTAACCAACGCACAAACTTAATTATAAATTCGCCATTTCCGGCGTGACCTCTCAGTCTGGTCGAAAACTTGGCCGGCGAAGTTGGGATTAACAAAGTTCGCGAATATCCGATCGCTTTGGACTGACGGATGAAGTGAGGAAACGAAGCGCGGTGCTGGCGAAGGGTCGGGCTCAGAGTGAAATGAAGATAATTTTGTCGAAAAATAAAAAAATAACACGACTGAAAAATTTTACAAGGCATAAGATGTCGAACCCTTGGTTTCTCGTACACTAACAAGCTGTTAATCTACTGTTAACAGCTGTCAGTGGTTTTTGCTGTATGCACTTTGGTCAATTGACAGTTTTTAACAGTAGATTAACAGCGTTTTAGTGTACGAGAAACTGGGGGTTAGGGACATATTTAAGGGCTTACACATCTAAAACTGAATGAAAATTCACGTGGTAATTAAGCCCGTACTGTCTCTCTCTCTCTCTCTCTGAGAGAAGGCCTGTGCCCTGCAGTGGGACGTATATAGGCTGCATCACAAATAAAAAATAAATATTTCGGTTTTTGCGAACTTGAGAACTTTAGAAGCTACGGAATCCACAAACCGAAACAAATAACTACAACATTCATTAGAATAATCTCGCCGTCGACATCTACAAGCGGTAGGCTTCACTAACTCGTTAAATGGACACACAAACAAACAGATTGTAAATTAAACGCTTACGAATAAGCTTTGAATATAATTGAGGCACGGGTCGACACTTCTACACTGCGTCTTGAATCCCAAACCGCTAATGTTACAAAATATGTGAGAGTCATGGAAGTTGGTCGTCTACTTTGTTTGTTTGTAATTAGTGTCGACTTTGAAAGGGGGTGGTAGCCTAGTGGGTAGAACATCGGACTCGGAAGCGAGAGACCCAGGTTCGATCCCCAGTGCGGGCACGTACCTATGACTTGGTTTTCTAAGTTATGTACATTTGTGAAGTTATAGTAGCAATACCACTCGCTAACTGTGAAGGAAAACATCGTGAGGAAACCTGAGTGTCTACGCTATTCACATACCTCAGCGCTTGAAATCGCCAACCCGCGGTGGGCACGCGTGGTGATTTAGCCCATACTCTCTCCCTGAGAGAAGGCCGGTGCCCTACACTGGGACGTATATAGGCTGCTTATGTATGGTTGTGTCTCGCTGCTCCCCTTCAGACTTCCATTCCTCCTTACCTTTGGCCAACTCCTGCCACCCAGGTAAATGTTTGGTCAAGTCGTCACACGTCACGTCATCGTTATTTATACACGACACGTTCGTTCTTTCTATGAAATTCCTCTCAAATTGTTGTTTTTAGAATACCTAGGTTTATGTATCATTTGCTTCTGCTTTGGTCTTCATGTAAACAAACCGTTGATAGAAATCATGAGAATACAGCAAGCAATAATGTGTATTAAGTTGTTTGCTGGTGCTAGGTCATTTATGCGCTACATTATCTCAAGGAATATCCCAATAAGATACAGGCCTAGCCTAGTTTAAGGACCCCTGGAACTGGAATGTACCTTATTTAAACTCCAAGTTATGCAATATTAAAAAAAAAAAAAAACAAGAAATCGTTTCCCTATTATCAATTTCTTGACTGATAGTATTTAAAAATCAGGTTTAGTGGCTTCTAAAAATAGCTATCACAAATAGATAATTACTAGCTGTCCCGGCGAACTTCGTAACGCCACAGAAAACGTTTGTATGGGAAATAGAAAAGGGCTGTTTTTAGGGTTTTCCCGGAAATGATTCGATTTTTTCTCGCCTTTTAAACCTTCCCTAGACCTCCACGAACATTTCAAGACTAAGATAAGATAAATCCGTTCAGCCGTTCTCGAGTTTTAGTGAGACTAACGAACAGCAATTAATTTTTTAGAATAGAATAGAATAGAATAGAATAATCATTTATTGCCATGCAAGATTTACATTAATTAAACTATAGCTAGTAGACAGGACTTGACTATACAAACTTAAACTAATGTGGTTTGCACAAGGTCCTACCCTATTACTAAGACTCCGCTCGTCCGTCCGTCCGTCTGTCACCAGGCTGTATCTCATGAACCGAGATCGTTAGCCAGTTGAAATTTTCACAGATGATGTATTTCTGTTGCCGCTGTGACAAAAAAATACTAAAAACAAATAAAGTATTTTTTAAGGAGGGCTCCCATACAACAGACGTAATTTTTTTGCAGTTTTTTCTACGGCAACAGGTAGACGCTTGAAATATTCAAATGTTGTATAGATAATGGTACGGAACCCTTCGTGCGCGAGTCCGACGCGCACTTGGCCGGTTTTTTCCTTTGGTGGCGCTTGTCGGGTCTTTGAGTCAACAGAACAGCAACTTGAAAGCACAGTCAAAAGCAATCTCAGATGTAAGAGTGCTACAGTGGCAGGCAAAGTCGCAGGTAAAATGCTAGTGTGTCGTAAAAAATAAGTGTTACTGATAATGTTCGAGATAATAACATAGCGGTGGTGGCGCAGCGGGGTACAGACGCCTTCCCGGTGAGATTGGGACAGGTTCGATTCCTCACAAGATTTCCGTTTTCGTAGGGAAAGGTATGTTTCACAAAGGTCATCGTGTATTATTTGCTAGGCACAGTCGACGACAATTATCAACCTTGACATCCGTGCACACGTTACGGGCAACTTTGTACACACATCCGGCTATATGCGGTGTAAAAAAAATTAAAATCTTCCACAGAACACAATCACTTGTCCTGGTCCCAAACTAGGATACCCTGTGCTACGGTAACCAGGCAAGGACGTCACAAACGCGGAAATACAGCTAGACTGAGGCCATTTGTTTGGGAATCGAACCCACGGCCGACGGCATGGTAATCAGACGTCCACGGACAGTCCTATATATCCACATTACAACGGGCCGGGGACGTACGGGCGCAACGACACAAACTAAAATAAACCTTATATATTTGTAGGTTACAGACTAAAATGCTAGGGCAAAAAAGCACGGTTACGTGAGGCCGACGGGCACGACACGGGAACAGGCACTTTGCACTTGTATGTATGGCACAGGCCTTCTCTCAGAGAGAGAGAGAGAGAGAGAGAGAGAGATTATGAACTTAATCGCCACGCGTGCCCACCGCGGACTGGCAATTTCAAGCGCCGAGGTCTGTGAACACCTCAGACAAAACATCGTGAAGATATATGCCCACTGTTGGGCATAGGCCTTGTGCCCAACGGTGGGCTCTGTTTATGGGCTGATCAGATAGATGGATTAGATTGAAATCGTGCCGCCGCGCCGCCGGCTCGTTGTAACGTGGGTTGACCTTAAGCATTAGGGCTCATATTCCTCTGCTTGAACAATGGTTATATTTTAAAACAGTATTATTTATAAAAAGTAGGTTCCACTAAAGCATCACTTAAAGACAGAGTTAAAGCTAAGATAAAAAGAAATCCTGCCATAAACCGGCTTTATTTTGGTGGAATCGACTTTTCATAAATAAAACTGTAAGCCTTTTCTTGATTAACCCATAATTTATTCATTAGCGTACTCTATCTTATTAAGAAATACCCTATAAACAGTCTACTATACCCCATATTGTGAGGTCTCTTAAACACACAAGTTTACGAGTCAATTATCAATAAATTAGACGTTTATTGTTATTGCAACTTGATACACAGCCCGCTTTATTTATGTCCGGGGAAGGTTTTAATTTCAATCTCGTGATGATCCTTTTTTGCTTTCACAAAAAATACGGGTCTATAACTTCTTTCTTGAAAAAGACAGAACACTTCGTAGACGTCCGTCCGGCCGGGCTTTTAATTAAATAAATAAATAACTTCCACACAACACAATCACT
Organism: Yponomeuta evonymella; assembly: GCA_963969515.1. Lineage (NCBI taxonomy): Eukaryota > Metazoa > Arthropoda > Insecta > Lepidoptera > Yponomeutidae > Yponomeuta > Yponomeuta evonymella. The sequence goes on along the minus strand of OZ018370.1, from coordinate 3,077,800 downwards.
TGATTGACCTTTTCCCAAACTAGGATACCCTGTGCTATGGTAACCATGCAAGGTCATCACAAACATGGAAACACACCCAGACTAAGGCCACTTGCACAGTGGCCCCCACGACCTCTGTTTTAGTAGTTAAGTGCCTTAACGGTTAGACCAACGAGGCAATTTGATATAGATTAACCTATAAGTTTCCCAGGTTGATGTGTCAGTGGGCTGGTCCCATAAGCCGAAGAACCGATGGTCGATGAGGTGCTAAGGTTCTCCTGGAGTGAAGACGACAAACCGGCAAACGCACCGTACGACGCCCACCAGCTAGCTGGACGGACGATCTGGGGCTGATTGCTGGCTGAGGATGCCCGAGGACAGAAAGTGGCGTGCGGTGGAGGCCTATGCCAAGCAGTGGACGAGTACCAGTTGACCTAGGATCTTGTTCGACACACTCTGTCAGTTGTGGAGGGTAGTTAGTTTGCGTTCTTGAAACTTCCAGGTTCTTGCTAGTTGTTTATCCTTCCTTGGTTCTTGTGTAAGCCATACTCAATACAAACATGTTACAGCTTATATACAGATCGGGCCAGCCGTCCAACCAATCGCAGGCCGTTGTTTTCCCGGGCGACCAATTAGAACGCTCGATTTGTTTGTGCCGTATTTGCACGAGTTGCTCGCTCTAACCTGGGTGAATAGTTGGAGACCTGAGGTCTTACGCAATATTTACATTTAATTCTAGTTTAGCCTAAGTCTAGCTTAACGAATTATGACTAATCCGTCTCGGCGTCCGCTACACTGGTATTTGTCTATGGTATTAGGTATGCTCTTCTGGCAGGTTGTCTGGATGAGATCGCTCTAAGCGATAAGACCGCCGTTGTATAACATCATATAGACATAAGAAATAAATCCTATTATTTTGTAAATTCTCTTTTCTGGTTGTGCAACAGTGTTCTCTATATATATATATATGTTTTGTGCCAACGTCTGTAGTGTGGCGTTGAATCAAAAGCAAAAAATATTTAATGCATACACGACGGCATTCGTTAAGAATCGGCCAAGTGCGAGACGGACTCGTGCACGAAGGGTTCCGTCAATTATCTATGCAACAATAGACAACGGTCGAATTTGAGAACAGCGCCATCTATAGAAACCAACAAGAAGCGTTTAAAATTAACATTTAATCACATCGGCGCTGTGAAGGTTAAATAGATAGCCGCTAGATGGCGAGCGCTGTCTTTAGACAACGTTTGTTGTATGGGTAATGAATATTTATTTTATTCTGTTTTTACTATTTGCTGTTACAGCGGCAACAGAAATACATCATCTATGAAAATTTCAACTGCCTAGCTATCACGGTTCATGAGATACAGCCTGGTGACAGACAGACAGACTGTCAGACGGACAGACAGGCAGACAGACAAACGGACAGTGAAGTCTTAGTAATAGTGGTCCCCTTTGACACCCTTCGGGTACGGAACCCTAAAAATTATCTCGAAGCGAGTCATTCGACACTCGCCGTGCACAGAGCGGTCAAACCGTTGTCACCTGACACCTGATTGTCCTTCTGAGAAAAAACACGTCCACGGCAAAAAAAAGGATGACAGAGCTGTCATTGGAAAGACTAGAAGGTTCACGCCAATTTCGAAGAAAATTCGAATTCTTGCAATTCGGCTCACAATTATCAGAATTGTGCACGTGGCTGAAGCCAACCGACTCTGCCTACCCCACCGGGATACAAGCGTGGTCTGTTTCTCTTTAATCTAATCCAATCCATCAGCCCATATTCGTCCATGTTCGTCCATGGCTCCACATAAGTCTCCCTAAAGGCCCACACACGTACGCGCTTAAATCATTGTTCTCTAGACAGTATCCCCGTCTTCCATCATCCATTACGTCTTCTGTCTTTATTTGTCAATGTGGTACTATTGTGAGCCGCTTCCTTCGGGCCGGCTTCGGCTCTCTCATATACTGATTTTAACCCCTAAAATGAAGGAAATTGAAAAGAAATGCCTCTCTTCTTCGGGTGCAAGGATCTTTGTTGTATTTTTACGGTTTATCACTACGCAATGAGGGATTTTGTCAATGATTGAGGACAATGCAGCGTAGGAAGGCCGCCAACCAGATGGTCTGACGACCTAGTTACGGTGGCGGGGAGTCGCTGCATGCGGGCGGCACAACACCGGGAAGCTTGGAAAACCATGAGGGAGGACTACGTCCTGCAGTGGACGTCAAATGGCTGATGATGATGATGATGAGGACGTGCGACTACGATAACAGCCGAGCGCGGGAAGAAAGTAGCGACCGCATAGGTGCTCGGCACTTATGTCGGGCACGCGGTGTGCTTGTGTTGTATATTTGTCGGGGGACGATCGTGAGCGAGCAGTTAACATAACATAAACTCACGCCTGTACCCCGGAGGGTAGAAGGGACCAGGGTCTGTCAATTGCCACGATCCTGACAGATCTCTTTCGCTTCCTCAACATTCATTACCTAGTCGTTGCCCGCACGCACGTTGCATCAAGCAAATTCGTGTCTCTTTGTGTGTAAACGGGCCTGACAAGTGCTAATCTATACTCTGCGTAACGTCATGTCAGTAGTATGGTTTCTTGCCTCTGTGTGGGTGGGTCTACGCTGACAATAATAAAATATGATCGAATAGACTGCGGTTGAACTAAATCTTCATGGTACCTGCTACATGTCTGTGCGTAGGACCTTCTGTGAGCTCGGTTATTGTCAAAGGCAGCGTGCGTGCACCAGAGGTTGTCACACGGCGCTAATGCCGGTGTCACGTCGTGCTTATTGGCTCTTCACATTAGGGATGGCTTGGCGATCTATCGACATCGAGGTTCCGAAAATGTGTCGATAAAAATTTTGGTTTAATTAATTACAACTAAAAAGCCCGTTCGGTACTGTAAACTGCACCAAGCTACTACTATACATCTAACTAAATAAAAAAATTCAAATTCGAATAATTTATCCAATAGAAACAATGTTTGCTTAATGAACTGGATTCTTAAGTGTTATTAAAATTTCTTCATTGCAAACAATATAGTTGCAAACATATAAATTCTACTATTTTACTTTGAAAAAACTAAATTGCCTCTACAATATAGAATTACATAAAATTGTAATTTAGTTTTGTTATATGTGCGATAAAAAAAAATCTATCGATCTATCTTATCACCAATTTTTTTTTTCAGGTACAACCACGAGAGTTTTATTTAAACCAGTAAATTATCGATAGCTGGGTAAGTCGTTCCCATCCCTATCACTTCAAATATTGGCCTATCGATTGGAGTTGGGTCCACTCCAGTGTGTCCACACTACAGACTGACTACAAACACAACACTTCGGGTAGCGATAGCAGCGGCAGCAGGAGCTAACGTAAACTTTTGAAGCTAAGGTCAGGGTTGCGTACCGGGGGGTAATTACCCCCACGAGTGTAAGAGAGTTATTAGTAAATAGTCTGGTTATAGTTATTGTTGCGTACCGGGGGGTAATTACCCCCACGAGTGTAAGAGAGTTATTAGTAAATAGTCTGGTTATAGTTATTGTTGCGTACCGGGGGGTAATTACCCCCACGAGTGTAAGAGAGTTATTAGTAAATAGTCTGGTTATAGTTATTGTACATATACTCTTCTTGGTCGGTATGGCCTTGTCAGAGCGGTCGTGGTCCTCATGAAGATGAAGGCTAATGTCGAGTGCTTCACGATTCCTCTCGGTATACTGCATGAATTTTGGTTGGTTTGAAAGACATAGCAAAATGAAAGTGCTCGACAATAGATAGCGATAACGCTAATTTGTTTTTAAAAAACCGGCCAAGTGCGAGTTGGACTCGCGCACGAAAGGGTTCCGTACCTACTATTATCTATACAACATTAGACAAAGATCGAATTTGAGAACAGCGCCATCTATATAGAAACCAACAAGAAACGTTTTACATTGACATTTAACGACATGACATGGGCGCTGTGAAGATTACATAGATGGCCGCTAGATGGCGAGCGCAGCCTTAAGACAACGTTTGTTGTATGGGAGCCCCCCTTAAATATTTATTTTATTCTGTTTTTAGTATTTGTTGTTATAGCGGTAACAGAAATACATCATCTGTGAAAATTTCAGCTGTCTAACTATCACGGTTCATAAGATACAGCTTGGTGGCAGACGGACGGACGGCGGAGTCTTAGTAATAGGGTCCCTTACCCGGAACCCTAAATATACGTGATATATGGTGCAGGAGCTGCTAGACGCTGTACAAAGCTTGGTGACAGACAGATGGACAGTGAAGTCTTAGTAATAGGGTCTCGTTTGGCACCCTTCGGGTACGAAACCCTAAAAAACGCACGTTTCAAAAATATCTCGATACAAACGCGAATCTATTAGAAGCATTAGTATCCATCCAGAGCGGTGCGTGCGCGCCGCGGGTCCGCGGGTCGTTATTCTGTTAGACGGAAAGGCGGTACTAATTGTTCGCGTATTTTTTTAAACAAGATTTCTCAACACGAAACAAGATTTCACAACATTTTTTTTTATTTGCGTCGATACTTAAAAGTAATATTCTAAATATTACTTTCGTCTTTAAACCACCCACAAAAAAAACGTGCATAATTATACTGAGTATTTTTTTTATTTTAGCAAATATACCCACACGTGTATGCAGCAAATACAGACACACCGGTTACGGGCACTTTTTGTCTTGCCCGTCGTTAATACATCCCCTACTTGGACAAAGTATGTCGACATGGGACGTCCCTTATTGGCCCTTCCACACACATTTAAAAAATGACTCCATTTTTTTATCTGAAAAAGTAGAAATTGTGCCTTCCAACGATTAAAATTTCGCGAGTAATGTCTTCTCTAACAGGTCGTATCTTAACATTTTTCTTTGTCGCTGCTGACCGTACCTAAGTACCTACTCTAGAGTCCGATTATTTGCTTAGAAAGTCACTTCGAAAGCAACCTTTTGAACCCATGACGTCTTTGAGGAAGAGGAGGAGGTTTTTTGGGTAATACCTTCGAGCATCTTAATCGCCAGATGGAAAAATCAACCCGGCAGAGCACATTCGTCCACTGGTACTTAGTTTCATTTTTGCGAAGTATATAGATAGGTACATCTTGTAATACATAAAACCGGCCAAGTGCGTGTAGGGTTCCGTAGAAAGAGGGGACTTATCTGCTGTACAGAACTAACAACTTCAAATTATTTTTCATTGGATTTTGTACGAAGTTTTCCTTTTATAAGTTCGTCGCCTATTGCTCGTTAACTTGAAAAGCCTACTTAGTCGTGATAGTTTCCTTTTAAGTTCATTATATGTGCTAGTAATCTGAATTTTTTCACGTCTCTACTATCAACCGTTTAGCCGGTAAAGGCGGGGCACGCCCTTCACGGGCAAAAATTTGCGCTTAAAGCTTAATATTTCGCAAACGAAACCCTAAGTCGAAAAATGGTCTTCCTACACCCACAATATTTTTTAACGACCAATCCACCGATACCCCACAATATGGTGCAGGCGAGAAAAAAATTGCATCCCTATTTTAGGTGTAGGGGTGTACCCTACCCTTAAATTTACTTACCGATAAAATCTTCTTTCGAGATTTTATTCTACTATGTATAATAATACATAGATAATAATACAATACATACATAATAGGGGTTAAAGTGCCTCATAATCACTCGAATTTTCGCAGTATCCATCTTTCTTGTCTAAATTGAATAACAAAAACAATTGAAAGTTGATATTCAAATGTTTCACATTTTTTAAAAAAAGAACATCATAGAAACCATTTGAAGTTTCATTCGAAAACCTCAAACCATGAAGATTCTATGTCAATTCAAAGAACCTATTGCAATAAAACGGCAATTTCATACTTTAACCCCTAATATATCAATGCTAAATTTCAGCTCTCTAACAGTTATCGTCTCTGTGCTAAGCAACGGAGAGACAGACAGACAGACCGACGGACATGAAGAAACTATAAGGGTTCCTTGTAGACTACGAAACCCTCGTGTCACAGTGTTTGTTATCGATCTTTATGAAATTTTTTGTCTATATTTGGTAGGTTTGAGAATGGGTCGTAGGCTAATTAATATGGCAAAACAACGTTTGCCGAGTCAGCTAGTCACGTTATAACAAGACACAGAGATCATGGGTTTCATTTCCCCGTAGTACTTCATTAGTACAAATGACCTCAGTCTGGGTGTATTTCCATGTTTGTGATGTCCTTGCTTGGTTACCATAGCAACAGGTATCCTAGTTTGGGACCAGGACAAGTAGTTCTGTTGTGTGGAGGTTATTATTGTTATAATTTAAAAATATACGAAAATTGCAGTAAGACTTATTAATTGTAGGTATTTTTTTTAAGTGCTAAGGTCTTGAGCTGGATAAGTAAGTAAATAGATATAAATGTGTATCTAGAGATAAACGAATAGATAGCAGATAGACAGGGTTATCAGTCATATAATATTTATCTATGGATAGCTCTGAAAATGTTATGGTGGAAGACGAAATTCACTGAATAGAGCTTAACCCCTGGATAAATAGGTAGATAGTGCTGTCAGATAGCGTTGGCTCAAGTCGGCCTTAGTAGTACAGGAATCAATAGCCTTTAATTTTTAGGGTTCCGTACCCAAAGGGTAAGAGACCCTATTACTAAGACTGCGCTGTCCGTCCGTCCGTCCGTCTGTCACCAGGTCGTATCTCATGAACCGTGATAGTTAGACAGTTGAAATTTTCACAGATGATGTATTTCTATATACAAAAAACAGAATAAAATAAATATTTAAGGGGGCTCCCATACAACCAACGTGAATTTTTTGCCGTTTTTTGCTCGATATTAACAACGGCAATAGGTAGACGCTTGAAATATTCAAATGTTATATAGATAATGGTACGGAACCCTTCGTGCGCGAGTCCGACTCGCACTTGGCCGTTATTTTATGTAGCCTACATTCATTCTTAGAGAGAGAGAGTATGGGCTTAATTACCACGCGTGCCCGCCGCAGATTGGCAATTTCAATCGCTGAGGTATGTGAACACCTCACACTCAGGTTTCCTCACGATGTTTTCCTTCACAGTTAGCGAGTGGTATTGCTACTATAACTTCACATCCCGCAAATGAGGCCCGAAATACATTCATGAGAACTCAAGCAAATTGCTCAAGTTCTTTGTCGGGCGCTATACGAGAAACTCATAATATCGATTCCGTCCAATGTTTGATTCCACACGTGTGAACTGTAAACACCATTTCGCCTGCGTGTGAGTCGATGTTTAACGATTAGCGCGAGGTTAATGAGTCGAGTGACGGTAAACTGGTGACGACACAGTTGTCTGGCTTTTGGCTTTGGTTAGACGGAGACTCAATTTCATCGCTCAATATTTCCCTCTACACATGAGTTGGGTTAATCGTGATGGTGGAGGAGCTTAGAAGTATTCCATTGGTCTAATATATACAGGGACAGCAGGAGCCGTGATGGAAAACATCGCGAGAAAACCAGAGTGCCTGAGGTGTTCACATACCTCAACGCTTGAAATCGCCTATCGGCGGTGTGCACGCGTGGTGATTAAGTCCACACTCTCTATCTCTCTGAGAGAAAGCCTATGCCCTAAAGTGGGACGTGTATAGGCGGCATTCATTAACGCTGTGATGGGCGCCATCGCGTGATGTGAACGTTGATTGGGCGGTAGTAAGTGACAGCGCAACTGATTGTTGGTTTAAATAAAACGTCAAACCAATGACTTCGCTAATGTATAACCCGTCGAAATATCTAGGTACCTCGCAATATTGCGGTGTGACGGGGGCAGGTGCATAGATATTTTGCCGGGTAATTCTGAACTCGCTCCGATTGGTAACACAATTGGCAAGCGCCGCCCGCCATCCCACAATTGAACGTGGGGTCATTCCTAAGCGCTAGCTAGACATCTATCTTTTTAACTATCACTGCATGACACCGAATAGGTTGGCGTGACAGGAAGAGGCCTATGCCAGCAGTGAACTCTATTTATGGGCTGGATTTTCAGCAGTGGTCCACGCAGACACTCCGGCGCAGATAGCCGTTAACCGGTCTGCTGTCAGGTTGGCATTGAGTCCTTCGTAAAGGCGTCCTACGCGGGCCTTGTCAGGTTGTCAGCACTGTGTGGCCCTGCAGGCACTCCGGCGCATAAACCGATCTGCTGTCAAATTGCTACCACTGACCTCCCAGATGGTGACGTCATGCGCCCGACTCAACGCTGTCAACAGTATGCGGTCTTGCAGGCATTCCGGCGCCGATAGAGCGGTAAACCGATTTGCTGTCAAGTTGGTAGAACTAAGTTCATGAGATGGCATCCCGCGCTGGCCTTGTCAGATTGTCAGCACTGTGTGGTCCTGCAGGCACTCCGGCGCAGATATAGCCGTAAACCGATCTGGTTGCCAACGCATTAACTCCCGACTGCGTTTAAGGGGAAGGCTTGTCTTGTTATAGATAGATATAGAACACTTTATTGTTCATAAAAAAGGAAAGGTATTTTAAAAACCTATTTAGAGGCTAAAAATTCCACCCATGCCGGGACTTGAACCCGCGACCTCTGGCTAACCGTGCCAGCGCTCTCCCAACTGAGCTAATGGGTAAGTGTAGGCATCGGCGAAATTTCGAGCCTCTTTACAAACTTCTCTGTATTACGTACAGGCAGCGACATCTGGCCGAAGCAATTTACATCACTTGTTGCCCCGAGCAACCCACTTTGCAGTTAGGTTCACAAGTGATGTAAATTGCTTCGCGGTCGCGGGTTCAAGTTCAAGTGGAATTTGTAGGCTCTAAATAGGTTTTTAAAATTGTCCTCAGCACGGGTTAGTGCAACAAAAAGAATGTAAAGGAAAGATATTTTTAGTCTATGAGTACAGACGGCTAATACATTGACTAATACATTGGAAAAGGAAGCTATATCTGTCTGTCTGGGTGTATTTCGATGTTTGTGATGACCTTGCTTGGTCACCACATCATAGGGTATTCTAGTTTGGGACCAGGACAAGTGGTTATGTTGTGTGTAAGTTACATCAGACTAATGTTATGAATTCCGTGTGGCGCCGGATTAAGAATAGCGTCACTCCATTTTCTCCCGCGGATGTCGTAGAAGGCGACTAAGGAAATAAATTACGAGGAGACGGGCAGCAGCGTCTTCCTGACTGAACCCGCCTGCCGAGCGCGGCGATTATGGCAAAACCCTTCATGGTTAAAAACCATGATGGAGGCCTGTGTCCTGCAGTGGGCGTCAAATGGCTGATGATGATGATGAGTGTTATGAATTAACTGCGTCTTGTGAGATTCGCACAGAAACGTGGTGGTTACGCGGGACGACCTCGTGGTGCAGTAGTAGTCCATCTGCATACCATGCGAGAGGTCCCGGGTTCGAATCCCGGCTAGGGACAAAAAAAATCCCCAGGGCTTGAAAGTTTACATGTTTGTGATGTAGTTGTTTCTGGTTCCCACGATACAGGGTATCCTAGTGTGGGGCCAGAAGCAATGTATGTGCCTGTATGTAAATGTTTATGTTTATGTTTTGGGTCCGAGCTTATATTCTCTATCTTTCTCTGAGAGAAGTTCTGTGCTCTGCAACGGGAAGCAATCTTGATAAAATCATTATGCAGTCTGCCCCAAGGTTTGCTAGAAGAAATCCCTCACAGAGATAAGCTCGCCTTTGTAGATTTATTTTCTTTTGTTACCGTTCCTACAATACAGGAAATTCGTGTGCAATAAAGTATAATAATTCTGTTTCGACTCTCATCGACACATTCATCTCTTAGATATTGGATCTTCAACTGATATACTGAAGTGAAAATAATCACGCTAGTCGTACGGGCCACACCGTTTGGTTAAAAATCGCCGTTGAAGGGGTTCCATCCACACGACGAACATCGGAAGCGTGGTTGACCAAGGTGGAGATGGTGCGACGAGTTCACAGCTTTTTTCCCGGAAAGCGAAATGTGGCCCAAGAAAGAGAGGAGCGGAGAAGCAAAAGAAAGGCCTATTTCTTTGAGTCTTCGCCTTAACAGGGACGTGTTTATATGCGCTGCGCCCACGCACCCCGCGCGTTCATAATTTGTTGGCTTGTTTGCGCATTGTGGCCGCGTCTGTACTTACAGTACAGTCGGGTGCACGATCACGTTCACAGACTGATGTAAAAACTTGCATTACATAGTTAGACTGTAGGATTCATCTATAAGTACTAGATTATAGCTGGCTCGGCAAACGTTGTTTTGTCATATTAATTAGCCTACGACCTATTCTCAGACCTACCCAACATACACAAAAAAAAAATCATAAACGTATATATAAAAAAATCATAAACATAGGGTTCCGTACCCAAAGGACGCTATTACTAAGTTGTCCGTTGTCCGTCTGTCCGTCCGTCCGTCCGTCTGTCACCAGGCTGTATCTCATGAACGGTGATAGTTGGACAGTTGAAATTTTTACAGATGATGTATTTCCGTTGTCGCTATAACGACAAATACTAAAAACAGAATAAAATAAATACTTAAGGTGGGCTTCCATACAACAAACGTGAATTTTTTGCCGTTTTTTGCTCGATATTATAACGGCAACAGGTAGACTCTTGAAATATTCAAATGTTGTATAGATGGTACGGAACCCTTCGTGCGCGAGTCCGACTCACAGTTGGCCGGTTTTTACCCAACTACGTTCCAGTCAAAAGAAAGGGTTGGGATTTTAGTAGCCTATGTATGTTTGTATTTACTGGTGAAAGTGGAAATCTAAAATCTATCCATTAGGTGGGAAACCAAATCGCTTAGTCTCGAAGGATCATTCAGCTGCTCTGCCACTAGCTTATCATTGTCTGTGAAAATTACACTTGGTTTTGTGTCCAACAGTACTGCATCACCATTATGGCAGTCTTGAAATCTCTATCGGTTTTATAGGCTCTCGAGGAAAGATGGAGTCGTTGCCTAAATGCTTATGGAGAGTTGTAAAGATTCATATACTCTGGGAAAGTAATTTGCGCATGGCTAGTTTAAGAGATGTTACGTAAGATCCTGACGTCAGGATGGCGGACTCGCAATAGAGTTGGGGCGTATTTAACATATCGATAATTTTTAAGTACCTAGTGATAATAAAAATTAAAAGAAAAAAGGAAATAAAGATTGACGAAAGAAATATACCTATCGAGCGAATGTGTGTAGAAGGGCACATACTTCGACCAAATAGGGGATGATGAAGGACCAGGTAAAAAGTACCAGAAACCGGCCGCGCGTGCATGTAGCCACTACTTAATCTTGACAAAGCGACAGAGGTTTCTGATGATTGTAGCAAGGGGCTAACTAGTCTCTGCTTGTCCCTTTGGAGTACAGGCGTGAGTTTACGTGATGGATGTGTATGAATTAAATGATCATCATCATCATCAGCCATTTGACGCCCACTGCAAGACATAGGCCTCCTTCGTGGTTTTCATAACTATGAGGGGTATTGCCATAATCGCCACGCTCTTGTCAGGCGGGTTGGCGATCGCAGAATGCGGTTGGAATCTCAGGAAGACGCTGCTGCCCATCTCCTGGTAAGTTATTCCTTTAGTCATCTTCTACGACATCCACGGAAAGAAATGGCCACACGGAAAAAACCGACTTTGTTTTCTAAGTTATGTACATTTGTGAAGTTATAGTAGCAATACCAACCGCTAACGGTAAAGGAAAACATCGTGAGGTAACCTGAGTGTGTGAGCTATTCGCATACCTCAGCGTTTGAAATCGCCAATCCGCGGTGGGCGCGCGTGGTGATTAAGCCCATACTCTCTCTCTAAGAGAAGGCCTGTGCCCTACACTGGGTTGTATATAGGCTTATGATGGTTTATGCTATTGATATACTAAAACTACAATGCTATCTATGATTTTTGTTTTTATCGATACATCGATAATTTTTCTCCCATTCCCAATCTCTGACCATTCCCAATCACTGATCGATATTGTTTGGAACTATCGAGTCGATTATATCGTTAACTTTTTCTCATCTGCTCATCCCTACGTGTCACCAGCTGCCACTGGAAGGCATAATTCCATTCGCCCGTAAAAAGGAAGCAAGCTGAAATATGGCTGGAATCCGAAAGAAACTAAAAATAGTTCCGACAATAACAGAAGCACACTTCTCGGTCTCATTATGTCACGGGTCTCCTCGCCGAGCAAAGCTGCAACACTCGACTTATTCTCGAACACCGAAGTATAAGAAAGCGCTAGAAACAGCTTGTCTGTTTTTGATTTTACTAATATATTGCGTAGTGAAAGTTTATATAAGTACCAGCAGTGCCCACGACTACGTTCGCATAGTTAACGGATTAGTTTTACGGACTAGGATTAGCAAGCTGAAGTGGCAATGAGCTGGTCACATATGCCGAAGGACCGATGCAAAGGTTCTCGAGTGGAGACCACGAGCTCGCAAGCGCAGCGCGGGACGCCCACCGGCTCACTGGACCGACGATCTGCGGCAGATCGCTGGCAGTGGCTGTATGGGGATGGCTGAGGATAGAGGAAAGTGGCGTGCCTTGGGGGAGGCCTATGTCCAGTATTGGCCGAATACAGGCTTATTGATGATACAAATTTACAAACACATAAACTTACAAACCTTTCCGCTTTATAATATTAGTATAGAGTATACATATATAGCCTAACAAAAATTTAACCAGTTGCATACTATCATCAGCATCATAAGCCATTTGACGCCCACTGCAGGACATAGGCCTCCTTCGTGGTTTCATAACCATGAGGGGTTTTGCCATAATCGCCACGCTCGGCAGGCGGGTTGGCGATCGCAGTATGCGGTTGGAATCTCAGGAAGACGCTGCTGCCCGTCTCCTGGTAATTGATTAGGTAATTAAATTTTAGTAAAATACAAGATTTTGGCGTGTGTAATCCGTACGACAAAATGTATACTATATAACATTTAAAATTCTCGTCAAAAACTAACTGGGGTAATTTTATTAAATAGCACCTTGCATAAAACGGAACGACCGAAGAGGAAATGGATTGCTGGCTATCCGAGCGCTAAAGGGATTGAGATTGACTTGTTTTATTATTAGACGCGGATTGAAGGTCGATCTACAGGTATTGATCTATCTAAGATTGAATGCAATCTTGGATTGCGGATAGAATCTTAGGTTCGAGCGTTAGTCGTCTTCTACGACATCCACGGAAGGAGATGGAGTGACGCTATTCTTAATCCGGCGCTACACGGAATATACTATTGTGTTGTATGTAACTCAGATATTTAAAAAAAATCATGTTCATTATATTAGGGTGTGCATCTAATCTAATCTATAGACGATGTCTCAAATAAGTGGACGCGTCAAAACCAAAAAAGAATAAGCGACACTTTAGCCAAAAATAACTTAATACCAGGTAAATAAATACGTAATTTCCGCACACTTTGTTTCCAATCAGACTCAGGATGCTGTTAGAGCTACCCCATCATACTCTACGCAGTATTGAAGCAGTTCGCTTAATAACGCTTACTATATAGGGTGGCTCAAAAAATTGTAACAAGCGGAAGTCCAGAGATAGAACACCTCTAGGGGTACCCCAATCACCCCCATGTATGTTCCGCGATTTTTTGTAGTTTTTGAGTTATAATTTTTTACTGGCCACAGAGCCATGAATTATTAAGATACATGCTTTATTTTTTTGCTATGGAAAGGGCTATGCTCGGTGTTTCTCTGAAAGATCGAATTCGAAACGAGGTGATCCGACAGAGAACCAAAGTCACCGACATAGCCCACCGAATTAGCATGCTGAAGTGGCACTGGGCTGGCCATATCATCCGAAGAACTGATAACCGATGGGGTAGACGAGTTCCTGTGTGGTGACCGCGGATCGGTAAACGTATTGTAGGACGTCCTCAGACTCGGTGGAGCAATGATCTTCGCAGGGCGCCTGACAAGAGCTGGTTGACAGTGGCCGAGGACCGTGCGTGCAGTAGGAGAGGCCTATGTTCAGCAGTGGACAAGCATAGGCTGATGATGATGATGCTTTATTTTTTAAATAGGTGAATAGTGTGCCTTGGAGACACAAACTCAATTGTGGGTCAATATGATACAATAGCGCCATAAAAAATGAAGAATCGCAAAATTTGTTAAAATATTTAGTTAGCTATAACTCGAAAACTGCAAAAATCGCGGAACATACATGGAGGTGATTCGGGTACCCCTAGAGGTGCTCTATCTCTGGACTTCCGCTTGTCACTATTTTTTGGGCCACCCTGTATAGTAATAAAGTTAGCTGATAAAAAATAAACAATGTATAGATCAAATCGAATCAAAATATTTATTGCACCATAATGTAAATAAGGTCTTGAATAACACTGAGTGTATAATACCGATTATGGACCCGTACGTGTGATAGCTTGGTCGTGCTTGACAGTCAGCGCTGAAAACCTAACTAGAGTCAATCAACCGCAATCCGGCCAGATGTTGTGACGGCGGGTGTCGGGGAAAGAATTATGTTTTGTTTCCACTTTCAACGCGCTGCCACATTCATTAGTTGATAATTACCTGCACTTGTATTCAGACAGACAGACGTACAATATTTTAGGCAAATGAGTAATTTAACTGTCGACGGTCTGAGGTAAAAGAAAGAAATACAATGCAGCCTATATACGTCCCACTATAGGGCACAGTTCCGTGTGGCGTCGGATTAAGAATAGCGTCACTCGATTTCCTTCCGTGGATGTCGTAGAAGGCGACTAAGGAAATCAATTACCAGGAGACGGGCAGCAGCGTCTCCCTGAGATTCCAACCGCAAACTGCGATCGCCAACCGCCTGCCAAGCGTGGCGATTATGGCAAAACCCCTCATGGTTATGAAAACCACGAAGGAGGCATATGTCCTGCAGTGGGCGTCAAATGGCTGATGATGACGATGATGATAGGGCACAGGCATTCTCACAGAGAGATAGTATGGGCTTAATTACCACTTAGTGAACACTTTCGGGCTCAGGTTTCCTCACGATGTCTTCCTTCACGGTTAGCGAGTGGTATTGCTACAACAAAATAACAAATGTACGTAAGTTAGAAAAGAAAGTCATAGGAACATGAGCCGGGGCTCGAACCCAAAGGAAAGAAATATATCGAGCTAATTTGGGTGAAAGGAGCGGCAAGGGACTTCCCAGGCGAACGTAACCAAATAACGTATTAGAGAAGCCAAAAAAGTACCCGAAACCGGCGTGCGTGTATACACGCTGATTTCTGGGTGGTTTGAAAGTCGCGGTTATGTAATTACTAATTTAAAATGGCATCTATTTAGACTATTACTTTTAAGTATAGACGTAAAAAAAAATATAGTTGGGAAATCTTGTTTCGAGTTAAGAAATCTTATTTAAAAAAATGCGCGAACGCCTCTCTGTGTAACAGAACAATGACCCGCGGACCCGCGGCGCGCACGCACCGCTTTGGATGGCCACTAATGGTTCTAATAGATTCGAAAAGTGCGTTTTAAAAAATATATAGTATTAGCGTATTGGATATCTATTGTCAGGCACGTTCATTTTGCTATGTCTAACCTAACCTAACCTAACCACCCAAAATTAACGTTTGAGAACGGACGGTAAGGGACCGAAAAGGGGGTGTAGTAGCGAAGGGCAAGATAATAAAAAAAAATATAAAAAAAATAAAAATCGTTTATTGAACAGAAGACAGTTACATAAATGTATACAGTAGTACCCACACTAGGCATAACCTGTGTCGTGGGTACTAATACTCTTAATGTAGTTGTACATAGGTGTCTTAGCTTTTAGTTATTATAATAAAGAATAAAATAAACTTAGTTAAATAGTCCATAGTTCAACGGTGCTAGGTGTGTCTCAGTTTGTATGTATGTGTGTGTGATAGTGAGTGTGTTTGTGTGTGTGTGTGTGTGTGTGTATGTGTGTGTGTGTGTGTGTGTGTTTGTATAAGAGTGATTATATTATTACTTCCGTTTTCAACACAGTTCTAATAATAGTAATAGTACCCAAAACCGGCGTGCGGGCACGCAGAGGCCTATCAGGATCATGGTACCCTAAGTGGCAAACCCTGGTCTCTGCCTACTCCTCCGGGGTGGGAGTTTATGAATCCTTCAGGATTTGCAGCCTATAATGAGCTGTTTTCAGCACGAGTTCACAAAGCAATTCAGAGATGGCGCTTGCAGGCGTGGCCGTCTAAATTCCACCAGAAATGGCTTTTACGACATTTCATCCTCAAAGATTCGAATGTGTTACATAGAATAACATTGCTCTGTGTAGGACAAGTCTGTGACGTTGATAGAGCTAGTAAAGCGCGAATTTAGTTACATTATGTAGACCCTGCAAAATATAAATCTAAGGAAAAATTTAACAAAGATAAGATAAAAGTATTCTTTATTGCACACAAGAAGCAAGACATAAAATATGAAAGTTACAATGAAAAAGTACAATGGGCGGCCTTATTGCTAACAGCAATTTCTTCCAGACAACCTTGTTGTAAAATCAAGATATATTGGATATTAGTTAAGTTAAAGGTGGGCAGCGGCTGAGCCTCGCTATTCAGCGCGGCGACCTGCCAGCCTTCTGGGCACCTTACCGGCCTGCGGCAGCAATTTGGCCTCATATTTCTAGTTGAATTCTTTATATGCCACAGCTCCGCACCTAATTGAAAAAAGTATATATATATGTAAAAAATAAAGGTTTATTTTTACACCATTTACAAGGTTGACAATTTATTTTAAGTGTATAATTTTATAATGCTAAACTCCGAGCGAGCCCTGTCTCTACTCACTATGATTAATCTCTGCGAATCAGAGCAAAACCTGGTCGGACTCTTCCGACAAAAAATCAAGCAAATGAATTAGAAATTGTGTGGAAGTTACTATAATTATAATTAAGTTGATAATTATATAATAGAACACCTAATTTTATAATAAAATTCTGAACTCAATAAAAGACCTTTTAGCAGATGGCATTTTCACACACAGTAGAAGTTTCAAAGTCGGTCTATAAATAAAGCTCCAATTAAAAACTCATTTATACTGAACTAAACCGATATAAATCAGTTTAGAGCGGTCTGGAAGGCGCTTTACAAATTAACAAGGCGAGATATTACATTTTTAAATTGTGGGTACGGTTAGATGATAAAACGATAGCCTTGGTTATCTTTGGAGGACTTTTTCTGCGTAGGAGAACTAACTGTTTGCGCCTGCCGAAACGTATGCAACCTCCTTGCTAGTTCAAACCTATTCTTTTTATGCAGGTTGTCTTTTGTCTTTTCTTCTTATAAAAAGTTTTTGCGCAAGCAACACGTTATTTTACAAAACTCTATTAAAACCATTGTTGCTATCGAAAGGTCGTCGTATTTTTTCTGCGAGGATTTACAGAAGAGATAAATCTGTTCACCAACGATATATATTCTGTTAGCGCCAAAGGTTGTATGTCAATTATTCACTTTTATTGTTGCTATTAATAGGTTTATTGTAAACGAGTAAAAAGAAATGCTGTGGCAATGTGGCGGACTTAATGCTACAAGCATTTTCTACCAGTCAACCACAGGTGGTGCAAGAAATTTACTACGAAATAATAAAGCATACGAAATAAACGGATATAGTTTATATGTATTTATTGTATTTATATGTTATACTAGCTGTGCCCGCGACTCCGTTCGCGTACATTTCGATTTTTACGAAGCAGCATTTGTATGGGGGCCACGTCTTATCATAACTGGAGCTAGAATTTAAATAGCCTATCCTGTGTCCCAGATGTCTATATGTTTTTATACCAAATTTCATCAAATTCGGATAATTGGTTTAAGAGTTATGGAGGAACATACATACATACACACATACAGAAAAAAATTCTAAAAATCGTGAAATTAGTTTCAGTATCATATATTGAGCCTATAAACACAATATCTCTGAAAACAAACTAACTTACTCCATGACCGACCCTTACAGATTTATTATTAGTATAGATATGCAAAATAAGTAGATAAATATATGAGGAAGAAAGATAATGAGATTGCAATTACACAGCCAGATCCTCCTCGCGAGGGGATCGAGGGGCTCGGGATAGCACATGTCGAGGAAGTGTTTTCGGACAAGGGCTTTGAAAGCATTTCGAGATGGGGCTCTACGAATGCTTTCAGGAAGAGCGTTCCATGAAAACGAATTTGAAACAAACCCAGAGTGGTGAGAGGGGTACTAAGGAGATGATTCTGACTTTTAACTTTTCCTTGTTTTTCTTATTATAAAAAAAAAAAATACATACATGTCTATGTTTCGCCTGTCACCTGCTTCTTCAACTTACCGTGCACAAACCAAAGCATTTTATGACGCCCGCCCAGCCCTCCTATCAAGTAACTGTCTAGTCTATTCGATTAACCATTTTGACGATTCTGAAGAGTCAAAATATGTATTTTATCTAAATTTATATCTCCGCTTATCGGTTCTAACATTTTTAACAACTATTAAGACGAGATTTATTGGTCACCTTTCGTCTTTTATACAGGGTGGGCGTTTCCTATCGAGTGTTGGATACGTGACACAGAGTTATAAACAAAAAACTCGGGAATTGGTGGGGTGCATTTTAACACGTTACACTTTTAAATCGGCTCAAGCGTTGAAGAAGAAGGAACACGAAGAAGTTTAGGAGAATAATTTTCGGTAGAGGTTATGGTGGATTAAAGAAACTGATAAAAATACATACATGCACCCTGAATACGTAGTATTCTTCTTTTTTCGGCAGCCCTACAAAAACTTCATCATCATCATCATCATCATTCAGCCACAAGTAGTTCATTGCTGGACATAGGCCTCCTCCATGGATTTCCAAAAAGACCGGTTGGAAGCGGCCTGTATCCAGCGCCTTCCTGCCACTTGGTCATCTGTCCATCTCGTGGCTGGTCGTCCTACGCTGCGCTTGCCGATATGTGGTCTGCATTCGAGAACTTTTCGGCCCCATCGGCCATCAGTTCTGCGTGCTATGTGCCCCCCCACTGCCACTTCAACTTACTAATCCGCTGGGCTATGTCAATGACTTTCGTTCGTCTACGGATCTCATCATTTCTGATTCGATCTCGTACAAAAATTCCGGGCATAGCCCTTTCCATAGCTCGTTGCGTGACCTTGAGCCTTCTCATGAGGCCCAAAAACTTAGAAGAAAAAAAATCTCACGTCAACTAGACAAGTTTTGTTTTACCAATGGTTTTTAGATTTTTTTAAATTATTTTCGTTTTGTGTGAGTTTGCCGTTTTGCTGCATTTGTCGAAAAACTGAAAGTGTTTAATGTTGTCCTTAACCATCTTCTTTAATGTAGTTGACGCTATTCAAGAGTTGCGTATTTGAATAATAACCGCAAACATTTTGTTATTAAAAATGCATTTTAGTACAAATTTTGGTCCCTGGGCTATGTAATGCAGCCACTGTGATCACTCAGAGAGAGTATGGACTTATTCACTGCGCGTGCCCACCGCGATTTCAAGCACTAAGGTATAAGAACTCCTCTGGGTTTTCTCACGAAGTTCTCCTTTACAGACAGTTTTCTTTTACTGAAATTAAAATAACCTAAAATCAGCGTAGTTGGGATGCATTTACGATGGTCACTCATTTTTGATATATTATTTGTTAATTTGACTAATTTAAGTCACACACCGCGTTTCCCCCAATGACAACAGGAATACTATGTAATTTGGTCCAGACCAGATTAACCAGGTATTATACCACCCTGTATGAAGCATCGCTTGTCAACTGCTTAACAAATGGCTTACCGTAGGTTAACCATTTTGAGTCCACTCTGTGATTAAAACTACATTTTTTTAATTATACGCCTGGTTGAAAATTTAATCTGATAATTGTTATAACAGAATCAAATCAAAACTTGTGTGTTGAGAAAGACGTCATGATTTAGTTTCCTGTTTGTCGAACCTATAAAGGGCACGATGCCTTTGATCAGTGACGTATTCACCATTTACATGGTGGACGCCAGTTGACATACTGTTGGTAAACAATTGAAATAAAAAAATATATATAATATAAAAAATACATGTAGGTATTGTAGAAATATAATTTGTAGTCGGTCCCCAGTTTCATGACCAGGACATATACTTTGAGCACCGACTACAAATTATACTTCACAATATCTACATGTGCACTTCTAATAAAAAAAAAATTAAAATGGCACCAATGGGACGTTACATCTATTCGAACAAAAAAAATATTGTCGAAATGTATATGACAAAAGTATCTTGACATTCAATCGTCTGCACTCAGTTTTGCGCGCGCAATTTTAGGTATTTTTAGTTGCACTTTTGGTACCACGAAAATGAAATTAGGTTTTTTATAGAGTCAACTTTTCACATTAAAAAAAAAACTTAAGTTTTGTTCCGTGATCACAGCAACACTTTAAAAAAAATAACTGTAACATAAAGTGAAAAATCTGACCTTTAATGTAACTTTATATTACACTTTTTTTTTATTTTCTTTAAAGTTATGTATTGTTTAAAACCTGTAAATATGTATTTACCTTTGAATTCTTAATTTGAAAATTTTGATATAAGTGTAGATAAAATTCTTTAATTAACAGCATTATATTTAGCTCTTGATAACAGTTCTTTTAATAACGATTTTTTTTTGCAGGTACTTAATTTCACTGTCAACCAGAACCAGCTTTCATCCGTTGGTGGGTTTCAAGGGTTTACACATTCTTACCCCTCCGGAATCCAGGCGTGAGTTTATTCCTCCGGAAGTGACAAAAGCTAGACCATTTACGTAAACACCCTATGTATGAGAGAGACAGTATGGGTTTACAACGCATGCCATAAATTTCGCGTCGGATTTTTCCAAAACTTTAAACCAGTTTTAAGTAATGTTGCCACAAAATTTAAGTAAAAAAATCAGTTGTCAACTATAAAATGTTGTAAATTAAAATAGCTCTTTCACCCAATCTTTCCTGTGCCGGAAAAGTTTCAATTTTCAAAAGATCCAATTTCAATAATATCTTTTGAGAAAATGACGGCTTAATTATCTCTCTTGATTTAGAGAAGAGTATCGCTGAAATAAGCCATCATCCGCGTCTTATTGCTCGGGATTTGACTGCCGAAAACGGTTATTAATTTCTTAAGTAAATGTCGTTGATAAAAAACATGCGGAAGGTCGCTTCAGTCCCTCGTATATTCAAGAGTTAGTGTAACATCTTTCGCCTACTCCTGTCACAGGCCAGCTCTTTGACACCCACCTTCTGTCGGATCCCAGATCCGTGGTTCCTAACGATGTCGATCTTGTTATCCCAAAAATGGGGGTCACTTTCCCCGGAGGGAAGGGGAAGGGTGCTGAAAATGTAGAAATTCAGTAAATTACTCATAATAAACACAGTCGCACACAATTTCTGACGACGATGCCAGAGTGCGCGTAGCCCAGTTCTGGGCCTTTCCCGACTGATTTCCTGCGGTAGTTGGCTAAGGTCTGTACTCGAGAGGATTTGCTGAGCGCTTCGGACGCTAGAGTTCGCGTAGCCGAGTTCTGGGCCCGTAAAATCCTGACTGGTATCGGTGTCAAAACCAGTCAGGATTGTACATTGAGAAGAACAGGCCCCGAATGGGTATTCTGCACCTTCCACGTGACTCTACAACAATATTGTTCTTTCCGACGGAGATTTCCCTCCGAGCGCGTTTATTTAGCCGCCAAATCCATTGCCAAAGACAACAGTCGCGCTCGGTCCGATCTGTGGGGATATAGACGTCTGTCAACGGGGGAAGTACTTTGCGATGAAGAAAAGGATAAGTTTAACGGTCTTATATTTATAAAAATACGATTAATTAAAATGCTCTTCAACGTTTAAAAGCCAGTGGTGAAGGGAAAGACGTAACCACAGACTATTTAAACTGTCTCTGAGAAGGGTTTTAGAGGAATTATGTTTCTATAAATAAGAATGTCATTCTAAACAAAATTGCGATATCTGTCAGAAAAAACCGGCCAAGTGCGTGTCGGGCCACGCGCAATGTAGGCTTCCGTAGAAAAAGGGTTTTTTTTTATCTGCTTTACAGAACTAACAACTTCATCGAAGTCATTTTCAATGGATTTTGTACAAAATTTCATTGTTATAAGTTATTATGTACGTAATACACAGAAGTTTGTAAAGAGGCTCGAAATTTCGCCGATGCCTGCACTTGCCCATTAGCTCAGTTGGGAGAGCGCTGGTACGGTTAGCCAGAGGTCGCGGGTTCAAGTCCCGGCATGGCTGGAATTTTTAGCCTCTAAATAGGTTTTCGAAATTGTCCTCAGCACGGGTTAGTGCAACAAAAACAATATTATTATAAGTTGAGTGCCTATTACTCGTTAACTAGTAAAGCCTACTTAGCCGTGATACATTTTCTTTTAAGTTCAATATATCTGCTACGACCTTGAATTTTTTCACGTTTCTACAATCAACCGTTTAGCCAGGAGAGGGGGGGACGCCCTAGTTTGCGCTTTAAAGCTTAATATTTTGCAAACGGAACGCTAAATAAAAAAAAAATCATCCCCACTTTTCATGTTAGGGGAGGAACAGTAAAAAAAATTCCAACATTTTATTCTTTACTTTGTCGGCGTGATAAATATGTATACACCTATCAAATTATAGCTTTCTAGTACCGGTCTTTGCGCTAGGCTGCGGACGGACAGACAGACAGACAGACAGACAGACAGACGGACATGGCGGAACTATAAGGGTTCCTTGTTGGACTACGGAACCGTAAAAAGGGAGTCATATACGTCCATACGGCTTCTACAGGGTGACTTTGAATTCGTTCACCATAGTTTGACCATAGTTTCACCCTCTTCGGCGCCCGATCCTCTCCCATCCTTTCTAAGTGACCGCGCCAACGGATTCGGTGGGGTTTCGTTCCTGTGATAATGTTGGGTGTGGAGACCAGGGCCTCGATTCTGTTAGTGCATTGTAGTATAATGACAGGTAAACTGTCGGGTCACGTGACGTGTTTTTTCGTAGTATTGACGCCTAGAAGGTTTGATGGGTGTGCCCGCGTAGACTTAAAGCAGGCATGAAATGAAAACCGCCATGTTCATGCAGTTGTCATGTTACTACAATGCATTAACAGAATCTAGGCCCAGGTCTTCGATGGCCCGGTTCTTTCTTACTCAATTCTTCAATTTTTGGTTCCGCAATATATTTCCTACAGCATGAATAGCAGGGCCGCGTTTCACGAAACTACAATTCGTAGTCGATTATGATAATTCGATGCACGCTGCGTATCCGACTCCTCCTTAATCTGTGGGTAAGTTATTAACATAATAACTAATAACTTCCACACAACACAATCACCTGACCTCAACCCCCAAACTAGGATACCCTGTAATATGGTAACCAGGCAAGGAAGTTACACACATGAAAATACACCCAGACTGAGGTCATTTGTACAAAATGTACGACGGGCCCCAGTGGGAATCGAACCCACCTTTGTTTTAGTAGCTAAGCGCCTGAACGGGGCAGTCCTAAGTTTTTGTTCATTAGCTATGCAATGGTTAGCGAATTGTCACGTTAAATGATTGAATTGAGGCCCAGAAAGATACCAAAAGATGCGACTTAGACGCTGCAGCTTGGACATCAGTGCCTCTGAATACCCCATTAGTAGGTACTAATGGGGTAATCAGAGGCACTGATGTTTATCTCGACATCGATAGGAATCTTAAGCCTACTTAAACGATCAGATTTCATATTTCATAAAAACTTTTTCAACGTCTCAAATTCCAGACCATTCTTTAATCGCATCTTTACGCTTGACTGTATTTTGGAGGCTTATGTTTAAGTTTTTAGGGTTACGTAGACGTCTAGGGAAAACCCTTACTTTCGGCGTGTTTGTCTGTTTTTAATTTGGACCGGGTTACGCAGAAACATTCCAACAAACAAAGCAACTTTCGAGAAAAACGCTTTTTATGCGTAACTTTATTTTTTCCATCTTTTTGTTTTGAAGTTTTCCAATAGTTAGTTACGGTTTTTGGTATTGCTCCTATAAGCACTTTTCATCTGGATGTAAGTAAATTTCATTTCTAGTAAATTAGTCAAATTGAATACTGTTAAGTTAGTAAGTATTCTTTTATGAGATCTTACGTTATTTGAAGTCAGTAGGACGTCTACCCTGGACAGCCGATATGAGGCAGATTATGGCTCTATGACACGGCCGAGGACAGAGAGAAGTGGCGTGTCTTGGGGGCCTTTGTCCAGCAGTGGATGAGTATGGGCTGGTTGATTGATTTAAGTTATTACGAATGCATTTATTGGTACAAACTCGTAATGGGTAGATGTTACAGTTATAAAGTGGCGCTGACACTATGACAGATTCAGATTCATTCAGATTCGGGACTCGTGACGTAATTTTTAGGGTTTCGTACCCGAAGGGTAACAAAAACTGTTTCCGCTGTAACAAAAAATTCTAAAAACGGAATAAAATAATTATTTAACGGAGGCTCCCATGAAACAAACGTGATTTTTTGCCGTTTTTTGCTCGATTTTAATAACGGCAACAGGTAGACGCTTGAAATATTCTCAGAATATTTAGTTCTATATTCGCTTAAGAAATAAATAATTAAAATAAAATAAATGTTTAAGGGGGGCTCCCATACAACAAGCGTGATATATTGCCGTTCTTTCTCGATCGTTGTGTCTAATGTTGTAAAGATGATAGTACAGAACCCTTCGTGCGCGAGTCCGACTCGCACTTGGCGGTTTTTTTCCATTGACGCCTTCCTCTTCTTTCTGTGCCTATCCACTAATGGAAATTGGCCGTTGGCTCCCCATACTCTTCCTCATTTCTTGCCAAGCGAAACAGGTCTTCGATGCTGGCCACATCTGTCCACTCCCTGATGTTGTTGTTCCACTGACGGCTAGAAGGTTTAATCGCGTAGACTTGAAGCGGCAATGAAATTACATATATCAACGTTTTGAAGCAATTGTCTGGTTCTAATGTAGATAAAAATGCGTGCCCCCATTATTGACTTTTTAACAAGTTATCGGTTGTTTAACCTGTCACGCTTATCGAGAGATTTATCCGCTCACCTGTCAAACCTGTCAGAGAGGCGACGGAGCGCTGTCCAGAGATAGCCGGAAAGTGCGTTTCGGGGTAACCGATTTAGATTAATAGTCTTATTTATAAAAAGCACTTCTCAAATGCAGTTTAAATAGTCTCATTTGCGGTGTGTTTCAGAGGAATTTCGTCTTCATAAATAATACCGTTAGCGTTCTCATTTTTCGGGTTTCGTGACTGTAAAGGGATCACTCAGCACAACGCTGAGTCAGCTGCCTTTTGTGGCAACTTAGATACACCACAGGCTACATCTATGGTCCTGTTTTATTTATTCGTTTTGTCTGTTGTGTATTTAGTTTTCTTTCTGTTGTTGTGCATACTATGTTACTTATCTGCTTATATTGTTTCTGTGATGTATCTTGTTGGTATAATAAATGTCTTTCTTCTTGTAAAGGAAAAAACGGAACCCTCATAAGATCACTTTTTTGTCCGTCCGTCTGTCTGTCTGTCAAGACTTTTTATCTCGGGAACTCGAGGAGGAATCAAGTTGAAATTAGAAATATAAATACTCAGGTCTACAGTGCCTTGAAGCTGTGAAAAAATCAAACTTCTAAATTAACGTGAGAAAAAAAATACGGCCGTTTCTGCCACAAAAAACGTATAATTCGACAGTCAAGGGAATCAAAATTTATAGGGTACTTTCCGTTGACCTGGAACTATGAAATTTGGCAAGTAATATTGTCTTATCCAACAAGTACACGAAACAATCTGAAAACTATAGGTACATTTGTAATTAAATCATAAAAAATAGTCTTTGAAGTTCGACGAAAGCTCGGAAAAAAACTGCGAGAATGCAATAGGTTCTTTGAATTGACATAGAATCTTCATGGTTTGAGGTTTTCGAATGAAACTTTTTTCAAATGGTTCCTATGATGTTCTTTTTTTTTAAAAAATGTGAAACATTTGAATATCGACTTTCAATTGTTTTTGTTATTCAATTTAGACAAGAAAGATGGATACTGCGAAAATTGGAGTGATTATGAGGCACCCATTTTTCGTATTTTTTTATTTTATTGATTTGACGCAAGTGAGTCAATATTGTGGGTAAGGTAACGTTAAACCATGCCGCTAATTCCTGGGTAGTTTGACTAGGGTCGGCTTCCACTATCTCTCTTAATTCATCGTTATTCACCTGTGTGGGCGGTCTTCCTCGTGGCTCGTTCTTTAAGTCGAAATTTCCATCACGAAAGCGTTTAAACCAAAATCGCACGGTGCGTTCATTAGTAGACCCCTCTCCAAACGCAGCATTGATATTGCGGGCTGTTTCTGCCGCGTTAGTTCCGCGTCGGAACTCGTATTCAAAAATCACTCGAATTTTCGCAGTATCCATCTTTCTTGTCTAAATTGAATAACAAAAACAATTGAAAGTCGATATTCAAATGTTTCACATTTTTTAAAAAAAGAACATCATAGAAACCATTTGAAAAAAGTTTCATTCGAAAACCTCAAACCATGAAGATTCTATGTCAATTCAAAGAACCTATTGCAATAAAACGGCAATATCATACTTTAACCCCTATTATTACCTACAAATTTGTGTGGAACCCTCGGTGGGCGAGTCCGACTCGCACTCGTCCGGTTTTTTATAATGAGTTTACGATGAAAAATTTATCTTCATAAGATAAGATAATGATATCGAAGCAAGTTGCAGAGCCTGGTCTCAGCCTATCCCTTCGATGTATCTTTACTACGCGTAAAAAGCATCCGAATATACCCATTCTGCCTCTGTTTAGCCCTTGAGGTAAGTGAGCGTGATGTAGTTGGAAAAAATATCACTCTCGTGCATTTTCCCTTGAGAACGCTCATTGGTTCATGTTACCGGCACTGCGTTAATTGAGTTAGCTTCGTACAAGATAGTTAGTGCCTCTTTAGTGCTGGACCCGTACTCTGAAAGCGGAAGAGCGAACTCATTGTCTTTGAAATAGATATCTTATAGTACCACAGTACCTCAGCGCTTGAATTTCCAGTGGGAACGCGTGGAAACTAAGCCCATACTCTCTCTTTGATAGAAGGCCTGTGGCCTGCAGTGGTACGTAGGCTGCATAAAAAAAATGGGCACCTTACAACGAGAACGATTTCCTCTCTCTCTCTCTCTCTCTCTCTTTTCGAGAGAATGACCCCCGGTTTCTCGAACAGTAGGTACACGAACAATCTGCTAATCTAGTCAAGGCTATTCAATGTGGTGTTAGGGTTTGATAGAAAATAAAATTGCAAACATTCAAGCCATGCGTTTCTTATCCTGCGCTAAGTTTTTGATTCGTTTTGTAGTAAATTAATAATTTTGGAAACAACATTACTTGTTTAAAAACTACGTATAGGAAAACAAAAATATTCAAAATGTCCACAATTTACCACAGACCACATTTATCAAAGGTTTACTCATATATATTTTTGTATGTAGCCTACATAACCTGTCCTACTGCATGGCACAGGCCTTCTCTCAGAGAGAGAGAGAGAGAGAGAGAGAGAGAGAGAGAGACCACGCATGCCCACCGCGGATTGGCAATTTCAAGCGCTGAGGTATGCGAACACCTCAGAAACTAAGGTTTCCTCACGATGTCGACGAATATAAAAAAAGAAGCAGTGGTAGCCTAGTGGGTAGAACATTGGACTCGGAAGCGGGAGACCCAGGTTCGATTCCCAGTGCGGGCATGTACCTATGACTTTTCTTTCTAAGTTATCTACATTTGTGAAGTTATAGTAGCAATACCACTCGCTAACGGTGAAGGAAAACATCGTGAGGAAACCTGGGTGTCTGAGCTATTCATATACCTCAGCGCTGGAAATCGCCAATCCGCGGTGGGCACGCGTGGTGATTAAGCCCATACTCTCTCTCTCTGAGAGAAGGCCTGTGCCCTACAGTGGGACGTATATAGGCTGCTTATGATAAAAAAAATATTATGCGAGCGACGTAGCATGCTCCACGTAAGAACACCCTAAACAGCTATCACTCTTTTCGTGCACTTTGTCTAAATGACAGCTGTTAACAGTAGGTTAACAGATTGTTAGCCTACGAGAAACCGGGGGTGAGTCTCATTCTAACAGTATTATTTATAAAACGTCGATCCCACTAAAACATTCAAACACACAAACACTAACACGGGGTGAAAGCAGGAATTCCTCTCATAAACCGCCTTTAACTCCGTCTTGAGAGTGTTTTAGTGGGATCTACTTTTTTTATAAGACTGTGCCCTGCTTTGGAACGTATAGTGCTTATCAGTGCTTTCCGAGAGAATTTAACCATGATTGTGTCCTTCCGGCAAGCATAACGCTTGCTTATCAGGTAAGCCAAATCGAAATTAGTATTCTGACGCCACAATAAAATAAATTGGACACACCCAAGGGCCTAAAACATTGTCATAAAATTTAATTTCTACCTGCTACCGCGGGGCGCGCATTTCGGGTCACTCTCTTGCTAAAGTGACACGGGGAACAGAGCAAGTGCCACTTTCGAAAAGAAAAAAGTGCGCGGGGGACTCGCGCACCGAAGTGTCCGTACTCCGTTAATTCTAGAATAGAATTAGAATTATACTTTATTGCACACGAAACATTTAACAACACATTACATAAGAAATAACATGTACAAAGGCGAGCTTATCTCTGTATTCTAGGGTCGGTGAACTAAAGCAAATAAGTAAAATTTTAATTAAATTGTTGTAAGTAATTAAAATACTAGTTTGCTTAAATTTTGTAGGAAACATGTAGGGTTAATTCACTGTTTTATGACAGCTCTCGATAGTAAAAATGTTATAGAGTAATAATTTTATTGTAGATTTTCTTCATTGTCTCAAAAATTTGTGTATTGGACTTATGTGCTTTAGTCCGCTGATTCTATAGATTTGTTTGTATTTATCACAAGAAATGACCGCGTAACAATGCTGAAAGTTTGAAACTTTCTTATTTTGAGTAGTTTAATTACCGATACTGCAATAGTAGATTGTGTCTCAAGGGAGCAAAATGATATATTTACGGCGAGGGCGGTATATTGAATCCTAAGTGAAGCGAAAGATTCTAAAGTAGAATCTTGAGCGTAGCGAGGGATTCAAGTGTTTACGCCCAAGACGGAAATAATTTTGCTACCGAGTGACACATACTGCTTTTCACACCTGCTATAAGGAAAAATTATTTATGTGCCGTGGAAGACAATTATGATCGATTGCAACAAAATAAAAATCGAATTGGAATTACATTTTGTGAAAATCTGCACACGGATCATGCTGAGGGCAATAAAAAAAAAAACTAGAATATCAGGGAAGAAAAGTACAACTTTGATCCCTCATTTGAGGGAATGAAGGGATCTTTTCTGAATAACAGGTGTGAAAAAACGTTTTTCAGGTTATCTATTCATTACGCCACTCCTTGTACAATTTGTCGTACTTAGCAAAAATTTATGCAAATTCCAACTCACACTTACGTTTCTTGGTAGGTTTTGATTATTTGTTCTTATATTATACAATAGGGAATGCATTATAAGCACATCCTTTGACACTTGTATGTGTAACTGTTTTTACTTTAGGGCCAAATCAACATAACATAAACTCACGCCTTTATTCCGGAGGGATAGTCAGAGACCAGGGCTTGCCACTGGCCATGATCCTGACAAACTTTCGCTTCATCAACATTAATTAGTCGCACGACGATGCACGCACGCCGTTTTAGGTACTTTGACCTTTGCTAATACATCCCCTACGAAGTATGTCCGCTTGGGACGTCCCTTACCGGCTATGCCACCCATATTCACTCGATACACTTCTTACGTCAATCTTTCTTCCTTCGTCCTCTCTATTTTAGTCACTACATTCTCTTTCAGTCCACAACGTTCTCTGATCAAACTATCTCTTCTCTTGAAATAAGTCCGCCCTTGCTCATAGTCTAAGAAGACATTCATGTTTTTTTAAGTGCTGTGATGAATTCATGTTTTTTTAAGTGTTGTATTTTGTGCAATAAACAAACAAACTATTGCGTATCTTGTCATTCAAAGTAAAAAAGCCACTCATGAACTGATTAATGAATTAACCACTGTAGACGATGTTATTTTTGCATATTTTTATACATATTTTTTTGGGAGCATCAATGCATGGGAGTAGTTATACCTTGTTCTGTACCAGAGTGGGGGACCCCCAACCATGATCGTTATCGTGTTTTAGAAACAATGGGTTCGGGGCTTAAACGAAAGTAGGATCATTTGGTTTTATATCTAATATGTTGAGTACCGTAGCGCGATTTTTTTTTTCATTATTATTTAGACATGAGTATATTTCGTCAGCTATAGCAAATAATTGTTTTTTACTTCCTTTACATGATTTATAGCACTGTTAAATTTAATTTATTACTAGTATTCATACAAATTCACCGATTGTTCGTGATTGTATCCAAATAAAAAATAAATAAGTTAGAATTTCATGTGCGGCTCATTGGAATTGATTTAATTATTGACTCTGAATGAATTATAAAGAAACGGATTACTCATTGTGCTACCAATTGTATTGAAATGGTTTAAAAATAACCAAATGTGGTTGTGGGCATCACGCTAGTTAATAATTACAATTATTTTACAACATTTTCGTCACATTTTTTATACAAATTCAGTATCAAAACCTTTCACCAATAATTTTAATTATTTGACTTGAGGCAAGGTCTTGCAGTGCAAGTTTAAGGAAAAATATTATTATCATATATACGAGTATATGCTGCCTTGTTGGTCTACCCGTTAAGGCGCTTAGCTACCAAAACAGAGGTCGTGGGTTCGATTCCCACTGGGGGCCGCCGTACATTTGTACAAATGGCCTCAGTCTGGGTGTATTTTCACGTTTGTGACGTCCTTGCCCGGTTGCCATATCAGGGTAGTTTGGGGCCAGGTCGTGTGTTTGTAGATATTGTGTGGAAGTTATTATATTGTTATTATTTTTATTATCTCGTTAATTATATATAAAAAACATGGGGCTAGTCACACCATTTACAACTCAAGAACGGCTGGACCGATTTTTATGGTCTTCGATTTGTTGGATTTGTTTTCGCCCCGAATAGGAGAATAACTATTGAGTCATGGGAGAATAACAGAAAAAAGAAATTATCGTACATTTTATATGGAATGTATTTTTGATATCTAATTAGTTAATTGGTCCTAAGGCGGTACGAAGTTCGCCGGGAGAGCGAGTATTTTTTTTTATAACAGAAAATATTAATTAAAGGGCGGGAACCTAACTCGCACTTTACCGTATTTTTCGCAACTGTCATTCGAGTGACCTCGCAATGCCCCTTAATCGCATTTGAACCGAACACGTGTTACAACTCAGACTTAACTGAGCTTTTATCTGAACATGAACATGCCTTCACATAGAGCCACTGTTTAAATGCTGGGGCTGTTCCGTACTAGTCCTTATGTTTGGACCCGTTTTTAGGGTTCCGTGCCGCAAAAGGAAAAAAGGGAACCCTTATAGGATCACTTTGTTGTCCGTCCGTCCGCCCGCCCGTCTGACTGTCTGTTAAGACCCGTTATCTCGGGAACGCGTGGAGGTATCGAGTTGAAATTAAAACCATATACCCAAATCTACAGTTCCTTGAAGCTGTGAAAAAATCAAACTTCGAAGTTAACGTGAAAAAAAGATACGGCCGCTTATGCTGCAAAAAACTTATATTTCGACACTCAAGGGAATCAAAATTTACAGGGTACTTTCCGTTGACCTACAACTATAAAGTTTGGCAAGTGATATCGTCTTATGCCACAAGGAAAGGGAAAAATCTGAAAACTATACATTTGTCATAAAAAAATTGCCTTTGAAGTTCGTGAAAAGCTCGGAAAAAACTGCGATGTTACTGTTTAATTCTATGCTCTCTTCGTACTGTAATTTCTATTGCTTTGCTTTTTATACGTGTGTCATCATCATCATCAGCCATTTGACGCCCACCGCAGGGCATAGGCCTCCTCCGCGGTTTTCATAACCGTGAGGGGTTTTGCCATAATCACCACGCTTGGCAGGCGGGTTGGCGATCGCAGTTTGCGGTTGGAATCTCCGGAAGACGCTGCTGCCCGTCTCCTGGCAATTGATTTCCACGGAAAGAAATGGAGAGACGCTGTTCTTAATCCGGCGCCACACGGTGTGTGTGTGTCGTATGCGAATAGACGATTTATCTATCTATCTAGTTCGGATGCGGCCGCTCCTGATGTCAAGTAACATGCTTTTTTTTTATTTAAGATAAAAAAAGAAAATACACACAAAATAGGTACCTCCAATCCGCCGAAACCGACAAGGTTTATCCGTGGATTGGGTTCGTTTGTTAGTCGCTAGCTTGATAAACGTTTGGCACTAGTACTAGTACTATGCTCGGCAGATAGCTTGAGTGGAATTTGCGCAGTCAGGATGAGCTTGTAATATACGCGCAAGAGCAAAGTTTGTAGGTGTTTAGTTACCTATTTTTAGTTTGACTACACTAAAGTACATAGTTCTGGACACACGACGTCGCCAATGCATTTGGTCAAGCCATCTGTCGAGCACTACAGTACAGTTGACACAAAAAATAACAGTATAACACTGTTATTAAAGAAAGGGTCTTGGTTACTATATGTCTCTCCCTCATAGAATATACTCGTATATATTTTGTGAGCGAGAGGCAAATAGTTACTTAGTTCCTTTCTTAAATAACCGTGCTATACGCTGGCAAACCTTGAAGCTTGAACGAAGAAGAGAAGTCCAGGAATTCTGTTCTTCGTTCAGTTACCAAGTGTCACTAATTGAAGTCACTTTTTGATATACCTACGGGGTTTTATAGGGCTTATCATATATTATATGGACTTACGCAATGTTTAGACGGAAAGTGGTGAAAATCATCTAACACGTTATCCGATTTCATTGATTATTTTTTTAAATACTGACACAAAACATATACAAAAACAATTTTTACATCTTGTTACAACATGGTTTGGCGTTACATTATCAGTACCCTTCGATTAATGTGTGAGCAACTTCGTAACGTGTAAATAAAAAAGTGGTAAACAACATTTGGGAATCACTAAAAACAATCTTATTGAACTTACGCTGGAATTTAATTTATTTATTTATTTATTTATTATTAGGAAGACTAACAGCACAAAACAATGAATAACAGAAACTTTAGACATAGGTACAGAAGGCCAGTTATAAGTCTCATCCTTATAGAAACTTATAGAAATATTTTAAGACTTCGTTGAGCTCTTTGAGCAAAAACACAAAAGACAGCATACGAAACTACCTTAATAATATAACTTATTCTAACCATTGAGGCACTAAGTATTTCCCTCAAGCTTTGGACTGATGAATAAAACATATCAAGATCACCTATCTTTGCCAGTTTATTAAATTGGTTACAAACCCTCCGTAGATATGAGTTTTGCCTATACCTTGATGACACTTTTTCCAGATGAATTACTGGATTTACTCGCCTTGATCTATTAGGAACATACAGATTCAGTCGACTAAGCAGCTGTGGACAGTCGATTTGATTCGATTTGATTAATGTTAAACAATAGTTAATACAAGAGTGCAAAGTTGCTTTTTAACTGCGTGCTCTATTTTGATGACCGAGCAAGCGAAGGATTCTAAAATTTGAATCCTGAATCCGGGAATCAAAAGAGCACGAGGTGAAAATCGACTATTTATCGTTATCGACTGTTGTTTATACAATTTTGTCCTTCATTCCATTATTTCCATTTTATTAGGGACGAAAACCACTGACCCGACCGGGCCATTGACCTCCTAATCCTAATCGCACCCTCTCTGTTACACGCGTGAGCATATTTGCATCACCCAGGGGCGCAGGGCCTCAGGGCCAACCCCTTGCCAATTTGGAAGATCATGTGTAATGATGCCGGCGGAGACGGATGGGCTGTAGGTTCGATTCCCGGCTTAGTCTAATGAACTGGGAGAGTTTGGCGCGAAATGTTATCAAGGGTCGTAACTATTCTGGTTTGGGAAATGTATGAGAATAATAATATGTGATTGATTGGTGAGCAACCTCCGTTTATTTGAGTTTATGATCTTGGACCGCCGAATTTGTTCTAATTTAACTCTAAACGCCTTATTTTAACCGACTTCAAGAAAATACGAGGTTCTCAGTTCCTCCGTATATTTGTTATGTATGTTCAGAGATAATCCTTACCACATTGTCCGATTTTATAAGTTAAGGTTGGTCCCATAAAAATTGGTTCAATATCTGTTGATGAGATCTATGAGGAAATCATCGAACTCATCTTCTTAAAGCATTTTTGACGTGAAACGTCATTCACTTCGGTAGTAGGTGGTTACTTTCTGAAACCGCAGGCAACGATAACATGTCGCCTCGGCGAGGGGTGTAACTCTGTAACTACGTGTCGTGTGAAATTCATTTATATATCGTTGAGAAGAGCAACGTCGCCCTTGCTCGTGCCGCTAGATTGCGCCAGTGCCGGGTAACACATTGCACAGTTAAAGCTGAAAATTAACGCTTATAAACGTTTCACGCTGCCTTATCACACTAGCCATTTGCGAGCTATTTGAAAGCGAGGCGATTGCGCAGCGTGCTCGCGGCGATTGCGCTGCGTACACGCCGAGACGACGCCGCTGTAACGCTGCGCCGCGCGTCGTCTCGGCGAGATCGCGGCGTCCTCTTTGCATTTTGGACACTCAGTAGAAAAATGGTTTCTGACGAGGACCTCTGCTGGCTTTTTTTGCTTCGAAGACGCAGAAAACGAAAGTAAAAGCAGACACAAGTAAGCGACGAATCTGGAGGATCCGTCATCAAGTAATCGACTGAAAGAGAGTGACGTCTGTGTATCCCATATAACGAGACAGCATATAACTATAAACAGCGGTGGTAGCCTAGTGGGTAGAAAATTGGACTCAGAAGCGAGAGACCCAGGTTCGATTCCCAGTGCGGGCATGTACCTATGGCTTTGTTTTCTAAGTTATGTACACTTTCTGTCCGTGTGGTGCCGGATTAAGAATAGCGTCACTCCATTTCATTCCGTGAATGTCGTAGAAGGCGACTAAGGTTCCATAAATTACTAGGAGACGGGCAGCAGCGTCTTGCTGAGATTTCAACCGCATACTGCGATCGCCAACCCGCGTGCCAAGCGTGGCGATTCCGGCAAAACCCTTCATGGTTAGGGAAAACCATGAGGGAGGCCTATGTCTTGCAGTAGGCGTAAAATTGCTGATGATGATGTTCACTTGCGAAGTTATTGAGCCATACCACTCGCTAACGGTAAAGGAAAACACCGTGAGGAAACCTGAGTGTCTGAGCTATTCACATACCTCGGCGCTTCAAATCGCCAATCCGCGGTGGGCACGCGTGGTGATTAAGCCCATACTCTCTCCCTGAGAGAAGGCCTGTCTCCTACAGTGGGACGTATATAGGCTGCTTATGTATAACGAGACGATTTTTAATTTTGTTATACGTAACTCTGTATCCATTACATCAAAGACGTTTGAACCTTGATGCTACATGTCCGCTTACATTTGTACTTTGATATGACGGAAGTGGGGCGTGACGGAGTGTCGAACGCGATTGTACAAAGTGGCATCGAGGGTGGTAATCGTGGTGACATCGCCGCGATGGCGCAACGTCACTGCGGTATCGTCGCGGCGTGTACGCCGCGCAATTGCGGCGAGCTCGCTACGCAATCGCCTTGCTTCCAAATCGCTCGCAAATCGCTAGTGTGATAGTTCTCTTAAACCAACGGCTGCCCCCCACCCGCTTTTTTAATTCCGTGTTTTTCGTAATAAAAAGTTTTTCGTTATAAAAAGTTTTTATAACATCCTCACGTAGAAAGTGGCATTACCTCTGCGTCGGCTTACGCTACATTTAATTAAACCAATGCTGCAATTTCAAACAATCAAAACCATTTTTGTCTACAGTTACAGTTTTACAGCCCCCTATATTTTTGGCAAACAGAAAACGTCAGCAATTTCGCGCCCCTATCAAATAGTTACCAGAGGGCATCCAGTCGAATCCCTGACCATGTTCGTCCGCTACTGGACATAGGCCTCCCCCCAAGGCCCACCATTTGTTTCCGCCCTCGGTCAGAGGGTACACCAAAATATTTTCTTCGATTATCGTTTAAATTAACGAAAAAGTTCTAAGGCAATTAGAACTTTTTTAATTTTATAGAATTTCACTGGCAGTCGAAGCCGTATTTATGTTAAAAAAAAGACTTTAGTGATGTGTCTGACACGAAATCGATAAATACGTTATTCAGCTTCGAATGTTTGACTACCGTGCCAGAGGGGTGTGGGTTTATACCCGCTGGGGGCTGACGTGCAGTCAACAGCACATGAACCTTTACATACGTAAACTTTAATCAGTTGTGTTAAGGGCGCTTTTGCAACGAAAAACGTAAAGGTTGACCAAGTTGTCGATCAATTTGTATGAATAGCATCACTCTTGGGCCCTTATTATGAAGCAGCGATATCTTCCGAAGGGTCGTCAACGTCGCGCTTGAGCCCGACAGTTCACTCGAATCTAGCGACAAATAGGTACGGTTCTATTTTTGAATAGTTTCGAAATTTCCAGATTACAGTGGGAGAACTGCAGGAAATTTCGAAACTATTCAAAAAAGAACCGCATTTGTCGCTGGATTCGAGTGAATTTACGAACTCAAGCGCGACGTCGACGACCCTTCCGAACATATCGCTGCTTCGTAATAAGGGCCCAGGGTGTTTTCCCATGTTCGTCATGTCCTTGTCTGGTGACAATCGCACAAAGTATCCTAGTTTGGGACCAGGACAAGTGATTGTAATGTGTGGATGTTATCTCATGAAAGACAAGTCAACACGTGCGGAGCACGATGTTCTCCTTCACAGAGTTGTCTTATCTGTGGGCTAGGCCACGGATTCCAACCGCATACTGCGATCGCGGACCCGCCTGACAGGCGTGGCGATTAAGGCAAACCCCTCATGGTGATGAAAACCTCAAGGGAGGCCTATGTCGCGCAGTGGGTGTCAGATGGCTGATGATGGTGATGAATCCTGGGAAAAACTAATAAATAGTTGATTGACAGGGTTGTCACTCAAACAACTTACCTATGGGTCAGCTCTGCAAATGTCATGGTGCAAAACTGATTCCTGATTCCTGAATAAACGTATAATAGGATCTTGCGGTCATTTATGAACTTGTGACCCCTTTCTCCTTAAATTGCACTCCACAAACATTTCACAATAATTGGAAGGGCGCTTCCCTTGTGGAGCGCAAATATGCTCACGCTATGCCCATAGCTAGACCAGCGAGGCAGTCAAAAAATCAAAAACCCAAGACATGTGTCGCACGTTAGTACTCTGACCGTAGCCTTGAAAAATAAAAAATAAGGTGAAACCGGCGAAATGCGAGTCGGACTCGCGCACGTCGGGTTCCGTACCATTATCTATACAACATTTGTATATTTCAAGCGTCTAACTGTTGCCTCTGTTAATATCGAGCAAAAAACGGCAAAAAGTTACGTTTCTTGTATGGGAGTCCCCCTTAAATATTTATTTTATTCTGTTTGTTAAAGTTATAAGTTTGTTAATGTTATTTGTTGTTAAAGCGCCGACAAAAATACATCATCTGTGAAAATTTCAACTGTCTAACTATCACGGTTCATGAGGGCAGCGGAGTCTTAGTAATAGGGTCCCTCAGCCTTTGGGTACCCTAAAAAGAAGTAATTTTACCCCATACGGCGTCCGGCGCCATCTTTGATCGATGACATCTGATACGAGCCATTTTTTGCCTCACCTTTTAACTGAATGGCGACAAAAGGTTTACCAAAAGCTGGTCATATGACGTGAAACCCGAAAGGTGAAATAGCTTTTATTGCCTTATAGTAAGGTCTAGTAAATTCGGGGAAGTACCACTTTTTAAGAACCTTCGCTGGTTTTCTATAGAGTCGTTCTTCTAAATTCTACTGTTTTGTACGAAACCTCAAATATGTGTAGATTTCTATCAACGTCAAGGTTTTTTCCCTCAAGGGAATGTTTCGTGTTTAATTTGATATCTTAAAAGGTTCATACAATCATAAAAATATTAATTTTTACCTCCCGAAAACCGCCCTTTAATAGAATCTGATAGTGTTTTTTTCACCGCCATTATTTTTGTTTCGTGAAACATCTGTCGATTTTTATTTTAATTTTATAGAGCGGCCCCTGCGCCTCGTTTGCATTGAATTAGGATGGAAGAACCTGCGTTAATTTCAGAAATAGTCTTACCTGTGGGCCGAATTCCAAAGAAATCGGTTCAGCTAAATCCGTAGTGTGATTCAAGATCCAGACATTTGTTTCGAAGATATAAATAGATACATACATTTTAAATTTTAATGCCATAGACGGTCGCCTTAGTATAGTTACTGGGTGATTTCTGGGTGGTTTGAAAGCCGCGGTTATGTATTAAAAAATTAAAATGGTGTCTATTTAGACTATTACTGTTAATTAAGTGTAAAAGCAAATAAAAAAAAAATGAGAAATCTTAAAAAAATGCGCAAACAATTAGTACCGCCTCTCCGTCTAACAGAACAATGACCCGCGCACCCGCGCACCCGCGGCACGCACGCACCGCTCTGGCTGGCTACTAATGGTTCTAATAGATTCGAGTTTGTATCGAGATATTTTTAAAAAGTGCGTTAGCGCATTCGATAGTTATTGTCAGGTACGTTCATTTTGCTATGCCTTTCAAACCACCCAAAATTAAGGGTAAGAAGAGCTGATGCAGTTTTTTTGCCATTTTCAAGTTTTCAATCTCTTTTTTACTTGACGAGTTCTACAAACATAACATAAGCAGCCTACATATAGTCTATTCATCCTTACTTGTCCAATTTAGTAAACAAGATTCTACCCGCAAAGTATGACTTTTTAGTCGAAAACTGCCATATTCCCATAAATGAAGTAACCTGGGATACCATTTTGGATAACACGCTGCTATGTTTATAAACAAAGTGCACGAACTTGCAAGAAAATATCTAGTTTCCGCATCAAATGTCAATTTTGAGGTTAGAATATTGTTTACTAAATTGGACAAGTAAGGATAAACAGACTGTACGTCCCACTGTCTCAGGGAGAGAGTATGGGCTTAATCACCACGCGTGCGTGTGGTGATCAGTTCAACTGCAATAACCGAAAAAATATTACTTAACCTGTTAGATTATGACCTTGAAAATAACAATTAAAAACCATTTTTATGGTTGCCCGATTGGGTCATTTAGAATTCTACAGGTTAAGCACTCTCTCTCTCTCTCTGACAGAAGGCCTGTGCCCTACAGTGAGATGAATGTAGGTTGCTTATTAAGCACTTTATATACACAGCCTACTAAGACTCCTACAGCTACGCAACTTCCCTTAATCCATTATAATTTACACAGAAATTAGCATTTATTATTAAAATAACACAGAGAACCTGGCACAATCCAATCAGGCCGCGTCCCTCGGGTGTCCTAAACCCCTATTGTCACTGGCTACCCCTCCCCTTGCTGGCGTGATGCGACGGAATTATAAAATATAGGAAGAAGAAGTATCCAGAAGTTTCGCTCGGCAGACGGTCTCAGAAACATGATTTTTTGTGTTTTGTTCTATCGTAAAACGGTAAAACAGTGTTGTAAAATACGTAAGATAAAGATAAAAAAAAAAAAAAAAAAAAAATTGCCTCATCAGAAAAAAAAACTTAAAACAAAGCAAGGCTTGTAATTTTTGAAATAAAATTAAATACAACAATTAAAAAACATTTGGGCTAGACTTTGTCTTAAATAACAACTTTTATGTTCTTTTTGTTGCATTTTCTTCCCGTATATTTCATGTACACCTACCTGCCTACTCTCTTCATCTTTCAGTTCTATCCATCCTAAGGTTGTCTGGAAGAGATCGCTTTTAGCGATAAGACCGCCAATTGTATACGGCAAAACTTAGACATGTAAGCCTTTTAATGTATTTTGTTTTCTGGTGTGTAAAATAAAGTGTTCTAATCTAATCTAAGCCGTGCTGAGGACAATTTTTAAAACCTATTTAGAGGCCAAAACAAGCTAGTTGCCTGTACGTAATACAGAGAAGTTTGTAAAGAGGTTCGAAATTTCGCCGACCCCTGCACTTGCCCATTAGCTCAGTTGGTAGAGCGGTGGCATGGTTAGCCAGAGGTCGCGGGTTCAAGTCCTGGCATGGATGGAATTTTTAGCCTCTGAATAGGTTTTTAACTACCTACCACTTTCTACCACTTTTGAATTTTTTCTTTCAATTTTCTTGAAAAATTGAAACATTTAATGTCTGCATTGCAGAGTCAATCCAGATACAAAACGACAAAATAACAAACATCCGACAAAACGGTACAATAAAATTTAAAAAAAAAACCCTACGCTCAAATTAGGGATGCAGTTTTTTTCTCGCCTACACAAATAGTGTGGGGTATCGTTGGATTTGTCGTTTAAAAATATTGTGCGTGTAGGAAGATCATTTTCTTTAGCGCAAATTTTTGCCCAAGTAGGGCTTTCCCCCCCTATCCTGGCTGAACGGTTGATTGTAGATACTTGAAAAAATTCAGGGCAGTAGCACGTATAATGAACTTAAAAGGAAAACTATCATGGCTAAGTAGGCTTTATAAGTTAACGAGTAATAGGCGACCGACTCATAAAAGAAAAATTTCGTGCAAAATCCATTGAAAATTACGTTGATGAAGTTGTTAGTTCTGTAAAGCAGATAAAACCCCCTTTTTCTAAGGAAGCTTACACTGCGCGTGGCCGAACAAGCACTTAGCCGGTTTTTTAATCTTACCAAATTCAAACATATTCCAAGTGCACCTTCTACCTGTACTTAGACCATTGGGTGACGGAATCTTGCATTGTTGCATTGGACTTTATATTAAAATAGGGTCGTTGCACCGGCTCCTGCAAGTGTACTGTGGATTATTGGGACGTTTACCCTATGGGAATTGAGTGTAAGGAGAGCCATACTGCCTTCCACAATCTAATAGGTACGCAGTTATCTCCAAAATTCAACTTTCGAGTTACGCGCCAAACCTGGGAAATAATAACAATATATGCTACTTGAGAACTATGAAATGGAATATACATTATATATAAATATAATTTGACTCCACTTCAAGTATCAAAAAATAAATCTTTTTGAGTACTTTCAAATACCTTTGGTTAGTAACGATAAATTCAGCTTAACAAAAAAATATTTTCGGCGCCATTAAACACAATTATTATTTAATAATTAAATTAACATAACGGCATTTTGCCATTTTTTATCTCTGGAAGTGCAAAAGCTAGGAAAAATTGGGTTGCTATAGAGATTTTTCTTCTGATTAAGACGTCATCAAAAATTAAAAATCGACTGGTTGGTCGATAACCGCATTTTAGCTTATGGACGGCAGCATATATAGGTACTTACGCAACAAAAAATAACTATTGTTAATAAATTGACAGGCTGTAATTTTTGCTAATCATTTCATGAATCATGAAGCATATGAGTACTGTTACGATTCCTCTTTATAGTAGCTGGCTGGCAGAGCTTTCTCGTCTTATTTTGAATATTTTGAAGGGAATCGTTACGTTTTGTTTTAGATGTCAGTCGATACCCAGCTAGGCTAGGGAATCGATAAAAAAGAGTATAATAAAATATTATAATATTGCCCGTAATCCGCGTTTTAAATTAGTAGCGTGTTACAGTACGTAAGTCCTTACCGCTTTTGTGACCTATCATATTTTATGTGACATTCCACGGGAAAAGGACTCTTATTTCTATTGTAATAGGTCCGCCTTTGTGCATCTACGCGTAATTTTTTTATGTTTCTATTTATTTAATTTTTTATGCATGTATTTAAATATATTTATACAACAAATCCAGTTTATGTGCAATAAAGTTTCTGAATTGAAAATGTTAAAATTCATGGGCTTCCTTTTATTTCTGACACTATGTTATTTAGCAAAAAATAATCCTTATAATGAAGCCTTTCGATCGGTATTATAAAGCTACAGGGTAATTTTTTTTCTCGTGTAGCGGGTTCGATTCCCGATTCAACTACGTCATTATTTAAAAATCTATGAGTGCAGTTTAAATTGTTTTTTAAATTAAAATAATGTCTTCTTTCAGTAAAATGTTCCATCTACGACGATCTCGTAGCGCAGCGGTAGTTCATCTGCATACCGTGCGAGAGGTCCCGGGTGCGAATCCCGGCTGGGGACAAAAAAAAACCCAGGTCTTGGATGTTTACATGTTTGTGATGTCGTTGTTTCTGGTTCCCACGACACAGGGTATCCTAGTGTGGGGCCACAAGCAATGTATGTGCCTGTATGTAAATGTTTATGTTCATGTTTTATCTACAATATTCAAGGTACTTTCCCTCTATGTGGCATAGCCGTGGGACACCCAGGCTACATAAAAAATAAAAAATCTTTATATTTATCTACAATTTGATATACATACTTATGATACATCTAATTTAATAATTATAATATGATATAACATAACTTCATTTAGTGACTAATAAAGTCTAATGTTAGCAATATATATGGAAACCGTCTGATATAAATAAACTGTTATTATTAGATATTGACTTACTGCTGACACTGGTATTGATAGTACGGCAGCATACCTCAAGGTACTTTTATTCGCTTCACCCACTTCTTTCTATCCTCCGCCATCAGAGTTGCCAGATACACCGCCTTTCCGCTTTTTACCCCGCTATTTTACAATGGATCCTCCTTCCGCTTTAGGCCTGCGCGGTTCCGCTTTTTTTGTGGTTGCCAACCGGGGAGGACACAGATTTCTTTTGAAGAGTTATTGAACACGGTTCAATAACTCTTCATTAGAACAAAATATGTTCTGTCGGGGAGGGAGGGAAAGCCATAAAACATTGAATGAGTGTAAGTACATATCTTGTTTTTGTTATTCAATAATTTTTAAGTTGCCTTTTGTAAATAATCAAAAATATTAATAAACACATGAAGTAGGTGGGTACTTATACATGGATTCTATACCAACCGTATAGAATCCATGTATAATTAAAATATGGAATCGCGCTTTTTCGGTTAAAACTCCGCGTTTTTAAGCACTGCAACCGCATTTTCAATCTCCTCATCTGGCAACATTGTCCGCCATCCTTATCTAGCCCTCTCTAGCAATCTGCCTCAGATTGTCAGTCCAGCGGGCTGGCGAGCGTCCTGCCCTGCTTTTGCCAGTTCGCAATGAAAGCTACAATACCAACAAGCAAACGAAACAGTTTTTTCTGTTTCTAAATAGAACCTGGTGTTTTGTGAGTAAAGTTTAGAAAAAAGCACTCGAACAAAAAAACTGGTGTTTGTGTGACGGACGATGAGCCAAACTTTGTCCATTTGTTGCGGGCAATTTGAAAATGGAACAACAAAAAGCAACGGACGTGTTCGGAATTCAAATTCAAAAGCTGATGGAATCCTGCGCGCGCACGCGCTTTCGCAGTAAATCATTTCTCTCTGGTCGAAGGGATGGGGTGGCGGTGAATAATTTGGTCTTATCGATAAAATGACATCGACTATTTAATATTAAGCTGTTCCAAAAAGTCAAGTCAATCGAACGGCCGGAGTCGGAAGGCCTGGGGAAGCCTGTGTACTTTTTATTCTATTAACTTAAAAGTACTTTTTTAAGTATACGTTTTTTTTGTGTAGGAAAAAAATCGTTCTCTATCAATTTAAACCACTGGAGTTTGGGGTACCCAGGGGAAAGTTTTTGTTAAGGAGATAGGGCATCGTCTCAGAAACCGTGGCTTTGACTACCGCTCAGGGGCATTTTTGATGCAAAGGATATCCCTCGCTGTGCAGCGCGGTAACGCTGCCAGTGTCATGGGTACCTTTGGGTCGGACATGTCTCGGGGCGGTTTATTTAATTGACTGTACTTGTGTGTGTGTGTGTGTGTGTGTTTTTTTGTTTCCTTTATTCTTATTTTGAGTTTTATATTTTTGACATTGTTTTTACTTCTTATTAAGTCTAATTTATTGACTTTTTTTTAAATGTATTTTTTGACAATTGAAACACTGTTGACATTTTTTATTTAAAGTCTGATTTTATTGTGGTTTAGTTTTTCTTTTTTTTAATTTTTTTTTCACATGTGTGCATAATGTCTACTCCTTCCGTGTCTCCTAGATTCCATGGTACCTATGTGCTTTAAAAAGGCATGTATCATTACTTGAATCAGCCTGCTATAAAACTGACTACAAATAAATGTAAATTGTAAAGGCCTTGTTAAACGAAAGTCATAACATGTCAGTGAAGAGAAATGCGCTCAATTCGTCCCGGGCATTCTATCACTTGGCATTCCAAGATGGCGGCAGTTCCTATTTGTTTGTATCAATTTTTACGACTAAAACAATAAAATCGTCTCCACTTCGCTGGCTTTATGGTATTGTACAGTTAGATTGAAATGTATCAGAGGAATAGTTATTCAGATTGACAGTGAGCATTGTTTGAAGCTACTCTTTATTGTTATTTCAACAGTCAAATTACAATACTATTAAATGTTTAACAAAAACCATGGTGTGCAGTGTATTATGATATTTTTATCATACAAGGTTTTCTCTAAAATAGGATAAGATAAAAAGTACCCGAAACCGGCGTGCGTGCATGCAACAACTAATGAATGTTGATGAAGCGAAAGAGATCTGTCAGGATCTTGGC
Source organism: Yponomeuta evonymella (assembly GCA_963969515.1). Lineage (NCBI taxonomy): Eukaryota > Metazoa > Arthropoda > Insecta > Lepidoptera > Yponomeutidae > Yponomeuta > Yponomeuta evonymella. Next base: position 3,033,163 of record OZ018370.1, on the reverse strand, counting down.
AAGTGGCAGACCCTGGTCTCTGCCTACACCTCCGGGATACAGGCGTGGCATTTTCTCCAAAATACGCATTTCTTGAAACGTCCTAATTATATGAGTTTTTTCACAGGGGATTTTAAATATCTAAAAAAAGGGGGAAATCGGAAATAGTGATAGAAAATCTTATTATATTTAGTTTTTTTTATTTACTCAAAAAACACTATTTTCCGATTAACTCAGATATTGATAAACCCACATTTCAAATATTGATAAACACTTCTCAAATTAGGAAACCTTGTGACGTCATAGCTCAAGCTCGAATTGTATGGCGCGTTGTTTTATGACTAGAACGAGTTTTCTATACGATGTATCATCATTTATCATTAATTATTGCAAGAAAAGTAATTACATTACAGTTAAAACTATTGCGTAATTAATTGCATTAAACATTAAACATTATTTACATTATACATTATTACATTTAAAAATTAGAACGTTAAAATTATATACATAATGTACAATTTAATTTAGATTTAATTTAAGATTAAGATTAATTAAAAAAACCAAATTTAAACTATAATTCATGAAATGAGAAATGTCACTTATTCATAAAATTTAATTTCTTACAATTATTCGTTCACATATCAATAGGTAAATAAATAAAAAATGAAAAATTTTAAACAAAAAATTTAACACGATTATTTATCTGTTAACATGGTCTCTCCAATGGGATTAAAACATTTTTGTACAAGTTCTCCGTTCAAACACACTAACAATGCTTAAATACCAAGTGTCACTACTAAATTCTTAGACACAGTCGGGAAAATACATAATACAACTCGTGTGACTGTACCAACGTAGGAATCATTGAAGTCAACAAAGGTCAAAAGATGATCAATTGAAGTTGATCACTTAATCGAATTCCCCGAGGTCGTTGCCTGACAATATTGCCGTCTTATTACCGTGACCAAACCTGCACTTAGGGTGATCATACGTTACGTGCGACTATGTTTTGTGGGACGGCCTGCAGTAATCAGAACTTAGCTTTATTTTCTTAGCTCCAAATTTGATTTGGCTTTGTTTATTGTGACATTGTACTTTGTTTATAGGTTCTATTAAAAAAAAACCGGCCAAGTGCGAGTCGGACTCGCGCACGAAGGGTTACCAGTAACTAAACAACATTTGAATATTTCAAAATCAAAATCAAAATCAAAATTTTTTTTATTCAAAGTAGCACAGAAACTGCGACTTAATGAACGTTACAAGTTAAACTAGGTGTCCATTTCAAAATCTAGATCATTTTGGAGAAAAAATGGACAAAAAAACTCCAAACTTAGTCTTTTCAAGTCCTTAATTTACAGGATTTATATAAATGTTCTAAAACTCATGCATTGAACTGGCTTTAATTCCAGACATCATTGTCATCTAAATAATCTTTAATGTTATAGTAGCTTTTTTGGCACAAAGTGTGCTTCACACATTTTTTGAACCGCGTTTCTGGCAAGCTTATTATATCCTCGGGGATCTTATTGTAGAAACGTATACAATGCCCCATAAAGGATGTATTAACCTTTGCCAGCCTAAATTTTGGGAACGAAAGTTTATGTCTATTTCTAGTATTTACATTGTGTTGGCTACCTACAGTTTTAAAGTCACTGATATTTTTCCTAACGTACATAATATTTTCATAGATATACTGACTAGCAACTGTTAGGATGTTAGTTTCTTTAAAGAAATCTCTTAACGAATCTCTATTGCCTAGCTTATATATGAATCTGATCGCTCTTTTCTGCAGGACGAAGATGGTCTCAATGTCTGCTGCCCGACCCCACAGTAGTATACCATAGGACATAATACTATGGAAGTAACTAAAATAAACCAGCCTAGCAGTTGCGACATCAGTTAGTTCCCGGATTCTTTTAACTGCGTATGCTGCAGAACTAAGCCTATTTGCCAATTTTCCTATATGAGGACCCCATTGAAGCTTTGCATCAATTGTGATACCCAGAAATACAGTTTCTTCTACAAGGTCTAGTTTATCATTCCCCAATATAACATTGCTGTCAACCATTTTGACATTTGGTAGTGTGAATTTTATACATTTTGTCTTTTTTGAATTTAATAATAAGTTATTAGAAGTAAACCAATATAGTACCTTAGAGAGAGCATTATTTGTATCCGCAAGGTCATTTTCTTGTCTCTTAATCTTAAAAATAAGTGACGTGTCATCTGCAAACAATACTATCTCTGACATGTTTTGAACCATGAACGGCAAATCATTAACATATACGAGGAAAAGGAACGGCCCCAAAATAGATCCCTGTGGCACTCCCATCTTAACCTCCGACCCTGATGATTTAGTCCTATTTATGTCAGCTTTTTGAACCCTCCCTTCTAAATATGATCTCATAAGTTTTAAGCTCCTCCCATTCACTCCGTAGTGTTTTAATTTTAAGAGAAGTGTTTTATGGTCTACGCAGTCAAATGCCTTCGACAAGTCACAGAAAACACCTATAGCATCCTTCCGATCCTCCCATGCACTAAATATATGTTTAACTAATGCGACACCAGCATCCGTCGTAGACCGCCCTTGCGTGAAACCGAATTGCTCACTATGAAAAAGTTGATAATTATTAAAGTGTGTAAGTAGCTGACCTAGAACTATTTTCTCGAATATTTTACTCAAAACGGTTAGAACCGAGACTGGTCTGAAATTTGTGGGATCTTGCCTGTCGCCACTTTTAAATAAAGGAACGAGCCTACTATATTTCATTAGGTCAGGGAATGTACCCTCATCTAAACATTTGTTAAAGATTCTGGCCAAATGGGGTGCTAGGACATCGATTACTGAGCTAACTATTATTACTGACATACCCCACAGGTCTTCAGTTTTTTTAAGATTTAGCTTTTTAAACGCTTTATTCACGGTATGAGCTTCAATATAATCAAACGAAAAATCGTGATCGCAGGGAGGGACATTATCTTTCAAAATACTTTCTGCAAGATCAGGAGATGAATCTAAAGGAGCCGTAGTTATAATTGGAAGCGATTATAATTAGATTTAAAGCGTCTGCCTGTTGCCGTTATTAATATCGGGCAAACAACAGCAAAAAATCACGTTTGTTGTATGGGAGCCCCCTTAAATATTTATTTTATTCTGCTTTTAGTATTTTTTGTTATAGCGGCAACAGAAATACATCATCTGTGAAAATTTCAACTTTCTAACTTAACGGTTCATGAGATACAGCCTGGTGACAGGGACGGACGGACGGACAGCGGTGTCTTAGTAATAGGGTCCCTTGGCCTTTGGGTACGGAACACTAAAACGTATATATTTTATTTTTATCATTATTACAAGCTGTCCCGGCGAACTTCGTACCGCCACAGAGTACGTTTCTACGATTCTTGTTACCATGGCAACTCAAAAATAAATATCTGAAAGTTCAGATTTTTCAGATCTTCGTCTATCTACGCCAAGTTTCATGTAACTCCGTTCAGCCGTTATTGCGTGATTGAGTAAGATAAGATAAGATAAGAATTTGTACCAGGAAAAACAGAACATAAACTATTGCTAATGATACAGTACAATTGGCGGCCTTATTGCTAATAGCAATTTCTTCCAGACAACCGTATGAAGGAAAAATTCTGAAGGAAAGCGAGACGGGTAGTCGGGTAGTACCTAACATCTTCACAAACTTTCACATAGTAAATATAATATTAGTAGGATAGGATTTCGATTGCTTTGTTATGTGATTAATAATTTTTTTGATTAATTTTTATTCAATTATCAAATTGTGTGACGTACTTTAGATAGAGATAGAGATTTAGATAGAGATAGAGATAGAGATAGAGATAGAGATAGAGATAGAGATAGAGATAGAGATAGAGAGAACTTTATCGCACAACCAGGTGAATGATGTTACAAATAGTTTCTTATATCTAAGTAGTGGTATACAATTGGCGGTCTATCGCTTAGAGTGATCTCGCGATTTTACGGGTGGCCCCTGCCTTTGATTTTTTTATGGGTGCGTAACGATCGATATAAAAACTTTTGATATATTTTCACTTGATATAAAGATTAAAGGACATAATGCACTCTTGATATAACAACATTTGATACATTCTCATGTAATATAATTATCAACAGATATAATGAACTTGTAATATAACAACTATTAATCTAACAGTCATAACGTATAACATACATGGGATATAACTTTGTTGGATATAAAACTCAGTTGGTATAATGTACTATTGGCATAATCTGGGATCGTTATATCCAGTGAAAATAAATCAGAAGTTTTTATATCGATCGTTACGCACCCCACTGAAAGCCACTGATAAACTGGTAACACATATTATATTTTCGTATAAGAATTATTATATAGAATATTAGGTTAGGGCAGACATAAAAAGGGGGGACGGGTCAAAAGCCGAAAGTACAAGATGACAAAGTTTTATAATTTCTATTTGCAACAACAAAAATATAGGTGCGACGAAGCGCGTAGCGTAGCGGAGCGCGTAGAAGCGTGTTAGGTTGAACATGTAAGACCGAAAACTAACCGAAATTATTAGTGTAGGTTATTGCAACCGAAAAAATATATTATATCTTACCAAACATTATACCACTAATACTTATATCCATTATACATTATATCCATTAAACGTTATATCAAAAATGTATTATACTATTTGAGCATTATACGCCATGGAATTATACTGATTGTTGTTATACCAAAAGTTTATTATGTCCCTTGAGTGATTATATCCAATGAAATTATATTAAATGTTGTTATATCCAGTGAAAATATATCAAAAGTTGTTATACCAATCATTACACACCCTTTTTTATATCTTATGACTACATACATACATACATAAACTCACGCCTGTATCCCAGAGGGGTAGGCGGAGACCAGGGACTGCCACTTGCCACGATCCTGACAGATCACTTTCGCTTCGTCAACATTCATTAGACGTTGCATGCACGCACGCCGGTTTTAGGTACTTTTTATCTTGCCCTTTGCTAATAAATCCCCTATTTGGTCGAAGTATGTCCGCCTGGGTGTCCCTTACCGGCCCTTCCACCCACATTTGCTTTATATATTTGTTTCGTCAATCTTTCTTCCTTCATCCTCTCCACATGTCCAAACCGACGCAACGTTACTTTCACAATAGTGACTAGAATTATTCTAGTCACTACATCCTCTTTCAGTCCACACTCCACAACATTCTTTAATCAATCGTCTGACTAGTGATACTAAAATGATGAATTTATGAATGGGGCACGGAGGGCCCGTGTGATCGCATGTCGTCAAATATTTAACCGAACAGATCTGGGTTAAGCTGCGTCTCCGCAGTAGCGAGCACGTCGGTACAGTCAGGACGAGATGTGGTCAGTATATACATAAGCAGCCTATACCTACACGTCCCACTGCAAAACCCCTCACGGTTATGAAAACCCCGAGGAAGGCCTATGCCCTGCAGTGGACGTCGAATGGCTGATGATGATGATGACACGTCCCACTGTAGGGCACAGGCCTTCTCTCAGGGTCTTAATCACCACGCGTGCCCACCGCGGATTGGCGATTTGAAGCGCTGTGGTATGTGAATAACTCAGACACTCAGGTTTCCTCACGATGTTTTCCTTCACAGTTAGCGAGTGGTATTGCTACTATAACTTCACAAATGTACATAACTTAGAGAACAAAGTCGTAGGTACATGCCCGCACTGGGAATCGAACCTGGGTCTCCCGCTTCCGAGTCCAAAGTTCTACCCACTAGGCTACCACCGCTGCATATCTGACGGGTAGAAGAGACCAGGGCCTCGATTCTGTTAGTGCATTGTAGTATAATGACAGGTACACTGTCGGGTCACGTGACGTGTTTTTTCGTACCATTGACGCCTAGAAGGTTGGATGGGTGTGCCCGCGTAGACTTAAAGCAGCCATGAAGTGAAAACCGCCATGTTCATGCAGTTGTCATGTTACTACAATGCATTAACAGAATCTTGGCCCAGGGTTTGGCACTTGCCACAATAGGTACTGACAAACTAGCGTCCGTGGATGCGGCGACAAATGAATGTTGAAGAGGAGGAGGCTTGTGGAGGCCCTTTATTATACAGACTTTGTACTTTAATGCACACATGAAAAGATATAAATGAAACGCAAAATTTACAAAAACGTGTATTTAAAAGTGTACATGGCGAGCTTATTTCAGCAGAAATCTCTTCCAGCCAACCCTTGATGTGGTGTTACGAACATTGTAAGCGAGGGGGAGAAAGTGTACAATAATTATTTTTTTGGCTATAAAGTTAAAAAGTTATATAGACGTACTTATAAGATAATACATACATACAAAAGTAAATAAATAGATAGTAAATAAATAAACATACCTCATCATCAGCCCTTGACGTCCACTGCAGGACACAGGCCTCCCTCGTGGTTTTCATAACGATGAGGGGTCTTGCCATAATCGGCACGCTCGGCAGGCGGGTTGGCGATCGCAGTATGCGGTTGGAATCTCAGGAAGACGCTGCTGCCCGTCTCCTGGTAATTGATTTCCTTAGTCGCCTTCTACGACATCCACGGGAGGAAATGGAGTGACGCTATTCTTAATCCGGCGCCACACGGATACATACCTATACCAACATACCTATTACAATAGTAACAAATAGAAATTCATAGCACTACAGTTCATAGTTCAGTCATAGGCCCTGACCACACAGAAGGGCCGTAGGGTGAGGGCGCGGAAAAGACACGAGGCGTTATTTTTATTATTATTACAAGCCGCCGCCCCGTCTTTCCCGTGTGGGCTTCGTCCCGTCCCTTCAGAACATTATGTATGAAGGTGAATTGGTAAGACGACACGTCTTTTCCGCGCCCTCGCCCCACGTTCCTTCTGTGTCGCCAGGGCCGTAGCTAAGCAGGCTATGCAATGTGCATCGAATGTCACCATGAATTGCAGTTCCATGAAATGGTGCACTGAACACAAACTAGGATACCTTGTGCTGTGGTAACCAGTCAAGGACATTACAAACACGGAAATACACCCAGACTGAGGCCATATTTACAAATCAAGTACGGCGGCCTCTAGCGGAAATCGAACCCACCACCTCTGTTTTAGTAGTCTAACGTGTCAACCGTCACACCGACGAGGCAGTCTAACTGGCAAAGGGTTAGCAGACGCTGTAAATAAATGCATTTTAATAATATTATTAGCCCTTTTCTCGCCGACTGTGCCGTCGTATGAAGACAGCAACTGTACAAACAAATTGAGCTCTCTCTGAGCTCATGTCCTCGACGGTCCAATGCCTTAGAGAAGAGACTCGGTTTCACCTTTGGCTAACCCCCGTTTGTGACTAAACGTAGTTCAATGTAGCGGTTAACATGCACTCTACTTTGGTTAAGCTACTGGAAAACGAAAAGGTTGTCAAGCGGTGGTAGCGAAGCGGTAGAACGCCGGCCTCACATTCGGGAGGTCGTGGGTTCGAATCCCGGCATGTACCAATGACTTTGTGTTCTAAGTTACGTGCATTTGTGAAGCTGTAGTAGCAATGCCACTCGCTAACTGCGAAGGAAAACATCGAGAGGAAACCTGAGTGTCTGAGGTATTCACACACCCCAGCGCTTGAAATTCCCAGTCGGTGGGCACGGGTGGTGATTAAGCCGATTCTATCTCTCTCTCTCGGAGAGACGGCCTGTACCCTGCAGTGGGACGTATATAGGCTGCATAAAAACAATCTTCTCTGTGTAAAGAAATGGGAGGACGATTTCCCCAGAGAATACGGAGTGATAGCCAAAAGAGAATCTGACGACGTGAAGGAAAACATTGTGAGGAAACCTGAGTGTTTGAAGTGTTCACATACCTCAGCGCTTGGCAGTGCGCGACGGGCGCACGTGGTGATTAAGACCGTACTCTCTCTCTGAGAGAAGGCCTGTGCCCTGCAGCGGGACGTACCTATATAGGCTACATAAAAAAGGGTTTTATATTCTTGGAGATATAATCATGTAGGTACAGCGATATCATTCCGATGTAAATACCTTACTGCAAAGTGGGCTACTCGGGGCTGCAAGTGATGTAAATTGCTTCGGCCAGATGTCGCTGCCTGTACGTAAAACAGAGAAGTTTGTAAGGAGGCTCGAAATTTCGCCGATGCCTGCACTTGCCCATTAGCTCAGTTGCGAGAGCGCTGGCACGGTTAGCCAGAAGTAGCGGGTTCAAGTCCCGGCATGGGTGGATTTTTTAGCCTCCAAATAGATTTTTATAAATAAATAGGGTTGTCAAATTTCTTCTGCTCTAGCTTAACCTTCTAAGTCCTGACCTTGAAAATAACAATCGAAAACCATTATCATTGCCCTATGCTATCTAGTCCTAGGTTTTTTGCCTTAGGTTCAGGGCCGTGGGTCCTAAAAATCACTCTTAAGATGATTGAGAGATTGTACTGACACTTTTTGCAAATTTGATCTGTAAAATAAGATATGTTTTTTTTTCCTCCGTGGCGCTAGTGTTAGCCCCCCTTTATTAGCCTACGACCTCTTCTCAGACCTACCAAATATACACAAAAACAATCAAGGGAATCAAAATTTCTAGGGAACTTTCCGATGACCTATATACATATCGTCCGGCTTATACTACAAATACTTACAGGGAAAAATCTGAAAACTATACATTTGAAATTAAATCATAAAAAATATTATTCTTTGAAGTTTGGGAAAAGCTCGGAAAAACTGCTAGACTCGATTCCCGAACTATTTATAATTATGTAAGTATACCTACCAATTTGTACGGAACCCTCGGTGCGCGAGTCCGACTCGCCCTTGGCCGGTTTCTTTTTCTCTTTACCCGCTTGTTTCATTGTAGGGTTTCCGACTCTAAAAAAAATTTCAGGAAAATATGATCCGGAATGGATAAGATTTTTTTTCATCAATCAGAAATACATAATTACCAATGGTACAGCAACTTAATGTAGTGTTAATTTTTGACATAGAGTTACATACAAGGCTTACACTTAAATAATGAATGCCTGATGTTTAAACTAGGCAGGGCCTTTTGTATAGAGCATCATGGAGTATACAAAGGTGTTTGTTTCATATGAATGATCCGACGAAATCCGCTCCCCTTTCATTGCTCCCATTCTAGTACAGTAGGCATCACGTCAAACTTTCCGCGCATGCGCACTACACAGTTACGACACGGTCGAGTTTGCCGCAAAAATGTCAAAGATTGATCGCGTGGCGACTGTACAAGCTCTCGTACGCACGACGCTAATCCATCTTAATCATGGCGGTTGCGACATGCGCCTGCGCATATCGGGCGCGCTCGTGATAATGATAAGTAGCCGGTGCCGGTAAGTGATTTACAGCTTCAAGGGACTTTGCTTGTTGAAAAAACCGGATAAGTGCCTGAAGGACTGACGTGCAGGGGGATACGGCTGTACGTTTGTCTGTCCGTCCAACTTGTGGTGATTATTATTATTATAAAAATTGTCCTGAGCACGGGTTAGTGCAACAAAAAGAATATGATTATAGTGCTGTCATGTCTCTGTAGCATAATAAAACACAGTAAAAACCGGCCAAGTGTGAGTCAGACTCCCTCTAAGGGTCCCGAACTGCGTAAGAGCAAACGCACACATTTTTCTAAATAAATATTTATGGCCAGACTTTCGGTTGAGCTACGGAACCCGAGAAAGTAACAAAAGAAGAGGAAGGAAGTGTGCAGAGTTGCCATTTGCGTATTCCGAAAGAAAATGCTCTTGGCTTTAAACTTTGGCCTTTGCATCTACGTTATGAGATGATTTATGCAGCGTCCAGTGGCACCATCACTCACACTATATGTGTGAAGGGACGCTCGGACGCTGCAGCCCCTTTGTAGATGGAGTAAAATCAGGACGGTATAGGCCCAGCACCTATACCATCCCGACAGCTTAGTCGGCCTAGCCCGCAGGAAAGACAAGTCAACACGTGCGGAGCCAACCAAGCCGCGGGTTTCCTCACGACGTTTTCCTTCACAGTCAGCGTGTGGTATTGCTACTACAACTTCACAAATGTACGTAGCTTAGAAAACAAAGTCATTGGTACATACCGGGATTCAGCAAGATACATCTCATTACATCTTTCCATAGAAATTATCAGGAGACCACACACAGCTTATAATGTATATTTTTACATCTTCGTATTTTAAGATACAGAGCGATACGAAAATATACAGTTAATACTTTAGCAGCTGGAAAGTGAGACGTCATTATCAGCCTATATACGTCCCACTGTTGGGCACAGGCCTTCTCTCAGAGAGAGACGGCCTGTGCCCTACAGTGGGACGTGAGACGTATATCATGGAATTATGGGAAAGATACACTACATTACCTGTTGCGTGTGTGATACTTTAAGACAATGTAAAGCTATACATCCCGGAATGTAATCTACATGAATATACATTATGGTGTGTGAATTAAGTCCTTAAGGGGGCCCAGGGAGTAACACTAGCGTCACCGAGAAAAAGGAATCATATCTCTTTTTATTTACAGATCAAATTTGCAAAAAGTGTCTGTACAATCTCTCAATTCAACTCAATTCAAATATTTTTATTCATTGTAAAAACAGAATGTTTACTTAATGAACGTCAAAGTTGTTAATTTCACAATTAATGGATTATGTGGAGAAGAAGCTAACAAAGAAACTCGACATTTATTCTTTTCAAAACACGTTTTAAGTTAATTAACAGAGTTTTCAACTTAAAATATTAGTCATGAATGTGTTGAACACTAGTCACAATCGTCCTTTAAATAATATTAATCTACTGTTTAATGCCAAACATCTTTGTCTTCTAAATAATCCTTGATGTTATAGTAAGCCTTTTTGCACAGAATGTGCTTAACACATTTTTTAAATCGCGTTGGAGGTAACTCTAATATATCTTGAGGAATTTTGTTGTAGAACCTTATACTTCCATATTCTCAATCATGTCAGTATTGAGTTTAGGACCCATGGCCCTGAACCTAAGGCAAAAAACCTAGGACTAGACAGCACTAACGCCAGAAACGGCCGTCTTTCGCATAAATGCTATCTAGTCCCAGGTTCGTGATCCTAGGTTCTTTATCGTGGGTCCTAAAAATCACTGTTAACATGATTGAGAGATTGTACAGACACTTTTTGCAAAATTGATCTGTAAATAAAAAGAGATATGATTATTTTTCCTCGGTGGCGCCAGTGTTACTCCCTGGAGCCCCTTAAAGTGCAGGAACAGATGAAACAGGACAAATTAACTACACAGACAATCCAGAACAGAGCTCTCTGGTGCAGACGTACAAGGAGACACCACCCCAGCTGAACTGGGGAGAGAGTTGGACAAAGAAAGATAGCAGATCATTCTTTATACTGGAGAGAGAGAGAGAGAGAGAGAGAATGCTGTTGACTGTACAGTACAATCACCGGCAATCTTTATAGATGGATAGAGCCGGGACGTATCTGGGCGGGCGCGGCCCGAACACGCGGCTAACGAACTCCCGCGCATGCCTAGATCATCTTGATCTGTTATAGCCAGGGGCGGTCAACCTTTTGAACTGCAATAGGGCTACCTATGTTGGAAGTTTTTACTGAATATGTCTCGTTATGGAGAATGACCAAGGATAAAACACTGAAGTACATGTAAATAGATAGATAGAGAACACTCTATTGCACAACCCGAAGAAAAAAATGCAAATTATATATTGGTAGTGGTTTAATCATTTATTTACATGTACAGAGTGGTATACATTAAACTTTAATTTATACCACTCAGTACATGTAAATAAATATAAAGATATCACTTAGTAAATTGAATTTTTAATTGTTTTTGCCAAATTTGATATGCTTTGGCTTCAAACTGCTCAACCGTTTGTTTTTGCTCTATCGATATCGTAAAAACGTACAAAATACAAAGTTAGTCTGATTATAGTGCATTTAGTAAATCAACAAATATTAAAAACCGGCCAAGCGTGAGTCGGACTTTCCGAAGGGTTCCGAAGAGAATTAAAGAAAACTATATAAGGTTTTACATACTTCGACCAAATATTAGCAAAGGGCAATACCATGGGCGACGTGGAAGTTACTAAACAGACTCCGCACGGTCGGCAGATGTGAAAATAATTTATGCAGATGGCCCATATGGGTGAGGAGCGAAACCACTGCTGTTGCGCAGTCTCCCCTCAGACTATGGAGTACCTCTCTGTGTGTCCCGTTCACATGCATTCGAGAAGACCTACTGGAGGCCACAGACGCTGGAGTGCGCGTCGCCGAGTTCTGGGCCAATAAAATCTAGTTGGTTTTGTCACCGACACGATAAGAAGAAGAAACGAAGGGCACGATTAAAAGTACCTGCCCGAAACCGGCGTGCGTGAGTGCAAAGAATAATTAATGTTGACGAAGCGAAAGAGATCTGTCAGGATCGTGGCAAGTGGCAGACTCTGGTCTCTGCCTATTCCTCTGGGACATAGGCGTAAGTTTATGTTATGTAAGATTATATATAATCGGAATGCAGAAGTCCGACTCGAACTTGGCCGGCTTTTAATATTTTTTATCTAATCGAGTATCAAGTCAAAATACAAAAAAAATGTTCAGGGGCAACAAATTGGTTGGCAAATTAGCATGCTTGGTTGTAGATGTTGCACTATTAATGCGAATGTGTGCGTGTGTGCGAATGTTATATAATACACTCCACATAGGCACAGGTTACGTTGATGTGTGCGTGCGTATCGCCTCACTTTCGAGCGGAATTTTGGAGCTCGTTCTTTGCAAGTTATGTTTATGGTTGGCGACCCCTGCCCGTAACCCAGCCCAATCCGATTACAATCGTGCCGAGTCGCCTCTGACAGTCATTACTTTACATTTCGAAAGGCTGTTTACATTCCCTGCCTTTTCTTGTTTCTTCTTATTTTATCTTTAAGCTGCGCCGTTGAAATGCTACTTAAATGTTTTGACGTCTGGTGGCGATCGAAATTTAGAGCGATGCTGTTTAGTGCTATTGGAAAAGATATTAAAAAAACAAAAACCGGCCAAGTGCGAGCCGGACACGCGCATGAAGGATTCCGTACCCATTATCTATAGAACTGGATGCAAGCCGCTTCCAACCGGTCTTTTTGGAAATCCATGGAGGGGGCCTATGTCTAGCAGTGGACTTCTTGTGGCTGAATGATGATGATGATTAATACAACATTAGACAAAGATCGAATTTGAGAAGAGCGCCACCTATAGAAACCAACAAGAAGCGCTTAAAATTGGCCTTTTTACGACATGACATCGGCGCTGTGTAAAACATAGTATGCACAGTAGACATGAGGTCCAGTGATCTCACAAAGCAACCCAGGCGTGATAAACGGATATGAGAGACAAAGGGGATTTGAATTTCGAACGCTCGAGAGCGTGCGCGCGCGCAATGCCGAGTGGTAAATCACTTTAGGAATAGGGTTGGGGCGTTGGATCAGTCGATAAATCGTTATGCAATGTGTTATTTAAAGTACACAAGCCAAAAAACTGTTATTAACATAATTTTGGAATCACTTCCTCGAATATTGCGAAGGTCCTCAAGATCGAAGAATGAATTTAAGCTTTAATTTTGAATTTTTATAATATTCTTTTATTTCACACTCTTTACAAACTTTCTATTAGAAATATGACAGCTGGCGTCCGCAATTTTGTTTTTTCGTTACCTTATAATATAGTCAGTGACACTCGCATTCTCAAAATCTTTAATTTCACATCAAATTTGTGAAAATCTGTCAAGGCGTTTGGTCTCTGGGTGGTCATAAAAAAAATATACATACGTACAGACATGCACGACAAAAACGTAACTTTCTTTTAATAAAGATTAATTTTTGGTGTGTAGAATACACAGTACTAATCTAATCTGAAAGAGGATGTAGTGACTAGAATTGAGAAAGGAATGATAGATAGATAGAGAACACTTTATTGCACAACCAGGTGAAAGATATTATAAATAGTTTCTTACATCTAAGTAGTGGTATACAATTGGTTATATGTTGCGTTGGTTTGGACGTGTGGAGAGGATGAAGGAAGAAAGGAAGAAACAAATATATCGAGTGAATGTGGGTGGAAGGGCCAGTAAGGGACGTCCCAGGCGTACATACTTCGTCCAAATAGGGAATGTATTAGAAAATGGCAAGATAAAAACTCGCACTTGGCCGGTTTTTTATTTGGTGTGTAGGTGCCATTTGAAAACCAGCGCTATTTCGAATAGAAATAGTAAACGCTGAAATGGCATCATATTCACACGCACACTGTTTATAACTGCTATTACTCTTCTGTAAGTATGTTTGTTCCAATAAATCATTCACTCATTCATTTACGTTAAGGACTTAGCGGTGCGGTGGCAGCCTAATGGGCAGAACATTAGACTCTGAAGCGGGAGACCCAGGTTCGATTCCCAGTGCAGGCATGTACCTATGACTTTTCTTTCTAAGTTATGTACATTTGTGAAGTTACAGTAGCAATACCACTCGCTAACGGTGAAGGAAAACATCGTGAGGAAACCTGTGTGTCTGAGCTATTCTCAGCGCTCGATATCGCCAATCCGCGGTGGGCACGCGTGGTGATGAAGCCCATACTCTCTCTGAGAGAAGGCCTGTGCCCTACAGTGGGACGTATTTAGGCTGCTTATGATGATACCTTAGGCCTTCTATGAGCTTAGGCTTATCCTAAATCGATTTAAAATAGAAACAGCGAGAAAATAACATTAAAGTGCCGTAAAACAGGCACTTACGCTTTTACATGATACTAATACGACTCTTAACGATCTATTTTCTGCCAAATGACACAAACTAGGCAGCTCACGAAAAGGCAACTCCTCTCTCACCTTCTGTGTCTCTCCAGTTGTTTCCGCGTGTCGTACGACAGACTAAAACATTCGACATAGTAGAAAACATTTTTGAACGTTACCTATAATACCTAGTAATATAATTTTTTAATTTGGAGACACAGTTTATTAACCAAGGATCGGCAATAACGAATATTGACCAATGTATCATACAATTACTCATAAATTAATTAATACTCTTTCGCTTCGCATACGTCCCACTGCAGGGCACAGGCCTTCTCTCAGAGAGTAATCACCACGAGAGTAACGCCCAACGCGGATTGGCCATTTCAAGCGCTGACGTGTGTGAACACCTCAGACACTCAGGTTTCCTCGCGAGGTTTTCCTTCACGGTTAGCGAGTGGTATTGCTACTATAACTTGACAAAAAGTGGCTCTTCTTTACTTTCATTTCTTACATTGTACCGTACCTCAAAGGATAAGTCGTAAACCTATAACGTATCCCGCGGTATACGAAACAAAGCCTTGTCTTACGTGACACAAGTAAGTTAGACACTGGGTAGTCAAAAGACGATATATGTAAAGATCTCTTGTCACATAGTGTTTGCTATCGAACTCCTCCGAAACGGCCTCACCGATGTTTATGTTTTTTTTTTGGGATACCGCCGTTTAGCCAAAGTATTTTTCGCCAAATTTTACTTCCCAATAAACTTATGGCATCAGTTTCATTTCCCAAATGAAACTTTAGCAAGTTTTCATTTCGCATTTTATTCATTTGGTCAAATTATCATTTCGCATAATTTTACTGCGTCAAGTTTTATTAAGACAAACGTTTATTATGCTAATGTTTTATTTTGGCAAGTGTTATATAGCAAATAATTGTTTGATTAAATTTATATTTCGCATTTTGTTCAAATTTTGGGTTGGTTGTTAGGTCAGTACACATAAGCAAAAATAGGTTCGAAGTTCCTGGATGGAGCGGAGCGCAGCGACGCTCCATCCTAAAACTTCGGGTGTTAGTTCTTTTTTTTATATAAAAGCGAAAAAAAATATTTCACTAAAAAACTTAGTTTTGAGTCAAACTTAAATAAGGTTGGTGCATGGAAAAGTCATAGGTACCCTACATTATGATATGGCAAAATGGTATTCCATTCAATATTTTGGGAAAGGTACTTTTTGCGAAACGATACTTTTGACTGAATAATGCTTGGTAAAATGAATTTTGACCAAGTATTTATTTGGTAAACAATAACTTGCCATAATAACTTTTGCTAACTGTTTATTTGCTTTAAGTTGTTTTGAGAAATGTTTTTTTGCCAAGTGATAATTTGCGGAAAATAGTTTGGGAAGTAATACTTTGGGAAACGATTTTTGGCAATACATTAGTAAACCTTTTTTTTTGTGTACATTTGGTAGGTCGGAGAATTAATATGCAAACAACGTTTTCCGGCTCAGCTAGTTTTTTAATAAAATAATGTTTAATGCAAAGTAAAACACCTGTAGAAGTGGATTTAAAAAAAAACCTCCTAGTTCTCCTTGTCCTAAGGCAGAGGTGGCGAACCAATGATGCTAAACTTGCTTCGTAAATAATGTGTTTTGAGTTAATAGTATTTCATCATCATAATCATCCGCCATTTGACGCCTTCTGCAGGACATAGGCCTCCCTCATGGTTTTCCAAGCTTCCCGGTGTTGTGCCGCCCGCATCCAACGACTCCCCGCCACCGTAACCAGGTCGTCAGACCATCTGGTGGCGGGCCTTCCGACGCTGCGTCGTCCGGTCCGCGGTCGCCAGATCAGAACTTTTTCGCCCCAACGGCCATCAGTTCTCCGAGCTATGTGCCCCGCCCACTGCCACTTCAACTGAGCAATTCCTCGAGCTATATAAGTAACTCGGGTTCTTCTGCGGATCTCCTCATTCCTGATTCGATCACGCAGTGAAACTCCTAACATAGCTCTCTCCATTGCTCGTTGGGCGACCTTGAGCCTTCTTATGAGGCCCATTGTCTCAAATCAAAAACGTCAAAATTATTTGATATCACGTGTATGGTGTCATCAAACACTTCTTTAGAAAACATCGTCGATTTTATTTTACTATTTTTAATTCTTTATTGAACTAACTACAAAAGTAAATGCACAAGGCCTTGCTTAGTGCAAAAAGCATTATCTTCCAGCAAACCTTTGGTATTTGAGAAACTGGTAAAAGGTTGTACAAGAAAAAATGTGAAATATATCCACTTCTCATACCATTAAAATGATAAACGATGACGTCAACAAGTGACAAGACTTCCGTTTTCAGGAAGAGCTTACTCTGTTCGTGTGTCCATTGATATTGACCAGCTGTACATTAACATTAGTCATACAAGAGCTCTGGAGATAAGGCGGGAATCGAACCCAATACCACTGCACCACTAACGCAACAGAGGGACCTTCTTATTCGATTCATATTCTATTAACTTTTACCAATGACTTAACAACGTGAATATACGTATAGTTAGGCAGAAAAGAGTAGTTTTTTAACATAACATAACATAAACTCACGCCTGTATCCCTGAGGGGTAGGCAGAGACCAGGGACTGCCACTTGCTACGATCCTGACAGATCACTTTCGCTTCCTCAACATTATTTCGGTTCGGGTACTTTTTATCTTGCCCTTTGCTAATACATCCCCTATTTGGTCGAAGTATGTCCGTCTGGGTCGTCCCTTACCGGCCCTTCCATCCACATTCGCTCGATATATTTGTTTTGTCAATCTTTCTTTCTTCATCCTCTCCACATGTCCAAACCAACGCAACATTCCTTTCTCAAGTAGTTTTTTAATTAGAAAATAAATCTGTATGTTTTCTTCGCAATTGTATCTTTTCTTTTGTCATTGCAGTTTCTGTAACAATTTTTCCGGTATACAATAAAGAATATTCTTATCTTATCTTATGTTTTTATAATAAACTTGTTAGAATGTGCTAGAGCGAGACAGCGTGCCAAACGTAACATCAGCCTTAACTATTTCATTAGTGAAATACACTATTTTAATAGTGTGAAAAAAAGTATTAATTACATAAAATTCGTATAAATTATGTTTTAAATTGTAAAACAAAAAAAAAAATGGATCATTCATCCAAAACACCAGGATAGAACTTGATGATTTTGTCTATGTAGCCATTTTATTGAAAACGGCCTGGATTGGCTGAATCTGTGGTGACGTCACAGGTCAGTATCTCTCACCATCTGTTTTCAGATTTTCCAAGAACCTGTTTGCTTGTCCGGAAAACCAATACGGTATTTGACACGATCAACAATAAATTATTTCATATGCTCGATTAAAACAAAAATTACAAAATATCACGGAAAATGTATCTCTTTTAGTCAATTAGGTACTAGGTAGTTATTACAATTTTTTAATAGATTCAACATAAAAAGAGTGCTCTGAAATGTGACGTCATAAGCAAGTATTTTCATACAAAATTCCGTTTTAAAAGTAACTCATTTGATATTTTGTCAAATACCCAATTACACCTATTTGCTTTTCCGGGCCCTAATATTTAAAAGTTCCCGCTCTGGGGGCATACAATAGATGGCGTTACAGTCAATTTTAGTACCCCACTTTTTTCTATGGAGTCGACATTCTTCCAAGTAGGTAGTATTGTTCTGTGGAGTTGACGTTTGTTTCTTTACTGACCCGTGACGTCACTGACTCCTGTGCGACGCCATCTTGCCCAAGATAGCGTTTCAGCGGCTTATCGTAAAAGTGAATTTTTATTTGCTCATTTTAGAAGAAATCCTTACAGGAGAGAATTTAAAATTACCACTTTCCGAGCACTCAATGAACACCAACAAAAAACCTGAGATGGTTTTTAGAAACCTGTAAAATAGCCTATTCTTAAATCGGAGACTAAGGGCCAGTTTCTGGATTGAGAATTTCACTAAGTACCTAAATGCTTAAGTAACGTTCTGTCACGCTCTTTTCTGAAAAATTCGAAGAGACAGCACTACTATTTACTTAGCGAAATTCTAAATTCAGAAACTGGCCCTCAGTCCGACTTGCACCACTTCTTAAATGTCACTTAAGTTGCCATTTAAATCGACGAATTTTAGAGTTTTAGTTAAATTATCTTTAAACCACATTTAATAAAGTGGTGCAAGTCGGCCTAAGTTTTAGTACTTTTGTTTGTATCACATCTGTGACGTGCCCGGGCCGCACTTAGGGATTATCTTTACGCCTCTTCCCTTTAATGGGGCTGGCAGACTGGTTGGCTTCAGCCTGAGCTATGTTTTATTTCTGTTTTGATTAGCCCTGTCTTAAGTGCCCTGGAGTACCGGAGTCAGTCATGGAGTATGTTTCCGCTTGAGCCTACGAACCGAAAGGAATACACCGTGTATTAATAAATTCTACTTAAAAAAATCCCACTTAAACAGTCTTAGGAGTAAACCCCAAAAGGAAAACAAAATATTACGGGTCATGAAACAAAAATTCCATGAAAATGAGAAAATAAAAAAAAACAATTGTATAAACAAACGACTCGACTTCTAAAGGTTTACCTCAATCAATCAATCAATAAATCGCTCGTAGCCCCGGCTGCCTGAGTGATCTTAAACGATCACGAAGGTTAAGCAACATAGGGCGCGTTCAGTGCATGGATGGGTCGCTGTCTGTGCCTAACGCTAGTGGCATTTTTCCGAGCGGTTCCGTGCTTCGCAAGGCTCGTTAAGCTGTTGGTGCCCGCTGCCGTCGATAGATGGCAGTCGTTAAGCCAAGTCAGAGGCCTTAGGGCGGCTTGACAACTTCTGACAGTAGACGAGCCACTAGTCTACAAGCCTCCACCAATCCGGACTTGGCCCCCGTGGTGGAGTATGGCCTATACCTTCCTCAGGGAAGAGACCCGTGCCCCTCGGTGGGGACATAATGGGTTGATGATGAATCAATCAATGAGCCCACACCTGTCCACAGCTTGACATAGACACCCCCCCCCCCCCCCAAACCCGCCACTTCTTTCTATCCTCGGACTTCCTGATCCAGCGGCTGCCAGTAGTCTGCTTCAGATCGTCGCGACGATCCGGTCCAGCGAGGTGGTGAGTTAGGGTGTAGCCCGCTATTTCTATGAAAATACAAAATAGAAAAAGTCGGACTAGCGTTTTTTCCAAATTAGTAAATCCCATTATTTCTATTGAGGCAAAAAAACGCAGTTGCGTTATTTGAGAATCTGTTTCATTCTAAAGAATAAAATAAACACACGGCTTCTCGTTTAAAAAAAGGAGAACAAATTCATGATCTTCCGTTCTGGTGAATAATGCAAGGAATGGAAATAGTGGCAGAATCTGTCCCAGTATTTCTATCAATAGAAATACCTAATAAAATTAGTGGTATACAATATACCCTGGGATACACCCGTGAGGCAGTTAGTTCTTATAAAAAATCCTCTAGGTGCACGTAAAGAAACGTAGAAAGAAGTGGCCTACGTCTGAACGAATACGAATACGAATGAGCCTTTTTAGGCGTTGGGTCTGTCAGAAGTTTCTTTAATTTTTTTTTTAACGGTAAGCCCTACCTGCATGACACGTTTTCTTCATTTGGCGTGGAGGTGCTATTTGAAAACCAGCGCTGTTTCAAATAGAAACAGCAAACGCTGAAATGGTATCATTGTCACACGCATACTCCTTTATTTTTTAATTATTGTATGTAAGCATGTTTGTTTGTGGCAATAAATCATTCATTCATTCATTCATTCATTCATTCATTCATTCATTCATTCATTCATTCATTAAAACAAACATACACGTAAAACCTTGCATTTGTGTGTGCAATCGGGTGAAGAGAGAACAATAATATTTTAATCAAATTTTCTCTACATCGAAAGCATTAATGTCATAACAAGTACGGTAAAGGCAGATAGAGTTGTTTGCTCGTCCAAGGTCATTAAATACATCTCAATAAATCAAGAAATATCAAACGCTGATATCAATTCAATATGTTTTTTTTCCGTAGCCTAATATACGTCCCACTGTAGGGCACAGGTGTTCCCGTCGAGAGAGAGTATGGGCTTAATCACCACGCTCGCCCACCACGGATTGACAATTGGGTATTTGACAAAATATCAAATGAGTTATTTGAATTGAATTGAGTTACTTTTAAAACGGAATTTTGTATGAAAATACTTGCTTCAGAGCACTCTTTTTATGTTTAATCTACTTATTTAAAAATTGTAATAACTAGTAATTGACTAAGTGATACATTTTCCGAGATATTTTGTAATTTTTGTTTTAATCGAGCATATGAAATAATGTATTGTTGATCGTGTCAAATACCGTATTTCAAGCGCTGAGGTATGTTAACACCTCAGGCACTCAGGTTTCCTCATTTCATTACTTTATATTTAAAAAATATGCTTTTGTCTCTTCGGTGACAGCTGTCACAACCTTTCAAACTTTTTCTTTCTTTTTAATAAATCTCGCCAGCCAGCCAGTAGCCGCAACAAAAAAAGAAGTTGCCAGTATTCCCACGTTAATTAGCTAACAATAATTTGGACCCATCAAACGCAAGCTTAATTAAATCAGGCATTAAACTGGCCATAAATCATTTAACATGCCTCGAAGCGTTTTGGGTTCATGCCTGTTTACATTGCGTCCGCTTCACGAGAGATAAGCACGGAATTCCGAATTGAAATTAATAAATAACTACTCGAAATTCCCTTTGTCTTCCATGCTTTGTTGTAAGTTTGCCATAGTCATTAAATTTTCAATTTTCGCACTGATACAGACGCAAATTAATGCAATAGCACAAAAAACGATTATCGAAACGTTGATTTTTATTCAATTTCCGCTTTTAGTGGACTGGAGCAATCGCATGATCCAGTCTATGAATAGTAGAGCCCACTGCTGGGCATGGGTCTCTCTACCCTCGTCTAAACGTCTGCCCAAAAATTTGAGCTAGAGCTTAGGACCCGAGACTTGTACCTTCAGTTCCTTCAGTTCGGGTCGAAACATGATTGTTAAAATCGTATTATGATAATGTTTCTTTCTTCATAATCACTTTTTTAGCTTCATAAGTCATTAAATTTCTCCAATACGCGTTGAATCGTACTTTACAATTTTTGTACTGCAACAGTATTGCGCGGGGTAGGATGTAAATGGTGCTTAAGATATAAAAAGAACCAGTGAGCATCCAAAACGTGCCACTTGTGAATAAGAAAAAAAAACTGACGTGCTGTCAAAATCTCGATTGGTTGTGTGTGGCTGTATTCTATAATGAAGTTTTTAGATGCCTACGTTTTGGATTATGGTTTTATTTAAAAAAAAAAACACATATACATAAGCTCATATAATATGCTCACACACATATGCCTCTATCCCAGTAGGCAAAGACCAGGGTTCGCCAAAAAAATACACAAAATATACTAACAAACGCATTTTTAGGTGACCCTTTAATATCTTTATTTACGTTTATTTTATTGCAAATTGTATCAGTATTGCAGGGAACATACATTCGACAGCAGGTCAAACTTTATATTTTTATTGCAAAGTCTCCCTTAACGTAACTGATTAACCCATATAAAACTTGATGCGCTGTCAACTGTACGTACCCACGTATGCAAGAATTCACTCTTAAAGTACATCCAATTTTTACAAAACCGTTCAATGATTACAGAATAGGGACTGATTGTTCCTGACTTAATGAAAAAAAAGAAGAACGCATTGAGCTGTCAAATCACTATTATACTACGACTCACGAAGACAGTCTTGACCCTTCCCGTAGAACTAAGACTGCGTAATCGGGAGTCACCAATTTCTACATAGAACGACTTCGCTATTGTTCTATTTTTAAATCGTTAAGTTCACACCTCGCGCGCTTTTGTAGTTTTATTTTGTTTAGTTTTAAAACGAAATGGCTGGCACTGCGGGGTTCCGTTGGCTCAATTCGGGAATGATGTAAGGATTGTGAGAACTTCTGGAATTCTATGGAAACATGCATTAGAATTGTTTGGTTTAGGCGTGACAATGGATAGACCAGTTGCTTCACATGCCTGAAGATCCTGGGATCGAATCTCTTTAAGTCTTTAATCGACTTTGCAATGGAATTCGATTGTCATAGTAAGCCACGCAGTTCTATGAAATATAAAACCCGTGAGCATGAGTAATGATTAAGACCCCTCTCTCTGAGTGAAAGAATTCCAGTGCCCTGAACTGGGTCGTTTAAATGCCATAGGTAATTTATTTAAAAAAAAAAAGCAGTACCTATTTACAGAGTATTCCCTATCATCATCAGCCATTTGACGCCTACTGCAGGACATAGGCCTCCCTCATGTTTTTCCAAGCTTCCCGGTCTTGTGGCGCCCGCATCCAGCGACTCCCTACCACCGTAACCAGGTCGTCCCACCGTCTGGTGGGGGGGCCTTCCTACGCTGCGTCGTCCGGTCCGCGGTCGCCAGGTCAGAACATTTACGCCCCAACGGCCATCAGTTCTCCGAGCTATGTGCCCCGCCCACTGCCACTTCAACTGAACAATTCTTCGAGCTACGTATATATCAGTAACGCGGATCTCCTCATTCCTGATTCAACATAGCTCTCTCCATTGCTCGTTGGGCGACCTTGACCCTTCTTATGAGGCCCATAGTCGGCGACCAGTTGCCTAACTCCATACTAATTTGACAGTTAAACGATTGGAATTGCTCAGGATTTGGTGTGCGTAATAAAGGGGCAGGTCTCATGAGTCATCACTGGTAATATACATTGGTTATACACCTTTGTCTTGAGACAAACTTCCCTATGAAACGAAATTCATTTGAACGGTCCTTGGCACCTTAGTTTCATAGAATAACAATGGGGGCAGTGCCACACAGGGGGCACTCTGTGGATTCCTTTTGACAATTCAATTAAGAGAAATTCCTTTTTTCAACGTCTTTCTTCGAAAGGGCTTCTCTATTGTAAATGTGGGTCAGTAGGGGTGTTTGGGTGTATTTTTTCTGACCTTTTTCCGCCATTTAAGTGGTTGCACAGTGGACTCGTGGTGCGATTCTGAAATTGATATTTTTACGCTCCTTTGTCGCACTGACTGAAGACCTGCTGTGGCTTTGTTAGGCGTGGGGCGCATAGGAAGGACGTGGGACTAGGTCGCGGATGTAATGTACTATAGCGAAGGAACATAGCCCACACAGATAAGACGGGGCGAAGACGCGAACTCTATACAACGCATCGCATATTTTCGATATTCGAAAGAAAAAATAATAAATTATTTAAAACCTTCCCCCAAACTCTCGACGTAAAAATAAATTAGCTATTCCCTACTCAAAACTACAAATACATTCAAATAGTCCCTACGTATCACTGATAAAAATATATAATCAACTACCTGAAAACATAAAAGATGAAACAAAAGTGTATTTCGACACACAAGGGAATCAAACTTTATACGGTACGTTCCGTTGACCTAGAACTATGAAATTTGGCAAGTAATATCGTCATATACTACAAGTACCTACAGGGAAAAATCTGAAAACTATACATTTGTAATTAAATAATAAAAAATTGTCTTTGAATTTCGGGACAAGCTCGGAAAAAACTGCGAGACTCGATTCCTGAACTATTTATAATAAGCACCTACAGTACGGAATCCTCGGTGGGCGAGTCCGACTCGCACTTGACCGATTACTTATTAGAATTTGCAGTATTATCCGCCATTATAACGCTGAAATTCTTATTAATTCTTGTCTATTCTTCTATAATTCTAGTTTTAAAAAGAAAACATAATAGTAACATAGTAACATAGTACATTGACATTCAGCAAACAGAATGTAAATTCTTTACGTTGAAATAAATTATTGATTTCTGATTTCTGAAAATACTTACCTCACAACGGAACCCTCGAATAAACGATATACTCTGGAAAAATTAGGAAGCCGCGATTTAAATTGCGCGTCGCCCCTCTTCATAATGAAGTGGCACAGAAATAAAACCATACAAGTTCACAATAGATTTCGTGCAACTAAAAAAACTTACTCAAAAACAAAAAACCGACTGCTAAATGTCTTAAATAAGGCCTAAATGTATCCATTGCTTTACAATAAGATAACCCGGTGCTCCCTAGCACGACCAATGGAAAAACATCAAATCTTCTTTTTTAAAATATGATTTTGAAAAAGGTAATTTGCCGTAGGCCCTAGGCTGTTGGTTCTAAAAGTAGCAATCACAGTTATTGAGATTTATGGTGTAAATCTTTTGCAAAAAACATATTTTAAAATGATATTGGTTAGCTGGTAAATAATGCTAAGTATATGCGCTGATGCGATCGCCAACCCGCCTGCCAAGCGTGGCGATTGTGGCAAAACCCCTCATGGTTTTCCTAACCCTGCTATGGGCGTCAAATGGCTGGTGATGATGATGATGAATGCTAAGTAGCATTATGTTCGCCTATTTGCAACACTGTGTTTAAAGGCAATAAAGGTTATTAATAATAATCTTATGTTTATATAGATATGTTTTTTTCCAGTAGCACCGTATAGTCTCTTAAATCTCTTACCTCAGATTTTTATTAAACCTAAGAAGGCGAAGCAGCAGCACTTCTTTAAACAATGTATGTTAACTGTGTACACTATTATTGATCTGCTGTAATAAATACATTTTAACTTAGTTTGGCCACGCCTACTACGGATTTAAATTTAACACATACGTTTAAGCATGTGTTAAGTCTTAAGCTTTGTTTAAACCTTTGCTTAAAGCATGTCTTACGGCCTTATTTTATAAAAACACAATTTCTCTAAAGCACTCCTAACATGCAGTTTAATTAATCTCTGGTTACGATTTTTTCCACCACAGACTATTTTAATCGGCGTTTTAAGGAATCGTGTTTTTTGTAAATAAGACCGTTTTAAGATATCTTTTTACTAAAGTTATTTGATGGATTTTACTAACAATATGAAAGATCAAGTGGGCCATTTTGTTTTATCAGTGACGTCCTATAGCCAGTGACACTTGCGCCGTCGATACATATAATTTGACACATCATTACTCAAAATCGGCCCAGCCGTTTGGCCCCTACGCGGTTGTTAATAATAATAATAATAATAATTATTATTATTATTAATTCTTTATTGCACAAAGACAGTGTACAAAAGTTGGACTTAATGCTAATGGCATTTTCTACCAGTCAACCTGCAGGAGGTACAGGAGAGGCAAAAATTGAGGTAGGCGTGCAAAAAGAAAGTGATAAAGGTACTTATAAGTACCTAATGTATTATAAGGAGGGGGGCACCTATAAAAATAACTATTTTAGCAATGATGTAATACAATACACACTTATACTTATAATTACGGTGATATATACCATATAATAAGATAAGGTATATTAATATATATGTATATTATATATATGTATAGTAATCGTACATACATACTTACATACACACGTGTGGGCGAAAAACGGAACTCTTATTTTCTTTCGCAATCGAGTAAAAAAGGGTAGCTTTGAACTCAAAAACTCTTCATTTAATTCTAATGCTGGAAATTGTGAAGAGCGCACTTCAGCAACACTTACAGAACCATTTTATTTTAATACCATTGTTCTTTTGATTTTTTGGTCTCAAACCTAACAGCGCTGAAATTGCCAATCCGCGGCGGGCACGCGTGGTAATTATGCCCACATTCTCTCTCTGAGAGCAGAGAGAGAATGTGGGCATAATTACCACGCATGCCCGCCTGTGTCCTGCTGTGGTACGTACATATATAGGCTACATGCAAGAAAACCTACCCAATTTTTTTCGGCTATTGGTCTGCCAAAAAATCCAGATCCGTACCAAATTTTATATACTATAGGTACCTACATTACGCGCATCAAAGCCTCAGAGGCCTAATTTTGCGCACCAAATGTTATCGGATTTCAGACGTTTGCGATAGCTATAGCGTGGAATTTGACAGTTAGAGGATTGGAATCATTCAGGTATGGAAGTGTGGAAAGTAGGGTGCTTTCAGCTTCTTACCAAATTAATAAAGCATCGAAGGTCAATGGCCAAATAGATTATATTTACGGTTCACAAAAGCCAAAAGAAATTAAATAAACACCAAACCAAAATATCGAATTAAATTATTGATCTAACACGTCATGTCACAGAGTAGGTATCCGAGAGATAGTAACTAAACAGCTCTAAGTATTCTGTGGCGTCTAGATATATACTAATAATAATGTTTGAGCATAGCGTGTCTGTTTGTGCCTACATTCTAATATTTTATTATATTTACACAAATACGCACGCCACACAGGATTTGATTGCGCGTATTGTGGTAGCAGTTTGTTACAGTAGGAAAGTCACATTTAGGCCGTCGAACCAGCTGGATAGTGCAGGGAGGGCGCAGTGCATCTCAAATTGGCACAATAATTGCCCAGGGGCGCACTAAGTGAGATGGACGCGAGACACGCGCGCTGAGGAGAGCACGGACAGCAAAACAGTTAGCATAATCAGATCAGCCTATATGCGTCCCTCTGTAGGGCACAGGCCTTCTCTCAAGGAGAGAGTATGGGCTTAATCACCACACGTGCCCACCGCGGATTGGCGATTTCCAGCGCTGAGGTATGTGAATAGCTCAGACACTCAGGTTTCCTCACGATGTTTTCCTTCACCGTTAGCGTGTGGTATTGCTACTATAACTTCACAATGTCATGTAGAAAACCAAGTCATAGGTACATGCCCGCATTTGGGATCGAGCCTGGGTCTCTCGCTTCCGAGTCCGATGTTCTACCCTAGTGCTGCCAACGCTCTCAGCAAAACGGTTAAAACGTTTATTTTACTGTTAAATACACGCTGAATTCTGGGTGGTTTCAGAGCCGTGGTTATGTAATTAGCAATTAAAAATGCCACCTATTTAGACTATTACTTTTAAGTATAGACGTGAAATAAAAAAAAATAGTTGCGAAATCTTGTTTCGAAAAGTTCGCGAACAATATTAGTACCGCCTCTCTGTCTGTCAGAGCAATGGGCCGCGGCGCATACGCATCGCTCTGGCTGGCTACTAATGGTTCTCTTCACACAGATTCGAGTTAGTGTCGATATATTTTTGGAAAATGTTAAATGCCTTTAAAAAATATAGTGATATAATAGTTATTTAAAAGATAGCTATGGTTAAGGCTCGTTAATCTATTTTGCTACCTAGAATTAATGATCTATTTATTTTTTAGCGCATTTGTATCTATGCACTTAATGATGAAATGGCCGCTGTCAGTGCCATGTAGGCAACATGTCTGACGTCGAAAATTTAGGAAACATCAGGAATTCACCACATTCTAGTAATTTTACGTACATTACATTACATAAACTCACGCCTGTAGCCTGGAGGAGTAGGTAGAGATCAAAGTTTCCCACTTGACGAGATCATAACCAACCTTATGGGCCGATTTCTGAATTGAAAATTTCACTGACTCAATACTTAAGTGACGTTCTGTCACGCTCTTTTCTGAGAAATTCGAAGAGACAGCACTACAGTTAACTATTTTACTTAGCGAAATCCTCATTTCAGAAACTGGCCCTATATCATTCAGATGGTATGAGCCTCGCGAATTGATGGAGTGTCTCCAAAAATCAATTTACTCTTATATTAAAAAACTGATTATATTTCAGTTTTTTATTGAATTGTAAACGTTTTTTTAATGTTATGCTCATCTAATATATAAAAATATCATTTCACAGTGTTTGTTATCGAAATGGATTCACGGAATTTTAATAAAATATTTGTGTATATTTGGTAGGTCGTAGGCTAATTAATATTTCAACGTCAGCTAGTAATAATATATTTTACGAGATAACTCAAATATTGATGTGATGAATGCCTCATACATAACAAGGCGTTACAAGCACGCTGTAATGTCACACTTTGAGCCCGTGCGCAAACCATGTGACTAGAATTACTTTTCGAGGGGTTATATTACGAAAAGCATTAGTCGTAAAGAAAAAAAAAAACAACCAGGATTTTATTCCAATGAGATTAAAATCATTTTTTGTGCAATATCTCCATTTCGCTAGTGAAAGGGCCTCTCTTCTGCTGACGCTACACCGTGCACAGTGGTCGCTAACACGATTGTACGCGACACTGATTGCCGGGATACGTCCCGTAATTGAATACAAGTTGTGTCCCACTGTACCCTGGTTTACTTCGACAGGTAGGCTCACGACTCACGACTAGTCACGAGTCCCAAGTAGGTAACTTATCGACCTACCGTTATCTATGGTTGGCTATTCCACTCTTAAGGGAGCCCTATCTAGTCCTAGATGCAAAAACAAAGTAAAATTATGTTTTTCTGTAGGTGTAGTGATTTGATTGTATTGAACCAACCCTTATAAGTATAATCAAAAATTATTTATGTTTCGGCACATTTAGTTTTATAGACATAGCCACAACATTGAAATGTATCCGCGACTCGATGAGAGGCGTCGAAAACCATTGATGCAGGCTCGCCTAATAATATAGTTTTCGATCTGAAAACATAATAATACAATTACACGTCTACCTACTCAGTTCAATGTACATATCCAAGACATGTAGGTATTTTTTGTTGTATTGACGTTCGTAACACAATAAATTTCTTATTCTTAATTATCAAATTAATTATTAATCACTCTGCAACATGCAATTTATTGGAATAGAGTAAGTTATCAACATCTTCAGCTCACTGTACAGGCTTTTCGCTCAAATACCGACTCAAAGTCCCTTGCCATCCGCATCCACAGATCGTCGACCACTGACATTTATTCATCATCTCTCGCCAACTTTTGGAGTAGGTACGTCAGTAGTATGTAACCAAAACTATCTATTTTTTCTTCTTTTCAGATAACAATGACCTGCCCAAGGATGCTGGCCACCTAACCAGATAACATTACAAGCAAAACGCCAAAAATTTCCCGCCAACGTCGCGTGGCGGCCATCTTGTTCGCCATTTTGAACAAAATGGCTTCGCGCTGCGTGCTTCGCGCGCTTTTTCTGGGCATAGTGGTGTTGTTCGTGACGAGTGTGAGTGAGACAGTCGCGCAGTGCCCCTGGGCGTGTACGTGCCAGAGCGAGATAGTGGACTGCTCGCACAGAGGGCTCTTCCAAGTGCCCAAGCACTTACCCGCCGATGCAGAGAGGATGTGAGTACATTGTGTTGTTTAATTAAATTAATTGATTAAGTACTTACTCTATGGATTAATGCAGTAGAAATGAGGTCCTTGAGAAGTATTTGTGTAGTGTTACTTTGAACGACAGTATACGCAATAGTTTACAGGCATATTTACAGGCACATTTCTCTATATTTTCTTTATTACATACATTGCTTCTGGTCCCACACTAGGATACCCTGTGTGGTGGGAACCAGAAACAACGACATCACAAACAAGTAAACATTCAAGACCTGGGTTTTTTTTTGTCTCCAGCCGGGATTCGAACCCGGGACCTCTCGCATGTTATGCAGATGCACTACCGCTGCGCCACGAGGTCGTAATAGTTTGATTAGAGAACGCTGTGGACTGAAAGAGGACTAGAATTGAGAAAGGAATGTTGCGTTGTTTTGGACACGTGGAGAGCATGAAGGAAGAAAGATTAACGAAACAAATATATGTAGCGAATGTGGGTAGAAGGGCCGGTGGGGGACGTCCCAGGCGGACATACTTAGACCAAAAAATAAAAACTGCCGGAAACCGGCGTGCGTGCATGCAACGACTAATGAATATTGATGATGCGAAAGTGATCCGTCAGGGTCGTGGCAAGTGGCAGTCCTTGGTCTCTGTCTACCCCTCTGGTATACAGGCGTGAGTTTATGTGTGTATGTCATCTATACTTAATTTACGTCATTTTAATCAAGTTTGTAGGATACCATTCATGGTAAATTTTTTACCATGAATGGTATTATTTACTAGGGTATTTAATATCCTTAAGAAAAGACAAAAAAGTTATGAGGAACTTTTTAAATTATTTTCATTACTCATACTCTGAAAGGGGGTCATTGTTCATCCAGGCACCGTGCTGAAAGTGGTACATGCCTGCTCTAAATATCCCCCCCCCCCCCCAAAATATCAATACCAATCATCAATACGAACAACTTTTACCAAGACTTAAATATACTGGCCAATTTCTGCCTTCATTCGCAGTAGTACCATTGCCTAGTTCCAGGACCATGATGAAACTACTGCAATTTTTTTTTCGCACTAGTTCCAGTAAGCCGCGGTTATGTACCTAATAAGTAATCTAAAGTTCTGCTTCCTAATGTTGACTTTAAGACAAAAATACTGTCACACACGGAATCTTTAAGTACCGAGACAACGCGCGGTGTACCCCAGCGCAGCGTATTGGGTCCCTTGTTGTTCATACTTTACATCAACCATTTACCTGAACTCATTAAAAGTAACAATGTTTGCCGACGATGTCTCAGTGTTTTTTAAATTTGAAAGAAAAGATACCACGCCATTATCTGTTGAAATATCGCAAACCATAAATACTGTTGTTAAGTGGTTACAGGCTTAAAGGCTTAAAAACAAATGCTAGTAAAACTAAACTTGTACACTTTCGTAACTATAATACTCCTCAATTAGAATTAGATATTACTGTAGATAACACTCAAATTGCTTTTGTGGACCACGCTGGGTTCTTAGGTATTTTTGCAGATGAATTCATGAATTGGAAGAAACATATTGAAACACTAGAGGGAAAAGTAAGTAATTTTTGCTATGCATTGAGATGCTTGTCAAAAGTAACAATAAGTCATGCATCGATACAGGCATATTACGCTTTTTTTTCATTCAAGAGTTCTGTATGGCTTGGCGCTCTGGGGTGCTAGTGTTGATGTAAATAAAATATTTATTTTGCAAAAGAGATGCATTCGTATTTTGTGTGGAATTAGATCAAATCAAGTCTCTTGTCACGAGTTATTTTCTAAATTAAATATCCACACGGTCACTGCCTTATATATTATTGAATTGTGCAAATTGGTCAGACGATATCTTGATAAATTCCCTCTTAGTGCCGAACGAAAAAGTGTTAGGTTAAGAGAATTTTATAAGCTTAACCTTGCATTAAAGCCTTGTAGGACTACGTCCTATAGTAAAAGCACTAGCTATATGGCTGTTACTGTTTACAACAAACTCCCAATTGAAATCAAGGCTCTCGCAGGTGATCGGTTCCTGAAGGCTTTAAAGCAGTTTCTAATAAAAATATCCCCATATAATTTAAATGAATTTTATGAAAATTGTGATAATAATAATTTTTGTGGGTGAGATAAAAATTATATGGAAATGGAAATATTTTTGTCAAATGCTATTGACTCTTAATGATTCTGAATTCTGTTTTCCTTCACCGTTAGCGAGTGGTATTGCTACTATAACTTCACAAATGTACATAACTTAGAAAACAAAGTCATAGGTACATGCCCGCACTGGGAATCGAACCTGGGTCTCCCGCGTCCGAGTCCAATGTTCTACCCACTAGGCTACCACCTCTAAATAGGTTTTTGAAATTGTCCTCAGCACGGGTTAGTGCAACAAAAAGAATATAATTAATGGTATATTGTTTTTGACTATCACTGGATATCGCGAAGAAAATATTAGCTGTTCCATTCTAAAGGGACCATCACTGCCTTATTAAAATGTATGGAACAGCTGATTTTCATCGTTTTATTGTTTTCCCCGTAGTAGAAGTTGTTGGTATTGACTAGTATAAATCCTCATTTTTGGCTGTATATGAGGATTTTCTTACACCCTGTTTATCTTTTTTTTTCGATTTATTTTCGAAGTCGATATTCGGTTATAGGCGGCGAAATGGCTTGCAGTATATTCCGTTACCGCCACACTAATAATATTAAAGTGAAATGTGTGAAAAATATCCAATGTAATAAGCCATTTCTACACGCAAGGTGCGCCGGTGGTATTTTTCTATTTTCTCCAAAGGTGCATTGTGGTTTATTATCATAAAACTTCTGTTGGGGTGAGCGCAGAGCGCGGAAAGGCGTAGAGGCCGCACTTTTTTATTGTGCCTAGTATAATAGGCCTTGTAGTATATATGACGTATATATACTACAGGGCACAGGCAGAGAGAAATCTCAGAGAGAGTATGTGCTTAATTAGCACGCGTGGCCACTTCGATTAGGAATTTCAAGCGTTGAGGAGAGGACGCATGAAAGTAAATAAAACATTCGCAAACTTAATGCTACGTATAGGCAATGCTTACAAAGTGTTCGTGAAATATAGCAAAATCTGAAAACAGTTTTTTAGTATTCCATGATTAAACCACTAACTACTAAGAAGAGAAAGAAACTAAGAAAAAACATCTTAATATTTTTAATTGAAATGAAAAAAGAAAAATAATGAAATCGAACAATGTGGTGGTACATAACATACATAAAAAAATCAAATATTTTGACGAAGTGAAGACCTCCTCCTTGAAGTTGGTTAAAAATAAGACTGGTCCGGACTCCGGATATTTTACTAGGTATAGCCAAGCGAATGCTTCCAGACCAGACTGTTCCAATCCATCTGTGTTATTTTCCGTATTTCGCATCCGTAAATTGACAAAAAATGCTATCTATATACACCATGAATGTCGGGTGGTTTGAAAGCCATGGCAAAATTAATGTGCTCTAACCATAGCTATCGAATGCGCTGGTTGTTTTTTAGGGTTCCGTACCTCAATGGGAATAACGTACCTCAATGGGATTATAGGATCACTTTGTTTTCCGTCCGGCCGTCCGTCCGTTTGTCAAGACCTTTTAACCCGGGAACGCGTAAGGGTATCAAGTTGAAATTAAAAACCATATACTCAGGTCTACAGTCTCTTGAAGCTGTGGAAAAATCAAACTTCTAAGTTTACGTAAAAAAAAGATACGGCTGTTTATGCCGCAAAAAAACGTATATTTCGACATTACTTTATACTTTATTGCACACATAAAAAGTCAAACAAAACACAACATTTACAAAAAAGTTAAAAAATTCCCTTAATAAAAAGTTAACGTCCCTCACGTTGACCTAGAACTGTAAAATTGGCAAGTAATATTGTCTTATAATACCACAAGTACAGGAAGAAATATGAAAACTATACTACAAATGTATAGTTTTAATGTAAATCATAAAAAATAGTTTGTGAAGTTCAGGAAAAAAACTGCGATACTTGATTAAGTAATATTGTCTTATACCACAAGTACAGGAAGAAATATGAAAACTATACTACAAATGTATAGTTTTAATGTAAATCATAAAAAATAGTTTGTGAAGTTCAGGAAAAAAACTGCGAGACTTGATTCCTCAACTATTTATGATATGTAAGTACCTACAAATATGTACGGATCCTTAGTGGGCGTGTCCGACTTGCCCTTGTACGGTTTTTTTTTTCGTTCGGTCCAAAAACATCCATATTAGGTTTAAATATCATCTGTTGTATACTTGTGGAATGCAATAAAATATCGAGTGTTTAGTATCCGGCCATTTCGCCTCTGTACTTTCTTAGCTCTACGTGCCGCGTGCCAAAACATGGTGGCTCCTCCTCAATAGTGGATGCCGTTTTGTAATAACTCGCACGGTACTGTCACAGACGGAAGTGTTAAAAATGGAACATTATTTTTAAGACTTGTGGAAATAACGTCACACCCCATGTACACAAAAAAAAGACAAAATACTTTTTCGAAATTTTTACCCCATTCCTCCTGGCGTGCTTTGTGTGAAATGTGCCCAGGGGCTGTTTGTCAATCAATCAATCAATCAGCCCGTATCTGTCTACTGCTGGACGTAGGCCAAGGCACGCCATATCTTTCTGTCATTGACCATTCTCACCCAGCCGCTGCCAGCAATCTACCTCAGATCGTTAGTCCAGCGAGCTGGTGGACGTCCTACGCCGCGTTCTCCAGTTCGGGATCTCCTTTGCACCCCATCGGATTTGCGGCATAGGTGACCAGCCCACTGCCATTGCAACTTGCAAATCTTATAGGCTATGCCATCACGAGGAGAACTTATCATCATTATTGATAAATAACTTGATCGAATGACTTTCACGCATCTACGTATTTTTATTCAATTTTATCTGCCGGACATTAGACCTATACTTCGAAGTTAGACAGGCTTGCGCCAACGCTATCTGACAGCACTGTATATCTGTTTATTCGTGGGTAAGCTCCAAAAACGTCTTGAACCATTCATTCATTCATTACATTTGCACGGCTATCCGTAGACAAATTGTATGATTGACAACCCAGCTATTCATTAGTTTATCCCTGAATAAGGATTTATTTATTTGCTTACTTAGTGATTTGGTACAACTAGCTTTTATTTGTGTGAATAGAATATTATTATATTCTTTTTGTTGCACTAACCCGTGCTGAGGACAATTTGAAAAACCTATTTAGAGGCTAAAATTTCCACCCATGCCGGGACTTGAACCCGCGACCTCTGGCTAACCCTGGCACGGTTAGCCAGAGGTAGCGGCTTCAAGTCGCGGCATGGGTGGTATTTTTAGCCTCTAAATAGGTTTTTAGAATATTATTGTTACTTTACGATCCGTCGTTAGTAACTTTTCCTGGCGCCAGTACCCAATATGAGCGACTGAGTTCATATTAGCATCATATTGGTTAGGGCTTCCCCACACCCCCTCCGCCCTACTGTATACAGGGTGTAAAAGTGTGCTACTGATATCTATTCGAAAATGTGGCGTTTACTCGTCAATTCTTCTTTCTTTCTTTCAATTCGAGCAGATTCAAATATAACTACCAGGAGACGGGCAGCAGCGTCTTCCTGAGATTCCAACCGCATACTGCGATCGCCAACCCGCCTGCCGAGCGTGGCGATTATGGCAAAACCCTTCATGGTTAGAAAACCATGAGGGAGGCCTATGTCCTGCAGTGGACGTCAAATGGCTGATGATGATGATGATGAAGCGAAATTGATCGGTCATGATCGTGGCGAGTGGCAGTTCCAGGGCCTAGATTCTGTTAATGCATTGTAGTAACATGACATCTGCATGAACATGGAGGTTTTCATTTCATGGCTGCTTTAAGTCTACGCGGGCACACCCATCAAACCTTCTAGGCGTCAATGGTAGGAAAAACACGTCACGTGACCCGACAGTGTACCTGTCATTATACTACAATGCACTAACAGAATCGAGACCCTGGTCTCTGCCTACCCCTCTGGGATACAGGCGCGGGTTTACGAATGTGTGTGTGTGTAAATCTGCTGTTCTATGCGGGTTTCCCTGCCACAGGTACTTTAGACTTAAAAGAGAATCCCAGCAAAAGTATTTTGTATTTTAGTGTGTGTATTTTACATATTTTTACGTATTTTAGTGTATGTTGGTTTTCATCTAATGTTGGTTTTCCGTTGCCACTTAAACATTCAATGTCAGCGTCTGTACTTATTCTGTTTAAGTAAACTGTAGAAAACGCTGCTGGTTGTACAATTATATAGTGTTTATGTTATTAAGTTACATTAATGTGTTTGTACAACTGTTTGTTTTCTCCAATAAAAAAAAAAAAATATTATGCAAAATGTATTTTTGCATTAGAATTGGTTGGATGAATAAATAATTTTGAATTTTTCGAATTTTGAAGCCTAATAAAATAATAACTTCCACACAACACTCACTTGACCTGGTCCCAAACTAGGACACTCTGTGCTATGAAAAACAGGCAAGGACATCACAAACGTGGAAATACACCCAAACTGAGGTTATCTATGGCGGACCCTAGTGGTAATCGAATCCTTGACCTCCGACATGCTAATCAGACGTGATACAGCTAGACCAACGAGGCAAGCTAGACTTAGCGGAGACCTTCCTTAGAGAGTTAGCTGTAACTCTATAGATCTCTCTGAGAGAGAGTTAGAGTTGATTGCTACACCCTGTATAGTGTGTAAAGATCTTGACGATCATGATCGCATTTTGGGGACATTATACATCGTTGTAATGCGATAATTTATTATTGCATGATGATTGATGTTGAACCATTGTTGCTCGACCAAATAGGGGAAGTGTTATAGCAAAGGGCAAGATAAAAAGTACCCGAAACCGGCGTGCGTGCATGCAACGACTAATGAATGTTGATGAAGCGAAAGTGATCTGTCAGGATCGTGGCTAGTGCCAGTCCCTGGTTTCTGCCTACCCCCTCTGAGATACAGGCGTGAGTTTATGTATGTGTGTAACGGGTGTAACAAAATCCTAACATATATTCGATAATGGGGGGGTCCTGAGAGCGGTGGTAGCAGAGCCGTAGAACGCCGGCTTCTCATTCTGGAGGTCGTGGGTTCGAATCCCGGCATGTACCAATGACTTTGTTTTCTAAGTTACGTACATTTGTGAAGTTATAGTAGTATTACCACTCGCTAACTGTGAAGGAAAACACCTTGAGGAAACCCTAGTGTCTGAGGTATCTACATACCGCAGCACTTGCTACGTATAATGTCCCAACTATGAGGCTAAGTGCGGAAATCTCCAGTCGAACCAAAACACATGGGAGTCCCTACTTTTACATGAAGAAAACTTAAAAATGAAACAAGTGAATGAATGAATACCCAATTGCCAAGAACAAAGATGAACTTACCACCTGCGAAATATAAATGTACGGAACAGGTGATCGTTTTGGGGTTCCGTACCCAAAGGGTAAGGAACCCTATTGCTAAGATTCCGCTGTCCGTCCGTCCGTTCGTCCGGACGCTACCGCTGTGCCACAGAGTATTTGTATTTATGTTTTATTTAAATTAGATTAGATTAGATTAATACTCTTTATTTGCATGTCATACATTATAAAGATACAAGGAAAATCTTAAATATCTAAGTTACATAGTATACAACTATTTAACATCTTCTTAAAACTTGCCAAGTTCAGCCTGTGGAATAGTAAGTAAATTAATTTTTTTCGTACTCATTGAAACGTAAGCACTTAAAATAGTTAGTAAATAGTAAATGTTTAGTAAATAGTTCCTACATATCGTAGCATTGTTTTCGGACGAGAATTAGTGCCGTTATATTTAATGTACATACGTTTTTGGTGGGAAATTTTTACATTACCATTTATGAAATAAACATGGCGCGATGGCGTGGCGTACAAAATCAAAGAACACTTTCCCCTCGGATTTTTGAAGGACTAGCATTTATTTCCATTTCATGTGAATTGCCAGTGCCGCCAACTGTAACCGGAAGTGATTCGTACACGTCCCGCCCCTTCCTTCCGGTTTGTGAACAAATAATTGCATTTCACTGAATTCGCCGGGTTTTCCCGCCGAAGCGGGGAAGTACAAAGGGCGGCTTTTGTACGGTGTTCTACAGGGAAGAAATACAAAATAAAAACCGTATTAAGGCTGTTCTTACGTGGAGCATGCTGTCTCGCTCGTACAATTTAGCATTTTTAGGGTTCCGTAGTCAACAAGGAACCCTTATAGTTCCGCCATGTCCGTCCGTCTGTCGCGGCTTAGCACAGAGACGATACGTACTAGTGAGCTGAAATTTGGCAAAGATATACATATTTACGACGCCGACAAAACGGTAGAATAAAATCTTGACAAATTATTTTTTAATGATGCCTCCCGTACGCCAAGGGATGCAATTTTTTTTCTCGTCTACACCATAGTGTGGTATATCGTTGGATTGGTCAGACGGTAGACAACAGGTAGAGGCTTGTAATATTAGGGGTTAAAGTATGAAATTGCCGTTTTATTGCAATAGGTTCTTTGAATTGACATAGAATCTTCATGGTTTGAGGTTTTCGAATGAAACTTTTTTCAAATGGTTTCTATGATGTTCTTTTTTTAAAAAATGTGAAACATTTGAATATCGACTTTCAATTGTTTTTGTTATTCAATTTAGACAAGAAAGATGGATACTGCGAAAATTCGAGTGATTATGAGGCACCCATTTTTCTTATTTTTTTATTTTATTGATTTGACGCAAGTGAGTCAATATTGTGGGTAAGGTAACGTTAAACCATGCCGCTAATTCCTGGGTAGTTTGACTAGGGTCGGCTTCCACTATCTCTCTTAATTCATCGTTATTCACCTGTGTGGGCGGTCTTCTTCGTGGCTCGTTCTTTAAGTCGAAATTTCCATCACGAAAGCGTTTAAACCAAAATCGCACGGTGCGTTCATTAGTAGACCCCTCTCCAAACGTGGCATTGATATTGCGGGCTGTTTCTGCCGCGTTAGTTCCGCGTCGGAACTCGTATTAAAAAATCACTCGAATTTTCGCAGTATCCATCTTTCTTGTCTAAATTGAATAACAAAAACAATTGAAAGTCGATATTCAAATGTTTCACATTTTTTTAAAAAAGAACATCATAGAAACCATTTGAAAAAAGTTTCATTCGAAAACCTCAAACCATGAAGATTCTATGTCAATTCAAAGAACCTATTGCAATAAAACGGCAATTTCATACTTTAACCCCTATTATTTAAATATTGTGTAGATAAAGGGTTATTTTATTTTATTTTAATTCTTTATTGCACTAATTACATTGTAAGTTTACAAGGGCGTGCTTAATGCAAGAAGCATTCTCTTCCAGCAAACCTTTGGTTTTGAAGAGACTGGAGACGGGTAGTGCACGAAGAGGATTAAATACAATAATAAACTTACGTAAACCTAGGGAAATAACTTAGACTTAGTGGGGGGGGAGGGGGATAATAGAAATTGTTATAAACCTACATAAATGATAATATAAGGGTTCCCCTTCATACGCGAGTCCGACTCGCACTTGGCCGATTTTTTTTAAATGACTGATTTTTCATCATTATCGTTATCATCATCATCATCATCATCAGCCATTTGACGCCCACTGCGGGACATATGCCCCCCTCGCGGTTACATGAGGGGTTTCGCCATAATCGCCACGCTTGGCAGGCGGGTTGGCGATCGCAGATCGATTGATTGATCGATTGATTGTCAAAATAAATAAAATTATATATAGTGTAAAATTGGAGAGGATGAAGGAAGAAAGATTGACAAAACAAATATATCGAGCGAATGTGGATGGAAGGGCCGGTAAGGGACGACCCAGACGGACATACTTCGACAAAATAGGGGATGTATTAACAAAGGGCAAGATAAAAAGTACCCGAAACCGGCGTACGTGCATGCAACGACTAATGAATGTTGAGGAAGCGAAAGTGATCTGTCAGGATCGTAGCAAGTGGCAGTCCCTGGTGTCTGCCTACCCCTCTGGGATACAGGCATGAACTTATGTTTATTTTAAAAAGATCATAAGTTAATTATAACTTAATTCCGGAAGGCTCTATTTAAAGTACATTTAAACATAACCCTTAATAAAAAACCTGCTACGCGAGTTGTGATGTTGTTATGTCGGTATTCGCAGAACAGATAATCTATCTTCTTCTATACTAATAATAAATCTGTAAGGGTCGGTCATGGGGTAAGTTAGTTTGTTT
Organism: Yponomeuta evonymella; assembly: GCA_963969515.1. NCBI lineage: Eukaryota > Metazoa > Arthropoda > Insecta > Lepidoptera > Yponomeutidae > Yponomeuta > Yponomeuta evonymella. Next base: position 2,993,030 of record OZ018370.1, on the reverse strand, counting down.
TCAGAGATATTGTGTTTATAGGCTCAATATATGATACTGAAACTAATTTCACGATTTTTAGAATTTTTTTCTGTATGTGTGTATGTATGTATGTTCCTCCATAACTCTTAAACCAATTATCCGAATTTGATGAAATTTGGTATAAAAACATATAGACATCTGGGACACAGGATAGGCTATTTAAATTCTAGCTCCAGTTATGATAAGACGTGGCCCCCATACAAATGCTTCGTAAAAATCGAAATGTACGCGAACGGAGTCGCGGGCACAGCTAGTACTAATAATAAATCTGTAAGGGTCGGTCATGGAGTAAGTTAGTTTGTTTTCAGAGATATTGTGTTTATAGGCTCAATATATGATACTGAAACTAATTTCACGATTTTTAGAATTTTTTTCTGTATGTGTGTATGTATGTATGTTCCTCCATAACTCTTAAACCAATTATCCGAATTTGATGAAATTTGGTATAAAAACATATAGACATCTGGGACACAGGATAGGCTATTTAAATTCTAGCTCCAGTTATGATAAGACGTGGCCCCCATACAAATGCTTCGTAAAAATCGAAATGTACGCGAACGGAGTCGCGGGCACAGCTAGTGTATTATATAAATGTGAGTGGTTGACCAAAAAGGGACCTGGAGGGATTGGAAACAGTTATTTTTTTTATTTTATTTTTTTAATCTGTGGTATTTTAGCTTTGTTTTGGTCTAACCACAATAATTTTAGGTGCCGTAGTTATTTCTTTTTATGATTTTTTTTTGTGAGCCGAGGTAGTTTTGAAAACCTGTTTATACACGAAACTTCAAACGTGATTTTCTCGAAATCAATTATTTTCCCTTGAGGTCCCTTTTTGGTCAACCACTCACATTAATGTTCAATGGGGAACTTGCGTCCAACTTAGATTGGAGTGACAGTGCTTTTATACCATTGAAGAGATATAGAAATTTAGGAAAAACTAAAAAATATAACTATAACAATATTTTTCTTCAGGTTTTTCGGGATCACAAAAAATGTGAAAAATAAAGTTACTATAATAATAAAAAACATATTAAATTTAGTTTTTTAATTGAATTCTAAACGTTTTCTACAAGAAAACGTGCGATGCATAAAAACATTATTTTACGAGATAACTCAAATATTGATAAACGCTTCATACATTATAAGGCGTTACGCGCAAGTTGTGACGTCATAATTTGAGCCCGATTTTTATGGCGCGTTATTGTACTGCGTGAATATATTGACCTTTTGACGGGTTATATTATGAAAAGTATTAGTCGCAGAGCAAAAAAAAAATACCAAGTTTATTTCTCTTTCAACATCACCTCTCCGATTACATTAAAACATTTTTTCGTGCAAGTTCTCCATCCCACATTTTTCCCAATTAAAAGTTCCCGGAATCGGCGTGCGTGCATGCAACTACTATGCACTTTCGATGACGCGAAAGAGGTCTGTCGGGATCGTGGCAAGTGGCAACCCTGGTCTATGTCTACCCCTCAGGCTACAGGCGTGAGTTCATATAATGTAATTTATTTTCCCCGTTATATAAATCACCCATAATTTCGTTGCTTCCAAACAAACCTATACTTCTTTACTCGAACAATTCGTTCGTGTCTTTAAATACCCCCGTAATCACTACCGAGCAGTCGTCTCAATCCTGAAGTCGGTGCCGTAATTTCGTCTCGGAGAAGAGTCCTTATTATAGTTGGTAGGGTGACCATGACCATATTAGGAGTTGTCGGAAATTTCAAAAATGTTTGTGAAGCACACAGATATGTTCCTGGACGTTTACTTAAGGGGCTCCAGGGAGTAACACTAGCGCCATCGAGGGAAAAAAATCATATGTTTTTTACAGATTACAGGTAGAATTTGCAAAAAGTGTCTGTACAATTTCTCAATCATGTTAATAGTGTTTTAGGACCCATGGCCGTGAACCTAAGGCAAAAAACCTAGCCCAAGATAGCATTAACGCCAAAAACGACCGTTTTACGTGTTACTACCAGGGCCGAGTTTCATAAAGCAACAATTCGTAGTTTATTATGACAATTCGAGGTACGTTGCGTGCAGAGTCGTTTTGTTAAACGTGTGGGTTAATCGACTTTTTAATGTACATCGAATTGTCATAGTAAACCATGAATTGTAGCTTTATGAAACAGGACCCTGGAGCCCCTTAAGTAGCACACGGATGTGTTCTTTAGAAAAAATGGTTTAAAAATTTTTTTTTGTCAATTTTACCCCCGTTTCCCCAAGACGCGAATCCGTTGGACACCCTACACCTAGAAGATCGTCTCCTAGCTCCCGGGCTTATGATATTACTCCGCTATTGACGGACCGACCCTCCTTGTCAAACAGACTGACACAAAGGAGTACTAGTTCCGCGCCAGATTATTATTATTCCAGTTACACGTTCCTTTGATGTAAAAAACTAAAATAAAAAACCTATTGTCTACTGTAATTGTATTGCTGTGGATTTCTCTGAAATACATTACCAGGAGACGGGCAGCAGCGTCTTCCTGAGATTTTCTCAGCGTACAGCGACCGCCAACCCGCCTGCCAAGCGTGGCGATTATGGCAAAACCCTTCATGGTTAGGAAAACCATGAAGGAGGCTTGTGTCCTTCAGTGGGCGTCGAGTGGCTGATGATGATGATGATCAATTAAAATAAAATAACCTACCACCCGACTGCGGGTCTCGTACTCAACTTCGAATGACGATAGCTCGTCGTACCGTCGAGGCAAAGACCCGTCGAGGTAGAAACCCTTCGAGGTGCTGATCTTCCGCTAATGACCCACCGACAAAACGTACCATCAAGGTAGGGACATCGAGTCATCAAGCATCGAGCTATCGTCATTCGAAGTTGGGTACGAGACCCCCCGACTGCTGAGCATTTACTACTAAGATGGCGGGACCAATCTTCGCAATGAGCCACAATGAAAAATTCGCGTCGAGCCTGCTACTTAGTAGTTACTGCTCAGCAGTCTAGTTGTTGATTATTTTTTATTTCAGTTTTTGTCGTTTTAGTCATTTGTTTTTTTTAGATTTATCTGACTTCATAATAGCAACCTTATGCCTTAGCCGCCCAGTTGCGGCAAAAGATTATTTTTTCCTTATTCGCAACCATTTTTGTCTGTTTCATGACACTTTGTTTTGTTGATTCGTATTACAAACTTGTCAAAAAGACACTAACCTCTACAATAATATCAATAGACAATATCTAGTCTTGACAATACACTCTCGTTGACGCACCGTTGACGTGCTCCCAAAGTAGTTTCATGTTATGTTATGTTAAGTAATTTATGTTAAGTAATTAAAATTTCATAAAATTTAATTTCCTTTCTTTTTGAACTATTATGTTAGCTTTTTGTTAGCCTGATGGCCGATGGGGCCGAAAAGTTCTCGAATAGAGACCACATACCTATCGGCAAGCGCAGCGTAGGACGACCAGCCACAAGATGGACAGATGACCTCATCCAAGTGGCAGGAAGGCGCTGGATGCAGGCCGCTTCCAACCGGTCTTTTTGGAAATCCATGGAGGAGGCCTATGCCCAGCAGTGGACCTCTTGTGGCTGAATGATGATGTTAGCCTTTGGTTGCGAATAAAGAAATTAATTTCCTCCATCGCAACTCTGCAATCGTAGAGGAATAAACATTCTTGTTTCGCAGGCAGTTACGAAACGCAGTTGCGAAAACGGCTGGAGGGCATAATCTATGACTGCCTCGTTGGTCTAGCCGTTAAGGCACTTAGCTACCGAAACAGGGGTCGTGGGTTCGATTCCCACTGGGGGCCGCCGTACATTTGTACAAATGACCGCCAGTCTGGGTGTATTTTCATGTTTCTGACGTCCTTGCCCGGTTACCACAGCACAGGGTATACTAGTTTGGGTCCAGGTCAAGTGAATGTATTGTGTGTTATTATTATTACTATTATCAAATGATGATAAAATAATGAATGTTGAGGAAGCGAAAGTGATCTGTCAGGATCGTAGCAAGTGGCAGTCCCTGGTCTCTGCCTACCCCTCTGGGATACAGGCGTGAGTTTATGTTATGTTGTGTTATGTTATGTTATGTTGTGTTATGTTATGTTATGATAAAATAACTGGCTGATTTGCCCCTTAAGTCACGTATAATTTCCAATAATAAAAATAACTTCCACACAACACAATCACTTGTCCGGTCCCAAACTAGTATACCCTGTACTGTGGTGACCTGGCAAGGACGTCACAAACATGGAAATACACCCAAACTGAGGCCATTTGTACAAATCAAGTACCTACTTCCGTGTGGCGCCGGATTAACAGTAGCGTCACTCCATTCCCTCCCGTGGATGTCGTAGAAGGCGACCAAGGAAATAAATTACCAGGAGACGGGCAGCAGCGACTTCCTGAGATTCCAACCGCATACTGCGATCGCCAACCCGCCTGCCAAGCGTGGCGATTATGGCAAAACTCCTCATGGTTATGAAAACCACGAGGGAGGCCTATGTCCTGCAGTGGGCGTCAAAGGTCTGATGATGATGAAGTACCTACGAATAACGAAGTAATCTGTAGAATGCGAAATGACCCGATCGTACCACCATGACAATAGTTTTTAATTGTTCTTTTCAAGGTCACAATCTTACAGGTAAAGTATTTACCTAATTGAAGTAGGCAAATACTCGTAATAACGGTTCAATTTTGAAATGGACAGGGCGCATTTTTCAAAAAACAATTTATATTTCCTAAGCCAAATTGGCTCACATTAAGGCTGCCAACCCCCTGTAATAAATAGCGCTATGATACCGCCTTCCCTCTTAACTGGAAATATTAAAGAAACAGAAGGTTTAAAGCTGGGTAAATATATTTGGGTGAGACTAGGATAGTTAGGGCACCGTACCTCCAAAGGAAAAATGGAACCCTTGTATCACTGGGATACGGAGGATCACTTGGTTGTCCGTCCGTCCGTTTGTCTGTCTGTCAAGACCCTTTATCTCGGGAAGTATCGAGTTTAAAATTAAAACCATATGCTCAGGTCTATAGTCCCTTGAAGCTGTGAAAAAATCAAACTTCCAAGTTAACGTAAAAAAAAGTTGCGGCCGTTTAAAACGTAGGTGTTTTTCGGTAGGGAATCAAAATTTATGGGTACTTTCCGTTGACCTAGAACTATGAAATTTGGCAAGTAATATCGTCCTATACTACAAATATAGGGAAAAATCCGAAAACAATACATTTGCAATTAATTAGTCTTTGAAGTTCGGGAAAAGCTCAGAAAAATAGCGAGACTGCAAATTTGTACGGAACCCTAAGTGGGCGAATCCGACTCGCACCTGTCCGGTTTTCTTTTCACTAACCTTCGTAATGCAGTCGAAATAGTATTATGAGACCATCGTCTTGCAGAAGCAAGACAGTGATCAGATTCATTAAGCCAGGCAGTAGGGATTCTTTAAGAGGTTTCTTTCGAGAAACTAACATCCTGACCGTTGTAACATTATATTAGCCCTTTTGGCACAAAAGGTGTGCTATTCACATTTTTTTTAAATGTCGCTGTTAAATTTAAATAAGCACCCTATATACGTCCCACTGTAGGGCACAGGACTTCTCTCAGAGAGAGATTATGGGCGCGTGCCCACCGTGGGTGGGCAACAACAATAAACGAACAATGTAATTGCAACTAAAATGTAAAGGTTAATGTGCTGCTGAATTTCAGACCGAGTGGTCCTTTTTGTCCATTTTTCTTGTGCATCTTTTGCTCTCAAGGAGGACTCGTGGTCTAATTGATATTAATTGTCAGGGGGGTGGTAAGTGTTCCGGCTTCTTGGTTTAAATTGAGGGTTCAGCAGAGTGATAATAAACATCTGGTGTAGCCGATCTTGGCTCGGAAAGTGCGAGCACATTGGGCGCACATCAAGACACTATTGACGTAGTTATATTGTATGGCCGCCGGTGGTCGGGCCTTTAGCTCGTCGCGCTTGGCATCTACGTCGAGCAGTCTCCTCCTTTCAAACTCGTCCACACTGCCCTGCACTAGTAGTGTCCACGCTGGGCGATCTTCCGCTTTACGCTCCCACTGAGAGGGCCACGAACAGACCAGCTTGTATCCCGAAGGGGTTAGGCCCGTTCAAGTATTACGTAAAAATAATAAAATAATTGTAAAAAATCTGCTTACGTAAGTAAAGCATTACGTAAGATTTATTACAATTATTTACCCTCCCTACCACTCTTCAGCAAAAGTACGCAAACCCCTTACCCCCCCCCCCCTCCCAATGGAGTGACGCTATTCTTAATCCGGCGCGACATAAAATACTCCTATCTTCCTAGCATAAAAGGCTTCCCATTTCGCCGATGCAACCCCAAAAACACCCTCCAGTTTAAAGCCGACCCGAGAGCGACGATCCCGGGGTGGCCTCTTCAGCAAAACTTCGAACGCGTCTTGGATTTTTGGACCAGTTTCACCCCGGAAAATGAACTGCCGTCAGGGAAACTCCGTGCATGTTAAATGCAGCTTATCTTGATTCATGTGGGCTAACTAGCGCATCCAATGAAAAAAAAAATCATATCTTCTTTTACAGATCGTATTGCAAAAAGTCTCTATACAATATATCAATCATGTTAACAGTGATATAAGTATGTCCTCCGATGTGCGTAAACAAATAAAAGAACAATTTAGTTGTCCGGCGCCGACTGTAAAACGCTCGAATCATAGTTTTTTTTTCGATTTTGATAACTTTTTGTCCTGATATTGTTTGACTATGCAGTGAAGTAATTTTGAGTAACTAAAAACAACTTTTTGCCCCCTCATTTTTTTCAAAGCTAGCGCCATATGTTTCTAAATCGTGTTTAGAATGACCCCTTAAAATTTTTCAAGCGAATTCAAAGTCACCCTCATCATCATCATCATCATTCAGCCACAAGAAGTCCACTGCTGGACATAGGCCTCCTCCATGGATTTCCAAAAAGACCGGTGGGAAGCGGCCTGCATCCAGCGCCTTCCCGCCACCCTGTATAGATCAAAAGTTGTGGCTGGTTAACTGTGACCAGTTTTCTCCCAATGGTGAACCTTGGCCCTCCGAGTTGAACTTTTTAAGTAATTGTTTGTCTAATTAATTGATATAAATGAGCTCCTTGAAGAACTCAATTTCTTCAAGGAGGTCATTTATATCAAGTCTCGGCCGAAGTATAGAAAGGTTTCCGTTGTTGTCTGGAAGACGCTTCTTTTCCACCCCTATCACAAGATTAAATTAAAACCCTTCTGTTGTAATTTCGTAACGCTCTACTGATACCATGATACACAACAAAATCACTTGTTCTGGCCTCAAATTAGGATACCCTGTGCTATGCATGGTCACCACTTCAACGGCCGTTATAATAAAAAGAATATTTTTTTATTGAACTTCAACAGCTTTCTTTTACTTTTATGTAAAGACATAAATTCACGCCTGCATCCCAGAGGAGTAGGCAGAGACCAGGGACTGCCACATGCCACGATCCTGACAGATCATTTTCGCTTCATCGACTTTCGGTCGTCGTCGCAGGCACGCACGACGGTTACTTTTATGTATTCAAACGTAGGGTTTTTATTCCGGTAGTACTAATATAGGAAATAAATTTTATTTTATTCTCAATCAATTTTGATGCGAATCAATCAAGACCTAGATGTTAGAGAACGTTATTGCGCAACCAGAAGAAAGAATTACAAATTATTTCTCACATCAAAGTAATGATATACAATTGGCGGTCTAATCGCTTAGAGCGATCTCTTCCAGACAACTGGTCAATACAATACACTAGTCACTAGACAACTAGTCAAATAAGTCACTAAAATTTATACTTAAGATGTATTTACATTAACCCCTGCGTCATTTAGAGCACCGGCTCTTAAAATTATTAGGGGAATTCAATTAAATGTTAAGTGTAAAAGTTTTCTTATGAAGTCATTAAATTTCTCTTTTTTTGTCCTTTTCCTTTCAGGGATTGTGTATTGTACAATCCTTGGACTAAGCGTGCGTTCGTTTGTTTGATTACTTAGTTTAATAAAAACAATAAATTGTAAAATGTGGATAACGGAGCTGGATGTACAATTAACTATTATATTTTTGACGTTAAAGTTATCTGTTCAACATACATTGCACTTTTGTTTCTTGTGCCTGATAAAGAAAATAAATAACTCCTAGGTGCAGCGGCCGCTCGGCGGACCAGATTACAAAGAAGGAATCGCACCAGGGAATGCCAACGGCCCCAGTGATTTATGTACTCCAGGCGTCGCACTGCGTAGTGCCCCTGTTGGCTTGGAGCCAGTCTGCGAACTCATAGAGTCGCAGTGCATCATGAGCGTCCTAAAACTATCCACGTTATAAGGGGCTGGCGACGTGAGAACACAACGTTATAAACCTTATCCGTGTGGTGCCGGATTAAGAATAGCGTCACTGTGGATGTCGTAGAAGGCGACTAAGGAAATAAATTACCAGGAGCCGGGCAGCAGCGTCTTCCTGAGATTCCAACCGCGTACTGCGATCGCCAACCCGCCTGCCAAGCGTGGCGATTATGGCAAAACCCTTCATTGTTAAGAAAACCATGAGGGAGGCCTATGTCCTGCAGTGGGCGTCAAATGGCTGATGATGATGATGAAAAGGCGACTGTTAATATTAATAAATTATCATTCGCTGCTAAAAACAAAAGTACGCTAGCAGGACGAAGTGACGAACTTTGTAACCCGTTTTTTATAAACAATGAGACACTTTTTGAGTGGGTGTGGTATAAAGTCATTGGAAGCCACATGCCTTTGCGGCCGACGGGCACGTCTCTGGTACGGGCTCTGTTTGCACTTGTATTGTAGTCTCTAACTAAGTGTGTATTAAGGATTATTTTTAAATGAAATCGTGCCGCCCGTGCTGCCCATCGCCGGCCGGTTGTTCCGTGGATAAACCGTAATACACGACCGGGCCTTCTCTCCCAGAGAGACAGAGGCTTTATCACCACGCAGCTTAAAGCGCTGAGACAGGTATTTGAACACCTCACCTCCGGTTCCCCGTACACTGGCAACCTGGTTAAAAACGGGCGACTCTCTTCGGAAACCCGGGGACACTTCGGGAGGCCTTCAACCAGCCTTCAACGACATCCCGAAACTGCTGGCCTTTCCGGAGGTGCTATGTTGGCGAGTAGTGTTGGTGCAGATTCAAACTTCCATTCGGAAGCGAGGATTAAATCTGACGGAAACAAAACAGAGTGCGGTCTTCGCAAAACTGCGAAGATATTCTCGTTTGTAACTACGAAATAACTGCACTAAATCAACTATTATGAAAGTTTCTAGTAATATTTCGCAGACGTAATAAGGAAAATTCAGAAGGTTCACTTCATAGTGCTTGTAAACGACTTTGGCAATGGGGAACTTGCGTCTAACTTAGATTGGAGTGACATTGCTTTTATACCATAGAAATCTTATAAGAACTTAGGTAGGTACTGCGTCCTTAGACCTTCACACTGAGAAGTATTATAATAAAAACATTAAAAAGATGACGCTAAAACAATAGGTGCTGTACTGAAATTAATATGAATTAGCAAAAGGTTACCCTACAATCTAACTTAAAAGATAATTGAACTTAAGTGATCTTACAAGTTCTTATAAATTAGCAAATGTTGCTTGTGAAGTGATACTTTTATAACGAATTGTAGTGAATATTGTAAGACTTCAAAAACGAAACCTTTGAAAAAAAAATGTAAAAATCAGAAAATCAATAAAAAAATACAAAAATAAAAATCAGAGTCATACGTTTAGAGGTATGATTTGTAGGTCTTCTGTGCGTTGACTATACTTTGTTCGTTCGTAGTTGAACAGTTTTCAGCTGAACTGTTCTAAAAGTTAAAACCTCTACGTCTGGTTTTGCGGTGGATTAAAGTTCGCACAATGAAACAAAATCTTCATATCTCTTTGAAAATGGGGATTCTCGACCAGACTAGTGGTGTGATGTGAACCGATTACCCACAATTTTAGCACCGGTATTTTCCAATAACTTTAAGAAAAAAAAAACGGTATTTTAAAGTTTTTATTAAAAAAGTCTTAATATTTATATCAAGTAATGAAAACGCATTGTCTACTTTTTAGAGTTTCGTACCCGACGGCTGCCAAACGGGATCTTATTACTAAGAATTCACTGTCCGTCTGTCTGTCCGTCTGTCTGTCTGTCTGTCCGTCTGTCTGTCTGTCTGTCTGTCGCCAGGGTGTATCTCATGAACCGTGATAGGTAGGCAATTGAAATTTTCACAGACGATGTATTTTTGTTGCCGCTATAACAACAAATAAATATTTAAGGGGGCTCCCATACAAAAAAAGGTTGTCTAAAGACAGCGCTCGTCATCTAGCGGCCATCTGTGTAACCTTCACAGCGCCGATGTCATGTCGTTAAATGTCAATGTTAAACGCTTCTTGTTGGTTTCTATAGAGGGCGCTGTTCTCAAATTCGATCTTTGTCTAATGTTAGATAGACAATGGTACGGAACCCATCGTGCGCGAGTCCGACTCGCACTTGGCCGGTTTTAATACAATCCAACAGCTTGCTCAGCTTGAAGATATCGATTATCGTCGCATCAGGTTGACAAAATATAAATATACCGATTGTCGTTCGTCGCCAAAATAAATCGAAAATAGGTATTTTGCTTTTAACTGTGAGTGCCTTAGATTCAGAATAACGGTTTCACCTCAAAATTAATATCAGCATCATCATCATCAGCCATTTGACGCCCACTGCAGGACATAGGCCTCCTTCGTGGTTTTCATAACCATGAGGGGTTTTGCCATAATCGCCACGCTTGGCAGGAGGGTTGGCGATCGCAGCATGCGGTTGGAATCTCAGGAAGACGCTGCTGCCCGTCTCCTGTTAATTTATTTCCTTAGTCGCCTTCTACGACATCCACGGAAGGAAATGGAGTGACGCTATTCTTAATCCACACGGAACATAAAATTAATATAATGTAACTTTTCTCTTGAATACTGGCATTACTTCACGAATCACACTATAAAAAGTATAGTCAATTATTTTTTATTTTTTGGTTACGTTATTTAAATGTAGTATAATGTTGTTAGTATATACCTAATAAGCGCAAAACCTAGAAGCCGTTTCTTCAGTGTAGATTAGTTGCTTCAGATAGTAATAAAAAATATGGATAATCCGTTTGCGCCACAACCGAGATATAACCTTAAAATGGTATTTGTCTTCCATTTTGCAATTTAGTAAGGCCACAGGGAGACAGGCTCTATTGTCCCTGTTATTTGTGTGGTACTGCGCGCGCGCACGTTTAGCCGGGGGGTTTACTATGACAGCGCGCAGTGGGCGGGGCGCATGCGCGCGTTGGTCTGGTCTATTGTTGTAACTTAGAGGCTGTACACAGCACCGTATTACTGAAAAATACGACAAACCGGATAATCATTTCTTCCGTATTGATAAATTAAATTTTCATGATTTTTTATTTCAATTAAGGGAATACCTACATTTTTATACGTTTAAGGATTGTATTAAAAATTAAAAACCGGAAAAGTGCGAGTCAGACTCGCCCATCGAGGGTTCCGTAGTAGTTCCGAGTCTCGCAGTTTTTTCCGAGCTTTTCGAGAACTTTAAAGATATTTTTTTATGATTTAATTACAAATGTGTAATTCTTCAGATTTTTTTCCTGTACTTGTTACTAAATTTCATGGTATAAATTTTGATTCCCTTGAGAGTCGAATTATAAGTTTTTGCGGCATAAACAGCCGTATCTTTTTCTTACTTTAATCTAGAAGTTTGTATTTTTCACAGCTTCAAGGGACTGTAGACTAGATTATATGGGTTTAATTTACCTCTACGCTTGCCCAACAGAAAGTTTCTAGACAGACAGACGGACGGACGGACGGATGGACGCACGGACGGACAACAAAGTGATCCTATGAGGTTTCCGATTTTTCCTTTTGAGGTGCGCAACCCTAAAAAAAGAATTACTTAAGTGTTTTAATTATCGATATGCTCTAGAAATTGTTTTCAGGTTTTTCATTTGACTGCCTCGTTGGACTAGCGGTATCACGTTTGCCGGAGGTCGTGGGGTCGATTCCCACACGTACTGGGGGCCGCCGTACAAATGGCCTCAGTCTGATTGTATTTCCATGTTTGTGATGTCCTTGCCTGGTTACCATAGCACAGGGTATCCTAGTTTGGGAGCAGGTCAGGTGATTGTGTTGTGTGGAAGTTATTATTATTTTATTAACATGTTGTATAAGCTACTTCCTCACGATGTTTTTCACCCTTCACCGTTAGCGAAGTGTCTCAGCTATCCGCATACCTCATCGCCAATACGCGGTGGGCACGCGTGGTAGTTAAGCCCATTCTCTTTGCGAAAAGGCCTGTGCCCTACAGTGGGACGTATATAGACTGCATTATAAGTTTATCTCTCTCTAAGATAATACATATGCCCCCGCATCTGGACTGATATAGGGTGATATGATATTCTCAGAATCACATACCATTCAGTGAATAGTAAATAATACATATATCCTAGCGTATTACTCGCGCCACATACGTCGTGCTGTCGCAAAACCCACACGGATTAATATCCTCTGTCCGACGCAGGACGCCCGTAAATTAGTTTTTTTCGTAATGGCTTACGGCAGGGCTGGCGCACGATAGTTTTTTAGGGTTCCATACCCAAAGGGTAAAAACGGGACCCTATTACTAAGACTCCACTCTCTGTCTGTCCGTCCGTTCGTCTGTCACCAAGCTGTATCCCATGAACCGTGATAGCCAGACACTTGAAATTTTCACAGATGATGTATTTCTGTTGCCGCTATAACAAGAAATACTAAAAAGAATAAAATAAATATTTAAGGGGGCTCCCATACAACAAACGTGTTTTTTTTTTGCCGTTTTTTGCTCGATATTTATAATGGCAACAGGTAGACGCTTGAAATATTCACAGAATATTTACTTGTAAAATAAATAATTAAATTAAAATAAAATAGATATTTGAGGGGGGTTCCCATACAACAAACGTGATTTTATTGCAGTATTTTTCTCGATATTTGTTCCTAATGTTGTTGGTACGGAACCCTTGGTGCGCGAGTCCGACTCGCACTTGGCCGGTTTTTATTGTTTTGACGGCAGTGGACATACATACAAACGGAAATGTTTGTATGTATGTACGTATGACCCATTCTATTTTCCCTTGTAACTCTTTGACGAATCATCATTGTGTGACAAATAAGACCTCGTTTGGCTCGTATGTATGTAAGTATGATGTTTTTATCGTTTTATATTTCTTTGGCTCTAATGTGACCACGGTAATACATGTAAGTGTCAAACTTTATGTGATTATAGAGCAATTTTCAAAGTACAAGAAGTAAGACTCTAAAATTGGCTAAGCGTGAGTCAGACTCCCACTAATATTGAACGAACTGAATGCAAGTAAATACGATTTGCATGAATTTTTTTTTTATTGAAATGTAATGAAATAAAATGAAACTTTATTGCTTGAATTTGGGTTAATATTAGCAGTAGGTGCTTTTATATAAATAGGTACATGTCCAAATTCTACCTTTTGCGGAGTAAACACATTTTCTTACAGGTGAAGAAAGGAAGAAAGAAATAAATCATTTATTTACATTGCGACAATAACACACACTTAAAAAATAACAGAATCTACATACCTAAATATAACAACAATAAAAAGACAATAATAAATGATGCTGAAATAAGTTTTAAAATTTACTTTTAAAATCTATATTATTTTCCTATTTGTTCCCACCTAAACCAAATCTTAAATTCCAGATATTATTTTATTGCGTAAAAACCATGGGAGAGCAGATTAAAGTTTTGGGAATGTATGTATGTATTTGTATCTAGTATCACATTATAACACAGTTTTTTGTTCAGAGCGTTAATTTTTCAAATAACTTTACTGTGACAGCCCTACCAAGCTTCGCCTGTTAACGAGAGGATTAAAAAGCGCACTGCGTTCGACGCGATCTGAAATATTGCATTTATCTGTGAGCTGTTTTCATCGAAAACTGTTTTTGCTGTGCGTCGTGAGAGCTGTAATTAATTTTGTTACGATGTTACATTGGGGTTTTGAAGGAGAGATGGTAGAGCAAAAGGTAGATAGAAGGATTATTATTATTATTAAATCCTTTATTGCATTTAAACAGACAGTTTTGCACATAGGCGAGCTTAATGCTACTTAGCATTATCTACCAGCTAACCTAAGTTATGAAGAAAACATGAACAGGTAAGGATTTACTCATAATAAAAATCTGTTAATCAACTGTTAACAGCAGAGCTGTCAGTTGTTTTTAACCGACTGCGGCGGAGCCCAAAAGGAGCTCGTATGTATGTATGTAAGTATGTAAGTATGTTCGCTCATAACTCCTTAACCAATAGTCAGATTTTGATAAAAAACATCTTAATCGATTTGCCGTGTTTGCGCGACTGTCATAGGCTATATGAAATCAGCATAAATCTAAGAAAAAATTTAAAAAGCACTAATAATAAATTAAAAAATAACCAGCAACCCGACTGCCGAGCATTAACTACTAGGCAGGCGCGACGCAAATTCAACAATTTACCTCCTTACGAGGTATTTAGGTTTGTCCCACCTGCTTAGTAAATAATGCTCAGCAGTCAGGTTGTTGGTTATTTTGTATTTCAGTTTTTTTTAACAGTTTTGCGGAACACTGCACGTTCCGCAACTTTTTGTGTTCAAGGTTCATACAAGGTATAGATAGTATATATATTATATACCTATCAGATCAGGAAAGTTATGCATAAATCAGGTGTACCTACCACTGACACCAAAATTATATTTTTCCACTGCAAGTGAATAATCACTAGTACTGTCTCTATACAACGTGTTGATTTGTTAAGTAATGCCCGACTTGTACTTATCAACACGAACAACTTTTACTATCGGTCGACTACGAAATCCCGAAAAAAAAACAGCTGTCCCATACTAAGTAAAAGTAAAAGTTGTTCGTAATGATGAGTAGAAAGTGCCCTGAATCGGGCGTTACTTTACAAATCAACACCTTGTAATAGGGGTTAAAGTATGAAATTGCCGTTTTATTGCAATAGGTTCTTTGAATTGACATAGAATGTTCATGGTTTGAGGTTTTCGAATGAAACTTTTTTCAAATGGTTTCTATGATGTTCTTTTTTTAAAAAATGTGAAACATTTGAATATCGACTTTCAATTGTTTTTGTTATTCAATTTAGACAATAAAGATGGATACTGCGAAAATTCGAGTGATTTTTGAATACTGTTGTGGCATTTGACCTGGGGTCAGCCATTGCATTTTTCTTTTCCGGTTATCATAAAGAATACACTTTTCATTACATGTTACACATTCGATCCAATATTCCTTCATTTCTGTACCGGTTCAACAAGGCAACACAAGTTTCAACACGCGTTTCTTTCTGCAGATCAGTCAAATCATGAGGCACCCATTTTTCGTATTTTTTATTTTGTTGATTTGACGCAAGTGAGTCAATATTGTGGGTAAGGTAACGTTAAACCATGCCGCTAATTCCTGGGTAGTTTGACTAGAGTTGGCTTCCACTATCTCTCTTAATTCATCGTTATTCACCTGTGTGGGCGGTCTTCCTCGTGGCTCGTTCTTTAAGTCGAAATTTCCATCACGAAAGCGTTTAAACCAAAATCGCACGGTGCGTTCATTAGTAGACCCCTCTCCAAACGCAGCATTGATATTGCGGGCTGTTTCTGCCGCGTTAGTTCCGCGTCGGAACTCGTATTCAAAAATCACTCGAATTTTCGCAGTATCCATCTTTCTTGTCTAAATTGAATAAAAAAAACAATTGAAAGTCGATATTCAAATGTTTCACATTTTTTAAAAAAAGAACATCATAGAAACCATTTGAAAAAAGTTTCATTCGAAAACCTCAAACCATGAAGATTCTATGTCAATTCAAAGAACCTATTGCAATAAAACGGCAAGTTCATACTTTAACCCCTAATATTATCAATCAATTTAGTATAAAATACAGAAGACATTTATTATTAATCGTTTATTTCGGATCATAAAATCCATATAACTTAACCTAATCTTTAAAAACATAGGTAAAAAATATTATAAATTAACTAATACTTAAAACATAATCAATCAATCAACTGATCAATTCTAATTAATCAGTTGACCGACTAATATGCATCTTCTCAAAATTATGCCACATAGGGCAATCTGGCCTGTCACCCAAAACCTGTAGGATACCGCTGGCGCTGCCGCGGACGCGGTCAATTAAGTTATAAAGGTAAAGGGGTCAGCTAGTAAAAATGCTTGGTTCACTCAGAAATCACCATAGTTTATTTTTAGAAACTAAAACCCAGTGCCAAGTACCCACCTAGTACATGATTGCACATCCGCAAAAACGGCCGTTGTCTTGGCAAATTCTTGTCATTTTTCCGAGGCACACCAATTAATGACCACGGTACACCAATGTGCCGCGGCATACACTTTGAGGAACACTGCGTTAGTGTACAAGAAACTGCGGGTTACAAATAACTGTCATAATAACTTCCACACAACACAGTCACTTGTCCTGGTCCCAAACTAGGATAATCTATGACTGTGCTATGGTAACCAGGCAAGTATATCACAGACATAACTTGGGCCTTTGCATCTACGTAACGAGATGATTTATGCAGCGTCCAGTGGCACCTTCACTCACACTAGATGGGTGAAGAGACCACTCGGACGCTGCAGTGCCTGAGACATTGTTTAAGTTGAATAGATAGCCCTCCTTACAGCTTAGTCAGCCTAGCCCACAGGAACATGGATACAAGGAAACGTGTTATTAAAATGAAGCAAAACTAAGAGCAGTTTCTTCAGTATCCATATTTTAATCACTCCTAATACATAGGCCGGTAAGGGACGACCCAGACGGACATACTTCGACCAAATAGGGGATGTATTAGCAAAGGGCAAGATAAGAAGTACCCGAAACCGGCGTGCGTGCATGCAACGACTAATGAATGTTGAGGAAGCGAAAGTGATCTGTCAGGATCGTAGCAAGTGGCAGTCCCTGGTCTGCCTACCCCTCTGGATACAGGCGTGAGTTTATGTTATGTTATGTTAAGTATAAGATCAAAAATGTTCATGTCCTCACAATGTTTTCCTTCATAATTAGCACCAGCATTGCTACAACATATTCACAACGTCTCATAGTAGACCTACAACATAAGCAATAAAACGATCAAGAAATAACGCAATAACGGATATTCATTGTACCAATGATCACATCAATTATTACTAAGACGAGTTCAAAATGCAGTTAAAGTCGCTCCCAAATCACTCATCGCATTTAGGGTTGCCAGATGGCATAACTTCCTCCTTTTTACAGTCGTGTCCGGCCAATATATACCATGAATTTTCGGTGGTTTGAGTCGTAACAAAAATTAAGTGCCTTAAGAATAGCTGTCGCATAATACGCTAGTTTGTTTTTTTTAAAGAGGCAAAATATCTCAAAATACCTTCCTCAGGGAAGAGACCCGTGCCCCTCGGTGGGGACATAATGGGTTGATGATGATGAAAATATCTCGACAAAAACTCAAATCTGTGAAAAACATTAGTAGACTACTAGAGCGATGCGTGTGTGCCGCGGATCCGCGGGTCATTGTTCGGATAGACGGGACGGCGCACAGTGGTCCCGATTAATTAAAACATGGACATTGATGCTAGAGCCACGATTTTTTTTTTGTAGGTTGATACTAAGATGACTAATAAGACAAAAAATTATTATTTCCCTACCATGCCTACTTTCAGTAAAAAAAAATAAAACTTTTTTTTTTGTATGGAAGAAAATACGTTTCCGCTAATTTCTCAAAATCGTGAAGGGATGTCGAGATGGCGTTCACACACATTAGAGTTTAAGTGATTCTGAGTATTTTATGTGAAGATAGCTTTGACTTATCTCTGCGTACTTTGGAGTTATTGCAGGTCGAAAAATTGTGTTCTGTAATACTAAATTTGTCCTAACTGTAAAATTAAACGTTAACTTAAATGCTTACAATATTTGCAAATTTAAATTTAACAATAGTTTCTGAGATTAGTGCGAACAAATACAAAACTACGCGGTGTGAAACATATTTTATAAAGAGTTGTAGACTACTCTATTACGAAAAAAAAACGTTTCCTTTGGAAATTTCTGTTTCCTCTGAAGGTAATACATTGCTTAAGACCAACGAACTGGCTTTAGGGAATAATTTGTTTCTGCGACTGAACAAAATTTGATTTTATATGACTGATGTAGGGATCTTCTTCTTCTTCTTCGGTCCTTTAACTCCTAGGGGAGCATAGGGCCTCAACCACAGATTTCCACTTCTGACGCTGATTTGCTAGATCATTCTGAGGAGGAACTAGTTTACGCTTTATGTGCTAAACTGAAAGGGGCTAACAAAACAAAATTAGCGACTATAATTAAAGAACTCTTCCAAAACGAAGAAAAATGTGTAATAGTGGAAGACTTTTTGAAGCACAAAAAAACTGAGCAACGTTGTCTAT
Source organism: Yponomeuta evonymella (assembly GCA_963969515.1). Lineage (NCBI taxonomy): Eukaryota > Metazoa > Arthropoda > Insecta > Lepidoptera > Yponomeutidae > Yponomeuta > Yponomeuta evonymella. The sequence goes on along the minus strand of OZ018370.1, from coordinate 2,974,529 downwards.
CTGATGATAAAACGTTAGCGCTATTTACGTCAACGAATTTATCAAAATGGCAATATTGCAATTTAAGATCCATTCTCGCTTCAGAAAATATTTTTGGCCTTCCATCCTATCAAAAGCTTCTCGAAACGAAAAGAACTTGTTATCCTCCAGAGGCAGATATAACTGTAACCGAATCTGGAGTCAAAATACGACTACAATCACTACTAGATTTGACTAGTAACAGGATTTTGAAACTAATTCAGCTTGATTCTGCAGCCACAAAGTCACTTAAATTGATAAGTAAATGGGGATTTGATGGGTCATCTTCTCAAAGTAACTATAAACAAAAGTCACAGTCTGACATTGAAATTGACGATTCTTCAGTCTTTATGATTAGTTTGGTTCCGCTTCGTTTGGTTGAAGATAGTGGTACTATCTTATGGCAGAATCCTGCACCATCTTCGACAAATTTCTGTCGTCCAATTGGTTTTGAATTTTCAAAAGAAACAATTGATTTGATCAATTTGAAAAGTGCTGCTATAAATGAAGAAATCTGCAATGTTACATCGACAGTTGTAAAGAATCTGGAGATATGTCATGAATTGTATATGACAATGATTGATGGGAAAATTTCGACTGTAGTTTCTAATACTTCTTCTGCAGCGGTTTGTAATATTTGCAGTACACCACCGAGTAAAATGAATGACTTGTACTTTGTTTCCAAACAACCCATCAGAGATGACATGTACAAATACGGTTTGTCCTCGCTTTACATGTGGATAAGATGCATGGAATGTGTTTTACATATTTCCTATAACTTAGATTTCAAAAAATGGTCAGCTCGTAATGATGACAAATTGTTGAAACAGGCTAAAAAACAATTGACTCAAGAAGAATTCCGGAGAAGAACTGGTTTGTTGATCGATATAGTTAAACAAGGATTTGGCACCACCAACGACGGTAATACAGCACGAAGGTTTTTCACGAACTTTAAAATATCTGCTGAAATAACTGGTATTCATCCTGATTTGATCAAAAGATTTGCAGTTATTTTACAAACTATTTCCTCTGGGCAATTGATTAACACCAGCCTTCTTAGAGAATATTGCAGAGAAACAGCAATACTTTATATCAACTTATACCCATGGTATTTCATGCCGTCAAGTGTCCATAAGCTGTTGCTTCATGGTGCAGATATTTGTGAGAGTTACTCATTCATTCCCATAGGCATGCTTTCCGAAGAAGCATCCGAAGCCCGTAATAAAGATTTCCGGAACGTTCGACGAGCACACACAAGGAAAATCGGTAGGGTTCAAACAAATTTGGACATAATCCACAACTTTTTAATAAGCTCAGATCCCTACATCAGCCATATTAAACCGAACTTTGTTCGGTCGCAGAAACAATTATTCCCTGAAGCCAGTGCGTTAATCTTAAGCAATGAATTACCTTCAGAGGAAACAGAAATTTCCCAAGAAAACGTTGACCCAAATATTTTGTATTTTTTTTTATTTTGTGCTTGTTCGCAATAATCTCAAACTATTGTTAAATTTAAATTTGCAAATATTGTAAGCATTTAAGTTAAAGTTTAATTTTACAGTTAGGACAAATTTAGTATTAAAGAATACGATTTTTCGACCTGCAATAACTCCAAAGTACGCAGAAATAAGTCAAAGCTATCTTCACATAAAATACTCAAAATCACTTAAACTCTAATGTGTGTGAACGCCATTTCGACATCCCTTCACAATTTTGAGAAATTAGCGGAAAAGTGTTTTCTTCCATACAAAAAAAAAAGTTTTATTTTTTTTACTGAAAGTGGTCGTGGTAGGGAAATAATTTTTTTTTTCTTATTAGTCATCTTAGTATCAAGCTACAAAAAAAAAATCGTGGCTCTAGCATCAATGTCCATGTTTTAATTAATCGGGACCACTGTGCGGCGGTACTAATTAAAAAGAAGATTTCTCAACTCGGAACAAGATTTCTCAACAATTTTTTATTTATTTTACCTTTATACATAAAAGTAATACTTTAAATAGATGGCGTTTTTTTATTATTATTATTATAAATAAATTACTAATTACATAACCGCGGCTCTCAAACCACCCAGATTTCAGCGTGTATACAAGTAGGGCCTGTCCGGCTGTGAATAGACTTTTAGTCGCGTGAACACGCATGCACAATCACGATTTCCCGAAATCTTGGCAAAAGCGGTCTGACAGGCTTTCAGGGTTAAATGCCCGGCTAAATATGGACCTGAATCCAGCTTTTCTATTTTTGGCCTGGCAACCTTAACCGCTCTAAAACATTGATGCACGTCTGCCGATCAAAGAATGAAAGTTTAAACCCGCAATCAAAGAGGAATGAAACTCAATTGCAGGAAATAGATTGCCAGCCATCGAGCAACGGTTTTATGACGCGATACATTGGAGCTTAGGAGAGTTGCGTTTAGTGATGTGCTGTTTATAATCTTATTCATCGTATCGATGATTATTATTGACTAGCAGGGCACACGTTTGCGTGGTAAACGGATTATTCTAAACCTTATGTGTCCACTCTGAAAGACCATTTAAAATACTGGTGAAAGAATTTTTGAAATCGGACCTGTACTTTCGGACCCCCTACATACAAACATGTAAACTTACAAACTTTTCGTCTTTATATAGATAGATTACAGGTATTGACAGTTTATGTGAGGATAATCGAGTTGCTTAAATTCTATTTGTCGTTATTCGATGCGTCTATTTCATATTTATTTTTATGTTTATTTTATAATTTGGGGATACGATTTTATGGGGCTAGTTATGCAAATCTACTTGTACTCTTTGTCATTGCACCTTCAACAAAAACCTACTTATATAATGTTTTGCTTATAGTTCATTATAGTGTATGTCAAATTTATTTAATCATAATCATTCAGCCACAAGAGGTCCACTGCTAAACATAGGCCTCCTCCATGGATTTCCAAAAAGACCGGTTGGAAGCGGCCTGCATCCAGCACCTTTCTGCCACTTGGATGAGGTCATCTGTCGTCCTACGCTGCGCTTGCCGATATGTGGTCTCCATTCGAGAACTTTTCGGCCCCATCAGCCATCAGTTCTACGTGCTATGTGCCCCGCCCACTGCCACTTCAACTTACTAATCCGCTGGGCTATGTCGACGATTTTCGTTCGTCTACGGATCTCATCATTTCTGATTCGATCTCGTAGAGAAATTCCGAGCATAGCCCTTTCCGTAGCTCGTTGCGTGACCTTGAGCCTTCTTATGAGGCCCATAGTGAGAGACCACGTTTCAGTGCCATAAGTCATCACTGGTAACGCACACTGGTTGTATAATTTTGTGTTGAGCGATTGGGGTATATTAGACGGTAGATAAATTTAATTAGTCATACCTTTTACATTACAGTAAGTTTCTAAGTAGCCGAGGACCGTGCTCAGTGGCGTGCAATAGGAGAGGCCTATGTCCAGCAGTGGACAAGCATAGGATGATGATGATGATTAAGTTTTTAAATATGTTTTCTCTCCTATTTTCTATTTTACGCGCCTACCAAATCTTTTATTTCACCTCATGTGGTTGATTTGCATTAAATTTAACAATTAGTTAAAATGTAAAAAAGTAAAAATTAATTAATAAAAATAAACCTTTGCCAATATTACTTATCTTAACAATTTCCGAGTTAGTTTATGGCACCTATTTATATTACCCCTTTTATATTTTAGTTTAGAATGTTGTATCTTATAGAGTCAGATAAAATGTGCGCCGTTGCAGGTAGTCTAGATTGACATTTCCTTTTTGTATTTAAAACTATTCTAGAATTAAACAGGCATTCGAAATGCATTTATCGGTAGTTCTTAGTCTATCCGCAACAGCGTCCCCAACACTAGCCATATTTGTCCAGGGCGTCCCTAATTACACCAGTAGTCAATTAACGGTCCTATTGGAGCTGTATAAGAGTCGTTTAATCGCAATTAACTAAATTATTTTTATTACTGTCCGATGCCGGGTGTTGGTTCCCAGGCGATTTTTTTCTTCGAGTGCTTAGATTTTTGACGGCTAGCTATGTGTACTTAACGAATTATCGTCGTTCATATCGCACGTAAAAAAATATACGATTTTTGTTTTTTAATCGAAATAGTATGAAAATGAGTAAATTAGAAGAAATTTAAGTCGTAGTAGCAACGATGTCGTGCACGTGTGACAGAATCAATTTTTTATATAATTTCGATGAAAAAACCGAAATCGTATTTTTTTTTGACATTGTGACATTTTGCAATATGAACGACGTTATGTAGGCGTATTGCAGAAACATCAGTCATCTTCTAAATTGGTTCCTTTTGGACATAGAGCGTGACGATTTCTTATAACTTGTCAAAAGGTTTGTTTGGAAAATTTGAGAAAAAGATCGAGACGCAGTTAAAGCCTTTTCATGGCAGGACTTCCTCTTATAAACCGGCCTTAACTCCGTCTTAAGAGTGTTTTATTGGAATCGACTTTTTACAAATAGGACAATAGATTTTTTTTTCAAAATAAAGTTGAAAAAAAAAGAAAAAAAAAAATGAAATAAACTTTATTTAGAAAAGGGTTATAAGAGTGGTTACTGGCTCTGACAAGATATGAGAACCAATTTATAAGCTTTTTGAGATTTGACGTTTGTATTTTTTTTTTATGTTCGCTGCTAAAAAACAAAAGAACGCTAGCAGGACAGGAATGGATTTTCATACCGCTTTTCTGCCCTGCTACGGAGGGCAGGAATGAAATCCCATCTAACTTTTCCCGCCGCACATTTATAAGGGAGATATGATGAACTTTGTAACCCGTTTATGAACGAGCGATGAGACACTCTCTGGGTGGTTGTGGTATAAAAAATTAATTGTTTGCTAATAGAAGCTTAAGTACTGGATAGGTTAAATAATCTGTGATTACGTTTTTCCCTTTAACGCAGACTATTTAAACTTGCCTCTGATTAGGGTTTTAAGGAACCGTGTTTTTATAATACTTAAGACCTGTAGAACTGTACGTATCACTCTAAATTTAGTTTTAAATCAGTACATGATTGCTTTTTCTTTCCACGTAGGTATATTATTCCTCTTACACATGGGTATTATAACTTATGTATGTAGTGATTTATAGCAATTATTTAAGTAACATTTATGTAAGTTTATTATTAAGTAGTATGTACTATTCGTATTTGCACCAACTACTCGTCTCTCTTTCTCCTTCGGCAACCTTTCCGTCACAAGGTTGTCTGGAAGAAATTGCTGTTAGCAATAAGGCCGCCCATTGTACTTTTTCATTGTAACTTTCATATTTTATGTCTCGCTTCTTGTGTGCAAATAAAATATTCTTATCTTATCTTAAGACCACGTGATATTTTATTTCTGACTAGGTCAAATTCGATGTTATTTCCGTTTTTACTGCTAACCCCTAATCTACGCTAGGCGGACTTATGGCAGTAAAGCGTTTTACGGCCATCTTGTGGGGTGTTATAATTAAATGTGCCGCTGTAAAGATCAACAGCTCAACTTTACTGCGTCTAATGATCGCCCGCAAGCAGCGTGTTAAGGGCAAGTCACTCGTTCTATGGCGAAAAACATTTTATCTACACTCATGTAGTAAGATGCGAACTATGATCTTAAAAGTTGGGACGTAAGGCTTAGTGGTATTTCACAGGCAACTGTAAAAATAAAAAAATAAAAAATTACGATTGTTTGAATTTCTGCCAACCTGTATCGTAAAATAACTTTTTATAAAAATAGTGTCAATGAAACAACCATAAAATAAAAAACCTATTTAGAGGCTAAGAATTCCACCCATGCCGGGACTTGAACCCGCGACCTCTGGCTCACCGTGCCGTAAAGAGGCTCGAAATTTCATCGATGCTTGCACTTGCCCATTAGCTCAGTTGGGAGAGCGCTGGCACGGTGGGCCAGAGGTCGCGGGTTCAAGTCCCAGCATGGGTGGAATTCTTAGCCTCTAAATAGGTTTTTAGGTTCCTTGTGGCGCCGGATTAAGAATAGCGTCACTCCATTTCCTTCCGTGGATGTCGTAGAAGGCGACTAAGGAAATTACCAGGAGACGGGCAGCAGCGTCTTCCTGAGATTCCAACCGCATACTGCGATCGCCAACCCGCTTTCCAAGCGTGGCGATTATGGTTAAAAACCATGATGGAGGCCTATGCCCTGCAGTGGGCGTGAAATGGCTGATGATGATGATGAAATAGGTTTTTAAATTGTCCTCAGCACGGGTTAGTAACAAAAGAATATAACCATTAACATACTAACTTGACTCTATTGAACAACTGTGCATATAAGACTTGCCTCCTAGTGTACATGAAAAGCTTTCTCGACATTAGTGCTCTAATTCGCGTAACCACTTCATTCAATCAACACTGCGCAAAGTGCCTCCGTTTGCCCTTTGCCGTAATAGCTATTTAGGTCACAGAGCTGAAAACTCGCTTTCGACTTGACGTTACAGAAAGTCATAGGTACACAAGCTACGAATTATACATAAGTTTTGCTGGATTAATTTGTTGATTGTTTTATGCGTGTCACTTTTCCCAGAATAGCATTGTATCATACCTTTTTGGAGGGCGCTATTTTCTGAGATACAAGTCCCCGCCTAGTTAAAGAGTACCATGATATTGTAAAGAAATTTAATTACTTTATGTTCAAATAAAGATTTTAAATTTAAGTTACGGTCGTAAATATTAGTTATTTATTTACGTATAGTTTTCAGATGTTTGCCTCTACTTGTAGTATAAGACGATGTGACTTGCCAAATTCGACTCCCTTGAGAGTGTCGAAATATACGTATAGATACGTTTTTTGCTACATTAACGGCCGTAACTTTTTTTCACGTTAACTTACAAGTTTGATTTTTTCACAGCTTCAAGGGACTGTTATGTAGCCCAGGGTACATGATTTTAATTTGAACTCTATACCTGAGCGCGTTCCCGAGATAAAGGGTCTTGACAGACAGACGGACGATCGGACGGACGGACGGACAACAAAGTGATCCTATAAGGGTTCCGTTTTTTCCTTTTGAGGTACGGAACCATAAAAATACACTTGCAATGTGGCGGACTTAATGCTATAAGCATTTTATACCTGTCTACCACAGGTTGTGCAAGAAATTAACTGGTAGGTATACGAGACTTTGCCTTTTCCTATGTTCTATTTATGTGACATAAGTTTTACTTTGTGTACATAAACAAGAGCTTATGTTACTTGTTATGCCCTTTTTTTGTGATGTGTTAATTTGTCCCAATAAATGTCTTTCTTTCATTCGAGATAAACGGATTTTTGTGATCTTTGATTCGTTGGATTTGTCTCTGCCCCGAGTAGCAGAATTTCTGTGCTGGAGGAGCGGCTTCGAATCTTCGAGAATGTAAACTTATTTCGACTCTGAACTTCGGTCTTCTGTACTGTGTAACTACTTCGCGAATCGCGCCAGTCCTTGAAATCTTACATCAAAGTTGCCTCTCGTCTCTCACGTGCGGTTTTCCGGGAGTGCATACCTCGCTAAAAGCTTGCCAAATTGGGCACTAGAATATGCGTTTACGTGCATTATACACGCTGGAGTGACGGTGGCTTTACCCAGTCTTTTTTAAGATAAATTCCAATTTTAATTTCAGATAAACGCTGGAATGATTGTGGCTTTATCTAAAGCATTTTTCGAGATAAAGATGAAAAGAATAAACATTATTTGAAATACAAACATTACATGGTGGGGCCGGGCCATCCATTCAATAAATAAGTATAAAGCACGCTAGAATGTCGTCTACGGTTTAAGATAAATATTAGAAACGTATGGTGAATATAAATTTTTAATTAACAATGTTTTTTAATTGTTCTTTTCTAACAGGTTAAGATAGGTTATGGTTGTACAGTCGACAACAGGTCCACCTTTATATTTTTGTTGCAAAGTCGTCCTTAGCGATTTACTGTACGACGATTAGATGTTGGGAGGTATGCACGAATTCTGGAATAACGATGGTAGCCTAGTGGGTTGAACTTTGTACTTAGAAGCGAGAGACCCAGGTTCGATTCCAGTGCGGGCATGTACTATGACTTTATTATCTAAGTTATGTAAATTTGTGAAATTTTAGTAGCAATACCACTCGCTAACGGCAAAGGAAAACATCGTGAGGAAACCTGATTGTATGAGCTATTCATATACTTCAGCGCTTGAAATCTCCAATACGCGGTGGGCACGCGTGGTCATTAAGCCCATACTCTCTCCCTGAGAGAAGGCCTGTGCCCTACAGTGGGACATATATAGGCTGCTTATGAAATGCACGAATCCTAAAGTATTTTCTTTCCTTTGTTTCAGAGACTTGCAAGGCAATAATATCACAATCATATTCCAAAGCGATTTCCAGCATTTGAAGAAGCTGAAAATTCTGTAAGTATTGTCTTTGTTTTTTTTTTGGTTTGATTTTATAGTAACAAATATATTCATTAACCTCTCTTAAGTTTTCAAACAATGAGTGGGATTCAAAATTCAATTCATATACCTAACCTCTGTACTTAAGTAAATACGTATAAGTAGGAATTTATCTTAGAAAGAATGAAGAATTGATTTTATCTCGCTGCTGAGTAATATTATATGTATAATATACACTGTATTATCTATATTTAATTTCATTTAGCTTTTGTTTACATTTAAACAAACCATTGATGAAAGCAAAATGCCTATCAAATTGGTCGCTCGTCGTAGGTCGTCTATTCGACCCAAGTTATAAATTCGTATTTCAAATAAATTTGGAAATACAATGCAAAAGCTGAATTAAAGGAACATATTTTTTTTAAATCATTTAGTTTTTTTTGTGACTACAACATTGTCCATGCTGTGGTCACATCTTTGTACTTTATTATACATATTATTGTGTTGGTGATCCTAAATAAAAAACAATAAATTATGCCTTAAAATTGTTTACAGACAGCTATCGGAGAACCAGATCCATACGATCGAACGAGACGCCTTCCTGGAGCTCAATTCGCTAGAACGGCTGTAAGTACACAAAAAAACTTAATAAGGATCAACAGAACGTAAAAAGAATTTCTCAAAACCCCACTTCAAAGTTACTTCGACGGGATAAGCGTCAAAAGTGACGTTCGAAATTCGAATTGGCCAATTAGATAGCGTTCTCGCGCTCGAAATTTCCGCACGCTGTGACTGTCACCTCGTCCCTTCAGCTATTCTTCTTTTTGACCTGTCAAGGCAGTCTTCCGGATAGGGATTAATGTGATAGTTTTACTGTTGCACGTATTTCGTTGCATAATAAATAGGTGTTGTTTTTTCTTTTACAATTATATCTATGATGTAGAATTTGAGAAAGTATGTTATTTTATTTAAAAAGTATACTTATTATACTATTCAAAAATAGATTATACTATTTGATTCCTACCTTTATCTAACTTCACAACTTCAAACAAAACGTTCACATTCACGCTGATTTCTCAATTGTGAATTTCACTAAGTTAATATTTAATTTCAGTCTGTCTCTTCAGATTTCTTAAAAAGGAACGAGACAGAACAATACTTAAGTATTAACCAACGGTAAATCCGTCTAGCGGTCTATCTCCGTTTAAATTTAGTCCCTTTAGCGTCTCGTTTAAAGGCTCTTTTCGCACTTCCCGTTGCAGAAAACTGAGTAACAACCGACTGGGGCATTTGCCTGATGGCATATTCCTAAGGTTGAGGCACCTGCAGCGATTGTGAGTAGCGGTCTGGGTGTACCCTATGGTTCTATGGTCTTCCCTGAACCTTTTTGTGGTCATTTTAACCCATTTCGGTGCTAAGAAGCTTGTGTTAATCCGTCGGACGTTTCTGTATCGGACGCCTGTAATAAAAAAATAATATTTTGGCAAAATTATCCACTAATTTCTTCGTTCTCCGGGCGTATCCCTAAGAACAGGTGTTTTAAATTTCATTTTAATCTCAAATGATTCAAATGTAAAAAAAAAACTTTTGCAATGTCCTGTCTAGGGTTATTTTTGTGATTGCTTAAACTTCACTGCTGCAAAAAAATCGCGAGCATGTCTTGATTATAATAAAGTGCAGTTTTATTTGAGTTGTACCGCATTTTCGATTGAGTTATACGGAAAAGACTATACCACATTTTTTTTTAAATTACTGAATGAGTATTGACGATTGTAGTAGAACGCAGAATGCTAGATGTATTTCTGTGATTACAAAAATGAAAAGAAAGACATCGTGCACTCGGAGAACCTAGTCTTAAATTTGTAGTAGAAAGTCCTTAATTTTGTCGCCACTCGGCGATTTTCAGTCTAAAATGACAGCCGATACAGAAAGTCCTATAAAATGTCGAAGTTTCCCTCTAAACATTCTTCAGTCTATATTTTGGCCGACCCATCGCTTACGTCCCTGTCGCATAGGTTTTTCCCGTATTTTCCCGATTTTTCCCCAACAGTAAAAATGTTTACTTGATTAATCGTTCAATGTCGCTCGCTACCCCTTAACAAAAACTTTTCCATTTGAATACGTTTTGTACATTGCCTTAGTTCCTCTGCCCTGCTGAAACAAACTACTGTCAAACAGCTTTATACATATCCGCCATTTTTGATATATACATATCCGCCAGATAACATGAACAAAAATCTGCTGTGTAGCAATTTTTTTATTTTTCGATAATTTGACGTAATTTTTTATGGCAAAATCCCTCACGAGGGAGGCCTGTGCTCTGCAGTGGGCGTCAAGTGGCTGATGATGATGATGATGATGACCTAATTTAATTACATCCCGCGTCTCCGCTACATGAAGTCAAAGTATGTACATTAAGTTCAAGCTGTGTGTCGGGCACTATACCCAATAAGAGTCATACAGGGTGTATCAAAATTACCTTTTCTTCCTGTTAATGGAACTCAGGAGACGACCAGGAGACGGGCAGCAGCGTCTTCCTGAGATTCCAACCGCATACTGCGAACGCCAACCCGCCTGCCGAGCGTGGCTATTATGGCAAAACCCCTCATGGTTAGGAAAACCACGAAGGAGGCCTATGTCCTGCAGTGGGAATCAAATGGCTGATGATGATGAATCATGGAACTCGTGAATACGAAATCGAAAAAAAAACAGTATACATTTTGGTGCTATACAGATACAGCGGTGTTAGCGCAGCGGTAGAACGTCGGCCTCACATTCCAGAGGTCGTGGGTTCGAATCCCGGCACGACTTTGTTTTCTAAGTTACGTACACTTGTGAAGTTATTGTAGCAATTACACTCGCTAACTGTGAAGAAAAACATCGTGAGGAAACCTGGGTGTCTGAGGTGTTCACATAGCACATTGCCAATCCGCGGTGAGCTCTCGTGGTAATTAAGCCCAAACTGTCTCTCTGAGAGAACGCCTGTGCCCTGCAGTGGGACGTATATAGGCTACCTACAGAAAATAGGTACTGCACTTTAGTATGGAACAACTGATAATTATTCGCGATCGCAAAGCTGTCCCATGGGATCTTGTAAAGGTAGGTTCATCATTGATTGATCATCATCATCATCATCATCATCATCATCATCATCATCATCATCATCATCATCATCAGCCATTTGACGCCCACTGCAGGACACAGGCCTCCTTCATGGTTTTCATAACCATGAGGGGTTTTGCCATCATCACCACGCTCGGCAGGCGGGTTGGCGAGGTAGGTAGGTTAGGTAGGTATAAACTAATGTATTAAACTTTTTAGATGATTTAAGAAAAAATGGTCAGATTGGAGTTTTTTTTTCCTGTCTTTTTCTCCACTGGAACTCGACCCGAAGACGGCGGATAACATTTCACATTAATAACATTCAACAAACAGAATGTAAATTCCTTACGAAGAAATACATTTTTTGATTTCTGATTTCTCCATAGTCAAAGGTGCTCGTATAGCCTCCTTTTCGGGAAGACAATTAGAGTTTTGTTCACACGGTACACATGGAAATAATTTCTTGATAAAAATAAGAAAAAATGTTCCTCCGTATCCACCCTTGTAGCATTATAGACTAACGGCCTTATTTATAAAAACATGATTCCTCTAAAACCAATATAAAAGTCTGTTTATTTTAATCTGCGGCTACGTCTTTTCCTCGTAAAATCTTCACCACAGACTGTTTTAAATAGCGTTTTTGAAGTGTTTTAATAAGACCGGAGGTGTCATGTAAAACAGGTAGTTATATTTGAAATACTCAAAAATTAACGAACGAATTAATGATTTAATTAATTTAAGAAAGAAGGCGAGATTACTTAATTATTGCATTAAAGCGCGCGCGTCGATGGCTCGAGGCAGGGGTGAATTAAGAAAGGATATCGCCATATTTGAATTTCCAATAACTTTTTTCTTTAAAAAATTTTATTTAAAAAATGTACTTTCAAAGACCTTTCTAATGCTATAGGTCTTAAGTTGCTACGATGGTGGGTTGGTTAAGACTCATCATTCTTTTTACAACTACGACGTTATACAAACACAGTGTGACGGTGACATTATGTTTTGACAGTATTTTGACACTTGTGGCAAGGACCCCAGCTTGGCCCCTTCCAATTTAGGCCCCCTTGGTGTCAGATAACCTCCCCCCCCCCGCAGACTTTCATGGCTAATTCTCCTTGTAGGCTTGTGGTAACTTCCCATTTCCAGCTATGTTGTGGTAAACCGTGTAAATATGTATTAGTGTTAAACATGGTAAGTACTTAATTATATACGGTAGAGTAAGTTTTCTTGACACTTTAGAGCCAGAGTGCCGCCACTACTAGCGCCACCAATTAAAAAAAATATGTAAAATTTTATATAAAAAAATTATATAAAAATTACAATCATGGGTCCTAAAAATCACTATTAACATGATTGAGAGATTGTACAGATACTTTTTGCAAATTTGATATGTAAGAAAAGATATGATTTTTTTCTAGTATATAATCTCTCAAACAAGTTAATAGTGATTTTAGGACCCATGGCCGTGAACCTAAGGCAAAAAACTTAGGACTAGATAGCATTGAAGCCACAAACGGCCGTTTTTGGCATAAGTGCTATCTAGTCCCAGGTTCGTGATCCTCTTTGCCGTGGGTCCTAAAAATTACTGTCAACATGATTGAGAGATTCTACATACAGCTTTTGCAAATTCGATCTGTACGCAAGATACAGTGGCGATAGTGTTATGTACTCCCTGGAGCCCCTTAAGTATACAGTTTTATGCACAGGCACCTAGTCGCTAAGATGGATGTCCTTGGTCAGTTTCATGAACTGAGGCACTGAGGCCTAGTCGCTAAAATTAAGCCGCGTTTTCACGATCTTAGTAGGTTCGGAACGTGTACACCGATGATGTTAGTAGAAAGAAACCAGACAAGTGCGAGTCGGATTCCCCGCCGAGGGTTCCGGAGGAGGGTTATTATAAATAGTCCAGGAGTCGAGTCTCGCAGTTTTTCCGAGCTTTTCCCGAACTTCAATGACAATTTTTGTATGATATAATTACAAATGTATCTATACAATATTTTTCCCTGTACTTGTAGTATAAGACGATATTACTTGGCAAATTTCGTAGTTCTAGGTCAACGGAGGGTACCCTATAAATTTTTATTCCCTTGAGTGTCGAAATTATAAGTTTTTTGCGGCATAAATGACCGTATATTTTTCTTACGTTAACTTAAAAGTTTGATTTTTTCACAGCTTCAAGGTACTGTAGCCTTGAGTATACGTATGGTTTTAATTACAACTCGATACCTCCACGTGTCCCCGAGATAAAGGGTCTTGACAGACAGACGGACAGACGGGCGGACGGACGGATGGACGGATGGACGGACGGACAACAAAGTGATCTTAGAAGGATTCCGTTTGTAAAAAAACGTCGCCAGTTGTGTGGAAACTTGTCCGAAGTGAGAAAAACTAGCGGGTTTTACTTTTGATGCAGGTTTAATGACTAAAGGCAATTAAGGAATAAAAATGCGTGCAGCTTTTAGGTGTGTCGATCGAGAAGGGAGAAAAAAAACCTAGATTAAAAAAATATCTCTGAGATTGTACAGACTCAAGCTCACAGGCGAAACGTGTTCTAATCACACTACGCACGCTTTCGTGCAACAAACATTTATACATTTCGCAACACCGTTCTTTCCTTTTTAGGTACGGAACCCTAAAAATGCCACTCGGTAGAAAAGTGCTCTTTTTTTCACTCGGACCGTGCTCTACTCGTTTTAGCTCTAGCTAAGTCCCCATTTAGACGGGGTTAATGAAAATTTCATGTCAACTTTTTGATTCACAAAATGTACCATGTTGCAGCTTGAGGAATTGTTTTTGGTTACATTAGTATGGAACAGCTGGTTATTTTTTCTCGTCTTCAAAGGTATTCCTCTCGTTGTCGGATGTAGAAACTTAGTTTAAGTTTTTTGAAACTCTGTACTACAACCCGACCCTAAGACAGCGAATAACATTGTACATTGACATTCAACAAACAGAATGTTAATTATTTACGTTGAAATAAATTTTTGATGTCCGGTTTCAACAAAATCAACCAATAATGAGCTCCAACTAATTATTGGTTGATTTTGTTGAAACCGGACCTAAGTTTCTCTTGCAGAATTACCCACATTGCATTTAACTTTACACTTCATCGTCTTGATATTGCTTCGTCACGCCAAAGAAAGCACACCGTTTCTCCTCCTATTTAAATTTTAATTGTATTGTAACTTATTAAGTACTTAGTTTTGGCATCTTATTGGAGTTACGATGGGGCTGACATGGTCACCAAATGACAAAAGCCTCGAATAAATTAATGATTTAAAAAAGCGACCGAATGTGGGTGGGATGGCCGGTAAGGGACGTCCCTGACGGACATACCTCGACCAAATGGGGGATGTATTAACAAAGGGCAAGATAGAAAGTACCCGAAACCGGCGTGCATGCATGCAATTACTAATGAGTGTTGATGAAGCGAAAGAGATCTGCCAGGATCGTGGCAAGTGGCACACCCTGGTCCCTACCCCTCCGGGATACACGCGTGAGTTTATGTTAAAAAAAGTAATTCATAAACAGCCTAAATACGTCCCACTGTAAGGCACAGGCCTTCTCTCAGAGAGAGAGTATAGGCTTAATCACCATGTGTGCCCACCGCGGATTGGCGATTCAAGCGCTAAGGTATGTGAATAGCTCAGACACTCAGGTTTCCTCACGATGTTATCCTTCACAGTTAGCGAATGGCATTACTTAACTTAGAAAACAAAGTCAACGGTATATGCCCGCAGTGGGAATCGAACCTGGGTTTCTCGATTCCGAGTACAGTGTTCTACCCACTAGGCTACCGCGGCTCTAGAAAAAAAGCAATGTCTTGAAATAAAAATCATAATTGTTGCTGTAGGGAGTTATTTTAGATTCAATGCGCCGATTTCTATGCTCAAGGTCATTGACGGCCATAATCGCCTTAAAGACTTGCTTTTCTCCAAAGCCCTTCCCGTGGAATTCAAAGGGACTCCAAAATAAACCCGTAGGAGGGACATTATCTGAGCGTCCGTCCGTCCTGGTTCTCCAGTCAGTTCACAGGAGTATAAATCAACGTCGGAGCGAGGTGTCGACAGAGGGCCAAAAGAGGCGCCCAAAAGACGGACTAGGGATGGGAGGGAGGACCAAATTGTCGATGAATAATCGCTGTCAATACTTTCATTTTTAAGAGCTGTGGTAGCCCAGCGGTAAATCACTAGCCTCAGATTTGAGAGGTCGTAGGTTCAAATTCGGGCATGTACTAATGACATTGTTTTAATGAACGTTTGGCAGCACAGCGGCCAGAATGGCGCAGGATGGTGAACAGCCAAGTACGCGAGTTCGAGGTTCAGCGTAAAGCTGACCTGGATACCAAACGCGACCAGATAAAGGCTCGCCCACCTGCTGCCATAACATATAATTATAAGAACGGCATTCTCACGTGCCCTCAGTGTGCACGGAGTTTCGCCGTGAAGATAGGCTACATAAGCCATCTTCGAGCGCACCAGCGCCACATCTCTGATTAGGGGTCAAAGTGGTCGCCATGGCCGAAACCGGTCGGAACAATCATCATCATTGTTTTCTAAGAAATACCACTCGCTAAAGGCGAAGGACAACATTGTGGGGAAACCCAAGTGTTGAGGTTTAGTGTGGTCCGCGTAGTGACGATTTCAAGCGTTAAGATATGTAAATCTTAGCGCTTCAAAATGCCAACCGCGTGCGGTGGGCATTCGTAGTGATAAAGCTTGTCTAGGAGAAGGCCTGTGACCTGTAATGGCGCGTATATTGGCTGCTGATAAATTGATGGTAAATTGAAGAGAAAGAATGGTAGATAAACATAAGTATTTGTGTTAGTGTTGGTGAAATAAGGCAGCGGCCAGACACACAATAACTCAAAAATCTTTAAACATTAAGATTAGAAGTTAAGTACATGCCATGTAATATATATAATTTTTTGAAATAAACAGCTTAATTTTTTTTTTTTTTTTTTATAAATTCCAAAATATTTGTATTGTTTACTACACAAAGTCACAGCTGCTATGCGTGTGGGCCACTTCAACGGGGCTGTACGAATATCTATTATTACTAACGATTAATTTATACGAATGGCTCCAGGATACACGATGTTTCGCCATGTTTGTAATGGTCTTGGCTATAATTTTCTATAAATCTATCTATTAAGATAGTATTTGAAACGATCGCGTGTGCTAAGCATCAAAATCTAAAAGTTTAATGTTAACACTTATAACGTTATTGGCATTTCCTCCGTCCACTGTACCAACACAAAACAAACACTCTCAGGCGACGCAATAACAACTAATCCTCTTACAATAAAAACGGAATAAAACTACTGTTCATCGATACGGCTAATGCCGCGTTTTTATCGACTTAATCCCCTCTCTAGCTCGCGGGTCACGTCGCTTGACCAATGAATGTATTTCGTGTATTGTCGTTGTTAATCGTATTACTAGTCAGAGCATCCGGCTTGGGTTAGGAATGGTATATAGGGGTACGGTCGACAGCAGGTCAAACTTTGAAGATATTGACATTTTCAATAAATCGCTGAGATTTAAATTGTGTAAATATAAACAATATATGAATTAAATACGATATGTACTAACATACTAGCGGTGGTAGCCTAGTGGGTAGAACATTGGACTCGTAGGCGAGAGACCAAGGTTCGATTCCCAGTGCGGGTATGTACCTTTGACTTTGGTTTCTAAGTTATGTACATTTGTGAAGTTATAGTAGCAATACCACTCGCTAACCGTGAAGGAAAACATTGTGAGGAAACCTGAGTGTCTGAAGTATGCACATACCTCAGCGCTTGAAATCGCCAATCGGCGCGGTGCCCACGCGTGGCGTTTAAGCCCATTCTCTCTCTCTATCTCTCTCTCTGTAAGAGAAGGCCTGTGCCCTGCAGTAGACGTATTTATGTAACATACTTTTTCAGCGGTTTCGCAAAGCAAGCGATGGACGCCACCTCAAAGAAAATAACGGACCACAACCTAAAATGGCGATAAAATCCTGCGACATGCAGATCATGCAGCAACAAACCGCAAAAATGACCGACGAATCTGATGACGACCTCGTGGCGCAGCGGTAGTGCGTCTGGAGAGGTCCTGGGTTCGAATCCCGGCTGGGGACAAAAAAAAACCACAGGTCTTGGATGTTTACATGTTTGTGATGTCGCTGTTGGTTCCCACGACACAGGGTATCCTAGTGTGGGGCCAGAAGCAATGTATGTGCCTGTATGTAAAAAATGTAAATGTAAATGAATCCGCGGCTGACCGAACCGAAAATGAGAAGCAAAGTAGATAGATAGGGAAAAGTAGACAGGAAAGCTAGACAGATAAGAACATATCTCACTGTAAAATACGAACCAACCACTGTGTAAATAAAATCGGAAGGGAAAAAAAAAACAACATTGTAAATAATAATAGACCCAAGTTCGATTCCCAGTGCGGGCATGTACCTATGACTTCGTTTTCTAAGTTATGTACATTTGTGAAGTTATAGTAGCAATACCACTCGCTAACGGTGAAGGAAAACATCGCGAGGAAACCTGAGTGTCTGAGCTATTCGTATACCTCAGCGCTTGAAATCGCCAATCCGCGGTGGGCACGCGTGGTGATTAAGCCCATACTCTCTCCCTGAGAGAAGGCCTGTGCCCTACAGTGGGACGTATATACTCGTAGGCTGCTTATACAAATAATAATATAGAAAAAAAATTGAATTAATTTAGTGTAATTTGAGCGTGTAGTACAATACCATCCGTACCAAACTACCATCTAGGGTTAATGTAGTACAAGTTTTGCGTGATTAGGGAGTAGAGGAGCATAATTAGGGAAAATAAAATAAAAATTCCGGAAAAAAATGGCACGGACCCCGCGTCTGTGAAAACATGATGTATTAAAAAAAACATACTTTTTTAAGAACTTTTACTAACACCTTGTCTGAATAAAATAAATTGATTGATTGCTGAGTGTTCGAAAATTAAATCTTCAAAACATAGATCTGCGTGCTATGCTCTGATGGGCTGAGAGAGTGAATTAAGTTTATTTAAACAAACAAAACAAACTGTGGCCTACCCCTTCGAGATATAGGCGTGAGTTTGTACATGTTATGTATGGTACTGGTATATTATACTACTGTAGGGTTGGGCAGCAGACATTGAGACCATCTTCGTTCTGCAGAAGGTATTGGATAGATAAATAGATTACGCATTAGGGTATAAGTTGAAGTTGAATAAAATCGTATAATTTCTTGGCTACAAAGGGCTAAGTATTTTAGTAGTGTCGGATTAATGTCCGAGAACCCAACCTTAAACTAAACTAGCGTAATATTTTAACAAATTTGTAATCTGACAAATACATGTACAGCAGAAAAATTACGGTTAATATTCGTCAGAAAATCCGGTTCTGGATGGTTAATAATCGTCAAATAGGCAAATACATCATCATCAGCCATTTGACGCTCGCAGGACATAGGCCTCCTTCGTGGTTTTCATAACCATGAGGGGTTTTGCCGTAATCGCCACGCTTGGCAGGCGGGTTGGCGATTGCAATATGCCGTTGGAATCTCGGGAAGACGCTGCTTCCCGTCTCCTGGTAAATACTGGTACCCATGTGGGGGGCGTGAACTTAAGCGCCTAAATCAGCGCTTGAAATCGCCTATCCGCGGTGGGCACGCGTACTTAGCCCAACTCTCTCTCTGAGAGAAGGCCTGTGCGGTGCAGTGGGACACACATATGCTTAATAATACCAAGCACTTCCTTCACTGTGATACAATATTTGGCACCTAACTTCGGTAACACCTCTCCATCGTCCCCTTCGCAAAAGTAGAGAATTCCCAAAGGTGTAGTACATAAAACACGACTCTGTAATAAAAAGATGTTCACCTACAGACGACATTTAATTTTGCAAGGCGAGGGGTGCTTCTGCATACCTCTGCTATGGCTTCCCAGGGGTGTGTCTGGGCTACGGATCGTTAGCGTCGAGGAAAATGCGTAAACTCACGCCTGTATCTCTAAAGGGTAGACAGAGACCATGTTCTCTCTACTAGAATTAAGTAAATGATTTTTTCGACAGTCGTTCGTAAATGGATAATCGGCGGAGCCACGTAATACGTACGGGCAATAATAGTACATTATGATACAAGTGTGGTATGTTGGTCATTACACTCGAGTCGGTTTTTAAGCCTGAGCCTAAGGCGAAGGCTTAATGGAGACGAGAAGTGTAATGACCAATGCTCACGTGTTTCATACGACGTTTTTCAACACACTTGCGAGGAAAAGTAAATAAAAAAACATCACTAACGAAATGCAATACTGTGAATAAACTTAACAAACAGAAACCCATTTAAAAGATGGCGGCCGTAATTTTATTTTTTCGCGCGCTCAGCGCTGCATATCGCGCAAGTCTGAGATAAGGGCACCGGCAAAGTAGCTAATCAGCCACATATTTATAAATTTTGAAATTAGGTATTTATAGGTAAAAATACACCGTCAAAATATAAATACCAACAAGCTAACAAGCAGTTTCATGAAATTCTTTAATTATTTATCATATTTTGAATTTAATTTTATATTTACGCAAATAACTACTTAGCTGTTTTCGAAACATTAATACTTCTTGCTAATATTTAAAAAGATTTGTAATGAAAAGGCACTAGTGCGATAATGTAATGTAAAAGGCACGGCATGGGTAATATTCTGCATTATCAGTGTATATACGCTGTAATAAGACCTACTTTACAAGCAGGTGTGTTGAAAAATAAGTTTCCCATACACACGTTTATTGGCCGTACATTATTGGCGTGGCGGTATTTTGTTTGGCTCATTATTTGTTCGTGCATTATTGACTCTATTCTGAGGCTAACTAACTGTCAAATCCCATACAAACTGCTTTCGCAAACTATCACTTTTGTTGCGCACAATTACGCCTCGGATCTCACACCGGGCATCCATCAGGTTTGTTCAGACCGATGTAGGTTATATTTCCACTGAAACCGGTTTTGGCAACCCTGAGCCCCGGATGCAACCGTCGAAACATAAAATATGCAAACTCCGTCCCAAAAGACACCGCATTTTCCCTTATCTGTCGATAAAAACTGGTAGCGTAGACTCTGGGGCGTAGCTAGGTGTGGAATTGGGGGGGTCAACTACTTAGGAACAAAGTCAAAGACAAGCGCGCTTGCAACGACTAATAACGACTAACTATAGATCGTGGTAAGTGCCAAACGCTGTTCTCTGCTTACCCCTCCGGGATATAGGCGTGAGTTTATGTAGTGATGTAGTCTATGTCAAAGTAAAATAGTTTTATTGAACGTAGCACAGAAACTGCGACTTAATTTAACGTTGCAAGTTACACATAGGTGTCCATTTTAAAATCTGAATTGTTTTGGAAGAAAAACCAGTGCGGTCAAAAATGTAATCCTTTCCATTTCTTAGAACGTCATTTGGGGTCAGTATTTTGTCACAAATTTTCTTTGGAGCTGTCAACATGTAGGACAAGCAGGAGGGTAATATTTACTTGTTATGTTATTGAGTTGAGTCGAGTTATGTTATTGTGTTTGCACCTAATGTTTAAGAGTTATAGAAATTGAAAAACCAAGAGCATCTGCCAACAAACTGTTATGCAATTTGGCAGAAATACAACTTTTCTGTATTTATCTGAATAAAAATCTTCAATCATTCATTCATGATACCTGCTGCTACTGGTGCTGGCATGAGACCTTATTTTAGAGATTTTTAGCTAAATGTCGCTAAAAGTCAGTTCCTCCAGTTTCTATCTCAATTAAATAATTGAATTAAATTATATAATCAAATTAAATTATTTTTAAATTAAAGTACGTTCATTAAAAATTTAATTATTGTTTTTTTTTATTTCTCAAGAGGCTCGTCCACATCGCGTGTACAGGACTCGCTGGACGTATACCGCTTGCACTAGAATGTTTGACAAGAGGCGCTAAAAAAAACACTAGAGTGTCGTGACGATAGGAGATGAAAGTCTGGAAATGAAAGACACTTTGTCTTACTTACTAGGTTTTTTTTTCGCAAAAATAAGGACGCCGATCAGCTCCCTGGACCGACGATCTAAGGTAGATTGCTGGCAATGGCTGGAGGAGGGTGTCCAAGGATGGAAAGTACTGACGTGCCTTGGGAGAACCCTATGACCAGCGGGATGATTGATACAGCAAACTGGCTTTTATTTGAATATTTTTTTCAATTCAATTCAATTCATTTATTTGCTAGAATGTGGAAGTACATACATAAATATATGTACAGATCATAAAACATATTATAGAACGCACATTCTGTCAGTCTTGACATGCAACATTTATAGACATACACAAAGTAAAGTCACTTATTCTAATTAATATGAATCAAATGAATCATCATAGCTTCCTTTTCTCATTAAAAATATCATTTATGGGGTAAAAGCATTTTTCTAAAATTAAATGAATTCAACAGATGTAAATGGCTTAGATCCGGCCCTGCGCAGTACACCGGGAACTTATTTGCATATCTATGGGGCACTCAGTTGGAAATATTCGCAGAAAGTGGGAATTTTATTGTATTATCCGATAATAGACTGCTGGGCTGGGCTTATAGGATATTTTTAGGGATCCGTAGCTCACAGGAAAAGTATAATCGGTAGATGGATGTACATAAATAAGAGAATCTGGAATATAATGGTATGTGAAGTAGCAAATATGTATAACGAAAGATTACAAGAGTGAATTACATAACGTACATATACTTAAATAATAATATACTTACATGAATACCTACAAAATAAATACATAATCAAATACCTACCGATAAGCAACAGTTTACATGTACATAATATGGATACCTACAAAATAAATACGTAATTAAATACGTATTTAGCAACAGTTATACAGTTTTAAAAACCTATTTAGAGGCTAAAAATTCCACCCATTCCGGGACTTGAACCCGCTACCTCTAGCTCCCCGTGCCAGCGCTCTCCCAACTAAGCTAATGGGCAAGTGCAAGCATCGATGAAATTTCGAGCCTCTTTACAAACTTCTCTGTATTACGTACAGGCAGCGACATCTGGCCGAAGCAATTTACATCACTTGCAGCCCCTCAGCACGGGTTAGTGCAACAAAAAGAACATAAACAGTTATACAGTTCAAACAGTGAGGTAGTGAGATTTCACCAATGCCAAGACAAGACAAGGACTTTGCTTTTCTAACCTCCACGGGCAGGTTATTCCATAAATGGACTGCCTGAACCGTGAAGGAGGTGCCATGGAATTTGGTACTATGGGATGGTGTTTTAAGGAGAAGGATTTGGGATGAGCGAAGAGTCAGACTATGGGAAGGATGGAGAAACTCGAAGCGCTCTTTGATAAGATGGTGTAGCTGGATTGAACAAAATGCTATAAAAGAGAGGAAGAATATGTGGAGTGGAATGGGGAGCTGGGGAGAATGGGGATTGAAGGTGTAAAAAATTTAAGCTTCTAATCTAAGCAATCTTATTTATAAGAAACACGATTTCTTAAATCGCCGATGAAGATAGTCTGTGGTGGAGAGATTTTACGAGGAGTCGTAACCACAGAGTAAATAAACCGCCTCTTAGGAGTGCTTTAGAAGAATCGTGTTAATTATAAATAAGACCGTCTGTCTTTACCGCGAGATATGCCTGTTTAATTTGCAGAGATTAGACCATGGGAATGACATTGTACTGCTTATGTGACTACGAAATAGAGTCAAATAACAGCTATTGTCGTGCCAAAATAATTCTATTAAACAACTACATATATTCTTCTTCTTAGCGTGTCGGTGACAAAACAATTTTTATAAAAAGTCTTTACTGAACAGTTGCGGCTCGGAACACTGACCGCGTTATCACTTGCAATCGTTCCTCCTGAGTGCAGGTGTTAGGGCGTGCAGGGCACCATGAAAGATGGTCCATCGTCAACATTGAACAACCATGTGTTTATTAGATTAGATAGCATAACCTCACGCCTGTACCCCAGAGGGATAGGCAGATACCAGGGTTTGCATCTCGCCACGATCCTGACAGACCTTTTTCGCTTCATCAACATTCATTGGTCGTTAAATGCACGCACGCCGGTCTTGGGTAATTTTTATCTTAGATTTCTTTTTTTATTTTTAGATTAGATTGTAAGCATAGTTTACTGGTGTTAAATAAATACGTTTTCATTTTCATTAGATTGTAGGCCCAGACAGCCGGTTCGACGTGTTGGTTGGTAGGCATTTTACGCTGCGTTTGCAGGTTCCATAGTCTTCACTCGAGAACCTTTCGGTGAAACGTCTTTCAGTCCGGTAGTAGCAGGAGTCCACTTGCTAAAACCGGATGCAATAAAACTACGTCGCCTCGGCGAGAGCTAGGGTTGCCAACTTTTTTTGTAACAAACAAGCTATTGCCTCTAAAAATATACTTGATAGCGGTAAAAAAATAGTAAAAAATAGCGATTCACGGACATACACTTGAAGAGCGAGCTTTAGAAAATGATTAAAGCTGGGGTCCACTTTACGCAAAATATAGTAGTTTCGCCTACTATATATATTTTTTCACACCTGCTATTCAGAAAAGATCCCTTGATTCCCTCAAATGAGGGATCAAAGTTGTACTTTTCTTCCCTGATATTCTAGTTTTTTTTTATTGCCCTCAGCATGATCCGTGTGCAGATTTTCACAAAATGTAATTCCAATTCGATTTTTATTTTGTTGCAATCGATCATAAACTTCTTTCGATATCTTAATTGTGTTTGATTAAAATTTTCCTTATAGCAGGTGTGAAAAGCAGTATGTGTCACTCGGTAGCAAAATTATTTCCGTCTTGGGCGTAAACACTTGAATCCCTCGCTACGCTCGGGATTCTATTGTAGAATCTTTCGCTTCACTCAGGATTCAATATACCGCCCTCGCCGTAAATATATCATTTTGCTCCCTTGAGACACAATCTACTATTTAATATAGTGTGTGAGCCCCTAATATAGTAGGATACTATATTATATAGTAGGGTTGGCAATCCTAGCGAGAGCTGTAACTCTGTAGCTATGTGTCGTGTTCATTTAAATATATCAGCAAAGTAGCCATTACTCAGATCCTCTCGACTCGTGCCGCTAAATGGCGCCAGTTCCGCGTAACACATGCAAAGCTGAGCTGAAAATTGACGCTTACTTATAGACACAGCTGCACCCGCATTTTTTTGCGGTCGTCGGTCCAGCTCGTAGTGTAGAAAAACATCGCGAGGAGACCCGCTGCTTCGTCATAGCTACCTAATAAGCCCGGACGGTTTCAATCGGAAGACGGCCAGACTAAAGATTCCTTTGCACGGCCGGAAGTGCGGCCGCCATCTTGTTCCGGCGCCGGAAGTGGCTGGTCTAATGATGGCGGCCCTGCAGAGGCACTTCTGTTGGGTCTGGCCTGGCGTAAGTTGGGTGCGGCGACATCGATACGCAAACGAATTTATTGTAGATACAGACGATAGCTTTCTGTTTTCTGTTCTGTGTAGTTATGTATATTCTTATCAGATGTTTTTTATGCAAATACAAATACAAATGTGTTTATTTTCTTAATCCAAAAATCTAGTGCAGTTTAAGTATAGATGCCAATAGTAGATGATAGATGAAAGTGAAAGTGAACTATATTTATTGTCAAAAACACACTTTATACATAAATGGTAGATGGTAGATGATATACTTAGATACAAATGATTTTGACAAACATTGAAGGTAATACGTAAATACTAATACGTGGCTTAATACGTGTAAGAAGTGGGACGAAGTCACGAAGAAACCAAAATGATTCATGTCAGCTGTCATATTATAAGTAAAAGGCCACACGAAAATATCAAACACTGAAAAACGTACTATATTTCAAACCAAAAACTTGCCTAGATGAGTCCATTGAATTTTCAACCATAGCAGGCTTAGCATAAGCGTAAGCAGCCTATATACGTCCCACTGTAGGGCATAGGCCTTCTCTCAGAGAGAGAGTATGGGCTTAATCACCACGCGTGCCCACCGCGGATTGGCGATTTCAAGCGCTGAGTTATGTGAATAGCTCAGACACTCAGGTTTCCTCACGATGTTTTCTACTATTGCTACTATAACTTCACAAAATGTATATATCTTAGAAAGAAAAGTCGTAGGTACATGCCCGGACTGGGAATCGAACTTTTGTCTCTTGCTTCCGAGTCCAATGTTCTACCCACTAGGCTACCACCGCTATCCATTTCATATTGAAATCAATAAAATGTTTACCTCTTTAATTACTGGCGTGCCTGAGTAATTATTTCACGTGTCATCAATGGCGTTTCTGCTATTAGTTTGCCGTCACTGCACATGCAGGAATGAAGGGTATGGTATGGGTCGGACTTGATCAACTGCATCACGGGTTCTTTCAATCGACAGCACATCAAGCTTTACAGTCGTGGTGTATTCTACCACCATGGGCATTGCCCAATAAAACCTGGATCTCCCGCTTCCGAGTCCAATGTTCTACCCACTAAGCTACCACCGCTACCATAGGAGGCTTGCCCAAAAGAAATCGATTGAGAAGATTATGTACCAAGATCTATTAGTTTTAAGCTTTTCCTCGTAGCCCCTAACGTAATGGGCAATGGTTATAAATAATGCGGCATTTTAGAGGTAAAGCAAATGTAGGGCTGCAATTTTTTACTTAATAGGTAAGTCATTTTAATAAGTGCAATATTTTCATGCGACCATCTAAGGTTCGTTTCACATGTAAACATAAAGAAATAGTTTTGAATAAATAACGCTAACATAATTAACATGGCATTAAGTCAGCCGCATTGTACGATTTTTTAAGTGCAATAAAAGTATCAATAAATAGATAATTTACGTCTCGATATTCTGTAAAAAAAACAGGCTCCTGTACGTTGGCACAGATTAATTGTTTTTCGTTTTATTTGGTTCGATGACTTACTTCCACGCATGACGTACTTCCGATTTCGTTGGCTCAGATTCTTTTTTTTTACTTTAAAAATTAATTACAGCAGCCCAAATCCAAATATTTGATCCAAACTCTCAAGTCTTTTTTTTTTGAGAAAATAGTAATATTTTCTCGAAAAATAACCAAAACGATTTTTTATTGGACAATGCCCGTGGTGGTAGAATACACCACGCCTGTAAAGCTTGATGTGCTGTCGATTGAAAGAAGGTACTTTGCGCATATCAAACCCGTGATTCAGTTGATCAAGTCCGACCCATACCCCTCATTCCTGCATGTGCAGTGATGGTGAAATAATATACCCCTCATTCCTGCATGTGCAGTGACGGCAAACTAATAGCAGAAACGCCATTGATGACACGTGAAATAATTATTCAGGCACGCCAGCAATTAAGGAGGTAAAAATTTTATTGATTTCAATATCAAATGAAGAGCGGTGGTAGCCTAGTGGGTAGAACATTGGACTCGGAAGCGAGAGACCCAAGTTCGATTCCCAGTGCGGGCATGTACTTATGACTTTGTTTTCTAAGTTATGTACATTTGTGAAGTTATAGGAGCAATACCACTGGCTAACTATGAAGGAAAACATCGTGAGGAAACCTGAGTGTCTGAGCTATACCTCAGCGCTTGAAATCGCCAACCCGCGGTGGGCACGCGTAGTGATCAAGCCCATACTATCTTCCTGAGAGAATGCTACAGTGGGACGTCTATAGGCTGCTTATGTTATGTGAAATGGAATATCGAAATAAGGAACGAAAGTAGAAATATTATAGGCAAAATCGATAATTTATCGCAATAAGGAAAGGAAATAGAAAGATGGGTAAAGATGCCAGCCTTTCGGCCGCTTTGGCAACAAAGTTTCGCAACCAGTTGTGAAACAGGAAGTCCCTAAATTACTGAAACGTGGAATTTAATTCGAGTCTCTGAGAAATCAGCTAATTCTGGCCAAATTTCTCGAGACAAATTTTCCACGCCATGGCTACATATTACCTATTTTATTTTTATTTCATTAAATATTGACACCTTCTCGCACAAAGGTTCGCCATTCCGTAATCTAGTGCGATACCGACGACCAATCCCTGAAAAATGTGACGATTTTTCCGCCCCAAGATTGTCGGCTAAAAACCTTTCGCTGTCGCAGCTAACATAAAAACAAATATTCTCACAGAGGGATCCATAAAGATCTGTTGACGAGGTGTTGACTTAGCGTCTCTCTCCGTTTGGTGTTAACATTACGAGTTTACGACTGCCTCGTTGGACTAGCGATATCACGTCTGATTACGATGCCGGGGGTTCGATTCCCACTACCGCCGCACGTTTGTGCAAATGGCCTCAGTCTACGTGTATATCCATGTTTATGATGTCCTTACCTTGTTACCATAGCACTGGGTATCCTAGTTTGGGACCAGGTCAAGTGATTGTGTTGTGTGGAAGTTGTTTATTATTCCTAGCTGACTCGGCAAACGTTGTTTTGCCACATTAATTAGCCTACGATCTGTTCTCAGACCTAAATACAAAAAAAGAAAATCATAAAAATCTATGAAGCCGTTTCGGAGGATTTCGATAACAAACACTGTGACCCGAGATTAAGAATATTAAGGACACCCTACCAACGAGCAGTGGAGAGAGCTATGTTAGGAGTTTCATTGCGTGATCGAATCAGAAATGAGGACATCCGCAGAAGAACCCGAGTTACTGGATGTAGCTCGAAGAATTGCTCAGTTGAAGTGGCAGTGGGCGGGGCACGTAGCTCGGAGAACTGATGGCCGTTGGGGCGGTTCTGACCTGGCGACCGCGGACTGGACGACACAGTGTCGGAAGGCCTGCCACCAGATGGTCTGACGACCTGGTTTCGGTGGCAGGGAGTCGCTGGATGCGGGCGGCACAGCGCCGGGAAGCTTGGAAAACCATGAGGGTGGCCTATGTCCTGAAGTGGGCGTCAAGTGGGTGATGATGTTGATGGTAAGGACATCCTACGCTGCGCTTGCCGATATGTGGTCTCAATTCGACAACTTTTCATCAGTTCTGCGTGCTATGTGCCCCGCCCACTGCCACTTCAACTTATTAATCAGCTGGGCTATGTCGACGTCTTTCGTTCATCTACGGATCTCATCATTTCTGATTCAATCTCGCAGAGAAATTTCGAGCATAGCCCTTTCCATAGCAGTCACAAGGTGCACAGATGGCCTCATCCAAGTGGCAGGAAGACGCTGGATGCAAGCCGCTTCCAGCCGGTCTTTTTGGAAATCCATGGAGGAGGCCTATGTCCAGCAGAGGACTTCTTGAGGCTGAATGAATGATTATGATTAAGGACAAATTAGTAGAACTCCCAGCATGTTACACTTTTATTTATTATTCAATAAATTAAGAAAGCAGCGCATAACTGGGCACAAAACAAAACAAACTCTTTTATCTATAAAGTTTCTTACTTTAGAGGAGTAGTAATAGATAGATAGAGAACACTTTATTGCACAGCCTGAGAAAAAAAAGTATTACAACTACATACACACATACATTTCTTTGTGTGTTGTGGCAATTTAATAAATGATTTATCTATCTACATAAACTCACGCCTGTATCCCAGAGGGGTATGATTGCTTAAATCTAGGTAATGTTATACAATAATGTAATGTAATATTCTGGGGGTTATTAAAATATCAAAAATGTTAGCACGCAATGGACGCGTTCAGCGTTCTTATGGGACGGAAAGTAAGTGTAAACCAGCGCTTCTCCTGTTTGAGATGCTGGTGTTTTGAATACCTTGTGCGTTGAAAGTTCAATGTAGTTTTCTTGAAGAAAGTTTTCAAATTTTGATAGAGTTCCTTACGAAGAAATATTCTGTATATGATACTAGATGAATTTCTGCAAAAATGCGCAGGAAAATTGCGACTTCCAATTTCAGTACTAATGCAGTTGCCCATACTAAGACCAAATAGAGGACGTATTAGCGAAGGGAAAGATAAAAAGTAACCGGAACGACTGCAGCGACCAACGTACATTCAGTACCAACGTCAATTTAATATTCATTAGTTCCTCCGATGTAACATTTTTGCTGCGCGGCAAAAGACCTTTACTGAAAGTATACGGACAACGGCGCCTGTTGCAATTTGAACTCTATTGCTAAGTGAAGAAGAGTCAATGTCTCCGATGTCGGAGAAGTCAAATGCATTGTTTAAAACCCAGATTTTTCCTTATTTCAGTTTGAGTGCGAGATTTTGTTGCGAAAAAAGATAAGCGCATTTCTGCTCGTACAGACGTACATGCGTGAGATTTTAGATGTTAGTATAAACTCGTAGGACTTATAAAATAACTAATAAAAAGGAGGTTTTCGGAAATGTATTGAGCAAACGTGGGTGGAAGGGGCGGTTTCCCAGGCGGACATACTTCGACCAAATAGGGGATATATTAGCAGAGGGCAAGATAAAAAGTACCAGAAATCGTCGTGCGTCCATGCAACGACAAATGAATGTTGATGAAGCGAAAGAGATCTGTCAGGATTGTTGCAAGTGGCAGACCCTGTCTACCCTTCCGGGATACAGACGTGAGTTTATGTTATTAGGTAATTTTATGTTTTCCGACACATTTTTCCACTTCACTAATACCGAAGGAAATTGTAGCTTTGTACAGCAACAATGGAAAATCTGCATTTTTTGGACGCCTAAAGATGCTGATAGACTTAATAATACGCTTATATTTTTTCGCATTCATTTGTAACGAGCATTCTAGCGAAGATTAATTACAGGTAAAAACTCACAAAATAATTATACGGGTGTGTCAACAGGCAAGCTAGGACAACTATTTTAATAATTGTGCTTCGAGCTTTATGCCGAGCCGAGCAATTGCTAGAATGATCGTGAAAATGTTTGTAGCTATGTTTGCCTCTGTTGGTTATTCATACGAAAAATTTAGAAACGGCGAATGCGCGGTGTCCTGTTACAGGTGCATGCTCAGTGTCTATCACCACCTTAAAAAAAAATCGAAAACAAAACCCGCTCAAATCCGCCGCCATTTTGTCACTTTACCCGCGCTTTTCCAAACAAAATGGCGTCACTTGGCGCGTAAAGGAAACAATGGCGGGAGCTAATGGACGTCTTTGGCTTTACAGCTGCGAGTAGGGCTACCAAGTGATGGGATTTTGGTCAAGAAATTTGAAAAAATATATTTAACCGGAATTTTGGGTGTACTTTACTTTATACTTTATTGCACACATAAAATTACATGAATAAAACAAAACATTTACAGAATTAAAAAGTACAATCATACATATGTAATATATATATATATATATATATATATATTACATATGTATGATTGTACTGGGTTGTAATATAGTACGTAATAATTATTGTACACTTTCCTCCCTTGTTTATAATGTTCGTATCACCACATCAAGGGTTGGATTGTTTTATTCATGTAATTTTATGTGTGCAATAAAGTATACATATATATATATGGCTATAAAATTAAAAAGTTACATAAACTTACTTATAAGATGATAAATAACTAGAATACGTAAATAAATAAATAAATAAATTAACCAAATAAATATCTCACACATTTAAATAATTATTGTAAAATGTAGTTACCACTTTTATTGGGAATTATTCGCTTCATCCGATATGGCCGCATAGTACATAAAACATTAAACTTAACAAGGAAATCGTTAAAGGAAAACATCGTGAGGAAACCTGAGCATCTGAAGTGTTCACATACCACACCGCTTGAAAATGTCAATCCGCGGTGGGCACGTGTGGTAATTGAGCCCATACTCTCTCTCTCTCTCTCTCTCTCTCTGAGAAAAGGCCAGTGCCCTACAGTGAGACGTACATTGGGTACATAAAAGGAAATTGTACGGGAATGCTGGAACATTTGAATTTTTATTTTTGACATGGTAACTATTGGTAACCCTAGATGCAAGCGTTCAGTCTTTACGTTTTTTGCTCGCGGGATGAAGAAAAACTATGAAAACGGAGCGTGGCAGCCAATTCCGAGCTTGAATTGAAAATCGCAGTAAAATTGCACCTTTGGAATTCAATACTTAGGTATGCACTGCTCACACTAAGACCAAGTAGAGGACGTATTAGCGAAGGGCAGGACAAAAAGAATCCGGAACCACTGCAGCGACTAATGAATGTTGATGAAGCGAAAGAAGTTTGTCAAGTGGTGGCAAGTGGCCACGGTGCTGATGTCGGGATCCTGATGGTGGCCAGGGTTTGATGGTCCCTGCCTACCCCTCTGGGATACAGCCGTGAGTTTATGTAATGTAGTGTTGCTCTTACAAGTTGTCAAGACTGCCTCGTTGGTCTAGCGCTATCACGGCTGATCACCGTGGCGGAGGTCGTGGGTTCGACTACCACTGTGGTCGCGGTACATTTGCACACATGGCCTCAGTTCGGGTGTATTTCCATGTTAGTGATATTCTTGCCTGGTTACCATAGCACAGGGTATCCTAGTTTGGGACCGGGAGAAGTGATTGTGTTGTGTGGAAGTTATTATTATTACCGGCTGTTCTGGAGCCTGAAAGGAGGGTAACGCAAATGATTTGTATGTATGTATGTCCGTCAGTTCGTCTGTCTGTCTATGTATACCAAATTCGAATTAAAAAAGGCCAAGTGCGAGTCGGACTCGCGTGCCATTATCTATACAACATTTGAATATTTCAAGCGTCTACATGTTGCCGTTATTAATATCGGGCAAAAAAAGGCAAAAAAAATCATGTTTGTTGTATGGGATCCCCCTTAAATAATAGGGGTTAAAGTATGAAATTGCCGTTTTAATGCAATAGGTTCTTTGAATTGACATAGAATCTTCATGGTTTGAGGTTTTCGAATGAAACTGTTCCGCTTCAACCGGTTCAACAAAAAGTTTCATTCGAAAACCTCAAACCATGAAGATTCTATGTCAATTCAAAGAACCTATTGCAATAAAACGGCAATTTCATACTTTAACCCCTAATATTTATTTTATTCTTGTTTTTAGTATTTGTTGTTACAGCGGCAACAGAAATACATCATCGGTGAAAATTTCAACTGTCTAGGTATCACGGTTCATGGGATACAGCCTGGCGACAGACGGGCGGGACGGACAGCGGAGTTTTAGTAATAGGGACCCTCACCCTTTGGGTACGGAACCCTGAAAATGGTATTAATTATATAAACAAAATGTTTAGTAATGACCGTCAAAGCTGTTAGTTTCAGAATTAATAGATTATGTCGAGAAGAAGCAAGCAATGAAACTCCACGTTTATTCTTTTCAAAACACGTTTTAACTTAATTAACTGATTTTTCGACTAAGGCGCGAGACACACAGATGGGACGTGGGGCGAGGGCGCGGTAAGATGTATAGAGTCACAGACCACAGTCCTTGCTCTGCGGTCGCTCTTGGTCTGTGACTCTATACATCTTACCGCGCCCTCGCCCCACGTCCCATCTGTGTGGCTCGTGTCTTTGAGTTATTACTCATGAATATTTTAAAACACAATCCCTCGTAACTTTGTAATCAAATGTCGGATTTTGACAAATAAGATGTCTCAGTGTGGCAGTTCCTGGTCTCTGACAACCCCTCTGGGATACAGGCGTGAGTTTGTGTATAGAATTTATGCTTATGTGTATGTATCAATCGTATCGTTCATCTGTTCGGATGATCAGTGACCCCTTGTTAGAATCGAACCCCCGATCTCTGAACTGTTAAACTGACCAAATCGCAGACGATCCTAGTCTGCCAAATCCTCCAAACTCTATTGCCCCTGCCTTGAAGTCGAGGAGCTCCAATTTCAGCGCATCATCTATAATTCAGCGCAGAAGTGGATAGCGAGCATTTTTTAGGATACTCCAGCGGTGGATAGGCAGCGTGGATAAGACTTTAAGAAACTGGCTTTTTGGGAAGAGCTTTTCTAAATTTGTCAAAGAAAATTTAAGCAGCGCTAGTTAGGAAAGGGTCGGTTTGTAAACTAACGCTTCTAATGGAAAAAACCGACCAAGTGCGAGTCGGACTCGCGCACGAAGGGTTCCGTACCATTATCTATACAACATTAGACACAAAGATAAAAAAAACAGCAAAAAAAATCACGTTTGTTGTATGGTAACATTATTTATAGGGGGGCTCTTAAATAATTGTTTTATTTTGTTTTTAGTATTTGTTGTTATAGCGGCAACAGAAATACATAATCTGTGAAAATTTCAACCCTCTAGCTATCACGGTTCTTGAGATACAGCCTGGTGACAGACAGACGGACGGACGGACGAACAGACAGACAGCGAAGTCTTAGTAATAGGGTCCCGTTTTTACCCTTTGCGTACGGAACCCTAAAAATCAAAATCAAATATCATTTAATCCAAAGAAATTGTACAAACACACTTAATGTACCTAAGTACGGTGAAGCTATCTCTTATATATAAAAATGAATTGCTGTTCGTTAGTCTCACTAAAACTCGAGAACGGCTGGGCCGATTTGGCTAATTGTTGTTTTTATATATTTGTGGAAGCCCAGGGAAGGTTTAAACGGTAAGAAGAAAAAAAACGGTTGACGTCGGTGATACGTAGTTCACGGGGTCATCTAGTATAATATAAAGATTTGGTACGGTACATTTAAGTAGCGAGACGAGCTGACACCCTTGCTAGATTAATATTAATCTGTGTTAAGGAGTGTCGGGCCCAAAACCCGTTATAAGTGTCTATTAGGTTGCAACTTCAAAAAAGGTAGGCTGTGAGTTCCAACATAGTTTACATTTCTGAAACTTTTTTTTTAAGTAGGTATATCCAAAAAAGATTAATACTAATTCTTATAAAAGTCAATCTTTTATAATACGTTTTTGCTAAAATCTCAATAACTATGAAGCTACAACAAGGGCCAAGAACCTAGCGATCTTTTAAATAATCAGTTTCAGTAAAGTCAGTCAGTCAGATCAGTTTAAATAATCTGTAGTTTGGGCTTTCCTTTTACCACAGACTATTGAAACTGCCTCTGAGGAGTGTTTTAAGGAATCTTGTTTCTTATAGACTGACGTTTTTGGCAAAAATGCTTTAAAGTTCACTTTTTGTAGAAACCTGTTATATAATATGAGGCTATGTTTTTTCCATGGGTAGCCTTGTAATGACTGCCTCGTGGGTCTAGCGCTTAACATGATAGTCAACCAAAACAGAGGTCGTGGGTTCCATTCCCACTGTAGGCCGCCGTACTTGTTATGTACAAATGACCTCATCCTGGGTGTATTTCCATGTTTGTGATGTCCTTGCCTGGTTACCATAGCAACAGGTATCCCAATATGGGACCACGACAAGTTATTAATATTATTAAATCCTTTATTGCATTTAAAACAGGCAGTTTTGCACATAGACGGCTTAATGCTACTTAGCATTATCCACCAGCTAACCTAAGTTTTGAAGAGAACTTTAGCAGGTATTGCAACTTACTCGTAAAATATTAAATATACTTACTAATTACTTATTCAGACCTAGATATATAAAAATAATAGGGGGGAAATATTATACAAATACCACATAATAATAAATAAATACTTGATACAATAAATGAATACATAAACCTACAGATTTAGGAAAGATATTGTGATATACTTATAATATAATAAATTAAGACAAATGCTGGAGATTTAGGTAGTGGCGATAGACATTGGTTTTGAATATTTCAAGCGATGGGGCCTGTCGGACGTCTAGAGGCAAGCTATTCCAAAGGCGAATTGACTGACTGCGAAACAAGTGACTGTTTTGTGGAAGTTGTTATCAATATAATGCGCTACTTTCTAGCGGAATTCCACGCGCAAGAAGTCGCGGGCGCAGCTAGATGCGAATAAAGTCGTATCCACACCGCACTGTCCCTAAGCGCCGCTAGGGCGGGGGCTCATTACGTTTTAATATTTAATTCGACCCAACTCGCCTATGACGCCGCCTTTACACGGCCTCGACTCCACCAACAAGATACAAATTCAAACTCAAACATTTTATTTACTATAAAAACAAAATGTTTACTTAATGAACGTCAAAGCCGTTAGTTTCAGAATTAATAGACTATGCGGAGAAGAAGCTAACAAAGAAACTCCACATATAAGATAAGATCACTATCATAATCATCAGCCATTTCAACGTCCGCTGCAGGATACAGGCCTCCCTCATGGGTTTCCCTAACCATAAAGGGTTTTGCCATGATCGCCACGCTTGGCAGGCGGGTTGGCGATCGCAGTATGCGGTTGGAATCTCAGGAAGACGCTGCTGCCCGTCTCCTGGTAATTGATTTCCTTAGTCGCCTTCTACGACATCCACGGAAGGAAATGGAGTGACGCTATTCTTAATCCGGCGCCACATACGGCGTACGTCCCACTGTGTGCCCGACCTTCTCTCAGGGAGAGAGTATGGGCTTAATCACCACGCATGCCCACCGCGGATTGACGATTTCAAGCGCTAAGGTATGTGAATAGCTCAGACACTCAGGTTTCCTCACGATGTTTTTCTTCACAGTTAGCGAGTGGTATTGCTACAATAACTTCACAAATGTACATAACTGAGAAAACAAAGTCATAGGTACATGCCCGCACTGGGAATCGAACCTGGGTCTCTCCACCGCTTGCCTTCTTTGCATAATCGCGCTGTAATAACTATGGGCTCGCTTCGTTATTGCCGTAATCGGTTACGGGAATCGTACCCCGGATGGCGTGCAGAGAGCGTGGCGTGCCGCCAAGCCCTCCGCTTGCGAGTATCGGCGCTCCACAATGAGGGTCTGTGTTGAAATGTAGGCAGGCGAGATGTCTGTTCGGTGAGGTTTCGCCAACTGTTCCAAGGATAAATTTCAAGATACTGTTCAGCCCCTTAATTACGCACACCAAATTCTGAACGATTCCAATCGCCTTACTGTAAAATTTCATACTAATTACTATAGCAGTAGTAGCAATACCACTGGCTAACGGTGAAGAAAAAACATCGTGGGGAAACCCTAGTGTCTGAGGTATTTACATACCTCGGCACTTGCTACGTACAATGGCTCAACTATGAGGCTAACCCCCAGTTTCTCGTACACTAACACGCTGTTAATCTACTGTCAATTGACCAAAGTGCACACGAAAAAACCGCTGTCAATCTACAACAGTAGATTAACCGCTTGTTAGTGTACGAGAAACTGGGGGTAAGTGGGGTAATCTGCAGTCGAACTAGAACTAGAACTACACTATCGCAAACTTCAGGATTCCGACGATTTGTACCAGAGGCTTAATATAGGAACTGGCTTAAACGATGCAGTGGACTTTATTGAAGAGCTGGTCAGAAATAACTTGGTTATACAAATTCATTTCCTCCCGCGGATGTCGTAGAAGGCGACTAAGGAAATCAATTACCAGGAGACGGGCCGCAGCGTCTTCCTGAGATTCTAACCGCATACTGCGATCGCCAACCCGCCTGCCGAGCGTGGCGATTATTGCAAAACTCTTCATGGTTATGAAAACCATGAGCTAGGCCTGTGTCCTGCAGTGGGCGTCAAAGGGCTGATGATGATGATACAAATTGTGAACGTGGCTGGGAAACATTGGACGGGACGGCGTGTGCGGCGGCGGCGATGGGTTGGCGTAAATCAGAAGAGGCCTATATGCCCAACAGCGGGCTCTGTTCATGGGCTGATTAGATTGATTAGGTTTGGGACATTAACAAAAGAAGCAATTATTATTTTTTATTAAAAAACACGAGCTTTCATATTAAGTATAAAATTAGTGGGACTCGTGTTTCAGGGTTTGTAAGCTGGTATTGCTATTTGTGTTGTTTCTTGTAGTCGTTACTTACGTTACGGTATAAAAACATTTAGATATTAGATGCTATAAGAAACTATTGTAAAACACATATTATTATGTATTTTGGAAGAAGCCTGGCTACCCAAAGCACAGGGAATCCTAGTTTGGGAGTCAGTAACTACTTTTTGAACCCTTTTCTAAATGAAGTTTTTTAATTTTTTTCATTTTCAATCACAAGAGCCGGCCCTAGAGTCTAACTATAGGGTGGCAGGATAACTCACAGCACATAGTTTTTCAATAGAATGAAATAAGCACGACAATAGTTGTTATTTGCCTCTATTAACCCCTAACACCTGGAAACTACCTCCACAGAGACCTAAGCCGTAACGAGCTGTCTGCGATAAGCCGGCGGGCGCTGCGCGGTCTGAGCGCGGTCCGGAGCGTGCATCTCGACAACAATCAGCTGCGATGCGTCGACGAGAAAGCTTTGGAGCAGCTCAAGAGTCTGGACACCCTGTAAGTTTAACTGCCTCGTTGGCATAGCGGTATTGCGTCTGATTACCATGCCGGAGGTCGTGGGCTCGATTCCCAGTGGGGGCTGTTGTACATTTGTACAAATTGCCTGAGTCTGGGTGTATTTCCGTGCTTGTGATGTCCCTGCCTGGTTACCATATCACAGGGTATCCTAGTTTGGGGCCAGCACAAGTGACTGTGTTGTGTGGAAGTTATTATTCTTAAGTGTCTTACAGCGCCTTGATTTTTTTATGTAGCATATATATGTCTCACTGCAGGGCACAGGCCTTCTCGCATCAGAGAGGGAGTATGGGCTTAATTACAACGCGTGCCCACCGCGGAATGGCCTCTGACACACAGTTATAGCGAGTAGTTCCTAATATATATATACTCGGATGGGCAGCATTCGGGAAACTTAGAAAAGTCTTTTCGTCTAATATACCTCAATCGCTTAAGACAAAATTATACAACCAGTGTGTGTTATCAGTGATGACTTATGGCACTGAAACGTGGTCTCTCACTATGGGCCTCATAAGAAGGCTCAAGGTCACGCAACGAGCTATGTAAAGGGCTATGCTCGGAATTTCTCTACGAGATCGAATCAGAAATGATGAGATCCGTAGACGAACGAAAGTCGTCGACATAGCCCAGCGGATTAGTAAGTTAAAGTGGCAGTGGGCGGGGCACATAGCACGCAGAACTGATGGCCGATGGGGCCGAAAAGTTCTCGAATGGAGCCACAAGATGGACAGATGACCTCATCCAAGTGGCAGGAAGGCGCTGGATGCAGGCCGCTTCCAACCGGTTTTTTTGGAAATCCATGGAGGAGGCCTATGCCCACCAGTGGACTTCTTGTGGCTGAATGATGATGAATGATGAATAGTATTTATATTTGTATTTTTTTATTTTTTAGTATTATGTTATTTATATATAAATACCTACATACAACCCTTCTGTCCACAGGACCCTGAACGGGAACAACCTGACGTACCTGCAGCTGGAGCCGGCGAGCGTGGCGCGTCTGCGGACGCTGCGACTGTCAGACAACCCGCTCGTGTGCGACTGCCGGGTCGCCCGACTGGCGGCCGCGGTCCGGGCCGCTGGCATCCTGGGATTGGCTGCTAGGCGAGTGGACAGCTGAACTTGCATGTGCTAGCAGTCTAGATGAATTTATTCTTGATACGACGATGATCTGAGAAAATAGGCGGGCGCTTTCTTAATCTGTGAGTGACAGCATAATTAATTTTTGCATCATATAACACCGTTTTTTTCTTTTATACCACAGGTGTCAAGCGCCAGCAGCTCTGCGGGGTTCTCTACTGACTGACTTGGAGGCTCACGAGTTGATCTGCAACGGTATATTTTTATTTATAGAAATGTAATGTGTGCCAAAATGATTATATGATGATTGTTTGGAATGGAGTGGTCCATCGATGAAGAATCATTTAATGTGTCAAATGTGCCGCCGGTAAAGACGACGTTTGACAAATGCAACATTTTTTAAATTACTCTTCAGAAGTTCTTCTTTTTAATTCCAATGGATTCAACGTCAAATCGTTTTCCAACGTAATTGCCAACCTGAACGACCAATGTTACCTTTATATGTAATATATGCCGAAATGAATTCCTCAAGTGTAATATATGTCAACATGAATCTGCGGCAGGCCCCACCACAGCAACGCCTGGCGAGTGTTCAGCCGAGCCCCGCTGCCCCGTGCCATGCCGCTGTACTCCCGAGGGCACTGTGGACTGCAGGGAGAAGCTGCTGGCTGCCTTGCCGCAGCATATACCGCACAAGGCTACGGAGATGTGAGTCGCTTCGTCCGGTGTTGCCACCATCGGAGCATAAAGTTGTTTAGTTTTATTTTGTGTAGGACATTGTTTATTATGATGAGATCCGTAGACGAACGAAAGTCGGCGACATAGCCCAGCGGATTAGTAAGTTGAAGTGGCAATGGGCGGGGCACATAGCACGCAGAACTGGGCCTAGATTCTGTTAATGCATTGTAGTAACATGACAACTGCATGAACATGGCGATTTCATTTCATGGCTGCTTTAAGTCTACGCGGGCACACGTACCAAACCTTCTAGGCGTCAATGGTATGAAAAAACACGTCACGTGACCCGACAGTGTACCTATCATTATACTACAATGCACTAACAGAATCGAGGCCCTGATGGCCGATGGGGCCGAAAAGTTCTCGAACGGAGACCACATATCGACAAGCGCAGCGTAGGACGATCAGCCACAAGATGGACAGATGACCTCATCCAAGTGGCCGGAAGGCACTGGACGCAGGCCGCTTCCAACCGGTCTTTTTGGAAATCCATGGAGGAGGCCTATGTCCAGCAGTGGACTTCTTGTGGCTGAATGATGATGATTGTTTATTATCTATGACAAGTTACAAAAAACTGCAAATTTAAATCAGTTAAACCGGGTCGAGCTATTGATGCTATAAAATATATGTTATAATATTTTGTAATTATATATAAGTCCTGCTTTAAGGGCGTCCTACGCTAGCCAGTTCGTGTCCGCGTCCGTCGGTGTCCACGTTTCAGCTCCTTAGGTCATAACTGGCAGGACGCACTGGTTGTCGTTAGGCTCTCATGATATAAAAAAATCTGGTTATATTATAAACGTTATGTATACCTTTCTCTTTCTAGCCGTCTCGAACAGAACGAGATAACAGAGGTCGGCGCGAGCGCATTCGCGACGGTCAAGCGCGTGGCGCGCATCGACCTCTCCAATAACAAGATCACCGTGCTAGCTGCTGACGCCTTCACCGGCCTCACTCACTTAACTTCTCTGTGAGTTATTTCGTTCGATAATAATTTATACGATCTGCAAAAAAAAGCAGCCGGAAATTCCAAATAGATCAGGAGACAAATTTTAATTGATTTGCTGATCAATTTGGAATTGGATGCTACTCAATTTGAAAATTTTCTGCTGATTAATTTGGAGAGTTACTGGTGATCAATTTGATAATTATCTGCTGATCAATTTGGAAATTTTCTGCTGATTAACTTGAAAATTTTTTGCTGATCTCAATTTGAAAATTGTCTGCTGTTCAATCTGAAAATTTTCTGCTGAGAGTATATGCTGGTCGATTTCAGACAGTTCTGCTAATAAACTTACAAGTATGAAAATCCTGCTGAACAAACTGTTTTTTTATTTGTTTAAATGGTAGCCTGAGCTGTAAACGAATTGATTAATTTTTTTCAGAGTTCTATACGGAAATAAAATCAAGGATCTGCCAACTGGAATATTTCATGGATTAGCTTCGTTGCAGTTACTGTAAGTATCCCTTGTTCATTTGTTCTCGTGTGTGCGTGCGTGCGTGCGTGCGTGCGTGCGTGCGTGCGCGCGCGTGTGCTTTTGCGTGTGCGTGTGCGTGTGCGTGTGCGTGTGCGTGTGCGTGTGCGTGTGCGTGTGCGTGTGCGTGTTCGAGAGAGAGAGAGAGAAGGAGAGGGGAGAGATGCAGTGTGTAAATGTATTTATCCAATAATCGCGCAAAAAAGTGTTTCTTCAAGAAAATCGAATGTCTTCTCCGCAACGATCTATCTCGAAACTGATACTTATTTTTAGGGATCCTGCCTTTTCGCAGAAAATTGTTACGCTGATTATCACTTGCCAACCAACATTTCACCTATTTTTCACTTTGACAACAAACGATTTACAAATTTTTGTATGGCAACGTTTCATTTGGTAGGATTGTTGTTAAGCTGATTATTATAATGAAACAAAACGTTTTGGGTATTTATTATTTTTCAAATCTTTTACTAGGCCAAACAACTATTAGATGAATAACGTTTCGTCTGTGAAACAGTTCCCTTAGGTTTTCCTAACCTTTAGGTTAATTTTTTTTTTTTTGCAAACCTATAGGTTAGGTTAGGTTAGAACTGTGACCAACACACGCACGAGCCGAGCGAGCGAAGCGAGCGTGCCGCGGCAGCGGCCGGCGAGTGCTAGGAAAATTCTATCCATTTTACTAGGTTTTCCTAACCTTTAGGTTAATTTTTTTTTTTTTTGCAAACCTATAGGTTAGGTTAGGTTAGAACTGTGACCAACAAACGCACGAGCCGAGCGAGCGAAGCGAGCGTGCCGCGGCAGCGGCTGGCGAGTGCTAGGAAAATTCTATCCATTTTACTAGGTTTTCCTAACCTTTAGGTTAATTTTTTTTTTTTTTTGCAAACCTATAGGTTAGGTTAGGTTAGAACTGTGACCAACACACGCACGAGCCGAGCGAGCGAAGCGAGCGTGCCGCGGCAGCGGCCGGCGAGTGCTAGGAAAATTCTATCCATTTTACTAGGTTTTCCTAACCTTTAGGTTATGTGGCGCTTACCCACTTAAGTTACTTAACGAAACTTAATGCAACATTTGGTATACAATAAACAACTGAATGAATATTACGCTAAGTAAAACATACGCTACTTAAAAGTTGGCATTTTGAAAAAATGTCATTATAAAAAGCAAACCAAACAAACAGTTGGCAACTGCGAGGTTGGGAAATAAAAAAAAATAATAAGAAAAGTTGGCAAATGATTATTCCGCAAAATAATATTCTTCGAAACGTTACTTGCCAAATGAAAATCGGCCAAAAATGTTTCTGCAAAAAGGCAGAGAACCTTATTTTTAATTTCTAGCGGTGCGTTCATTAGGTCAAAATTCCTGCTCAATAATAAACGAGAAGTTTATTTTTTTCCTTCAAATCTGTTTGTTTGGCATGTTCATAACATAACATAACTCCCGCACAACATCTCAGGGAGAAGGCAGTGGCTGAGCCAGCGCTGCCGGGTCTGATCCGGGTCAGCACCAGCTGAGCCACTACCTTTTGCCTTATTTTATGTCATCACTAGTTAAGCCTTACTTTGTTTTAAGTTTTTTTTTCTGATGGCCTCATCAGAAAAAAAATAAATCAAATGAGTTACTTTTAAAACGGAATTTTGTATGAAAATACTGGCTTATGACGTCACATTTCGGGGCACTCTTTTTATGTTTAATCTATTTAAAAATTCTAATAACTAGTAATTGACTAAAAGAGATAAATTTTCCGAGATATTTTGTAATTTTTGTTTTAATCGATCATATGAAATAATTTATTGTTCACCGTGTCAAACACCGTATTCAGCGAGTGCCCTCTTAGAGATTTGTTTGTATTCGTTTTGTATAGCTTTTTTTTTCGCAGCTTACTGAATTCGAACGAAATAACCTGCGTGCGCAAGGACACATTCCGGGACCTGCAGAACCTCAAACTGCTCTCTTTATACGACAATAACATTCGCTCCATACCCAACGGGACCTTCGACGCTTTGACTGGGATACAGACCCTGTAAGTGTATTTGCTCGACTGTTAATACGAGATTATTGTTATTAATCACTTTTATTGATTTGGCAAAAGGCCCAAATATATAATAAATAAATGTTTCAGTCTATATATGTCCCGCTGTAGGGCACAGGCCTTCTCTCAGGGAGAGAGTATGGGCTTAATCACCACGCGAGCCCACCGTGGATTGCCGATTTCAAGCGCTAAGGTATATGAATAGCTCAGGCACTCAGGTTTCCTCACGATGTTTTCCTTCACGGTTAGCGAGTGGTATTGCTACTATAACTTCACAAATGTACATAACTTAGAAAACAAAGTCATAGGTACATGCCCGCACTGGGAATCGAACCTGGGTCTCCCGCTTCCGAGTCCAATGTCCTACCCACTAGGCTACTACCACCGCCGCCAGATAGAGTGGGTATGGGCTTAATCACTACGCGCGCCCACCGCGGACCGCGGATTGGCAATTGCGAGTGCTTAGGTGAACATCTCAGACATTCAGGTTTCCTCACGATGTTTTCCTTCACCGTTAGCGAGTGGTATTGCTACTACAAATTCACAAATGTACATAACTTAGAAAACAAAGTCATTGGTACAGACGATCGCACATCAACATTTACATACAACCTTTCTTAAAGAAATTTGAGTTTTAAATTTATTTTATACTAGCTGTGCCCGCGACTCCGTTCGCGTACATTTCGATTTTTACGAAGCAGCATTTGTATGGGGGCCACGTCTTATCATAACTGGAGCTAGAATTTAAATAGCCTATCCTGTGTCCCAGATGTCTATATGTTTTTATACCAAATTTCATCAAATTCGGATAATTGGTTTAAGAGTTATGGAGGAACATACATACATACATACACACATACAGAAAAAAATTCTAAAAATCGTGAAATTAGTTTCAGTATCATATATTGAGCCTATAAACACAATATCTCTGAAAACAAACTAACTTACTCCATGACCGACCCTTACAGATTTATTATTAGTAAGATAAGATAAGATAAGATAAGAAGATAAGATAAGATAATAAGATAAGAAGATAGGTACATTATCATAAAAATTGATGTGTCTAATAAAAATTTATTGAAACTTATTTAACTCTTGGAACACGAGACAAGGTTTCTTGTATGGTTTTTCTTGACAGCCCTGGTTCAGGCCAGTGCATGCCCAAGGGATAGGCGAAGCCTCAATCAAGACATTTGTTTTTGTTGATCAAAAAGAATAAGGTTCATGTGGTGTCGACTGTACATGCGCCGGGGCTCGAACCCACGACCTCCCGAATGTGACGCCGGCGTTCTATCACCGCTCTTCGAACGAAACTTTTTCGACTAATCTGACCCTTATCTCCCAGGCACTTAGGTCGAAACCCATTCTCTTGCGACTGCTCGCTGCGCTGGCTAGCGGCCTACTTGAGGAAGAATCCGATAGAGACTTCCGGTGCCAAGTGCGAGGCGCCTAAGCGACTTGCGAGGAAGAGGATCGATGCTCTGAGGGAGGACAACTTCAAGTGTAAACGTAAGCAAATTTACAAACTTAAATAAGTTATATTCTTTTTGTTGCACTAACCCGTGCCGGGGACAATTTTAAAAACCTATTTAGAGGCTAAAAATTCCACCCATGCCACTTAATACAGAGAAGTTTGTAAAGAGGCTCGAAATTTCGCCGATGCTTGCACTTGCCTATTAGCGCAGTTGGGAGAGCGCTGGCACGGTTAGCCAGAGGTCGCGGGTTCAAGTCCCGGCATGGGTGGAAGCCATTTAGCCTCTAAATAGGTTTTTAAAACCTAAATAAAACTTACATAACCTTACACGTGCGTCTCGATCGATCGATGATTTGAGAGGACAAATTTAATTCTAAACGTAAGTAAATTAACAAACCTAAA
This sequence comes from Yponomeuta evonymella, assembly GCA_963969515.1. Lineage (NCBI taxonomy): Eukaryota > Metazoa > Arthropoda > Insecta > Lepidoptera > Yponomeutidae > Yponomeuta > Yponomeuta evonymella. Next base: position 2,929,661 of record OZ018370.1, on the reverse strand, counting down.
ACATTAATAACCCCCGGTTTCTCGTACACTAACAACCTGTTAATCTACTGTTAACAGCTGTAAGTGTTTCTTTTTGTATGCTCTTTGGTCAATTGACAGCTGTTAACAGTAGATTAACAGCGTGTTAATGTACGAGAAACTGGGGGATAATCTCACACCTGTGTCTTGTTCGATTAACAAACTTAAAACAGGCATACATGATTGTTCGCGCACAACTGAACCATTAAACTACTACTGAAAGATAACTCACTTGATACTTGGAACACTGTATTGATAGTAAACACTTTGATGGAAAACTTAAACCTCAAAAATTACACAAAGCCTATTTATACACTAGTTCCATTTATACCGTCTAGATCGCGGCATATATGAAATATATGCCGCGATAGATGAAATATATGTAGCTCTCGCCCTCTACTGGTAATACTAGTAGTTGCACTCAAATGAGTTTGGACAATGATCTCACATATAATATGTCTCGAAAGAACGATGCTGTAAGGGAGGACAACTTCAAGTGTAAACGTAAGCAAACTAAAAAACTTAAAATCTACTTGTATACGCTCACGCCCTGTATCATGGAGGAGTAGGTAGGGAAGGTAGGAGGACTTTTCTATGGCAATTTAATATGCCCTCCCAAGGAACTGATAGAGAATTCCGATGCCAAGTGCGAGGCGCCTAAACGACTTGCGAGGAAGAGGGTCGATGCTCTGAGGGAGGACATTTTCAAGTGTAAACATACACGAAAGACCAAATTTAAAGTCCCTATAAAGCTAATTGCGCGCAACTTGAAACAAGAATAAGAATCATTTATTCATTAACATAGGTTCCTATATAAAAAAACCGGCTCAGTGCGAGTCGGACTCGCGGACGAAGGGTTCCGTACCATTATCTATACATTTGAATATTTGAAGCGTCTACCTGTAGCCGTTATTAATATCCAGCAAAACACGGTAAAAAAACACGTTTGTTGTATGGGAGCCCCCTTAAATATTTATTGAATTCTGTTTCTAGTATTTGTTGTTATAGCGGAAATACATCATCTGTGAAAATTTCAACTGTCTAGCTATCACGGTTCATGAGATACAGCCTGGTGATAGTCAGACGGACAGTGAAATCTTAGTAATAAAAAGGTCTTCGATTGTACATTACATCATCTAATGTACCTAAGACAAGTCCCCCTCTCTCTCCCAGCGGGAGACGACAGCCCGGACCAGTGCGGCGTGGTGAGCGCGTGCCCCGCCCCCTGCGCGTGCGCCGCCCCCTCCCCCCGCGCCGTCGCCGTCACCTGCGCGCGCGCAGGCCTCCGCGACGTGCCCAGAGACCTGCCGCTCAACACTGAAGCTTTGTGAGTTCTACTAAGGAAGGAGTTCAAACAAAGGGAATAGTAAAGGTTGCTGTTACACCAAACATGCTGTCTCGCTCACACATTTTCATGATTGTAATAAAATGAGTATAAGTACCTACTTTTGATAATTGTGGTCTGAGGGTTTGAAGCTCAAGGTCACGCAACGAGCTATGAAAAGGGCTGTGCTCGGAATTTCTCTATGAGATCGAATCAGAAATGATGAGATCCGTAGACGAACGAAAGTCGTCGACATAGCCCAGCGGATTAGTAAGTTGAAGTGGCAGTGGGCGGGGCACATAGCACGCAGAACTGATGGCCGATCGGGCCGAAAAGTTCTCGAATGGAGACCACATATCGGCAAGCGCAGCGTAGGACGACCAGCCACAAGAAGGACAGATGACCTCATCCAAGTGGCAGGAGGACGCTGGATGCAAGCCGCTTCCAATCGGTCTTTTTGGAAATCCATGGAGGAGGCCTATGTCCAGCAATGGACTTCTTGTGGCTGAATGATGATGATGACACAAAACTGCGATGCGACGTCGTATCGTAAAAGTCTGCGAGATCGCGCGACGCATCGCAAGAACTTGCAAATTGATTCCCATCGTCGTTCATAATAGTAATAAATGGATGAACCCAAAATCTTCTTTGTTTATTTTTTCTGTAGCAACAACAGAGGTGAGCACTTCTTTTTACGATTCATGGCACAACCTAGTTTACAAAATACGTTCAGTACTGTTGACGGTCGTCGAAGGAATGGTCACCCGAATCGTGGAAGGGAGATAGATGCCCTGCCGCACGAAGTCGCATCGCAGCAATTCGTGTCGCAGTTTTCTGCGGTGCAAATGCGCATGTTTTTTTTTTGTTTTCCGACACGTAGCTTTGTGGAGTTACAGTAGCAATAACTTGCTCAAGTTAGCGCTTGCTACGTACAATGGCCCAACTATGAGGCTAAGTGCGGAAATCTCAGGTCTAACAGAATTAGAAACTAAACGTGTTTTTTAATAAAGAAAAGTTGTTTCTAAAATTATTAATTTTGGAATGAAATTTTCTCAATCCAAAACTTTTTCACTTTTTTTATTTTCATTTATTGAAAGACAACAAATACTTGTACAAAATACTTACTAGTCAGAAAAAAATTACTCGGAAAATTACATATGTAATTGTACAACCAGCGGCGTTTTCTATCATCATCATCATCAGCCATTTGACGCCCACTGCAGGACATAGGCCTCCTTCGTGGTTTTCATAACCATCAGGGGTTTTGCCAAAATCGCCACGCTTGGCAGCCGGGTTGGCGATCGCAGTATGCGGTTGGAATCTCAAGAAGACACTGCTGCCCGTCTCCTGGTGATAATGTATTTCCTTAGTAGCCTTCTACGACATCCACGGAAGGAAATGGAGTGACGCTATTCTTAATCCGGCGCCACACGGCGTTTTCTATAGATTAATACAAGGACATAGAAAAGAAAAACTCGTTATGCTGATAACAACAGTCAAAGAGGAAATTACTTAAATTTGCAATCTAGTCTGTTACGTTAGCAGTGACTTTGTAACAGACAGAAATGTAAGGGCTTATCTACTGTATACTCTATTAATATCTACTAAGTACATCGGCCTTGAATGTCCGTAATTTTACACACGAATGTGTGGACTGTTTACATCAAATATTGTTTTTATTTCTCTTACATTTAGCGATAACTTTAGGTGGCTTAAAAATTCATTAAATCATGATCTTGTTTGAAGTTTAATGTCAGAATAACTTTTCGTTGGTTCGACTAATCTCGTCGCAAGTGTAATGTATGACTGAATGATTTTGAATCAAGGAATCTCGTTCGAAGTGTAATGTTTGTCGAAATAACTTTTAACTTTCAAGGAATCTCATTGGAAGTGTAATTATTATGTCAGTGAATGTTTTTTAATCAATGTAATTTTATGCAATCGGCCCTTACTACTACTTCATCATCCACATATTGTCTGGAAGAGATCAATTTTAGAGATAAGGCTGTTTGTAGGTACTCTTAGATTAAGAAAGATCTATGTTGTTTCCTTTTTTGTTTACAATAAAGTTTTCTCTTGTACATTATTTTCCAGCTACGACTACAAAATAATATCTTTGTTACGTCACCTATCTGGCAAACAAAACTGTGACACGAGTTGCGTCGACCATGAAACTAAACGTTTCAAAATTGTTTGCACGTAATGAATGTAAAAATGATTTTGCGATATTTTTGTACAGAATAATGCCGGACAACAGTTTGGGCCACATCAAGTCGGACGGCCTGTTCGGTCGGCTCCCGGACCTGACCAAGTTGGATCTGAGAAATAACGGTATGTGTTCCGGTTGTGCTTCTTATCAAGGTGCACCCAGGCCAAGTTCTCGGCCGGCCCGCATTGTGCATATAAGTACACGAACCCGTTCGAGCACTTTTCGACCCCCCTTTATCTTCGAAGCCCGCTATGTTACAAGACTAAAAATTCGCAGGAGGTTAAAGTTGCCAAATTGAAACATTACTCCAAATATCGTGCCCCAGCTAGTATAGTTTACAACTTGGAGGAACGAAAAAATAAAAATTTTCACTGACGAAAAAATTGTGTAGTTTTTTTAATTTATGGATCATACCTAATTGGCAAGTTTTCATTGTAAAATTATTCACCGCCCTCTAAAAACTCGCCAAGTTTGGCAAGTTCTTAAATATCTTGTATTTTTTTGGGGCGAAAGTTGGCCAGTTTTTTTTTACATTATGTTTTGGGGGGTAGCGACATTTTCCGTTTGTGCTTCTCATCATGACAGCTAAGAGTTAGACAGACAGGTTAAGAGGTTAAGGTCAGATTAAAACAAATATAGCTGCAGAACGCGAACATATTAAGTTTTTCGTTATATGTATACGTAAGACGTCAATTACGGATGGTCCCCAAATGCTTGTAGGCGCCATACGTATGGAGGTCTTGTGTCAAACGTTAGACCTAAAAGACCAAAAATAATGTAAACTATATATGTTCCACTTTAGAGCACCGGCCTTCTCTCAGAGAGAGAGAGTGTGTGGGCTTAATCACCACGCATGCCGAACGCGGATTTTCAATTTCAAGCGCTGAGGTATGCGAACACCTCGGGCACTCAGGTTTCCTCACCTTGGACTATTTATATTTTGGGACTATTATTATTATTATTAAATTCTTTATTGCATAGAAAACAATTTTCATACAAAGGCGTACCTAATGCTAAATAGCATTTTCTTCCAGTCAACCTTGGGTTTGTGGATAGTGTGGCTTGGGCAATGCACGATACATACTATAAGTACATAAATTAGTTAAATACAAGAAAAATAAAAAATAATACTGGGGGGGGGCGGGGGAGGGTTCATAATTATATACATGGTCAATAAATAAATAAATACATACATACATATATATACCTAACAGACGTACAATAAACTTACTAAAAATAATAATGAATAGTCCATCGTCATATTATTATGCGGGAAGGGTATTTAAGATACGATATTACGATTTTGGAGATAAATAAAGTGATTATATACTCAGGTTTTAAAAACCTTAAATGATTCCGCCTGTCGAATATGCAGAGGTGGGCTGTTTCACAGGCGAACCGCAGTCACGGTGAACGAGTTTGAATATCTAGCCGCGTTGTGCTCGGGTGTGCGGAGAAGAAGTGTCCGGTCCGGGAGTATTGGACTATATATTTATCACGTATTTTCTCTCCCTCTGCCTCTAGGTATAACAACAATAGAAGACAACGCGTTCGACGGCGCGGCGAACATACAAGAGTTACTTCTGGACGGCAATCTACTGAAAACCATCGGGGATAAAATGTTCCTTGGGCTCCATAGCTTGAATACTTTGTAAGTGCATTGTATGTGGCGAGTATTCCTTATACTTTATTGTACACAAGAAATAAAATAATGTATACACACTACACACAAAACAAAGTAATATGAACGAGTACATAGGTGTGCTTATTTCTATAGAAAATTTCTTCCAGCCAACCAGATCAGTTGTGAAACGATGATTTTAAAGAGGTAGGGGAATAATGTGTGCACATTAAAGGAAGAACTATGAATTTGTAATTAAATCATTAAAAAAATTTTCTTCGAAGTTGGGAAAAAAACTGCGAGCCTCGATTCCTGAATTATTTAAAATATGTAACTACCTACAAATTTGTACGGAACCCCTCGGTGCGCTCACACTTGGCCGGTTTTGGAATAAAAGAAGAAAGAAAAGAAAGAAAGAAGCCATTTATTCAAATTGTCTCAGAAACACAGAGTAAACAAACAAACACGCGAAAAACATCAAAACAAAAAAATGTATAGTAAGTATTTTTTTTTAATTTGTTTTGGTTCGCAGGTCGCTGACTGACAACAAAGTGACCTGCATCACTCCGGGAGCCTTCGACCATCTGACAACGCTGTCGACTCTGTAAGTGCCATCAATCAGTTAAGGATAAAAACACACCAACGCGGTAGCGGTCCATACAAATACTACTGCCGTAAATTATGTATGTATGGACGGCAACCGCTACCGCGTTGGTGTTTGTTTTTCCTTTAATCAGCTCGTAAGCATCCACTGCTGGACATAGAGTTTTCGTAATTATCTGGTT